>JAWNPL010000153.1:11290000-12490000 GCA_035047545.1 Drosophila paranaensis
AATTCATGAAAAAGCAAAGAAAATTGCCAGGCAAATGCAGTTATAAATAATTGACGGAGATTTTCACGTTCAAGCAGTTTAGAATAGAATCATATATATGTCGGGACGTCGTTGGTTTTGCCTTGATCCACAATTAATACTTCGATGTGCCTTTTAAAGAATTCCCGTGCTACGTCGTTTCTTGTTCACCCTCAGGTCATTATTGTCTCTTTTTAGTCTTCTTCTGCCAGAGACTCTATTTCAAGTCGTTTATCGACCTCATTGCAACTCTGTCGCTTGCACTCATCGACCCACGGGACTATGTTCAGCAACATCTATGGTTGTCTCTCTCACTTTGACAATTAGCAGCAGAGACTCTTCTCAACACTATTGAGTTCTTCTCCAAAACTGATCGAGTATCGTTCGTGGTCTCCGACATATACATATAGTTTATGCATATGCTATAGGTAGATATAATAATATAAAGCAAATTCATTATAAGAGAGTTGATTACAGCATCAAATCAAGACTTATTATATATAATTTCATTTTAATATTTGCCTTCAGCACAAATAGAAATTTGAAATACCTTCGTTTAAGCCCCAAGAAATGCGAGTAATTAGGTAATTATGCCCAGGCCAAATGAAAGTTAATTAGCCAGCGAATTGCTGGCCTTTAGAGGAATGTGAGTGCGAAGCTTTTAGCTGTTAGCAAATACGGCAAGTTGATTCAGCTAATTTGCTTGAGAGCTTGACGTTTTTAAGAGCCCAAGCAACAACAACAATAGCTGCACGTGTTGCACTCAAAAAAAATGTCGTCGGGTAATTGGAAAAAAGTCACAACAACAACAACAAGAGCAACAACAAGAAGAGCAACTGCAGCAGCCAGAAGGCGGCAAGGAAACAGATCCTGTCCAGCAGATAGCTGGCGATTCTAATTAAATTCATGCTCGCACTTTCGTTTAAGCAAATTTACAGGAAGGCGTGGCACAGGCCGAGGCAGAGGCGCAGGCACAGGCACAGGCACGGGCACAGGAACTGTTGTCGGGACTAAGGGACAAAGTTGAAGGCAACATTAATTGCAAATCCGCCGAGTCCACAGAGAAAGAGAAAGGCAATCAAAGAGACAGAGCGAGGGAGCGCGCGCAAGGTAGCTGGCTGGAGAGAGATCCGTAGCAGACGCCACCTCAGCCCTGTCATCCTGCAGCCGTTGGCTGTCCTCGTTGGGCGCATATCCTTGACCCGTTTTGCTGCCGCTTGCCGGGCCGCAACGCCGCAAAATTAAAACGGCTTTTTCTTACTTCATTTCATTGCATTTCATGAACAATTTAAGCCAATTGCCAGCCGCCTGTCCTTGCGCCCAGAGCTTTATAAATTAATTTTTGAAAAGCAGTTTACTCTGCCCAGCACCAGCACCAGCACCAGCAGCAAGAAAGCCAACTATGCGCCTGATTCAACTTGGCCTGCAACTTTCATGCAAAACATTTTCCCTATTCAACACTTAATTGCATTTTTTAAAAAGTTCTTTTCTCTGTGCATCATAAATGAACTTGACGCTGGAAAGTTAGCAAAATATATCTGATATGGCTTTGGCATGTGAATAACATGAGATGGCCAAGATATAAAATTGAAATCTAAATTTGAATTCCCATCTTCAACTCCACTTCACACACAAATTGATGAACTTTGCTGTGTGTCAGTTAGCAGTCTAGAGTCTAGACTCTTAAATTGAATCAGGCATGCTCAGGTAGCATTCGGCATAAATATTCAAATCTCGCATGGAACATTTTTAATTAAAATCTCGCAGCTGTTCCGCAGAAACTAACCGCAGAGTCTTGCTTACACGCCTAACCGCAGTTTAATGTGGCATACATTTGGGGCGCCCAGACGGGCTGCGCCTTTTTATTTACGACTTCAATAACGCGTCGCCGCCATCATGTGTTAGGCTCAAGTGGGTGTGGCATACCTCAATGGTGCATGGGCGTGGGCTTTTCGCACGCCAAGTTATTAAAATGCGGCAGCTTTGTGCTTGACTCTCGGATATTTACTGTCGCCGCTCCACACGGCTCGCGACAGGTGGTTGCCACACGAATGCGCCGCAGATACGGCTGGATAGGGGCAGGGGCAAGGGCAGGGGCAGCCCGGTTGGTAATCTCATTAATAGGCACACGTGAGCAGGCATTGACTTTGAAGAGTTGCCCTAATGGAAGCGTAACAAGATTTTCCAGCAAAGATTTAAGCATCTCGCAGTGGAAACTTGCTTAGGCATTGACTGTAATTGAAATTTAAATAATTTTCGAAGTATTTTCACAGGAAATAACTACCTTGGCTCGACCCTCTGCTCACCTGGGCCAATCTCTACAGATTTGACCTCCAAAGTTGTTCAGGGAAAAAATGTTTTTTTTTTAGCATTTGCTTTCTATCTGCACAATAACAGACAAACACACACACACACACACTCACACATGCAGTTGAGCTTTTCAATTGCCAAGAAAAGTTGTTTGCCTCAAGTTTCTCCTTTGTTGACTTTTTTGGCCAACAACTTCTATTTTTTGGCCTTTTTTATGCCCAATGAAAATGGAAATTCTGGGTATAATAGTTTTGTGCAAATGCATGTGACTGACGAGAGTAGGCGTGGCACTGCCCATGAATTATATAAAAATTTTGCTAACCGGACGGTGCTACGTCCGTATGAATCAAAGAGAATTCATCAGCCAAAAAAGCTGGAGAGTTGCAATTTGAAATCTATTTTATAAGGTCGAGATTTTCTCTTTTTTCGATAACTTTTCTCATTACACTATTATCGATAGTTCAATTTGCCGTTTCAATGTTTATAGTAAGGATAATAATAGAGAATACCAACTCCCTGTCGAGTACAGGGTATCCCCCAGTCGGTCACTGCCCACTTGTTTATACATGGCATTTTTTGAGTCCAGGCGAGAATTAACAAACATCGCAAGTCTAGTAAAAGAAACTTTAAATACGAGTAGTTCATATAGAGCAGGAGCCAAAGCAACTGCTGCAAAAAGAATTTGAATATTTATAAACATTTTTGCATTTTTGGCAGCTGCAGCAGCAGCAGTAGCAGCAGCGCTGGCAGCAACAGCAAAAGTCTTTTTCATTGAAAATTTGTTTATTTGGCCAAGTTGAGGCCAAGTGCCAGAAGTCGCAAAAGGAGTCCGCCGCTACATGAGCCACATAGAGTGGAGCGGGCTCAAATCGCTCGCAGGGCAATAACAAAACTTTTGCCTAAGTCAAGCAAATACTACTTTGAAGTTGTATTAAAAACAATTTTTATTCCTCAGCTTCGAGCTTTTGTAGTTATTGTCGAGCGCAAAGTTGAGTTCGCTCTCCATGTGCGGCCAGTCGTTGCGAGTCTGTTAAAAATTACTTTTCAGCATCTCCAAGAGCGCTGAATGGCCAAATGTTTATTAAGATGGCTGAGACAAGGGAAAACAAATTTTCTATTGTTTGTTGAAGCTCAGAACTGAAGACAGATGTGCATTGTCGGGAAGAGTATTGAGTGCTATAGCAGAGCTCTCTCCCTCTCTCTGTGAAGGTTCAGACTCAGGAGTCGATTAATTGTCCTGGCAAAACTCGTACTCTTTCAGTTAATATATACAAGACGAAATACTCCAGAAATGCTGTTAACATTTGATTAAATTTACTATAAATAACGCTTTAAATATATAGACTCATTCGGCACGAAAATCTGCACTTAAGCCAAAGCAAAGATCGAGCTAAAATGAAAATAAAAGAAATAAGTTTGCAAACTAATCCGGCAGGAAATAGAGCGTATTCCAGGCGGTGCTTTCAATTAAATGGAACTGCATAGAAACGGTGCGAACTAAGCTGCAAAGCAGAGCCCGTTCCATCAACAAACAAATAGGCAAACAAACAAACTCACAAACTGACAAACTGGCGCGTCAAAAAGCAACAAATGCGTTTAATCAAACATGCAGACGGGCAGAGAGTCGCAGAGTCGAAAGGGGGAGGGGCAGACAGGTTGCATGCAACACCATCAAAGGCGAAACGGGGGGAGAGACGTGTCAACCTACATAGTTGCCAGCAGCGTGTACACAAAACTGGGCACAAAATTCTAGGCAACAAAAAAACAAAAAAGCAACAACAACAAAAACACAGCAAGCGCAAATATTTGTCAACTGTAATGAACATTTCATATTTCTTCAGTGAATTTCCTCGATGTTGCTGTAATGCTTTTCAGAGCCCATTTTCTTTACAGCATGCGAAAAGAGTGCGTCCGGGTCTCAATGAGAGCAGCAGATGAAAGATCCCCCCAGCCCAATCCAACTCAGGCCCAGGCATTAATAGAAATGTAACGTACAACACATGTCGCAGCCCTGCAGGCAACTCGACTCGATTCGGCTCGAGTCTCCCCTCCGAGTGAGCTATCACGCCCTCGCCCACTCTCACTCTCTCCTGCCCTGCCCATGCACATCCTGCATACATATGCCGTCAGTCAAACGCAGCCACACACATAGCCCCTGTATTTGCTGTTATCACTTAACAGCACAAATCGGTGCGAAATACGTAGCCAGATTCTAATTTATTTTCAATTTAAAATGGTAAATGTGCCAAAGCCGGCCAAAGGGGCGTAGCAGGGGCCAAGCAGGCGCCGCTGCGACAAGCAATCGCCCCGAAGCGAACTATTTGAGCAAACAAATCGTTGGCAGCAACGATTTGGAATACCCTGCAATCACGAACGAATAAGAGTATATGTGGAGTGAGAGTTCAAATAGAGTATTTGCTGGTCGGATACACCCAACTGGTGCACTCTCGCTTATTATTACCTGAGCCTTGTGTTGCTCTAAAATAATTTAAAATAATTTTCCAAAATTTAATGTGCAGGGTATCTGCTAGTCTTACACTCACAACCAAAAGTATACGCACCCATATATGTATATATATTTTTTTCTAATATTCCTCATGTTGCTCTTTGCTGTTGAACAGGAAATGTGACACAAAGCAAATGCTTGTGTGCCAAAGTTAAAGCCTCGCAGCCAAATTTACGCCTCAGGTGTATTGAGGGCATTTGCTAAGTGGGCGTGGCCATTGTACAGGTGTAAAACAAATTGTTACTGGCCAGTTGAGTGGGCTGCAAAAATATACAAATTCCAGCAGACTTTAAGTAGCTGAAGAGAGAGAGATAGAGAGAGAGAGAGAGAGAGAGAGAGAGAGAGAGAGAGAGAGAGAGAGCGACGGAGAGAGGTGTGAGACAGAGAGAGAGTTAGATGTAAATGCCTTAAGTGCAGAAAGAAAAATTTTTTTTACAAAAAAATAATGCTGATGGCAGCAGCCACTTTGTGAGAAAAATATTCGAGCTGAAATTACTGACAGGACTTAGGAATATGTTTCTTAAAGCAAAACATATCACGAATAAAATGATATGGTACACAAAACTTAATATGTTCTAGAGCAAAAGATATTGAGTTTTAAACACTCGAGAAAACTGTGAAAACGAAGAAGTACAGTGAACTAAGAAGTATCAAATGGAAGCCTAGCAAATTACTTGATCCCAAGCAGAGTCTAGAACCAATAGAGTTTCTATGAGCTCCTATATTCAACTAGCAATAGTTATATGCATATATATTTATATTTACATATCTTATGATTCATATACACAACTTCATCATCTCTTTACTAAATGCTTTTAATTTCAAAAATAATTACATTACATACACAGATTCGAAACTTAACATATTATTGAGTAAACATGAGCTCAAATCTTAAGCTGTCAACAGAGCAGCAGCAGCAACAGCTTATTGAGTTGTCTACTTCGCATAGACACAACTAATAGAAGAGTCAACTTAGGCGCTGGCAAGATACGTGATTATCATATTAGCCGCAGAGCATATATCATAAACCTTAGACGTGTTTGCCACTCACGTTCTGTCCTGGTTTATAAACCACCTGACACATTTGCTGTCCGCCAAAAACGCTTTTACCTAAATTTAAGAAAAAACAAACATGTTTCATATATAAATGCCATATTTTTAGACAACAACAGCGACAACAAAGAGGTGAGGACCTAAACACGCGGCTCGCTTATCAGAGCAACAACAGCTGCGACCGCACACAGCCAGAGAGACAGAGAGGACGAGCGAGAAAAAGACAGAGAGAGAGAGAGAGAGAGAGGAGCGAGAGGGAGTGTATGTTTCCATTGCATAAGCCAAGGCGCGCGCCTCAAAAATTCCCGCAGCCATTTTATTATTATGTGCAAAGTTTTTTCAGCGCGCTGCAAAAATAACAAAAAAAAATGAAACAAAAAAATAAAAATGAAAAACAAAAATAAAACAAATTCAGCGAAAAGTGACAAATGCTAAAAAACAGACAGAGGTGAGTGCCGAAAGAGAGAGGGGGGCAGAGAGTGGGAGAGCAGCTGGCAGAGGAATGACAACGACACTTGATGCATGATGGCAGCAGGGTAATAATGACAACGACCACGACGACTGCAATGGGGGCAGATGGCAGGCAGCAGGCAACAGGAGCAGAGTCAGCGGCAGCAGCAGCAGCAAGAGCTCAAAGAGTCGAGGCCAGAGTCCTGCCACGCAGCAGGATGCCAGCTTTGCCAGGAGCTGCTGCTGCTGCTGCTGCTGCTGCTGCTGCTGCTTCTGCTGTCTCATTTGCTGCATTTCGCATGCAAATGCTTGCAACGTGCGATAAAATGACGCAAGAATGCAATAAGCCGCAGGTAGCCACAAGCAAAAGCTGCAAATGATTAAGCAGACGCATCTTTGCTTTAAAATTTACAATCTTAAGCAAGCTGCAAGCCGAGCGATCTAGATGGTAATAAAGGAAGTGGCTGCTGTGGGAGTTCCTATCTGAAGGGCAAGTTCCCCTGGGTAAAGAAACAACTCTTAGGAAGATCAAGAATCTAGAGCAAAGACAGCCTGGATGAAGAATTTACAATTATAAGTATACTCATATTCGATATACGATACTAATTAATATTATCGATAAGTAATATCTCCCTCTATCTATAGATATATTCAGACCTATATAATATACCCAGAGACAGTCACCATCATCAAATATCTATATATAGATATAATATGGTTTATACTTATATCAAGACTTACTTTCCTTTCCGCCAGTTAACCTGCTTTAATAGAGCAATATATGGTCACAGCAATCTGGCTGAACACATGGCTGTGGACAATCTGCTTGTACATCAAACTTGGCCAACAAAGTTGGCAGCTCACGCAACGGCAGCAGCAGCATCAGCAGCAACAGATATTCGCCTGCGCATTGATGGATTGTCTGAGGCAGCATGCAAAAGCAGTTAGCTGTTAAATGAATGCCGCCAAATGCCAGCGAAACTATTTGACACCAGAAATAGAGAGAGAGAGAGAGAGGGAGAGAGACAGACAAGTTTTAAGGCCAAGTTGCAGTTGAACAAGTTTCAGCGAAATTTAGATTGATCTGACGGAGTGCAGCCAAGCAGCCAGGCAGCCCAGGCAGCCCAGGCAGCCCAGGCAGCTGCCTTATTAATTTGCCGAGACATCTTTTGGGCAAGACGGAGAAGCAGCTGCGTTCAAAGTTTAACGACCATGCACAAGTTGGCGCTAGCTAAAACGTTTAGCATCTTTTCAGCGAGAGTTTGACTTGAGCAGAGACAGAAAGGGAGAAGGGGAAGGAGAGACACAGACACACACTCACACACACACCCAACCAGTCGCACTTCAATCACTTTAATTGAAACACGAAGTCTACTCATTTATCTACATCACCTGCAAATATTGCTTTTGCCCCTGCTCCGAACCTGATAATGATGAAAGCTGTCTCTCAGCTGCCAGCTATCTTTGTATCTGTGTGTGTGTGTGTGTGTGTGTGTGTGGTTGTTCCTGTGCGCTTCGGCGTTACTGAAGTTGCGTGAAAAGACTTCAATTAGGCGAATTGTGAGCAGCAGCAAAAAGTTCTAAATGTTCTACATACCACGCGTATATAGCCAGGAGGGATATGCACGGCTAAGTGTGCTTCTAGCATATCTGAAGATATATTTCGAACTCCATCTATAGCTTTAATAAATATAAACCTAAGATGCTTGGGCAGAGCAAATCTTATCATTTACAGGGTATCTTAAGGCAGTTACAGTTTGGCACTGCCGCATGTACATAAAGCGAAACATGGTCAGCACAGCGCCAGAGTAGAGAGCAAAATTCAACAAGTATTCGCATCAAGTCGAACCCCACGGAACAACTGCTTGAATGAAGCAACGACCGAAAGGTGAGCTGCCAAACGGAAATCATGTTTGATGCTTTAAAGCCAAGAAGCTCTTGAAGAAGCTTAGCTTAACTCTTACTATAATCTAGTAACTAAGGTTAATCTTTATAACTAGCTATTAAAAGAACTTCAATGATCAAACGACTACAAAGTAAACGAATCTAACTGGAGGAATTTAGTTTACGGCCTCAAGTTGCTAGAGTCTGATTCAAGAAAAGCAGCTTATAATTTTATTCACCTACGCTATTAAAGCTTATCAGCTTCATAATGGCAACATTTGCTCTAGAGCTTTAATAGCACGCATTTCCTGTGGCTTTGGCAAAACTATGCCAAATGCTTTAGCAGCTATCATTTGGCCATAACAAACCGTTGCCATTTATGGCCGCCAAATGGCCAAAGTCATAATTTAATGCTGTCTTTCCGCCAGCGGGACAAAGGTCATAACTTAATAATGCCCTCGGTGTGGAGAAGCTCGAAGGCTGATAACCTGCCCGCTGCGTCTAACGAGCGGCTGTTGTTAAAGAGCGGGCGCTTTGTCAAAACCAAGTGGTTGACCAACTGTAGTCGAGCCAGGCGCCGGCTAATGGCCAATCAAATTAAATTTCTTGCCCCCAAACCTTTGATTTAAAATATGCCAATAATTTCTCAATGGCTCAGGCATGTTCTCAAAGAACAGCAGCTGCCGAGTCATTGGACAGCTGCTGGTTCATTTGCTGGCGTTGCTCCCGCTGCTGTTGGGTACTATTTTTATCACTAATAGAAGGTCGCTTTATTGTTGTTGGGGCTAAAAAGCAAACGCAAGTTTCGTGGACCGAAATTGTTGACAAATTTCAAGGCGCACCTGAAAGACAAATTATAGCAGCCTTGGCGCGTGGGCAAGGTGGAGAGCCAACTTTCTGCAAGGTAATGAAATGATGACAAAGCGGCCAAGGCGTTGATAGCCAAATGGCAAGTGGCTCCGGCCACGACCAGGACCAGGACCAGGACCAGGACTAAGGACATAAAACGAACGCCTTGTCTAGTCGTGGAGCCGGAAAAGTTTTGTTTGCTTTGCGTTTGGACTTTTCGCGTGAGATGTAACATTTTTTGCCCCATCGTCATTAATTATATGTGAGAGCGCAGGGCAAGGCGATCGGGCGCAGGACGAGGCTTGCTTCTGCAGGTTAAGTGAGGTTATGCACACACAGAGGCAGCAAGAGATGCGAGAGGGGGATAGGGAGAGAGAAAGAGAGAGAGGCATATATATCGTATACACAGAGTCTTGGCTAATTCGGATTGGTATTTGTGTTTGCATTTGGTCTCGACCATTGCGGCCATCTCGAGCTTGTCTCGTAAAAGGCAAATGCCTAGCTATTTAGTTGATTACAAACACAATTAGCTTCGGTATATTTGATTTTCGAATCGCAAAGCAAACGTTTGCCTCCCGGCTCGACTTCGTCTGGGGAATTTTTAATTTATTGTTTTCTGCTAACGCTTTAACTAATCAGGCTTCAATTAGGTCAAGAATTTCCGTTTTGTATGTAAATGCTAATTTTTGGAGCTGAGATTAGCTGAATTTATAAATCTGAAAAGAGTATATATATATATATATACACATATATATATGTAAACGTCAATATTTAGAACGTCAATATTTAGTTGAAATCCAATGGAACAAATCCAATGGAATATCTACAATTAAATTATAATTAAAATTTAAAATGTTGTTTTTTGTTTGTGTGTTACAAATGGAGCGTACTTTAAATAATGTTAGTCGCAGTTAATCAGAGACCAGTACTAATATTACTAGAACTAATTTACGATATATGACTAATTTAATTTAAGATTGTTCCGCTGATTGTTACACCTGTGAAACCATTGAAAATGGGAGCTGTAAAAAAATTAATTAAAAATAAATTAATTTTAAAAACTATAAATCAACTTGTAAATTAAAAATATATAAAATAAACAATAAATAAAAAAATAATAAATTAATTAATTGTAGAAAAAATTAATTAATAATAAATAAATTTGAAAAACTATAAATTAACTTATAAATTAAAAATTAATACAAAAAGAATAAATAAAAAAAATTAATTAATTAATTAATAAACAATAGTAATAAACTAAAAGAATTCTTTAAGTCAGGACGAGCTGAGCTGAGAGAATTTTGGATGCATATATAATATTTATGCCTATAACAAGGCTGAGCATTTTGAAGAAGAACGGTAAATGGAGTAGAGAGAGCGAACTCTAAGCGAGCCAAGAGCAGATGGGTATTCATCAAAAGACATATCGTATCCTAATTATCCTAATTAAGCTTGTTAAGCCAGCAGACTATAAATCATATATGTATATACATATATCGGATATATAAATATCTGTTTGCATACCTCTATGTCTATATGTGCGCTGCTCTCTCTTCAGGCTCTAATGACTTGGCCCAATCAGGCTAAGTACCGAAGTTTAGGCGCACTTTAATCCGGCTGGCTGGCTGCTTGCTGTGGCCTTGGCCATCACGCTGAAGAGCACTCGCATTAATCAATCAAATGTTTTGCAATGCAATTGCCAATCAATAAACGCGCTCCAAAAAATAACAGAAAATACCAAAAGAAAAAAAAAATAATAAACAAATAAATAAAATTGAGGCAAGTGCAATTTATCACTGCAAAAGTACAAGGTGCCAGCCACGCCCACTGGGATATCAATTTCATACGCCCGCTGGCTCATTTTATATGCGCGACGACAGCGCGCGCCTGCATAATTATGCATGATCCGGCCTCCAATACAGCCAACGGCCAACGGCCCCCCACTCCCTGAATCGAAAGTTCGCAGCATTTAAGCCACCAATCAGCGTCAGAGTCAGCAGTGCAGGGGGAGGGGCACTAATGCCAACACGATGGCGCCTGTTTTGAATTTTGAAAAAGTACGTGAAGTGAGCTGCAGTGCAACACGGCTGTGGATCCACGGATACGGCTACGGCTACGGCTACGGCTATAGCTATGGCTACAGCAATGGCTACGGCTGTGGCCGTGGCCATAACTGCACCAAAGTATGGCAATCATTTTTCGCTTTAAGGCAGAAGGCGTCGCGACTGCTAGCCGCTCGGAATGACCAACATTTTCAATTACAACAAAGGAATGCCGGCCATTATTTATTATGCCGACCGCATGGCCTCCAGCACTGCCCGCCGCCCACCTTATTCGCTCCTCTCGCTGCCTCAGCTCATTTCAGCCGCTGAGCAACTTAAACCCTTCCAGCAGTACGACTGTCCTTTAGCCAGTCGCTCTGGCATGGCTTGGCTTGGCATTCATTCATCTAATATTCATGAAGAAAATGTTGCGCTCGTGCATATACATTTTGCAGTCAGTGTCTGTACGCCGTCATTTTTCACAAACAGCTCCCCTTTGGGGGGCGACGCTTGGCGGCTTTTCATAATTTTCTGTTTATAAGACGTGCAGGCTGCACTTTTTTTTGCCACCCCCCGCCGAACCCTTGAGCTTGTCAGTTTTATGTGTTTTATGAAATTTTTCGCAGCATATTTTGTATATATTGTATTACGCTTTTGCTTAATTTTGTGCGCCGCTTGTTGTAAAATGTTCGGGCGAAAAATGCGCTCATAAATCAAACACAGGCATTTTTCTTACAGCTCCCCCTCCACCCCCACCGTACCACCCACTCCCCCTTGCACTCCCCATTTGCCACTTATCACTTCCTAGCTTAAGTCCTGTGCCAAACGAGTTCATTGGCTCTGCAACGTTTTCTTCTTTCTTTTTTGGCAAAAATTTTAATTGCATTCTGCACAACCAAGTTGTAGTTTTCTATGCCAACTTCTCAATCGAACAAAAGGCGAGTCTGCCAGCCGAAGGACAAAAGGTCATAAAGTAAGCGCTGTCTGCGGCAACTTGAAGATGTAATACCCTCATATTGAAGTTGTTTGTAATGAGAGTTGCATCTGAGGTCAATTTATATATAACGTTAAAAGTAGAATAAACTTTTATATGTATAGGCTCCACAGAAACAGAACTGATCTCTTAATCATATATCATCATCATCTATTAAATGTACATATCAGTCTTATATACATAGTGAAAATTTAGAATGCCAAATAATATATTTTTAGCTTAAAATTCATTTAGTAAGGCCTGAATTCAGTTTAAAAACATTTATATTGCTTTTTAAACTCTAATAAAACTCTGTAAATAATTATTACATTTATTTATATACATGTAGCTACTCTATCCAGCTGCGCTTAGCGTTTATCTTCGGCCATCGCATAGAGTAGGTCAATTAAAGCTCAATGTGCCAAATTATGATTGACAAAAGGCAAGACAGAAGAAGCTCTACTATATTAGCATGGCCCCGTTTTGGTTTTCTGCTTTTTTGTCCACTCCCCCAAACACGGAACACAGAAACTGAAAAGGAAAACCAGAAATTAAGTTGCCAAAGGACACGGTTCGCCAAAAAGGCAAATGAAAACAATATGATGATGAAAACGATGACAAGCAGAAAGAAAAGAAAGGAGTAAGCATATGGGTGAAATACTTTGAATGCTGTTGATTAGATACTCTGTAGAGCTAGATATTTATATATATATATATATATATATATATATATATATATATATATATATGTAGCATCTATGAATTGTAGAAGTTAAGTTTATATAGAATAAGTTTAGAGACAAATATCAGAGAATCGTTTATCTGAAATGGCTGTAGATTACATATATAATATATATGTGATTTATATGTTTATTTATATATTCGTATTTTCGCACATTCCTAGTAAAGATTTTATATATAAAAAAATTGTTTTAAATTATATAAATAAATGTTCATGAACTAATGACATAGTAGAGTCCCAAAGCCACATAAGTCTCCGGCTATTTTTAGTATATATACTATAAGAAATTTTTTTTATTTTATAGTAAGGAGACCCCGATATAGATAACCTTAGCGACCTACACCAAGCATCAATAGAATAAAAGCAAATGCTTTATATTATTCCAGTTCTCTCAACAATTCACAGCCTATTTAACACAATTACAATATACCCCTCGTATAGTGTATTCGAATACAAGAATATGCTACTAATTTGCTAGGTTCGTATTCATAACGTTCGTGTTGTTGTTGTTATTATTGTTCATGCTACATCCGTTTGCGCTGCCTAATTGTTGTCCAGCCCTGACACAGTGCCACAGATCCAGATGCGAGGCAGAGAATTCCAAACAATGGCAAACAAAAGTAAATGCAAACCCTTTTTTTTTTGCTGCTCATTGTGCCCTGGGCTGGAGGAGGGTGGGGGTCAGAGACGGGGCTTGTTGCATAAATCCGAACAACAAATAAGTTTGAGTTGACGGCAAATGCGGCGTATGCGTAATATTATTTGTGTTGTGCGGTCACAGTGGTCTCTCGATTTGATTATGTAACAAATAAGCCGCACAAGTGGCTCACCAAATAACAACAACGACGGCAGAGAAAGTTGTCGGCCAAACAATAGAAATTTACGATATGGACGTATAAATTTTTGATTTATTTGAGCGTGTAAAGGACGAACCCACATACATACACACAAAATGTATGTATGTATATGTACACAGGAAATCCAAGTCGGAAAAACAAAAGCGGCAAAAAAGTTTTTATTTTCGTTACAATTGTAGGCCATGCCACGCCCACGCAATTCCTGGAACACCTCGACGATAATCCTGTTAAAATTTGTTTGTTGCCAGCGCCCCAAAGTTTTCTTGCCCATTTCGTATGCCCTCACGGAGCATATCTGAATTGTATCAATAAATGTGAGAGCAATGCCAAGGGAAACTGAATTTCTGTCGATCAATATTAATTGTCGAAAGAACTGAATTGAATGGAATCGAAAACAAAGCTCTTCATGTGCAGGTTAGACTCTTTTCAGGTTCCAGCTATGGCTGTCAGCTCAGTCAGAAATCAGGTTCAAGTTTGTGAAAGGTTTTTGTTTGTTTTCGAATACTTTGACTTGAATAAGTTTCTAGAAAATTCTGCATAGTTCTTTAAACAAAACCTGATCCACACGGATTACTGTAGCATAAGATTTACCTGCAAATTCTTAATCAAACTACATATACAAGGTTTCTCTTGCAGCCCATCTGGGTTACACTTTCAACTGGCCTTCTAGTCTTCTAGCGTTTTGAATATACTCCTCTAGTGTATTTGTTGTGCGTCTTGTTGCATAAGGCGCTGCCCTCTTGTACTCTTTTTGTTTTTTGTTTCGGTTTTTATGGCTGCAACTTTGGCAGGTTAACCAAACTGAAATCGATTTAGGAGCCAGCCAGCAGGAAATTGATTTCGTATGCCGTCGAGAGAGCTGAGACCGCCTTCGGTACGCTGTCCCCCACCATAAGCGCCACATTTGCCCTGTTCGGTCGCTCACACCGAGTCGCTCGACCAAATGACCCAATAAAACACAAAGCTAGCAAAATGTTGCTTTGATTTGCCAGCAACGCGCAAATTAGCTGCTCCATAGTTTGCGCTGCCCTTTTTTTTATATCTCGCCATAAAATGTTTTCGCGCGAATTTTAATTTCGCCCCCTCTACCCACGCGCCCCTGCTGTCCCTTTGTTGTTTACCCCAGAGCACAAATGTTTGCTTTCGTATTTGCTTGTAATTCATTTTAGCGTGAAACTTCATTTACCAGCTGTTCGCTTGGGGTTTCCATTCTGTGTGTGTGTGTGTTTTCCCCCTGCCGTGAAAAGTGCCCTTAGTCAATTTTCAATCTGGCTGCTTCAAAATGCAATCGATGTATTCCAATTTGTTCGTTCATTAGATTCGATTTATTAATTAATTTCGCGCGCAACACACACAAACCGTTTCGCCCCAACTTTGACACTGGCCAACTAAATGCTGGAAATTCAATTTAAATTGCGGCCAAGCGAGCAAAAACAAAAACTGCACAAAAACTAGAGATAATGAGTGAATCATTATTGCAGAATTATGTAAATGGAAAAAAGAATGAAGTAAAACGGTATATACAAATTTTCAATGCTCTCAGCATGCAACCTTGAGCTGGGCTTAAAATATTTTGATGAAATTGTTATTAGGCATACACGCTGAACGCTTGAAAGAAATATAGAAAAAATTATAGATAATAATGTGTATGTGAGCTACAGCGATCTATGTAGAACTGATCGCAATTGTAATAAAATTTTTGTTTCTCAAAGGAATATTCTTCTATCAAACAAAGCTTACATTTCATACAAAATACCTTATCTCCCCATTGACATGGTATACACTTGGAGCATTGTACCCATTGTATTGTAAATTTCATGTTCAAGCCTCATACAAGGCTTAAACAAAACATGACCAGGTTGCTTACTCTAACAAATAATAGATCATGCAAATGTTTGCTAAGCTCCGCAGACAGGAATTGAAACAAACTCAACCCAGCGTATTTATTTTAGTTATGTATATGTTTTACTATTATTTTATTGCATTTGCATTTTTTTAATGCGAACTGTGCAGCAAATCTGGGCCATGAATATACGCATGTATATTGCGTTTTAGCAATATTTAGATTTAAAAAAGCAGGAATTTGAAAAACTATAAAAATATATACATTTATTCGTGCCCCAGCCTGGCTGACTGCACAGTTTTTGAATGTTTTCAGTCTGATTTGCATTTTTAGCGCTCAACAACAAAGATTTTTATAAGCTCTAAACGCTTGTCAATTAATTATTGAAAATTAAGTAAGCAAACATTTAAAACAAACAAAATATTTAAGAAATTTTAAGAGAAAACAAAAAATAAAAAAAATGTATTAAATACAAATTTTAGAGATTTTTTAAATTAATTTAACTCTTGAAATTCTCCATCTTCTTATTTCTATTATTCGCTCTATAATTCTATTTACTCTCGCAATCAATCTCCACTTAACTTCAAATTCCAAGCAATCAATTTCAATTCAGTTTTATGTGTCGAGCATATGTTGCACGTTCAGCAGTTGATTGAACTCCGATGCCAACTGTTACCGCATCAAATGCGGACTCTGAGACTGTAATTGTAATTGTAATTGTGCAGGAGTGTGGCGTAACTGGAACTAGACTAAAATCATAACATGTTCCATGTCCTGTCCATTTCCCACACTCGAGCCTATGGACACTTGAGCTGACTTTCCAGGGAAAACAACTTACTAACTTTGCCGCACACAAGTGGGACGAGCGAAAGTAGGCAAAATGTGTCTCAACTGTTGCCTGCTTCTGTTTATTAAATACTTGTAGACACTCACACACACACCCCTGTAGCCTGCATAATGAGCAACTCTTGCAGCACATTTTACGGACAGAAGCAACAAATGTGCTTCATGTGGCAACAACTTAGCAACTTGCCACTCGACTTAATGACGTTTCACTGGCACTCTCCAGCGCTTACATTTTATTATTATTTATGCTGCAGATGATGAAGCGCTTTTCCTCGCTGTTAACTATTTATGCTTATTAAAAGCAAATTATACAAATACTCAAATATATATGCTTATATATACTATATATATAGTGTACTTCGTTTCGGCAACTGACTTGAATTTATGTTAACGAAAAGCAACAAATTATTTACTGCTAACAAGGGCAAGCCAAAGACATTTTCCAGCTGCGAGTTGCCAAAGTCAAGATACACTACTCTGCCAGGGGAAGTGGATAATAACTTGAAGGGTAATGACAATGGAAAATATAATAAAATATGTTAATTAAATGTACTTTAAGGTAATTTATACAATATGTTAAAAAATTCTAAGACAAATAATTTAAGACAATGAACTTTTTTTTAAATTATTAATTAAATATATCTGGTGGAAAAGATGCAGAAATTAATAATAACAATTTTAAAAAAGTTTCGAAAGCAAGAAAAATTTATAAAAAATATTTATTTAATTTATTTGATAAAAAATGAGCAGAAGAATATTATATTATTATATTATATTATATATATTATATAAATATTTAGTAATTTTTATAGATATTTGTTTAAATAAAGAAAAGTTAAAAAAAAATAATTAAATAAACCAAATATATTTTAATGTGTCTTAAATATTTACAATATTTTTTGCAACGCTAAAAACTAAGTGCAGTTTTGGTTCAATGTATAAAAATTAAGTAATGTGTAAATATCTTCTGTCATGGTGCTATGACTTCTAAGTTTATCAACAAGTAGTCAGTCATTCAATTCAATTCCCATATAAACTAAAATCAACAAAAATCCTTAAAATTATCTAACTACATATTATAATTCAATATACTTGATTACAGTCCCTAAGCCCACATTTAATGAACAACAAACAGCATCAATCTTATCAATCATTGCCAGCAATTCGTGCGCTCAGAAATATTTTAACCTGATGCATTTCGAATGCTTGCTAACCATTTTTAATAATGCCTACAGTTAGGGTATGTAAACGGTAACAAAACTACTCGACATTGTAAAAGCTTCTCCATCATCAAGCGGAAACGCATAAATTTGCCAAAAGTTCGTTTCAGCCAGAGCTCGAGAGCAAGAGAGGTAGGGAGAGGGAAAGAGAGGGATTGTGCAAGTAGAAGAGAAACTAATCAATCTTAATGTCACAACGAGCAACAAATTTTTAGCTGTTGTTATGCCAAGTTGTTTCTCGTTGCTGTTGTTGGCTCTGTTGATGTCATTAGAAAATTCTGCAGGTGAATGGAATGCGAACGATCCATTTTCCAGACACAGCGCCTAACAGGCAATGGAAAACTTTTGAGAGATGCTACCCAAAATATAAATGCTAAAAAATCAGAGTATTCCAAAAGGAAGTGCCTGACTTGAAGATACCAAGACCAAACTTGAAACTAATGTAAATTTGCCAAAAAATAGATGTGGTTAAATTGCATGAGGCTTGCCTTAAACTTTTTGAAATCTTATTAAAATATCTATATCAATTTTATCACACCCTGTTTCAACTTTATTTAGGGTATATATTAAAAAATACAAAAAAACTCTTCACATGAAGAAAAATCGAAACGTTTAAATTTTAACGCTGCGATTTCTTCAGTATTTAGGGGCGTTCACATGTGTGTGTGGGGGGGCGTGTCTCTGTCTGTGTCTGGGCACACAGCAGCATTCAATGAATTTGACAGTGCGTTGGACGCATGACAAACGTGCTGGCTGGTGATTGATGTCTCATCATTCAGCTTACGGCATACAATTCCTTCATCTTTTTTCTACTTTGCTTATTTTCTTGGAGATTTTTTTTTAAAGCCGTTTTACAAATGTTTACAATGTTGCGTGATTTGCAATTGAATAAGAGTGCAACAGCAGTCCTGACAGACAGGACATGCGACGGCTGGGCGGGGCTGATGGGCCGACACATGGGTTAACTGAAAAGTTTGCTTTGAGAAATGACAAGAGTTTTAGGTACTTATAACAGAGACAAAGGGGCTTACGAATGAGATATAAATAGAATAAAGAGATATTTTTGGTGAGCGATATGCAAGCGAAGGAGATAAATGGCAGGGCTTTTGTAAAAGCGGGAGAGGGATAGAGAGGGGGGCAATGGGATAAGGGAGATGAAAGAGGGTATATTTAGCATACTGAAAAATGCTTTTTGAAGGCAGTATCAAAGATTAAATACCCTAACTAATGCAAAAACAAATGGAATGCTAAAGAAATTATGAAGTAAGTTTTAAGAGAAAGATAGAGCGAGGGAGAGAAAGGGAGATTTCGAAAGGAAGATAAAGGTGAAGAAGAGAGAGACTGCAAAACAGGAATAGAAAGTCAGACAGACATATGGAAAGAGAGAGACAAAGAGGAAAGAAAAATTAAAAGGGAATGCAGAGAAATAGAGTGAGAAACATAATGTCGGTAAGAGAGAGAGACAGATAGATAGGCAAGGAAAGAGAAAATGATTCTTGGAAGCTGAGTTAAATCCATGCAGAAAAGCTTAATAAGATATCACAGCAGTTTAATTCACTTCACATATATTTTATTCAAAAACTCTTTCAGATCTCAGCTACGACAATAATTACCAGCGGATCTTTCCTGCTAAACTCTAATTATTGGGTATACAACAAAAGACTTCAAAAATAGAACAACAAATAGAAATTCCAAAGCAAATTCTTGAGTCTACCCCCTCAGGTTATATCTTCCACCCCCGCACCTTTACCCTTGTATTTACCTGTAAACTCAAGCACAGACAAAACACATTACCTACGAAGCAACAACAACAACAGCGATTACGTGCCATTGAGGAATGTTGGGAAACAAAGTTAGCGCTGAAAATTGACAACAACAAGAAAAAAGAAATAAAAAATAAAAAACAATTTAACCTTGAAAGGTGCACGAAAAACCAAAGCTGACTCGAATTAAAGCCGAACTACGAAAAATGGGAAATGGGGAGTGGATAGTGAGGAGTGGAGAGTGGGGGAAGGGGGGGGGGGGGGCGGCAACTCTTGACTTACGCGCAGTGTTTTTGCCCCATTCAAATTTAGAGCGCGACAGAGAAGCGAAAAGTTCGCGCACAAATCCCATAAATACGGGCAGTTGCCGCCGACGCCAAAATAAATTATCTGAAACGTTGTTGCAGCCAACAACAACAATAACAACAACAACAACAACAACAACAGCACCAGGAGCAGCAACAACAATTGTAACAAATGCTGCAACAAAAATTGGCATGCAACATCCGGTAGCGGCTGCGCTTAGAATTGCTACAGCGCCGCAGTCAGAGAACAAATGTCGATTTGAATGTCAGAATATTATTTGGAGCCCCGGGCAAAGTCGGCGTTGGGCGCTGGGCCTGGACTATGCAGGCAAGTGTAAAGCGGGAGGCTACGCACACACAGCCTCGGCCCGGTTTCGTGTGTAAGCCAGAAATGCATGTCAATGAAAATATCAACGGCGAGAGATATGCAAACATGCAGCAAAAATGAATTTTCAATGTGGAAATGTCCACTGCAACAGAGCGGGAGAGAGAGAGAGAGAGGGAGAGAGAGAGAGGGACAGTATCCAGTTTGGCTTTTGTGCATTGACCAGAAATGATTACAAAACTTGCTGCAAGGTGCGTGGCAGCATTTGGCGTTGGTAAACATTTCTCATCTTCTTTTGAAGGGAGAGAGACTTTCTTATAGCTAGTAGGTTGACAACAGCCAATTTAAAAGTAGAGAAAAAATATATTGAAATATATACAAAATCTGAAATTTAAAGAATTTTATGTTACTAAAGAAAATATAATGCAAAATGAAGTAAAAAGACCACACAAATTGGGAAAACAACTAAATAAAACAAGCTAATGAAAATATTAGTTAACAGTGAGTTAACAGCGCACTGTTAAAATAAGTTAACATTGGTTAGATCTGTGTCTGAATGGAAATAATTTATATTTCAGAAATAGACCACACACAAATAAAAATCTAACAATATATAGAATAAAATATATTTTAAAATATATAAAATATTTATTTATAAAATCTAATAAAAGGAATTAAATTTAATTTAATAAATAGTCAAAAGCAAATTCGCAAGATTGTGGGCAAGATAAGCTCGGATGTCTCCCCCATATACAACTGTCTGCAACGCTGCAATTTTCAATTTTGCTTTCTTTTCATTTCGGGCTCAACATTTACAGTTGCAGTGGAGCATTTCAGTGGGTTACTTAAGATCTGGCCTGCCAGCCGAAATGTCCAACAAATAGAAATCAGAAGAAATGCAGTCGACAGTAAATTCTTTGGCAGTGCTTGGAGGAAGCTATACAATTGTGTCCAGCTTAGTTGGATGGCAAGAAGTAAGCTTTGAATTTTATATGCTGACGTTTGATTATCGACACGCTTTTCTGCGCTTGCCGAACTCGCAGGCTGGTGTCCCCAATGGACCAATCTAACAGTAAAAAGTGCTGCCATGTGGCAGCAACAAAACAGCTTCCGAGAAACAGAGGCAGCAGCAGCAGCAGCAAAAGCAAAGTAAATGTGTCTGCCACATAAAAACAGCCTGAAGATGCCAAACATTTTGTGCTGCTAAAATATGTCTGTGTGTGAGTGTCTCTGTGTGTGTGTGAGGCATGTGGCAGGAGGAACGGGGGACATGTGTAGACCGAGCTGTGGCCGACTCTTGTGCTGTTTGACAGTCATTTTCCAATAACTTCATTTTTCCGTTGTTGAGCAGAGATTGTGTTGCAGATTGCAGATTGCAGATTGCATGCAACAGCAGCGAAGCCAGCTGCCAGCAGATAAGCACCCAACCCAACCCAGTCCCGGCCAGACCTCGCCACACCATTGGGCCGCCCATGGCCAGGCCTTGTTATGCGGCTGCCTTGGCAACAACAAAAATTGCATTACATTGATAAGCGAAATCAGGTCAATGTGTGCCAATCTCTGTGTGTGTGTGTGTGTATGTCTGTCTGTCGGGGCGTATACGTAATGTAAAAAGTATTTTTCTTCTTCTCTTGCGTTTGTTTGTTTGAGGAAACTCACATTCTTTTGTCTGATTCTATCGGCTGACTTTTCTATAAGCTCAGCTTTCAGGCCAAAAATGAAAACTATTTCAAGTATGCTTAAGTACGATGTTGTTATAGTAAATGTCTGAGCTTTTCAACTGAAAAGCTAAACGAAATTTGAGCAATTCTAATGTTGGATGGGGGATTACGAGTGGAATAAAATAGGATTTCCTTTGGGTAATAATAAGATATAGTTTGAATAGAGTAAAGAATATTAGACAGCAAAAGCCTGCAAACTGGGATTCATATTCAATTCACCTGCCAAAGCCCATTGAGATCTTTTAAAACCCCTATCATATATCATACAAGCATAGGTCACTTTTAATAACGATTAATTGTTTTTTCAACAGGATAAACAAAAGAGCAAGCATCAAATGAGCTTTAAAATAATATTTAATTAAGGCATAACATATCGAACAAAGTGCCAGCAATTAACACAATTTGCATTATTAGCACAATGCGACGCTTTGTTCGGGACATGGCCCAGGCATTGGGCATAAGCATTGTTAACAATTTGATTAATTTTTATTTTGCTTTTCGCCATTTTTCGCCGAGTGCATTAACGTGCAATTAATTTTTTATTTGTCAGCCGCCAATTGGAACGGCATTGTGTGCATTTGACGAGCCCGAGATCGCGCTCGACTAATTGAAGTGTAAACATTTCAATGGCTTTCGAATCGATGCACAAAACGCATTAAATAATTATGGGCAACACAAAAATAGCTGATGTAGTTGACTGGGGGCGGGGTAGATTTTATTATATATATAGTTTAAGGTATAGTATAGTATAGTATAGTATAGTATAGTATAGTATAGTATAGTATAGTATAGTATAGTATAGTAACTCGCATTGCACAAAGCCAATCAACTCTGTCTGCCCGCATGAGCGTGCATAAAAATGATAAGCGTAGCTATGGCGCTAGCTGACCAGCCAACCAACCAACCAGTCAACTAACCGACCAACCACCAGTCGAGTCCAACTAAATTGCATTAAATTGCGTTAATCAAATGTCTGAAAAAAACCAAAAACAAAAATTATACTGCAAATCAATGTGCGTGCAGCAGCAGCAGGAGGAGGAGCAGGAGGAGGGGGACGTGTGTCTGGTGTGGCATTTAAAAGTCCATCAATATGCATTGAGATATTTAAATTAATAATGCGCGCATTATGAGCGACATGGAGTGGGTGAGGGAGGATGGTTCAGCAGCGCCAGTGTAAAGTAGATACAATTAAACCGTTACTTCCATTGCACGCAGCCGCCATTTTATTTTTGCCGCGACGCTGATTACACTTCCGCTTTGGGAATCCCCGTTCATGCCGTTTGCGCTGTGCATTAATGAATTAATTGTTCCACCGGATATTTCAAACATTTTAGATTTGTGGTTTTTAATTTCCTGCAAAATAATCGACAATAAATGCAATGTTTGCTGTACGTAAGAGATCAGCAAGAGAGGGTATATTGAACTGGAGATGAGGTATGTAACGGGGGATGAAAATTAAAGTGAAGAAGTGCAGCTGGTAAGCAAAGGTTTGTTATTGGTCTTAGACACTCACACTCTCACTCTCTCTATCTACTTGCTAAAGTGAGTGAACGAGCGATAAGAGTAAGTTCTCATAGTTACTTCTCTCTTACTAGCTATTTATTTTTTATATACTTATATAAAAAAATATAATCTATATTTTACCCATCTCTAACATTATTAGAAACTCTTTCCAGATAAAATTAAATCATTTTTTCTAGCCAGGGTATTCAACTCACTTGAATTCTCCGAATAGCTAAACGCTCTTTGTGGCTGTCAAATAAAATTATATTCAAATGTTAAATATTTTGCGGTCAACGCTCATTGGCAGCCTGACTTTTAATGCCCGCAACAACAACAACAGCTCAAACATTGTGACAATAGCCGCAAGCTGCCAAATGACTGACATGTTTGTGTGAATGTCAAATGTGTGTGCGTGTGTGTGTGTTTGCGTCTGTGTGTGTGTGTGTGTAGTGGTTAAATTAGCCTAAGTGCAGTCAACACCACTGAAAGCGGCTGCATTTTACGATTTGGGCCCAAAAACTTTTCGCTAATAGAAAATATAAATTTTTGAAGAAGCCATTTTCCAACAAGTTTAATATTTTAAAAAGCTTTTTTTCAAGCTGACCAACAGATGCTCTCTATAAAAGTTTTTAAATGTGAATTGCCGAAGCAAGCTGTGTAGAATGGCTCAGATAATAAGAGCGCTTTTTTGTAGTATTTAGTTTTGACTGACTAATAAGGGTTTGTTCAATTTAAAATATTTAAATATATATTTAATTATAAAATATTTTATCTGAAACATAGACTAAAGCAACAGATATTATTTTTTTTTTAAATTCAAAAAATTATTTGAGAATAATTTTTTAATTTTAAATTAAGTCAATAAATTTAATGAAATAAATAAATATTAATAAAAAATAAATTAATTAAATTGATAAACAATAATATGAAAAAATGTATAACAAAATTTAATCAAATAAATCAAATAAATAAAATATATAACAAAACTTTATAAAAAAAAAATAATAATAATAAAATAAACCAACTATATAAAAAAAAATAAATTAAATAAAATAAACAAAAAACATTTTACATAAATGGAATTAAATAAATAAACACATTTTACCAAACAGGTTTTTGGCCATCGGCACACCTTCGATTGATTAGCTGCAAACAGCACTCATATGTGACCGTTGGTTGGGTCTCCATCTGTGCTTTTCCCTCACTGGTATTTAAGTGGGAAGATGCTTTAAGAACTCGCCTGGTGACTTGGCAGCCAAATGCCACACAACTAACGGAGCCCCCTTCGCACCGCTTGTGCCTTGGCAACCTGCTTAAGCCGCTTCCAGTTTCTATTTTTTTTTCTGCTTCTTCTTCCACTGTGCAGTGAGCCCACAAAACATATTTCCGTTTCATTTACTGGCCAAGAAAGAAAAAAAAAAGAAGCGAAGAACTAAGTGAAAAACGCTGGCCAAATACCGCACCGAGCAACAACTACAACTACAAGGGGAGGGAGAGGGAGCAGCAGAAGAACTCCATAAACAGGCGACCCAAGTAAAAATTGCTTGTAACCTATTTGGCAGCAATTTCATCGAAGCCCAGAAATTTGCTCGACCACAAAAATTTCGCCAGCGCCAAAAACTTTCCTTGGCGTTTTCAGCCACATCCACGTCCCACTAGTTGTCCTGTCGTCCTGTCAGTACGTTTGCATGTTTTCTCACCGCACTCGTTTGTTTTGCTACTTGGCCAAAGACGAATGCAGTCGGGTCGAGCCGAACTCACAATGGTCGCCAAAGAGAGTTCACAAAAAAGAAGGAACTAGCTCTCAGTCTTGAGAACATATAGACAGACTTACAGATACAAGAGTCTCCAAGTCATTTATGCCTAATGCCCAGGTATTAGCCAAAGAGACATGTATAGTATTGCTATCAACGACATATACCCCTTTTAAATTTCTGAGCGAGTATAGGAAATATAAATGCACGGCAAGCCATGGCTACTTCATTTTCAGCTTTATATTTTGCAGCTTTCAAGCCTGTGGCTAACCCACAAGGCCCTGCTAGAATTTTTGGCACTGTCCGCTCTTGCGCCTTCTATCGCTATCTCCTTCGCTCGCTCGCACAAGATAAACAGCGATTTGAGGCAAAGGTCTTGCGCGGCGCTCGCTGCATATTTGTGCCTAACTACTGACGATGACTCTCGACTCGCGCCAACTGGCCAACTCCAGCAGAGACTCGAACTTCCAATTTTTCGTTTTCTTGTTCTCTTTTTTGGCTTTGTTGCCGATAACTGTTTACTTTTTTTTTTGTGCATTCCTATTTCGTATATATGTATGTTTGTGTTTGGCCTATATGTGTTCATTGACCGCATTTTTTTGGCGCGCGCCGACAAATTTTTCAATTTTTGTTCGCTGCTTGGTGAGGCATAAAAATGCATTGAAAGTATGCACAGTTTTACACTGAATACGGTTCGCATAAAGTTCGATGAGTTTGTACAACAGCCGGAAGTCTGGCAGCTAAAGATATGCCGTAATCAAGTTACACTAGAGCACACAATATGCAGCACTCTGGATGTATATTTGGTATATTTTTAGAGCATTTCGTTTATCAATAAATATACAGTTCGGAAGCAAAACGGCGAGATGGAAAAGTATCTATTAAAACTAATTATAAACAAAGTTAAAATCTGTACAAAAAAAACTCGTAAGAATGTTGTAGTCGGGCGCTACCAACTGCGAAATACTTACTCAACCCCCAGCAACCCGTTACAAAATATTCCAAGATATAG
This sequence comes from Drosophila paranaensis, assembly GCA_035047545.1. Lineage (NCBI taxonomy): Eukaryota > Metazoa > Arthropoda > Insecta > Diptera > Drosophilidae > Drosophila > Drosophila paranaensis. The sequence continues at coordinate 11,315,977 of JAWNPL010000153.1, forward strand.
GAACGCCTCCGAAGTGGGCGTACCAGAAAAATCTTGACACTTTATCTGACGAGGGTATACACGAGTTCAAATTTCAAATTGTAAAAAAACCAATATACCCATTTAAATCTGGTAAATAAGTATTAAAATACTAAATAAGTGCTAAAATCACTTTCAGCTGAGTAGTTCATCATGGCCTTGATTAGCCACTTATCCCCATGCGTAAATTTGACTTTAAGTATATCATAAAAGATTTCTGCAATATTTGGCAATATTTTAATAGATGACCATTCGAATGGCTTTTACGGCGCATTAATGAACTGAAAATTGAAAACGGAGAATGGCAAATGGCAAATGGAAAGCTGAAAACTGAAAACAGTGCCAACGCAGAGGCTGCCGCAAGAACGCACCACAAGCCGTATCTGGGATACGAAAACAGTTTATCTTGCGGACCGAACGAGTAATAAATAACTTTGAAATGACCGCAACAGTTCATATATCAGCTGACGGCAGGCACTTCCATAGATTTTTCGCAGTCAGTCTTTAGCCATTTCGGCTTTCAGTTGAAGTCAGCAGAGCTGAGCTGAGCTGAGCTGAGCGGCGGCACCAGGGAAAAATGGCAATATCAACACTCTAATGCTGGAGGGTATTGCTCAAGTGTTAATAGCTCATAAATATTTTAAAATGTTTAGCAAATTCCGAGAAGCTGTCTTCAAATCCCAGCCAAGAACCCTTCCACGCAGCCCACTCTCCATCTCACTCTCTCTCTCTCTCTCTCTCTCTTTCTGTTTGTGCATGTGCGGTCATAAATGGCGAGGACATCCCTTAAGTGTGACATAATATCTGAAATATTTTGTGCAAAGTTATACAAAAGGCTAAAAAGGCATCAGGCAGTTGGAGCGAAAGGAAACGGTGGCCAGCCAGGCCACATGTGCTTGCCTTGCATGCCATTTAATTTTGCAAAATGTTTGTTTGATGTCCTTAATAGGCTTAGCGACGCTCCATATCTGGCTCCTGCTGCCAAAAGTTGGCCCACAAGTTGCGCTTGCCTCCGCCCTTCCAAGAAAGCTCCAAGTCAAACACGAAAACTACTTTCACATCGCTATACCCTGTAGGAGCTTATTTAATAAAGGGTATATTGCAGACGTCAACTTGGACTTCTTCGATTGAATTTGCTTAAAGTAAATAGAGAAATTTATTAACCCAAATGGAAGACCGCCGCAAGGCTGTGAGCTTTGAAGGCCCAGTTTCTGAAGCTTATTTTGCATATTTGAATGCCACAAAGGCATCGAACGCTGCGCTCTGGCTCTTGCTATTGTTTTCTTGGCCAGACACAAGTTATCATTGCCAGCTTTAAGCTGCTTTCAACTCGACAGATGAAAGATGTCACCTTATGTCAAACGTCTTTAGTTTAAACCATCTTAGCAAAAACATATTCATGCAGCTTGGAGTCCAATGGCTTGCCAAAAGCACGTTCATCAATTTACCTTTAAAATTACGAATATAAAACCTATTTATATCCCTTTGTCTACATTGAGGTCTACAATCCAATACAGACTCGCAAGTTGAGCCCAAATATAATCCTGCTGTCGAGTACGCAGATTCTTGATTATAGTTATGTAGTAGCATGGGTGAGTGAAGGAGCATGATGCTTTTTTGGCTGACATTAAACGGCTGAAGACTACAACCCCCTACTATTCTTTAACCGTTTAAAGGCAGCCCGAAACGCATTCATGCGCCTACACTCAGCAAGTGCATTGTGTTAATAGATTCTTGTAAAAGATTAAAATTATTTGAGAGACTAATTCTGAAAATATATATATTATATTAAATAGCGAAATACATATATTATATTGCTATTCTGTTTCAGCTACTATATCAAGAGAACAAGATGACGAGCGAATCAACATGTTTTCAAATCTGAATATCTAACAATGTTTCTGGCCCACTTTTATAGTGCTCGCTGTAAATCACGTTAGACACAGTTGATGCGAGACCAGACAAATATCACGGGAACTAATTGGAACTATGTGACTAATTTAATTCGAGTTTGTTCCGCTGATATTTGAAGTCTTGCCTCTAGTCTGTAGCCTCTAGCCTCTAGCCTCTAGCCTCTAGCCTCTAGCCTCTAGCCTCTAGCCTCTAGCCTCTAGCCTCTAGCCTCTAGCCTCTAGCCTCTAGCCTCTAGCCTCTAGCCTCTAGCCTCTAGCCTCTAGCCTCTAGCCTCTAGCCTCTAGCCTCTAGCCTCTAGCCTCTAGCCTCTAGCCTCTAGCCTCTAGCCTCTAGCCTCTAGCCTCTAGCCTCTAGCCTCTAGCCTCTAGCCTCTAGCCTCTAGCCTCAGCCTCTAGCCTCTAGCCTCTAGCCTCTAGCCTCTAGCCTCTAGCCTCTAGCCTCTAGCCTCTAGCCTCTAGCCTCTAGCCTCTAGCCTCTAGCCTCTAGCCTCTAGCCTCTATATCTCTATACCTCGCTCACTCTCATACAGATAGAGATCTAAGATCTGATATAATGTAAATCTAGAATTGCTTACCACTTAAAATGTAGAAATGTTTCTTTGTGTGCGTGCATGTCGTCGCTTCCAGCTCGGTTATGCATGGAAAATCTTAGGAAAACTTGGAAAACTTTGCACATTGAGGTTGCTGAAAGTTTGTCTATTCATTAACCTAAATACGAGTGCATGGCATGACAGAGACGGCTGCACGGCCATGTGTTTTGGCGGCCCAAGTCCACGATTAAGTTTTAGAAGCTAATTTGCATATTTGAGTGACACAAATACAGAGAGAGAGGGAGAGAGAGAGAGAGAGAGAGAGAGACAGAGAGAGAGGGTGAGAGAGCGTGGCAGCTAGAGAGCTGCTGCGACTTTCGCTTTTGTTTTCTGCACAAGTTATCATTGTCAGCTTTTAGTTGGGCAAGTGCTTAAGCCGCTTTCAACTCTTAGCGCCTCGCAATATGAAAGATGTCACGAATTAGGTGCCGCCACCTAATGTCTAATGTCTTTAGTTTAAGCCGTCTTAGGAAGAACTTTTCTCTCAGAGCTCAACCCAATGGCAAGTTGGCAAGGTGCAGTGTGGGTATCTGCTAGTCGAGCACTCCCACGTGTTATGTGTCACACACACCCACACATGCACACTCACGAGTTCCATTAGCGAGCGCGTTATTATCTAATCAATTGGTATCGAAGCATCAGGCAGAACTGTTACCTTTTTTTCTGCGCTGAACCGCAAATCAAGTACGGCCAATTAAACAGCGTTTCATCTTAAAGCCCGTCGAGCGATTTCCTTTAATTATTGTCTAGCTAGAACGGCCTTTCACATAGATTGTGTGAAATCAGCGCTCAGCAATTTTCAAATCAATCACAAAGCCGTGCCCAGAGTCAGCCATTGAAGTCAAGTCATCAACCGAACCGCCCCGCCCCACCCCCCGCTTCAACCTTTCGCTGCGAATCGAGCGCTTAATCGAGCGTAATGATTGCGCTTATCTCTGGTCCAAGTTAAGCAATTGCTATCTTTTATTTATTTTTTTTCTTTTGCCTTGGGAAAATGTGTTAAATTAAGCGCTCATTATTTTAAGTGTATGCCCAGAGTTGGGTCCGCATCAGATCTATTGAATATCTGTGTCAAGCTGGTCGAGCTGACGAGCTAAAGGGGAGTCTCGTGCCGAAACTTGAGGCTCAAATCCTGTGGGCATCACCGCACATTAATGAACACATGTTCACAAAACATTAAAATTAAATGTGCTGCTCATTAAAAATTGAAAACATATGCAAAACACGCAGGGGCCCAACAGCAGCAACTGCGACAGCAAATGCCGATTGACCCATACACACAGAGACAGACAGACAGACATACAGACAAACGGACGGACGGACAGACAGAGGATATTCGGATCCCAACTGTGCTGCGTCATATAACAATAATAATGAAGCATTTACGTTAAATGTCAAAAAGGGTTTTCATCAACGCATGGGCCTCCGGGCTGATCTGTTGGCCAACGGCTGTCGATAGGGCCAAAAGTGTTTTGGTCACTCAGAGTGAGAGAGAGACGGAGAGAGGGAGAGAGGGAGAGGCGACGAGCCGTGGCACATCTATAAAACAAAAACCAACGCTGACTGAAAGACTAAATGGCCGACAGATACACAGACAGTGACAGCGACAGCGACAGCGAGAGCGACAGCAACCCGGACGGGACTGAGTGAGTGACATGAACATGGCACAAGTTCAATTCAATTTTTGGGCCATGTTTTTGACATTTCCATATATGCAAATGAGCAGATGCCGAAAGCCGGCAAATCAAACAAGGCCAGCCAGAACTGAGAGGTAAACAACATAGCGAGGAGCAGAAGCAGAACCTCAGGAGCTCAACTCATGAAGCGTGCACAATTGAAGCGCGTGTCTTCGATTATATCTTATTTACTACTATAGAAATCAATTGAACTTCAATTTATTACTCGAAATAATATGAGAATTGGGAATAAAAGGGAATCGCACAAGTTTTTGACTGAGAGATTGATGGCATAACATTGTAAAATGGTTTGTATTGATTTTGTGATTTAAACAAGTTATCAACTTATTATCTGAAGTCAAAGGCAAAATATCCACCATCAAAATAAATACAAAAAACATTATTAATTTTATACATATATATATATATATAAATTTTAACTAAATTTCCAACATTGACCAATTTTTAAATATATATTAACAATTATATTCATATAATCAATTAACTATTATTTATCAAATACAAAATTATTAAATGCTTTTTTAATATTACAATAAATACAAAAACCTATCAAATATTATATTATTTATTATATACAATTAAGTAAAAAAATTCAAGCTTAAAATTCTCATCCAACATACAGTGGCAACTGCCACTTTTACCCAAAATTCATGTTTAATATTCTGATCGACTTAACTGAACTGTTCACATTTCCCACATGCCCCGCACTATGTTTCTACAGCAACTAGCTCTGTGGCAACTAAATGGCAACCGTGCAATGCCGGCGAGCGCATGCCGAAATGCAAATAGTCATGGCTTATAGATTGGTCATGTTTTTGATGGGCAATGACTAAAGTCAAACATTTAACGCAGCTAAATGATTTACAGTGTGTGAGAGGGAGAAGGGGTTAGAGAAGGTGCTAAGAGGGAGGGGGAGAGGGAGAGGGCAAAGGCAAAGCTGTTGGGCAATACAAATGAACATACGCAATGCGGCAAACAAAAGCCAGCACAGGATACACACACACACACACACACACACACACCGATATAGAAAAGGACGGAGCACGAATATATATATATATGGAGAGAGAGAAGGACATCCGTTCTTGCCACTAGCGACGACAAATGTCATCAAGAAGTCCAAATAATAATAAAATATACACTTAAGCCTCGTTTTGTGTGCGTCCGCCGGCCCACAACTGTGCGAGCTGCGTACGTGTGTGTGAGTGCTGTGTGTGTGTGTGCTGTGTGTGTGTGCTGTGTGCGTGTGTGGATTTAAATAAAACGGAAATTTATTTCGACAAATGGCATTTACTTGCAACGGATGTACCACCATTACACTGACACGGAAAGGCTACACTCTCGCAGCTCCAAGTCTCAGTCGCCAACCGTGCGCAATTTAAAGTGCCTAAGCAGTAGAAAGGGAGCATAAACCTATTACAGATATTACTATAACGACCTAAGCATACACTGTAAGTAAATTTATAATTTTTGGTTTGCATATTTAATATGAAATAGGAATAAATTTAAAGAGAAAAATATGTTTGAAAATTTATTCATTCATTTATCTATACTTTCGTTGGTAAGCTGCAAATCTTGGCTTAGCGAATGTGACAAGCCGCATTGTGGAATAATGTATCCCTTTAATGGAAACATCGTCTAAACTGTACACTGATGGGAGGCAATCGCAATCCCAGCATGACAAGGACTGACTTACTGCGCCAACCTCGCCTCGCCTCGCCTCGTCTCGTCTCGTCTCGTCTGGCTAACTGACTGACTTGAGTCGAGGCGACTGAGTGAATGCCTTCAACGTGAATAAGTGGGATAATGGGTCAGGCTAAGCCACAAGCAACCCAATTGGACCCACTGAGCTGTCTCCGTGTCCGGAAACCCTCACGCAGCGCACACACGCGCGACAGTTGTATGATAAATTGTATAAGATATTGCTGTAGATTTTTACATACGAACGAGTCAGTGTCCGTGTGTATGTGTGTGTGTGTGAGTGTGTGTGTGTGGTCCCTTATTATGGCCGGGGCATTTAGCATTCATGAGATAATAAAAAGCAGCCCAAAAGCCACTGGACAACAACAAATGATTTGGGCCAACTGTGCTGTGTCATGTGTGAGTATGTTTTCGTTTGCTTTTTAAAGCGCCACATTGCGTATACGCAATATTGTTTAGCGAGCAAAAGTCAGTGCGCCGCCTCCAGCTGTTGATAATTTAGGGACCAAACCAACACACACACACACACACACACACACACACACACACACACTCATGTATGTGTAATATTTATTTATTTTATTTTTTTTTTTCTGTGGAAATTTCACTTTGATCCATTTGCCAGCTAACAGATTGTTTGTTCGGCTTTGGCTTTGGATTTGTATTTTATTTTGCTTTTATTAAAAACAAAATGTTTTATATGCATTTAGCTATTGGGGACTTGGCTTTCTTTTCTTCTATTCTTTTTTGCCTCTCTCTCTCTCTCTCTCTCTCTCTGTGTGTGTGTGTGTGTGGGTTGCTTAAAAAGGGTTTGGCATCCATTTCCTTGGCGTGAAAAGCGAAAAAACGCTCATTGCTATCATGCTGCGGCGCATTTCCCTCGTGGTGGAACCCTCTACACACGTAGATGATAAAATTCACTCTGCGAAATGTGCAAGGTAACCGCCAGGTGGCAGGCCAAAGCTAAAGTGAAAAGTAAAAAGTCGAAAAGCTGAAAAGGTTGAGCTCATTTCGAACACAATTAAGCATTTAATGAGGCATTCACACACAAACTGAACTTCGTCAATTATGCAAATTAAATATGCTCAACAATTTTCATATATATAACTTAAGGCTGGCGCGATATGCCGTTAATATAAATGAATATTGGTTAGTATATTACCAAAGCAAACTGAAATGTTTTAATATTTTAAAGAGTGGAAAAATACTTAAATATAGTCTCCCTCTGTATATCTGTATATCTCTGTCTTTAGTATCTATCTCTCTGTCTCTCTCTTTCTCTATATCTTACCTCTACACCTTGCCTTATTTCACTCCATTTCTTTTGCTCTCCTATTTACACTCTACTATCTCTCTTTCTCTATCTCTCTCTCATGCCCTGTCTTTCCCTCTATTGTCCTGTGTCTCTCTTTCTGTCTCTCATTTTCCTTTGCTCCTCTATTTGTTGCTTCTCTATCTCTCTTCCACTCTCTCTTGCGCTCTCTTGCTCTACCTCTTTTTGTATCTCGCTCTCTCTCCTGCTACGATCTACCGCTGTCTCTATATTTCATAATCACTTTTCCCTTTCTCTGTCTCATTTTATGACTATATACTTTATCATTCTACTCTTTCACTCTCTCTCTCTCTCTCACTATTTTTCTCTATTTCACTCATTTTCTCTCACACGCTCTCTCTCTCTCTCTCTCTTTTGAAAACTGGACCATTTAGCAAGCCATTTGGCTGGCAAACTCGTCTGTTAATTCAATTATGAAACATCATTATCAAAGACCGCATTGTGTCTGTGTAGACCATAAATGCATTACCACGGCGCTAATGAAGAGTTATGCTGAAGAAGACGCAGCAGCAGCGGCAGACTAGACTTCAATAATAAAAGCGGCGCCTATAAAAATGTTGGCCCATTAGCATAAACGAGGCGAACTTCAAACAAGCCGCCGCTCCTTTTGCAGTCCATTAAAAGTGCAGAGAAGCACAGCATTTACATATATATCCTTTACACACACACACATATATATATATATGTATATACATGTGTCTGCTTGGGCTGAGCTTAATGTGGTCAAGGTAAAGCCGTTGAAAGGACGCGTCGAGGGACTTGCCGCAGCTGCAGCAACTTCTGCAGTCAGTTGCTTGAATTATTAATTAACCTCAAACAATTAAAAGTGAAAATAAAAGCAAAAAAAGAAGTAAATGTAAGAAAAGAAATTTATGTAATTACAAACAGAGTTTTTGAGCTGGAAAATGGCATAGGGAGTGTGCGTATAAATATTTAAAAATACTTTAAGGGCGCGGGCAGGGAACTCACCTGCAAAGCCCCAGCGATAAACAATGTAGATTGTAATTAACTGGACCGGAGTAGCACGCAGGTGGACTGTGTGTGAGCCCCATCGAATGCGAGTCCAAGTACGCTGCTGAGTCCTGGGCTTAATTGCATGCGCACAGGACACTGGCTAGCCTGCGAATGAATGAATGACATTCATTTTCGTGCCTTCTTTTCAGCTCGTCTTTTTTTTTTTTGTTGCACTTCCGTTTGCCACAGCGGAAGAAGTTGCCAGATAAAGGCAAGCTGAAGCCGGGCATCGGGATCGGGAGCGGGAGCGGGAGCGGGAGCGGGATCGGAGCCGGCAAAATGGGCAGCAGCATAAAGTTACAGGACGTGAACACGGCTGAAGGACTCAGGCGCACTCGAATTTCATAAAGCATTCTCAATGAAAATAATTAAAATGCGTCGAGCGTTCAAAATCAAGCAGCATGGAAATTTAATTGTATTGATGGCAGCAGCAGCAGCGGGCAGCGGGCAGCGGGCAGAAAAAAAGGGGCATGCACACGGCACGCCCACATGATAACGAATGGATTCCCAGTTGCGTTGGGGCGATAAATGAGTTTTCTCACAGGTGACAATGTTGAATGCAAACAAAATACCTTAAATCGAATGCAAACGTTCATAAATTGCAACAGCACAAAAGAATCCATGAAACAATTTCGATTTCAAGCTGTTTACAGGTCACAGAAAATTATCAGAGCAGAAGCAAATGCGTCATAACTCAGTTAAGTTTTGAGCAATCAGGTTATTGGAGCAATATCTACATATATTTGTGACTTGAGAATTGCATAGAAGAGCTGCAATTCAAACTTTCTCAATACCTTTCTACAAATCCCATATAAAAATCAGCATAATATCGACTTAAGACTTAATTAAAGATTATGCATATACATATATAAACCCCTCTTCAGCTTTTCTCTTCTCACACGTAGTCAATGGGCCAGGATATAACCCAAGGCCACAGCACTTCCAGTACAGTAAACACACCCATCCACACACAGTCGCAATGGGAACTCGCAGCTGTCATTGATAATAAACAGCAAAAAAGAAAAAAATTTAAAAAAGCGAATTCATTGAATACGAAATACTCTGTAACAAATTAAAAATGCAAGCTCATGAGATCGTAGTTTTTATTGGGCAGATTAACATGCATATGCTAATTAGTTCTGTGCTCCTTTAACATCAGCTGCATATCATTTGTTTGCTCAAGCTCTCTCTGTCTCTATCACTCTGCTGCTACGCTCACAAGATTCTATGACAGCCAATGAAATCGCACGAAGCTTGCGCTGCAGCGACTACCTGCAGTTGAGACCTATAACGGGATCGGGCAATGGACAGTGGGTATGCTGAATACTTTGCATAGCTGTGAAGAGCAGGGAGAGATTTGAGTAGGCAATGTGCAATGCAGGCCCACTGTATATAGTAAAAAGATCAAGCATGGCCGCAAAAGCATTTCATTAGAACAGAAAGAGATGAATACAGTGACTCAATGCACACTAAATGACATTTTCTAGCTGTTACAAATGGTGTGTGGTAGCTTGAATACTCTGTTAAAAAGTATGAAAGGCAATCGTCATTATAATAGCCATGCACCTTTAACAAGAGAATACAAAAGCCACAGCCGCAGCCCCAGCGCCAGCCGCACCCGCAGCCACAGCCACAATAACAACAATCAAACATGTATTTTTTTTATCAATCACAAAATAAACATTCAACTCGACTTTATGTGGCGCCTGCAGTGGGAGTAGGCGCAGGCAGCCACAATGCTGGCATATTTTACACTTCTGCTTTCAATGCAAACAAATTTTTTTATTACAATATTATTGCCGAAGGCATAACATGTGAGTGGAGCCGCCCCTTCCAACAGCCAGCCCCAACCTTTGGCAAATGAATAAATATTTATATGTATTTGTTCATACGTCTGTGCGTCTCTATATGGGCAAGTATTTGTATTTTAATCTGCACAGCCTTCGACATAATTGAAATGAAAGCAACGCCATTGATAAGGCACCCCCTACCCGTCACCCTCGCTTCCCCCTGCCTTTTGTCTGTGTATATAAAAAAAAATGCTATTTTTATGATTTGTTTGACAGGCGCACATAAACCCCCTCGTCGAGCAGAACGAACACCTAATAAGATTCGCGACAACCCGAGTCCAAACATATTTTCCACATCTTTTCCCATTTTTCACGACGCAAAATGTCATTGACAAAATACACAAAAGAATATAAAAAGAAAATAAAAATAAAACATATTTATAAGTGTGTATGTGTGTGTGTAAGCAAATATATTGCCAGCAACATAAGCACAATAAATGAGCACAAAAATCAATTGACAATTTATTGTTGAAGGCATAAAAAATGAGCTCGAACATGGGCTAAAAATCTATATTAAATTACGAGACAGCCAGCCAAAATGGTCAAATAATAATAATAAAAACAGACCAAAAATTGTGCGAAAATCGTTGAAGTGCAAAGGACGAATAGAAGATACCCTGTAAGAAGTGGAAGCTGCAGAAGTTGCCAAAAATATATTTTTATATTTATATGAATATATTATAAAAAAATATTTTACTAAGAAAAAAATATTAAAAAAAAGAAAATAAATAAAAATAAAAATTTTAAAAAATATGATTTAGATTAATTGCAATTTTTAAATATCTCTAAAACATTCGCTAAATATTAAATAATCATAATTAAAAATATTAAAAATATCTTCTTAGATTCTCTTACGTCGTTCATTAAATCAGTATATCTTATATATTTCAATTTAACATATATTTACAGGGCATCCATCATTTACAACACCTCCCAGTGCATGTTAACACAACTCTAAATCAACCTGACAGTCGATACAGATCAAAAGAAATATATATTTAGATAAAAGTATATTTAGGTGTACCCCTAAGAATGCACACATTCATTTGGCCAACTTTATGATACCCTTTATGGCTACTTTTATGTGTTCAGCGTATTAAAAAGGAGGAAAGGAGAAAATTCGCAAGTCTATACATATATCATACATATATATATGATATATATATGCATTGATATAGATGTTTCAGCATTGGCCTTTTATTTTTTGTGGCCATTGTTGTTGTGCTCAATTGCCTTTAAATTGTGCCGAGTGTTAAGTGGCGCACGTTAAAAAAACATTTAACGTTTTTATTTACGCTTCAAATGGGCAAAAATGTTGCCACAACTCGAGTGGGCGTCGGCGCGGCAGAGGTCAGCGCAAGCCAGCGAAAGTGCTTTGTCCTGGCCATGGCATAGATACAGTAAACAATAAACCAAAATACACACAAATATACTATATATATATACGTGATATGGGAAGGCATTGGAAATGCCGAAGAATGGCCGGAACAAAACGGAAATTAAAGTAAAAATATGACATACGGAATTTTATGGGCTCGCCAGATAGTGGCAAATGTGTGCCAAACCAAGCGATAGAAATGGAAAAATAGTAAAGAAAAACTTTCATTTATGAATTTACTAACTGCGAATATCAAAGGAAGTTTTGCGGCTATTTCAGCTGGTATAAACAGAAAGAACATAAAAATGGTAAGGAACAGAATAGAAATATTTTACAAAAATATAATTAAATAATTAATAATTAAAAGTATGATAAGAAATCATAACATTATTGAAAAAAAGAATTTAAAAATGATTGATCAAAATAATTTATAAAAATAGTAAATAAAATTAAAATATATAAAAAAAGTAAATAAAAATAATATATTAAAATATTAAATAAAGAATTTGAATACAAATATTTAAGACAAATAATAATGTATAATAAAAAAAAGACAAAAATTAAATTAAAAAATGAGTTATAAAAAATTACTTTAAAAAATTAATAAAACCAACTTTTTAAATAAAGTAAAACAAATAAACTAAAAAAATGAAAACAATTAATAATTAACTTAAGACAAGTTTTTAAAAAGAAATTAAGTTATTTATAGAAAAAATTAAAAATAAACTAAAAAAAAAATTAATCAAAATCTGTAATTGTTTATATATGTATATTATTATTCTTATAAATATTAAATATTATTCAAATATTTTAAAATATTTTTGTAAAAATTTATAGTAAAAAAAATATTATAAATTAGCATGTTTATCACAGTTTATCAAACAAAAACAAAATTTTTAAAATTTTAAATAAGTTTTACATTTCTGGGAAAAAAAAAGAAAAAATAACTTTGAGAAGTAAATCTAGAAATTCAAAGATTTGAAATGTCCTTAACACACAGCAAACTCAAAACTAAGTAGATTACGTCCAACTACAAAACATATTCTTAGCATTTTAAATTAGTTCCACATGGTATGAACAATTTTGAAAACTTTTTCCATTTTGTGCCAAACGTGAAATTTGAAATCGGCAGCACAAAAAGTTTCAAAAGTCCATAAACTTGTACAGAGAAACTGAAACGACTCGAATGATGGAGTCCACTCTCAGAGAGCCCTGAAATCTCAGTTCGGATTTTAGATCAAGCTCTGAATTTACAAATTTTGTACACGAACATCAACTGTGTGAAGTCGAGACTCGATAGGGTCCCATTCATATTTGGACACCTGCTACGCACAACATTTCAGTTAAAATCCAAGTGAAAAGCAAAAAAAACATTTTGCCAGAATGTATCGGAACGTCTTAACGGTTTTGTCCGCGCAGCTGTTGCAGCAGGTGAGCCGGAGGTCGAGGCAGTGCTTCAGCAGCATAGCTGCCCAGCTGCCGCGGCCGTTGGCGCCCGGGCACGAGGAAGCAGGCGTGGCCCGGCAGGAGCCGCTCGTGGAGGAGGTGCGTCTGGTGCGCATATCCCTCGAATACAAACTGTATAAGCTGGAGCTGGGACCCGATACGCTGGTTGCTCTGACCGCGCGGGAGGCGGCGCTCTACCTGAAGCAGCTGCTGGCCATCCGGCGCCTGGAGGCGGCCTCTGCGCAGCTGTACAAGGAGCGGCTGGTGCGCGGCTTCTGCCACCTGTCCACCGGGCAGGAGGCCTGCGCCGTCGGCCTCTGCTCCGCCCTGCGCAAGCAGGACAATCTGGTGGCCGGCTACCGCATACATGGACTCGCCTACCTGATGGGCGCCACGGCGGTGGGCGTGCTCAGCGAGCTGACCGGCAAGGCCAGCGGCTGCGCCCAGGGCAAGGGCGGCTCGATGCATATGTATGCGCCCAACTTCTACGGCGGCAACGGCATCGTGGGCGCCCAGGTGTCGCTGGGCGCGGGCATCGCGATGGCCAACAAGTACCGCGGCACCGGCGGCGTCTGCTTCGCTTTGTATGGCGACGGGGCCGCCAACCAGGGCCAGATCTTCGAGTGCTTCAACATGGCGCACCTGTGGAAGCTGCCGATGGTCTTCGTCTGCGAGAACAACAACTACGGCATGGGGACGAGCGCCTGGCGCTCCTCTAGCAACACCGACTACTACACCCGGGGCGACTTCCTGCCCGGCATTTGGGTGGACGGCCAGGACGTGCTGGCCGTGCGCAGTGCCGCCCGCTACGCCATCAAGCACGCCCAGCAGCGGGGTCCGCTGGTCATGGAGCTGTGCACCTACCGCTATGCGGGCCACTCCATGTCCGATCCCGGCACCAGCTATCGCAGCCGCGAGGAGGTGCAGCAGGTGCGCCAGCGCCAGGATCCCATCAAGCGTTTCCGCACGATCTGCCTCGAGATGTCGCTGCTCACCGAACCGCAGCTGCAGGCCATCGACGATACCGTGCGCCTCGAGATGCAGCAGGCGGTCCAGGCGGCCCGCCACGATGCGGAGCTGCCGCTCTCCCACCTCAGCAAAGACGTCTACGCGGACAGCTGCTCCCAGCCCAAGCTGCGCGGCGTCCTCGACCACAGCCTGGAGCACGCTCGCAGCAACGCAGCGAGCACTTAGAACTAATGTTTTTCCAGTGGGAGGAATCTCTACCTGTTAACTCTACATACATATAATATGTTAAACTAGCACATATGATCCGACTCTGTATATAAAGAAAATAAAGGGTATTCAGAATATTATAAAGGAATTTGCTTAAGCTGTTGCTGGAGTAAACTTGCACTTTATATTTATATTCAACTGTGGAGCACTTGTCATAACCTCCATTAGGATTGCTCCACCCTCTCCCCACTCTCTCCCTAAGTAATTTATGCTAAATGATCAACGGCAGATGCTTGTGTCTACGTTTTATTTGCCAAGCAAAACGAAAACAATAATTTAGAAACTGCTGCACAAGCACAAAAAGCGAAGGAAGCAAATGTGGCGTGGGCTGAAAGGGGTAAACAGGAAGCGGAAGTACGCTCTCGCACACACACACGCAGCACAAACTCATTTGCCTTTGCGCTCACGTTCTGTGTGCGAAATTTATGCCAAAAAGCAGCGTGCAATACATTTTTTCTTGTTTCTTTGCCGTTGCTTTCTTCGGCCGCCTAAAAGTATGCCACAGTTGCGGCAGCTTACGGTATGCTACGCTTATTGTAGGTTTCAGCTGCTGCTTGCGCCGCCCGCCGCTGGGTGGCGCTCTACAAACAAAGATTACAAATTACAGCGCCTGCTGTGTTCGTGTGTTTGCTTTTAATTTTTATGGCTTGCTGCTGTGTTGCTGTTGCTGCTGAGCTTCCTAAATCTGTAGACAAATGCAAAATGAATTTATTTTTAACTTAACCCAACCTAACCTCAAAGTGTATGCCGGTTCCACTGTGTGCGTAAGCCCAGTTATAGCTGGGCAAAAATTACGGCAGGCGCAGACCGGAAATGAGATATCACACACGACTAAATGCATAACGTATCCGGCAACTGTAGCCAGCCGCCGGGCAGCCGGAAGCACCTGGAAAGCCCAAATGCCCACCTCCTCTTCGACTCCCTCAACCAAGCGACATTTCCACGCCAGCGAGCAGAGAAATCTGAGAATCAGCTGTTCTTGTTGCCCGTTCCCAGTAACGAATCCTTGTATTTGTGTTTAAAAAAACCGAATGCTTATATTTGGCCACGCCGAACAGAATCCGAGACGTGCCGTCTATCCGTAGAATCGTAGCCGTAGCCGTTTACAATAGTGTGTGTGGATTGTTGCTGTTGTTGTTGTTGTCGTTCATGTTGGCTGTGTTGATAAGCAAGCCGCCTCTTCTAATGAATTTACTTCCTATTCTGGTTGTTACGGGCCATGTCCTTGGGGAAGGAGCGCACTGGCGGCGTACGGATGCGACGTGCCTCACGGGAGCGATTGCGCACCACCTTGGAGTGGATTGCGCAGGAGACGCAGTAGTGGAGCTTCGCGTAGAGTTTGGGCAGCACATAGGTGTCCCAGATGCTGGCCTCGCTGATGTCGCGCACAGCGGCCGCCTCGACAATGTTGCGGATGACAAACTTCTTGATCGCCTTATCCTTGGGCACGCAGCGGGCACAGTTGGTGCAGCGCACGGGCTTCACATGGCCGCGATTGTGCTTGTTACGTCCACCATTACGGCGCTTCTTCGTCATTTCGGTAGCTGCATAATGTTCAATGGTCGGTTGTTAGCCATTGTGGCATACATTTACGGTCGGATGGCAAGCATATTTACCTTATTTAACAATTGAAAAATCCACGAAGTAAAATCCGCGTGTTCACGCCAGGCGACACTTGTGCGAAAAGGGAGTTGCCAGCTAGCAATTTTTCTTTACTAGCAACTCTGGTTACCTAGCGTTGCCAATAAACAGCAGGGTTGCTTTTCAGTAATCGTATATAATAATAGCGCTGCGTTCAGTGCAGTCAACTGTTAGGTAGCAATAGTTCTGGTAAATAAAGGAAAATTACGTATATATTTCTTTATAATATAATAAATATTTCTAAATATTATGGCAAGTTAATATAATATAATTTATTTATAAATGACTGTATACTTATGCATAAACGTATTACTAATAATTACTATTTCAGCTGTGGTAAATATTTGCTAAATGGCGCCAAGAGGTGAGTTTCGCGTTTTCCCCACATGTTTATGTTTTGCTTTGCGGCATGTGCTCCAATTGGACGACTTTGCCGCTAAATTTGCTGGACAAAAGCGAATTTGAGCTACAACGTTGTTATATACCCTACCAGGAGGATGGTGTTATAACAATCAATGGCACTTGGTGCAAATGCGTGCTTGAGGATGGCAGCTACACCGTTTGCCGTGTGGAGCAGCGCGCTGGAGCTGAGAAAAGTTGCTTCGTGGACGATGTGGTGGCATCGGCGGGATTCATGGCCAACAAGCAGCGTGTATGCTGCCTGGAGCCATTAGCTTTGACTAACAATGCTGAGCGAGTCAGCTGCAATGTAAACATAACCGAGCAGCTGCTGCAACGGGCGGAGGTCTCGCTGGAGCAAGTGCATCAGGATGTGGCCATTTTTTTGCGCCATTTGAAGCTGATTAAGGGCTGTTTTGTGCAACATGAGCGGCTGCTGAAGCTGGGCATTGCCAGCATCGAGATATGCGATGTCCAGGGCACAGATCTCGCATCCAACAGCTGCTTCGAGCTGACGTCGCTGGAGATCTTGGACGTACGGCTGCCTGTGGGGACAATCCTGCCACGCATCAAGCGCTTTCTCTCAGATGGCTTTGAGGCGCCTTTGCAGGCGCTGGAGCAGCTGCTGCTCAGTGCCCGCCGACCCCAATTCAAAGGATTACCTCTGAATGCTCTCTTGGTCGGCGCCGTTGGAGCCGGGAAGAGCTGCCTGCTCGCCGAGTTTCTGCATCGGCACAGCTGCAATTGCTTCAATATAACCGCCTCCCAGGTGCTGCGCTCCCAACCCGGCGAAACGGAGGCGGAACTGCGGCGCATCTTCCACTCGGCTCACTCCTTTCGGCAGCTGCTCCAGCCCAAGCAGCCAATCGTCATACTGTTGGAGGATCTGGAGCTATTGTGCCCCGCCGCTGGGTCTGCGCATGCACGGAACGCGGGCAACGCCATGCGCATAGCGGCGCAGCTCTACAAGCTCATCGATGAGCTGCCACAGCGGGGCAGGGGCATCCTGTGCCTGGCCAGCAACAGCTCGCCGAATGCAGTGCATCCACATGCACGACGCGCTGGCCGCTTCGGCTACGAGATCGGCGTCGACATGCCCACGGAGCAGCAGCGACGTCAACTCTTCGCCGGACTCTGGCAGCAGCAGGTGGAGGAGGAGGAGCAGGAACTGCTTACTCCAGCGCTGCTCGACCAAGTGGCACAGCAGACGCAGGGCTATGTGATAGCCGACCTAACACTGCTCCTGCGCCAGCTGCAGCAGAAGATGCTCCAGCTGCAGTCCACGCCCAAAGAGTTCGAGAAGTGTCTGAAGATTTGCCTTTTGCAGTGCCAGCCGAGCGCCTCCCGCGCCACGGATGTGCGCGTCCTGAAGCTCTCCACAGGCTTCGAGTCGATTGGTGGCATGACTGCACTCAAGCGCACGCTGGAGGTGTCCGTCCTGGCTGCCCTGCGGCACAGCGAGGCGCATGCGCGGTTTGGCCTGAGCCTGCCGAAGGGCTTGCTGCTCTATGGCCCGCCTGGCTGCGCCAAGACGAGCATTGCCAAGTGCCTGGCCAAGGAGGCGAACATGACCTTCATAGCCAGCTCGGCGGCGGAGGTCTACTCCCCCTATGTGGGCTGTGCGGAGCGCTTCATTGCCCAGATCTTCAACACAGCGCGCAAGAATGCGCCCTGCCTCATATTTCTGGACGAGATCGACTCCCTCGTCGGCCGCCGCACCGTGGGCAACGGCTCAGCAGGCGGAGGCGTCCAGCTGCGCATACTCTCCACGCTGCTCACCGAGATGGATGGCATTGTCAGCGGCGACGACCTGCAGCACATACTCGTCGTGGCCGCCACCAATCGCCCGGATATGCTGGACGATGCGCTGCTGCGTCCCGGTCGCTTCGACAAGCTCATCCATGTGCCGGCGCCGGACTCGGCCTCGCGACTGGCGCTGCTCCAGCTGCACGCGCAGCGCATGCCCTTCCACGGGAACGTGCAGCTGGAGGAGATTGCCTCGCGCACGCAGCACTACTCTGGCGCGGATCTGTGCAATCTCTGCAACGAAGCAGCCATTGAGGCCTTCCAGCGCGACTTCAATGTCAGCCACATCGAGCTGCAGGACTTCGAGACGGTTCTGGCCAGGCAGAAGTCATCCCTCGACCAGCAGCAAATCGAGAGTTACTATAAGTTTGCAGCGCGGCATCTGTAGGATCGGGAGCCCTGGGAAGTTGTTAACTTAAAATTGTAAATAAATAGATATCATAATTATACAAATTTTTATAAGCCCCAAAAAAGTTTTAAATTGTGAAACAAACATTTTTAAAAATTAAATTAAAATAAATTTAAAAGCTTCTCCGCCAATGTTACAGAATTTCTATATAATTCAAGCTATAGTCCTGAAACTTATTTCCTATTAAACTCTGTTTTATTCTTTTTAAAATAAAGCCAAATTGGCTTCTTTACCGCTTTGCGAAGTATTTCTTTTAATTTTTTGAAAAAAAGCTTACAAATTTCCATAGCTGAAGTCAGGCAAATTCTCATCATATCGCACCCAAGTTCAATTGTGAATATCTCGTTAAATTTAGGCAGCAAAGTTACCAAACTTTTTATCTAGAATATAAAATTGGTCTACTTTAAGAAAAAATGTACTTTAGATAGATATATAGTTTAAGCTTTGCAGGAAAAATCAGAGATTGAAGTCAGCTTTGATTGACGCGCGCCTAGCTGAACCAAAAATCGCTATGAAAACTGACTGATATAGGAAACCTATTATATATTAAATTGAAAATAACAAAAAATTATAAAAATAAAAATTATAAATGGGTAGGCCATCCAAACAGAGCAAATCAGCCTAGGTGCACTACTTGCCTTCAGTTAGACAGGCCTAGAACTGCTCTTAAAGCCAGTTTTGATTTAAAATTATTTTATTTTAAGAAGAAGAAAAGCAGAATCCAACAAATTGTAGGACTATAACTCGAATATATGTAGATATAAAAATATATAATGTAAAGGCTGCGCTATCCTGACTGCGCTGATCCCAACTGTATGTATAAGATAAGACATATATAAGATCGTGTTATTCTTTTGCTTTCTGATATATTTTGTACATTTACAATTGTTGCTGCTGGGCTCAGATCGTTTCTTTGTACACGGTTTCGACATAAGATTAGATGGGAAATGCATTGGAGGGTTGCTTGGCGGCGGCGGCTGCTGCTCCTGGTGCTGCTTAGCCGCGCTCCTTGGACACGCTGCGTCTATGATGTTGTCGTCGGGGTGAATCGCGTCGCTCTCGCTCCCTGCGGGAATGCCTCCCATCACGATCTCGTTCACGTTCCCGTTCCCGCTCGCGATCCCTGTCACGATCACGATCACGATCACGTTCACGCTCACGTTCGCGATCCTTATCCCGCTCTCGCTCTCGCTCCCTATCTCTGTCACGTTCTCTCTCCTTGTCGCGTCCTCGCTCACGTTCAGCATCTCGTGGCCTCTTGGCGGCGCGACTCTCCTCCTCGGCGCGCCTGACCCGACGCTCCCGCTCCCTGTCCTTGTCCCTGTCCCGCTCACGCTCTCGTTCTCGTTCTTTGACTGGAGATGCTTCCCGTCTGCCATGCCCATGTCCATTGTGCTGCTGCTGACGCGCTGGCGGCGAGCCATTGGGCCCCTCCAGGTTGAAGTCATCGCTGTCCCGCTGCTTGGTCCGAGCTGCTGGCTTTGCTTTGCTGTTGCTTTCATTGCGCTGCATTTTGGCCTGCGGCTCGGCGGCGTCGCTGTCGCTGCTGCTGGAGGATGCGGCTGAGGAGCTGCTGTCGCTCTCATCGCCACTGGCCGCGCTGCTGCTGGAGCTGCTGCTCTCAGAATGTTTGCGCTTGCGTTTCGCCTTCTTTTCAGCTGCCTTCTTCTTCTGCTTCTTCTCTTTTTTCTTTGCCTTCTCGGACTTCCTTTTCTGCTTCTGCTTCTCCTTCTCCCTCTCCTTGTCCTTGGACTTTTTGGCCTTGCTGTGCTTTTTCGAGCCCTTCTTCTTCTTGACGCTCCGCTCCTTGTGCTTGCGCTTGCGCGTCGGCTCGCTGGACTCGGAGCTGGAGCTGGACTCGCTGTCCTCGTCGCTGGTGTTGTCGTCCTCGCTGCTGGAGGAGTCGCTGCTGCTCGAGGAGGAGGAGGAGGAGGAAGAGGCAGCTGGAGCCGCTTCGCCTGTGGCTGTTGCATCCTTGAAGGGATTACCGCTGGCCAACAGCTCGGCATTGATGGCCGGCACTGCCTTGGGCGCGTTCTTCAAGAAGCGACGCAGATCGTCCGTCAGGCCGCCCAGGCCGATGGAGGTGAAGAAGTTGATGGAGAAGCGTGTGTTGCGCGGATTATCCTTGGGGAACAGGCCCGCCAAGCTGTCCAGCAGCACCTCCTCCTTGAGCTTCGTGTTCAGCTTGCCCAGGCCCATGTACTCGGCCAGCTCCTGGAACAATATCTTGATGAATATGCGACTCGACGAGGTCGTGTCATCCTCGTTCAGCTGTATGCACTCCAGCACGTCCCAGCTGATGGCGTCCGTGAAGAGCAGATGGGCGAAGAACTTGCTCACGTTGCGCAAGCGATTCGTGTCCAGCCGATGCGTCGTCTGATACGTGTCCTTGAAGATCTCCTCGAACGGCGGCACATAGATCTTGTTGATGCTGCAGAAGCGCTGCGCCAGCAGCCCATAGAACTTCTCGTAGGTCCGCTGCTCGGCGCAGCAGTCGAGGAACATGTGGCACAGCTCCACCTCCTGGCCCGGCTTCAGCTGCATCTTCATCAGCTTGTGCGCGCACTCCTCGTAGTCCAAACTCGAGTTGATGGTCAAGTAAATGGTTCGCCGCAAGGCAATCAGATTCGTCTCCGTGTTGTCAATGATATCGCCTGCGTTGGCCTTCTCCCCATCCGCGTCGTTGCCCGAGCCGGACTCGCCATCCGAATCGCTGTCCGAGTCCGATCCGGAGCCGGAGGAGCCCGACCCAGAGCCACTAGCATCGCTGCCCAGTATCTCGCGGCTCAGCGCCTTGTACTTCTCCTCGTTCTCCGCATAGTTGTCGTCAAACTTAAACACATCTGCGGAAGGATTTGGAAGATTAGTGGAATCATAGTATAGAGCTTTCCTGGATCACTCACTCAGTACGTCCTCCGTTTCGGTGGCCTCGTCGAGCATCATGAGATGCGTGAATTGATCGTCCTCCTCGACCAACTCCAGATCATCCACAATGGCCGGATGATCCTTGAAGCCGTCCTTGCGCACCTGGAAGAGCACCTCGATCATGTATTGCACGCGTCGGTCCAGCTTGCCCTCGTGCAGGATGTTGCGCAGCATCTCGAAGATGGCGCCGATGCCCTTGGAGGAGACCTCCGTCAGCTTCATGCCGCATTCCTTGAGGAAGGCTATGGCCACCTCCACGGAGTCATCGGTGGGCATCTCGACGAGCAGCGTCAGCATCTCCAGAGCCAGGATCTCATGCGCCACGCGCTGGTTCACCAGGTGGCCAATGAAGCGCGTGGCGGACATGCAGACCATCTTGTCATTACGCCGGAAGGCGCGCCGGAACTGGATGACCAGACGCTTGAGCAGCAGCTCCCCAATATTGGGGAACTTGGAGTTGATGATGGCCACCAGCGCCGCATAGACATGGGTGAATGTGGGCGAGGCTGCCTGGGCCTGGATGATGCTGCGGCAGAGCAGGCCACGCCCCCGGACTATGTTCTCCCGGAGTAGTTCCCTGGTGATGATGGCGATGTTCGTGACGTTCACCTTGTTGATGTAGCCGTGGATGGACTTCTTGAGCGCCTCCCAGGCGATGCGCTGATACGCGGCCGACGCCTTGTCCGTGATCTCGGCCTGCATGAGCCGCAGCTTGGCGGGCGGTATATAGGCGCCGCCAGTGCGTGAGGTCAGCAGATCCACAGTGCGTCGCTGGCGTTCGCTGATCTTGGCCGTTGGCTCGCTCACGGTGGCATTGTCCGCATTCTCAGCGGGCGCACTGGACTTGGATGGAGCTGAAGCTGCTGCAGCCGGCGGCTCATCGCTGCGTCGATGGCGCTTCTCGCGCTCGCGTGTGCGCTCCTCGTCGCGCTTGTCACGCTCCTCGTGCCGCCGCTGCCGATCGACGCGCCTGCGCTCCAGGGAACTGGAGCGTCGCCGCACCGGACTGACGCTGCGACTGCGCGTGCGTCGACGTCGCTGGCGACGCGAAGGACTTGTGCTGCGACTCCGACTGCGGCTCTGGGATGCCTGGCGTCGCCGGCGTCGTTGCTTCTCCTCCTCCTCCTCCGCCCGACTGCGACTGTGACTGCGCTTGCGCACCTGGCTGGCCACCTGCGGCGGCTGCCTGGGCGGCACCTGCGCAATGGCCGACTTCAGCTGCGGCTCTTGGGGCTTGGAGACGTCGACGTTGGCTGCAGCTGCCTCGGGCTGCGCTTCGTCCTCCTTCTGCAAAGTTGGGATTGTCTTAGTTGAGGAGATTAGAGCTTATCTTTGACTACTTACATCGGTAATTTCACCCTCCTCCACATTGCTGGATGGGATGCCAGGAGCAATGGCCTCCTTGCTGGCTCCATTGCCATTGCTGGTCACAGTTTGGTCCTCCTTCTCCTTCTCCTGCTCTGGCAACTTGTCTTGTTGCTTCTCCTTCTCCGCATCTGCTACTATCTCTGTCCCTACTGGTTTTTCGGGCTTGGCTGCAGTTGGAGGAGTTCCTTCTTCTTCTTTCCGCTCAGACGTGTCAACAGACTTTTCTGCTTCTTCTTCTTCAGCTTTATCACTTGTCAACTTTAGTTTATCCTTGGTCGTCTCCTTTTTCGCACTAGTTCGCTTCTTCCCCTTTTTCACCTCTCTTTCTTCTTGTTCTTCTTCGTGCTCCCTTGGTTCCTTAATGCTGCTGCTGTGGCTGCTGCCAGCGTTGCTGTCGCCGCTGCTGCTGCTATCGCTGGCGCTGCCGGCGCTACTGGTTGAGCCACTGCTGCTGCTGCTGCTTTTGTTGCTATGACTGGAGCTGTCGCTCGCGTCACTTTCAGCGTCACTGTTGGGCATCCTCTATGCCGGCTGCTCGAATTCAGAGCGTAACTTTTCGAAATTTGCTGTTGAAAATTTTTACAGCTAAACGTTGGCAAGTGCGGCCGCTTGGTCAGCGGCTGAAACAATATGCTGTATGGTAACCCTAAAAGGTTGCTCTGAATAATTATCGATATATTGTTCACTGACAGTGTGGTGGCTATTCGATAGTTGAGAGATGTGCTTTTGCGCCAATTCAAAAAACTTTGAACTACACACATAAAATTGTGTTAAATATCAAGTAGTCGTTGAAAAGTTGGGCAAATTATATGGCATATGGAAGCGTGAAAAATATTATTAGTTTCATTTTATATTTTGATTAAGTCGAGGGTGGAAGATAAAACGAACTCTTCGCACATTTACAAATATACGAATTGTTAACAAAACAAAACAGTTTTAATTCATTACACACAGAGCACAATTTACTGTTAGATACTTTCCAACAACTTTCGGAACACGAGTGAAGATCAAATTCTTGATAGCAAGTAAATTTCGTGTAAGATTTTCATCAAGTGTACGGCCTCTTCAGTGGTAAGCGGAAACTTCCTCCTCGGTCGTATTATCTCTCTCTCTCCTGCAGTTCCGTAGACATGGCCTTTAATCGTCTAATCAACGTAATTTCGACCAATAATACGAAACCGACTTGGTCCCGCCAGGCTATCCTGAGCTGGTGCAACAAGTGCCTCAACACCGACATCCAGAAGATCGACGATCTCTGCACCGGGGCCGCCTACTGCTGCCTGATGGACATCCTGGTGCCGGACAGTCTTAATCTGAGCAAAGTGAAATTCAAGTGCTATTTGGAGAACGACTACGTGAACAACTTGGTACTGTTGCAGCAGTGCTTCAACAAGCACAAGGTCGATAAGAATATACCAATCTATAAGCTGGTCAAGGGCAAGTTCCAGGACAACTACGAGTTCGCCGTGTGGTTCCGTCTCTTCTTCGAGGCGAACTTCAATAAGATGCCCGACGGCTACGATGCCATGGTCAAGCGCAACTACCAGCCGCTGACCAAGGACCTGGCGTCCTCTTCTTCTAAAGCCCAACGCCAGCTGCCCATCGCGATCACCCCGAAGATGCCCCACGAGCGCAGCCGTGATCCGACGTCCATGCAGGAGCAGTTGGTCCGCGTGGCGCCCATCAAGGCCATACCCCGAGGCCGGGAAACCGGCGGGCAATCAACAGATTGAATCGACATTAACCACATTGTTGGAGTCCTCTTTTTTATGATTGTGATGGAAATCGTAGAATCGTGAATCAAATTAAAAACTTCCGGCCGCATTGCAACAAAAACATAAACACAAATATATATCTCTATATATCTTTTGGTTACACTTCTCCTGGTCAATACATACTAGATAGACAATAAGATTAGGATTATACTAAGTGAAGGGGGTCGCGGACTCCATAAGCCGTCTAAACGCTCTCCGGCTTTACGGGCGCTGTCTCCGGCCGCTTGGGCGTCACGTCGTCGTCGCTGCTGCTGCTCGAGGAGGAGCTGGAGTCGTCCGCCTTGGTGCGTTTCTCGGGCACTGTGTAGGGGAACTTCTGTGATTTCTCCTCGACGGACTGCTTGAGGCGCAGCAGCGCCGTGCGATTGATGTTCTCGAGGGAGACATCCTTGACGGCATTGGCGAGCACCTCGAGGGCCTTGTCCGTGTTGCCCTTGGTCGTCTGTATGTCTATCAGGCAGGAGTAGGCGTTGCCGATTGCGCCCTCGCTGATCTTGCTGCCGCGCAGCTGCGAGATGACCGTGGAGGCGAGCTTCTCGTCCTGCTGCTCGCGCGCCGTCTGCAGCACGCGCTGGAACATCAGGCGCGGCGCACTGGACAAGTGCTTGTCCCAGATCTGCTTGGAGGCCACCTCCTGGCCATTGGACAACAGGTGCATCCACAGCACGTTCATCGGGCCCAGCTGATTGAGTGCGGCGTATTTCTCAGCCACGGCTTCGTCTGCAACAGGAATACGGATTGCGTATTGCGGATTACGGATTACGGATTAGCATCTTCTACTTACACTGAGCTGCCAGTTCGGGATGCTTGTCCAGGATGCCAGCGGCGCCGCCGCGTGGAAACTTATCGGCCAGCTTGCCCGCCTCCTCGGGCGACTTGGCCGCTTCGATGTCCGTGCTCAGCTGCTGCAGGTACTGCTCCGCCTTGCCGGCGACAATGTAGGCGTGGCAATACCGATTGTCAAAGGAAAGGAGCCGCTTCTGCTCATCGGGCAGCTGCTTGTTGATGCGCTCCATCGTCTCCAGATCGCCCGTGGCCGCGATCTTGTTCAGGTAATACTTGAAGATCTTCAGCTGCGGATGCTGCTTGGCGCTGAGCAGATCCTCCACAAATTTGGTGGCCTCGGCCAGCCGGTCAGCGCGCACCAGCAGCTCAATCAGCCGCGATGTGTCCACGGCATTGATCTTCTCGCCGCTCAGGATGCGCTCCTTGAAGGCAATTGCGGCATCGGGATCATTGTCCTGGATGGCGCGACGGAAGCCGGCAATGTTCGAGACTGGCTTGGCTGCGGGCGTAGCCTTAGGCTTGGGCTCCACACTGGTCTCCGTTCTGAGCTCCACTGTCTCCTCCAGCTTGGCTTCCTTTGTGGCCTCTGTCTTGAGCGTCTTGTTGCGCCTGATCTTCTGCTGCTGCTGCGACTCGGGCACCACGAAGGGCACATCGATGTTCTTGCGCTTGAGCAGTTCCGCCAGCTTGAGCAGGAATGCGTCTGTGGGCGTGACAGCCTCCTCCTGCATTTTGGTCCACAGTCCGAGCGCCTTCTCCGCCTCGTCCGCCTTGTCGTAGCTGAGCAGCAGCGTGTAGTAGATCTTGTTGCGATCGATGTGCCCCAGATCTTTGGTAGCCTCAATCAGACCCTCGAGGGGCTGCAGCATGCCCTCGTTCTTGTAGCGATCGCAGGCGCTGCTGATGCGCTGCGGCCTGGTGCGCAGTCCGGGCGTCTCTAGGATCTTCCTCGCCTGCCGCACGCGTCCGCATTCGACGAAAGAGAACACCAGATCGTACAGGCTGTTCACCTCGCCGTGGATGCCGGTGCTTAGATCTGTGAGTCGCTGCAGATTGGCCGCATCCTCCTTCTGGATGAGCCGGCAGGCCAGCTCGTTCTTCCAGGGCGTTGCCTTGTACTGCTGGCAAATCTGCTCGAAGGCATCGATGGCCTTGGTTATATCGTCGCGCGATAAGTGAACCTTGATCAACGGACCCAGGAGCACGTTCGTGGGCAGCGCATAGTTGCCCGCGACGAGTGCGTCGAAGACCACCTTCAGTCGCTCCGCATTGCCCGCTTCGGCGATGCCATTGAGGATGCTCCACACGGTGCTCGTGTAGTTGAAGCTGCCCTCGCCCTCGCCGAGGGGCGCCTCCTTCTGGTTCTCCTTGAGCAGCTGCAGCGCCTCCTCCACTCGCTCCTCGTGCAGCAGCAAGTCCACGAGCCGCACAGTCTTGAAGTTGTCCAGCTTGAAGCTGGCGTCGCCCTTGCGCAACTTGTTGTACTGGGCCAAGGCGTCCGCGCTGCGCTTGTGCTGGGTGTACAGGTCCACGAGCTGGGCATAGACGCCAATGGGTATCTGGAAGGTGTCCTGCTCGAGCCGCTCGATCACCTCCAGTGTCTTCTCCAGGTTCTGCGAACGGAAGCAGGCGCTCAGCAGCTGCCGCTTGATATTGTTCGAGTTGTCGCCCTTGGCCTCCACGTTCTTGATGAAGCGCTCCAATTCTGTAAAGGATTCGAAGAGTGTATCCTAAATCAGTTTCATTACTCATCTGCCGGACTCACCGTCAATGCTTAGGGTGTCCAGGGCACGTTTGCCGCTGTTGGGCAGTGGAATCGGCTCCAGTTCACCCGAGCTGAGCTTGCCCAGCTGCTCGGCGATCTTGGGCGTCATCTCGGAGCCAAGCAGCTCGGACAGCGCCGTCGCCTTTTCGCTGCTAACGGACAGACCCTGCCTGACCAGGCCCTCCAGTATCTTCTCCAGCGTGGGCACGCGTTCACGGCGGAAGTAGATGGCCGCATCGTAGACGATGCTGCCCACCACGTCGAGTACTTGGCGTTCGGGCGTGGCTGCAGGTGTCTCCACATCGCTGGCCACCTGCTCGGCCTCCTCGGCGGCCTCTTTGCCCGCGCGCAGCTGCAGACCCTCGTGCAATTGGCGCACGCAGCGTATGAAGGAGGCGAAGTCGTTCGTGTGGGCCAGCGCCAGGACGAGCGGCTGACGGAAGATGAGCGGCATATAGTAGACACGATTCTGTTCCATGATCTTGGCAGCATCGCCTATCTGATGGGTGGTCAGAGCCGCATAGACGGCGGACGTGACGGCCGTGGAGTTGGGCACACCCGCATCCCGGAGCACTGTGACCACGCGATCCCAGTTCTTCTCCTTCAGATTGGGTATGACATAGTCGCGCACAGTCTCCGAATTGGGATTCAGTGCGAACTCCTGCTGCATGCGACGCACCACGTCCAGCACCTGGTTCGAGTCCACGGAGCAGAACAGCGGCCAGAAATAATGCTGACGGATGGGCAAGCCCAAATTCTTCATCTCCTGCAGCAGAGGAAGCGCATTGTTCATCACACCATTCGTCAGGCCCGCCTCGGTGGCAATGGTCAGCGCCTTCGGGTTGAGACCCTCCGACTGGAGAGTGCGGCAAATGCTCAGGATCTTCTCCACGGGCCGATTGGCCTTGACCAACTGGCGTATGAAAAAGGCGCCCACATCGACGGGCTCGCCATTGACGCGCGTGCTGCGCGGCATCAGACGGAGCAGCTTCAGGGCCACATCCTCGTGGCCCTTGTTGACCAGGCGCAGGATATTGTTAACCGCATCCTGATTGAAGCCAGGCGAGATACGCAGCTTGGACAATACTCCGTCCACATGCTCGCCATTTCCATTCACCGAGAGCGTGTACACAATATCCAGCAAATCCTTGTCCAGCAAGATGATCTCCTTCGGCTCGCACTCGGCGAGCGTCGACTGCAGCGCTTCGATATCGCCATGGCGCGCAAAGGCGCACATCAGCGTCGTATAGGTTTCAGCGCTGGGCTCCAGGCCGGCCTGCTTCATCACGCCCAGAATGCCCTTGGCTGACTCCAGATCATTGGCCTGGCATAGAGAGGATTTAGTCCGGGATTAGCTAACGTGGACACCTCGACTCGACTCACCTGTGAGTGTCCCAGTATCAAAGAATTGAAGACATTTTCGTTCACTGGCAGGCTCTTGCCGCGCATGTACTCCAGGATGCGTGTGGCGCCTTCGATGTCGCCCTGCTGGCAGTAGCGCGCAATCAGGCGCTGATAAGTCACGCGGTTGGGCTCGATGCCCTTGGCCTCAATCTCGGCTAGGAAGTCGGTGGGCGCGAACTGGTGCTCATTCTCTAGATACACGCGCAGCAGCGCATTGTAGTGCGATATGTCCATGGGCACATTCAGGGCATTTAACGTCCTCCAGATCTCCTGGACGAGGGCAGTGCGCACTTCGGGCAGTTCCTCGGGCACCAGGTTGCCGCAGCAGCGTATGACCAGCAGTGACTGCGAGCTGGTCGCTGTGCGATGTGTGCGTATCTCGTCCAAGACTTCCTCCAAATCCCGCCTGGAGATGCGGCCCATGCGACGGGCATCCTGATCCAGGCGACGAATTTGCTTGTCCAGGGTGAGCTCCGCCTTGGTGGCGGCAGCATTGCTAGCAAAGCCACTGCAAAGATGAAGAGAAATTGATCGATAAATCCATATTCAAATTTATCCTAATCTTTTGTTGCTCCAATTTGAGGTTATGTAAACCTGTCCAAACATTTAATCAAATTTTCTCAAAGAAATCATTAAGCAATTACGCTTGACTGAATGATGGGATCGGGCATTGGCTATAGTGCAGCAAATGATGTCATTTCGAAACATTGTCTTACACAAATAGCCGCATGCATTGCGTAATGCCGGGCAGAAACTTCGAAACTTACTTCTGGAATTGTCCGCACATGCAGGGCGCCGATTGGAGGAGGTTGCTGCTCTCGCAGTCGCGCACCGAGTTGACCACTACGTTGCGCGTGAAGCCTGCAAAGTAACGCAACAGCTTGCCCGTGCGTAGTATGGATGCCATTATTTGTTATTTATGTATTTCAGCAATTAAGAAAACAATTTTAGAAACAATTGCAAGGCAGCGCGCACACCAGTGATGTAGCAGTGTGACCGTCGATCTGAAAAGTGGAAAGCAGAAACTGAGAGCTGAGCACGTTAGACGCAAAAGTGAGCTAACAGACAAGCTTTATCTGTTGATCGACAGAGTGCTGTTAAAAATTAACAGAAACCGCCCGAAATTGAAAGATTTGAATTGAATTTGTTGTAAGAAACTAGGAGAGGTAGATAATTTGATCAATATTATAATAATAATATCAATATATAACTATCAATAATATTTTTTTATGAATAGCATAATATTTTAAAAATAATCAGTAATGCTTTTGATTAAAGATTTATTGTAGTAAAAATATAAACAAATTTCCTATTGACAAACAAAAAATTTTTAATTTTTTAATATTTTGAAAATATTAGTTTTTTTATATTAATAAACAAATTTATTTTAAAAGAGCAAAATATATTTTTTTTATTTTAACATATTCTACATTTTAAATAATTGAAATTTCTCTTATTTTAATTTTTCTGCTTTTAGGCAAAGCTCTTTTCTTGCTTTGAAGGGGAACCTTAAAATAAGAGAGTTTCGAAGAGCAAATATGTTAAGTGCGTCGCTCTCTTTGCGTTTACAGAGCTGTAGCACGGCGTGTCATTCCATCACTGCAGTACACTGTGGAATAGGCGCAGCAACTTTCAAGCAGAATTTATTCAGAAGCTCACAATGTTCTCTAATTTAAGTTTATATATAAAATTAAAACAGAAAAGTATTTAACAAATGCTGCTTTCAATACGAAACGTGTTCAATCTAAAAACAATTCATGTAACATTTTTTGTGCAGTTTATTGCCGATTTGGCCCATGGTGCAGCTTTCTTTTGTCGCCAACGTCGCTGGTTGCATTCATTTGCAAAAGATTCGTTGCACATCGCGGTCGTTTGCGCTTTTCGCTCTCTGCTTGTTCTTCCCACTTCCATTTGCGACGCATTGACTTTGCACCGTTTACTTACACACATATTTCAGTCCCTGTTCGTGTTTGTGCATTTACAATTTATGTGTGTTCGTGTGCGTGTGTGTGTGTGTGTTGGTAACGTTCAAGTGCTCGCGGTTTGCGCATAATTTCTTGTTTCACGGTTTTTTGCGGTTTTTCGCGACGTCACCGCGCACCGCCCGTTACATTGCCGTAGGGCTATTGCCCGCTCTTGCTGTTGTTGTTGTCGTTGCTGCTACTGTTGGCTGCCTTTGTTTGTTGTGCGCTCTCTTTTCATCATCCATTTGCATTGCAGGTGCGTTGTACTTTTACGATCGCGCCGTGTGGGCAGCGCACTTTTCAACACTGGTAAGCATCCCAACGTCGACGCCGCTGTCGCCGTCGCCGTCACCTTCCGCAGATGATTAAATTTATTACATTCGATTGTTTTACACACACACACGCCTAATAACACTCACTCACACATACATAAAGACAGCAAGTCCGCGGCTGCATTACAACAATTACGTGTGCATGAGCGAGAGCGCACACAGCGTAAGAGAAAGCGAGGCAGTGCAGGGGCGTGAGTGAGTAGACAGATGAAAATTGCAATACACACACACACACGCACACACACACACATCAACAAATTTGCCACGCAAAAGCGGCCGGCACTTCGAAGCTTCCCCTTTCTCAACTCATTTCGCCTCAGCGCTCGCGCTCGCCTCTCTCTCTGTGTGTGTGTGTGTGTGTAATTGTCTGATTGTTCTCTGTGTGAGTGTGTGTGGATGCACTTGGTGCGATTCATTTGCTTTTATTACCATTTTTGCTGCTCGCCTCTGCCGCTGCTGCTGCTGCTGCTTGCTGCCTACTGCCTGCGTTGGCGTCTCCTCCTCGTTTTGGGGTCTGTGCTTTTGCAATTGCACGAAGCGGCCGACGGCGACGCGTTGACTTTGATCGGCATCGGCTTTTTTACTGCAAAATATGGCAACTCTGGCCAAACGTTGGAGAAAAAGTTCTCTACCCTTTTGTCAGTGTGGAGCGCGACTTTGAAATGTACGGCAACGGCAACGACTACGGCACAAAATGCATTTGGCAAGTGACTAAAGAAAAATATTTATTAAATACGAAAGAAAAACTCAAGTGACAAATATCAAAATAAAATAAGTAAACATAAATAATGAAAACGAAAAAAATATTAATAATATTTTTTAAAAACATTTAACAAATTCAAATAAAAACTAAAATTATTAATCAAAATTCGCTAAACAATTGTTAAACGGTTGAAAACGGACGAATTTCAGAGCTGTAAAACGCATTTTCCGCATTGACGATGACCTACGACAAAGGAAATGAAGTCACACAAATACACAAACAACACACTCAATCACACTCACACACACGTTCGCTCACTCACTCAAGTGCAGCTAGGCAAGCGAATAAGTAAAACAGACGCAATACGAAAAGCAAAGCAGCAAAGCAGCCCTAACAACAACAACAGCAAAAACAAGAACAAGAAAGCGTCAGCACTGAAAAAACAAGAACAACAACAGAAGCAGTGGCAGCGAGTTGACGGCGACGTCGCTGTCGCCGTCGCTGTCACCGTCATGCTTGCACTGCGCATGCACATGCACACACACACCAATGCAATAAGCTCAACACACACTGTGCACTGAGTGCGTTGGTGTTGGTGCGCTTTGTTCGTTGCTTGGGTGCAAAAAGACAGCAAAAATACGGGAAAATAAATTGAATATAGAGGCAAAACTTGAGAAATTTTTCTAAAAATATAGAAAATGCAAGAAAATTCAATTTTGAGTAAATGCAAAAAAAAAAAAAAAAATACAAGAGACTTTATTTCATTTATTTATAACTAAGTGCGTGCGTGTGTGTGTGTGTAGCTCGATTTATATATATATTTATTTATTTCATTTATATTTAATAATTTATTTATATAAATTTATACATCAGTGTGTACACACTCAAATTTAATATGCGCGTCATGCTCCAACGGCAGTTGAATGCACTCAGCGCTGATAATAATAAATGAAAGAAGAAAAGAAATATATATACATATATATGCA
Source organism: Drosophila paranaensis (assembly GCA_035047545.1). NCBI lineage: Eukaryota > Metazoa > Arthropoda > Insecta > Diptera > Drosophilidae > Drosophila > Drosophila paranaensis. The sequence goes on from JAWNPL010000153.1 coordinate 11,348,419, forward strand.
TATACATATATATTAAATTTATACAAAAGAGATTAAATTGCAACTTTTCCGCATTTAATAATATACATATACGTATATATATAATTTTAACTTGTATTTAAGAAATATTTTCTTGATTTTCCATTTGATTTATTTATGTTTATTTCGCGCTGAGTCATGGGCAAAATATTTTGTGCATACCTGGCTTGCGAATGACCTTGAATTGCTGCATACAAGCAAAAATATAGTAAAGAATAGGGGGAATACAAATACAAATATTCTTCTATATATGCATATATATGCCACATACTATATCACCCACACACACCCTCACACTCACTCGGTAAATTACTCATCCGTTTTCGAAGAACTCAAAAAGAAAAAAAAACTAATAAAAATTTATGCAAGTGCACATAAACAATTACATAAATAACAACAATAATAAAAATAATAATAAAATTTAAACCAAAATTGTCGTTGCAATTTAAAGCTGCGCACGCGTTGCACTTTTTAATACCAAAAAAAAAAAAAAAAACAAAAAATTCAAAAACAAATTTAAATAAAGAGAGAAAAAAAAACTATTACCAAGTAGCAAAAGCCGAAGCGCAGCGCAGCGCGTGCGAAAGGGATAGCAGCTGTTTGGCAGTTCGACGTCGCCTTCGAGGGGCTAAGGACAATGGTTCAAGTGCAAAGAGGATGCCGCAACGTAGCGATGCAACACACGGGCCAACAGCAGGCGGGGAATAGGTGCCAGCAACTCGCACAGGAACCAGGCAGACAGCGCAAGGACACGCCGTTTACCGTGTGTGTGGTGAGTTTCCAATTGCATACATACAGTGAACTAGCGCTCAGATGAACCTTAAAGTATACATTATAGAAAACAAAAAACTAAAATGGTTCATTATATAGATATATGTATATATATCATTTATCTATAGTCTATTTTACCTTTTATTGCGTATGCACTGTATTGCGTATACGCGATGTGGTGAGTTCGCAGCTATTAAAGCATCGCTCCAGCTCCAGCCACTATTTTTAGTATGCAGCCCCTAGCGACTGCCGCACTTTGCCCTTGAACGGGAACAGTTCGGGCTCTGGCTACCCATACACACAAATGCCTCGTACACTGCTAGAAAAATGGCACTGGGTTTGACTGAGATGCTAAATTGAATTGCTAAATAAATATTTTTTGCATTTAAATAATTTACTAAAATTTTAAATATATATAATTTATTAAGAAGTAAATTTCATTTTAAAATTGAATTAAGTCCAAATTTACTTGATTTAATATTTAAATTAAATTTACAAATTTATTCAAGAATTCATTTTTGGAATTTTATATTGATATTTAGAGTTCTAGAATTATCTTTTTATCAGAAGCTTGTCTGCTGTTAGTTCTTAGCTTTTTCTTTCAGTGTACATGCAACTCTGTCTCTCTCTCTCTCTCGCTCTCGTTCTCTCTTCGAACACGCGCTGCAACCCAATCCAGTGACAATATCTGTGCACAGCTGGAAACCAGTTGTTTCGTCTCTGAGTAGCTGCATATGTCAAGCGAGTCGAGCATTGATGCCCAAGCTAATACCCTCCCCCTCTCCACGCCCTGCCTCCCCTTCCGCCTCTGGCAACTGCACGCCCATGCCCTTCAGGGCATGCCCAATGTCCAAATGTCCTTGCTTAGTGAACTCTGCATGCGATGACATTGATTTTAGTTATATGCATGTGGCTGTGTGTGTATATACATATATAAAGCAGTGTGCTGGTGTACGTGTGTGTGGGTGTGTATGTAAAGGCATTTATGTATGTGTGTGTGTGTGTGTGTCGGCGCTTTGTGGTCTCCAATTGCAGCGGCGCCTCAGCTGTCGGCTGCATTAGCATTTCAACTTGGCTCTATACACTCACTCTACACTCACTCTCGCTCTCTCTCTCTCTCTCTCTCTCTCTCTCTCGACCCCTCTCTTTCTCCGTTTATGTGCTCAAGGGATGTAGCAAGAGGCCAAATTAATTTTGTTTATAGAGATTATAGTAAATAAACTTCGTAGGAAACATGAGCAAATTAAGTTGGATCAAACAATAAAATGTCAAATAATATTTTTGTTGCTTATATGTCGCGGTTGGATATCATCGGATATTGTTTATGGATTGAACTAGTTCTGCGTCATATAACAATAATATTATTTATTTTTTTAAAGTGAGCTTAAGTGTGTCAGTTGCGGAATAAGAAACCAGAAACCTACTCAGAAGTCAGGTTGAGTCGAGATATGTTATCGAAATGAAAACCTAAACTAAGTGAAGTTTATGGGGTAGATAGTGAATATACTTTATAAAGATAGCAAATATATATAAAATATATTTAATTTTGAAATAAAGGCAATTTCGTTTATGAATTCATATTCATATATATCTGTATCTAATAGAAAGACAACTTGAACCCATCCTTTTGATAATATATATTTTAATATATTTTTTATCATTTCTAATAAAAATATATAAAAAAATAAAAAAAATTATTTAAAAAAATGAAACAAATATAAAAAATATTAAATAAAAAAAAACTAAAATACAAATACAAATTAAAATAAAAATTAAAATAAATAAGTATAATATAAAATAAAAATTGAAATCAAATTCTTCAATAAATTTTCTCTTGTTAAATTTACATTCTTAAGATACTCCCAACACGGCGTATACGTGATTTCAAAATAAATAAAATCTATAGGAAATTGAAATGTATGATTGAGCAGCAAGAATAGAATTCAAGAATCGAATGGCTAGAAAAGTATCTACGGGATACACACAGAGGCAAGAGGCAAACTTGACTCACTGCGACTCGCCAGATGCAATGGCAACAACTGCATTCTAGTTGTTCTTTCGCTTGTTCTTGTTCGAGTTGTTGTTGTGGCTAGTTTTTCTTTTCTTTTTTCCACTTTTTTTTTGTACGTGGAGGCCGCCATTGCTGCGGCAAGTCGCGACGTTCTTCTCGGGCAATGCCGAGCGTCGCGCCGTTGATAATGGCGATGACGTCGTTGCCATGGCTGCTGCTGCTGCTGCTGCGGAGTACAGTCATAGAGCGAGACATGAGCAGAGGCGCATGTAGAGAGAAAGAGAGAGGGAGAGGGAGAGAGAGGGTGGGTGGGGGCCACACTCTATAACGTCGCATCCATAAACTACACAAATTCCTTTAAAAGCGTAAAATGCATTCGATAGATACAGACACACAGCGAGACGCAGGCTGGGCGAGTAGACGAGGCGAACAGAGCTACAGATACAGATGCAGATACGGCTACAGATGCAGACGCAGATACAGCTACCAGCCATAGTTTGCCTTGTGTCTATATGTATCTCTCTCTGTGTGTGTGTGTAAATGTATCTGGATCTGTGTCTGTTGGCGTATCTTTTGCAGTTGTTGCTTTGGCATTGCTCATATTTACTTGAAATTCAATTTGCAAGCATATCTGACGATGTCTTTTGTTTGCCCAAAGTTTCAATTGTTTGTTGTTCTGTTTGTTTTCATTGTTGTTGCTGTTAGTTGCTGTTGTTGTTGTTGCTCTGTTGCTCTGTTGCCTTTGCTTTTAGCTCTACAAATTCGCAATTAATTTGCGCAGCTTTTTCTTTAAATTACGCATTAGTTTTGATAGATTGCCACGTATACGATTGCCGCGTCCGATTGTGGACTAGATATGCATAGACTATAGATACATATGTATGTATAATATTAAGATACTTGAGCACACTTACAAATAATTATACCTATTCTTTGTTTCTATTTGCATCATATTCTATTCTTACTAGTAAGACTTTTACTATAATATATATGAATGTATCTCAATTCTAACTATAAAGAAAATAGATAGATAGAATATGTATTTATATATAGATAGATAGATAAATATAGATATAGACATACAGATACAATATATAGGTAAAAGCAAAACGATCCAATAGTTTTCTATAATTCACATCTGTGTTTTTTATCTACCAGATACTTTTTATAGTTCATTCTAGTTAAGCTCATATTTTCTAGCACAAATTGTGCATATATTTCATCGGATCAAAGTTGGAACTGAAAACTCTCTGATTACCATATATACCACATATACTATACATAATGTATGTAATATGATATCTCTATATACTAGCTATACTACAAATATATGTACATACATACTTCATAATATATAGTATATACATATATAAAGCCAGGGACAACAGCCTATCGACATATTTGGCAAATCAAGTATACGCCATATTGGCTCTGTATAGGCTAAGCTGCCTTTGCAGCTAGAGCTGCCCTCAGCCCTCAGCTGCCCTCGGCCGACTTGTCATACATAAATGAACAAGCATAATCCCTGCTCGTGCACTCAACCGGGCCAACTGCCTTCTGCCAGACCGGCAACTGCAGTTCGAAACCCTCTCGAAAAGGCTCTCTCTGTGCTTCGCTTGACTGAATGCTGCAGTCAGTTTTTGACCAGCTCAACTTAAGTTGCTGTTCCTGCAGCAGGCATAACTGTAACTGGAATTTATAATGCTTGAAGAGCAGGAGAATATTGCATATTTAGAGCGTGACAAGGAGAGGGGTTGCTGGTTGCCGGTTGCTTCATACCCTTTTCGAACAAGTGCAGGAATATATATATTTTATGAACTCTCAAAGTCATCAAGATAATTAGGGCATTGCGCGTTCTTACTAACTTATTTGTGTTAGCTTGTGACTAACCCTATATATATATGCATATAGAAGAGAGCGAGAGCGAGAGAGAGAGAGACAAACAGTTGCAATGGTAAATGCATTGTAATGAATGTCATCCGTTCATTTAAATTATGTCATACTCGCATATTTTGACACACATTTGCACTCACACTCACACATACATATGCACATACACATACGTAGACACTTCGTATGCCCAACCAACAACAGCACCTCATTAGCAACAGCAAGCTGAATCGAACCACCCAGACCCATGGCCCGCCCCCTCGCTTCGACTAACGTACGCTTTGTTTCCGTTTCTATTCAATGCGATACCCTACTAAAAAAGCAACTCCTCCCTCCCTCACAGACACCCTCGATTCGGCATTTTAGCTGACCAATGAAAATCGAGCGACGTTCTGCTTCGAATATTTTTGTTGCTTGTTTATGGCTTTGCGTACTTTGATGGCCTAGCATAGATTGACGTAATGTCGCCAGCGTATGATGATATGGATATGGATACATAGATAGGTATAAATATATAGATAGATATAGAGATATAGATGTATAGATGGATATCGATGTATAGATAGATATAGATATATAGATAGATATACATATACAGATAGATATAGATATAGTTAAAGATAGAGTTAGAGACAGAGATAGAGAGATATAGATAGAATTAGAGATACAGAGAGAAATGGAGACATGGAGAGATACAGAGATACTGAGATAAACATATAGAGAGTTAGAGATTCAAAGATTGAGACTTTCAGATAGAGAATTATATAGAGAGAGATAGATGAGCTACAGATACATATTCAGGTATGCATATATTAAGAGATATAAAGATATTAGACCATATATTTCAATTTGAGTCGAGAATACTATGAGTAGAACCGATTGAAATCAATTCTCAATCATTTTTTAAGCGCCATTTATTTTAAGTGTTATTACATTTCGACTTTTATTTGAGGAAATCTTAAATCATTCCCGACAATTCCAATTAAGATTGCCTGAAATTCGTAATATTTACGATGCCCAGTCATACGCTTAACGGTTCTAGCGATTCTCGTGAAGTTTTACGACACGAATTGCATCACTTTGCAAGTGGCAACATTTTTAAGTATCTGTAAATGATGGAAGTCGTTGGAATTAGTTTACATAGATGTCGCTCTTTGTTCTCTTTTCGCTTTGAGCGCCCACATGGCTGTCTCTCTCGCACTCACACTCACACTACGGCATGCAAAATGGCCGACTAAATTTCTTACGCGAGCTGGTCACACTGCAGAATATTTGTTTGCATTTTGTTGCTAAGGCGCAGCAGCAGCTGCTGCTGCTGTTGAGCTCGTTTCTTGTTGTCGTTGCTGCAGTTGTTGTTGTTGTTGTTGTTGTTTTCCTATTAATTTTGTCGCTCATTAATTTCAATTCTCCATTTAAATAGCTGTCGACCGCTCGCTGTGCGCCATTTTTTTATTGACGTCGCGACGTTTATTTAAATTTGAATTTTCATTTCTGTTCGCTTTCACAAAAGCTGATTAATAATTATTAAATGCCGCTAACTTTAGACAGACTCAAACTACTGTTTATCTAGCCTAATTGGTGTGAACAAAATATAATTGAATATCAGATATCAGCAATTAAAAAAGTGACAAACACAATGCGAAGCTGCATTTGACGAGTGGTGGATGTATTTAATTTTATATAATAATAAATTATAGATTTTGATAAAGAAAGTACAGTTTGATGCTTGTTCAATAGATGTAGATTGGAATAAAATTATAAAAATTATAATATATAAAACAAGTTTTAAAAATAGAAATTGTATGAAAAATAGCACGAATGAAACTATAATTTAATATAATATAATAATAATATTAATAATAATATAATAATAATTTTTTAAATTATAAAACATTTTCTTCCAGTTGTCTATAAAATTATAGATGGGACTTTTGTATGAACTCTTTAAGTAACATATAATATATGTATCGGAGACTTCAATCTATATAAATTGTGTGTAGATTCATAGAGCATACATAGCAAAGGCATATTCGATTTATTCAGTATTAGAAATATGCTTAATTTCGGATATTCTTGCGGATATATTATATAAGAAAAGTCGAACTTCAATGGAATATTTCTTTTAGTATTTAATAATTCCCTTGATATTCCACTTAAACTGATGTAAACTTTCAAATAGAAATGCTTCTCAGATATCAATCGATAAATCTACATATGCATGTATATACATATTGGGTTCCTTAGCTCCCTTCTTCGCAGCTCGAATACGATCCAATCTTTACTTTGTATACTCCAACCAATCCACATCAAAACCAACTTCGTATATCTTGCCAGAATTTCGTTTTCTGTATATAATTTTCGTATATTAACGATATCAATTTCCACATCTCATTTGACCCCTTTTGGATAAGTTTCTTATAATGATCATGCCGCATAAATTGCGAACGTCGCCGCATGCACTTCTTGGCCACTTCTTGCCACACCAAGTCAAATCCCATAAAAATCAACAGATTTTTGTCTTTAAAATTGCGCACAAATTATATGTTGAGGCTGGAAGCGGCTCTTTGCCTACCGCTGCTGCTGCTGCTGCAGCTCGGCCCTCTGTGTGTCTGTGTGTCTTGGTTAACGGTAAAGCTAATTTATGCCACAAGTTTTTGAGGAATTGCTCTCTAAAGCGCAAAGGCGGAAGTTGCTGCTGCTGCTGTCCAAGAAGCCAATTGAATGCAACAACAACAACAGACATTGTGGCAAGTGGCATGTTGCAGGTTGCAACTCTCTCGGTAGCTGGTGAAAGGGGCGCATTATACCGTTGCCTTTCCTAACTGTCTGCGTGTGTGTGTGTGTGTGTGTGTGTGTGTGTGTATCTCTGCTCTGACCTGCACTTGTTGGCTAGCGGCAACGTCAGTTTAAAGGCCAGCTGCATGTGTTTAAGCCATGGCTTAAACTTGTTTTTGGCATTTTGGGGGTAACACGCGGCGTATGCGTAATTAGATTTGCGTTTGCTGCGCTCGCTCACTAATTGGCCTAAAGCTGTGCCGCATTCTACTCGAAGCTGAACAGAACGCAGCTCAAATTAATGCTTTAGGGTGAGCTGAGAAAGGCTGATGGACTATGAAATACCTTAGCTTGGGCGAGGGCGCAATATGTGGGGGAAGATAGCTGAGGTAGTCCTTATAACCCTCAGAGTTCGTTGAGAATATGTGAATATATAAAAGCAAACACAATATTTTTTTTTCTAATAATTAAAAGATTCAAAGGATTTTTTGTAAAGAAAACTTTCAATAAATTTTTAGGATAATTTAAGGCTTTAGAGGAATATATTTAAATTAATATGCATATTTCAAGCTTCTCCCTGCACTAGGTTACGTATTCAACTCCCTTGAAGAAGTAGTCTGTATGTTTCTAAATAAGTTCTATATATTGTTTATTTATAGATTAATCAGCAAAGCTTGATAAATGTAGATAAAAGTCTTCTGGGCTAGACTAAGAAAGAAAGAAGAAGGAAAGTTTCTTTCTGCTGGCTAGACTTTTGCTAAAGTAAATCCATTTACAGCTCCTGTGCACAACTCAAATATATTTACAGGATATTCGCAGCAGCAAATTCGCGCCCTTGATCTAGTTTATTATGCAATTTATTAAGATCGAGTGGAAATATTATTAAATTAAATTTTCATTGTTGAACTCTCATCATTTTCTCTTTTCTTTGCTTTCTTTTCTTATTGGAAATTGCATAAAAAATAAATTTTGTTTAAAACTTACTGAGACTATATAATATATAGAATATATAGATCTTAAACAATTCTAACTATTCTGTTCTATAGCTAAACTTGGAGATATTCTGCTGCCTATCTCAGGTCTTTCCAAGGCAAACATTGCACGGTATTCAGCAGTCATAGATACCCGCAATATTCATCTTTTTTTTGTCCTGGAGCCAGGAATAGCAAGAAATGATGCGAGCAACAAAGAAACGAGCAGAGAGAAAAATGTAATTTCTGGTTTAACGTTCACTGATCCGCGTGGTGTTGCTGCCTCTGCTGCTTCGACTTCTACTTCTACTTCTGCATCTACTGCGACTAGCTGCCTCATATGTTGTGCCACGCTGGGGTGCCACAGCGCGCTGTCGATGACGTTGCACTTTTGTGCTATTCTTTGCTGTTCCGATGCTTTTTTTTTGTTTTTTTGCAACGTCAATAAACGAGTTTTTGCGGCGAGTCAGGCGAACTGGCCAAGCAACGCTCTATTGGCGGCAGAGGCATGCACAAGGTGTTGCCCAGAGCAGGAACAGGGGCACGGGCAGGGGCAGGGGCATCGGCGGGTTTGTAGAAGGGGCGGCTGGTATCGGGTTCTGGCTTCGACTTTGGTTCGTCTACCTTGTGCGTTGTTTTCGCTGCTGCTGCCGCTGCCGCTGGCTTTTGTTTAGTTGTTGCCATGTTGCATAGGATTTTGAACCCGTTTCTGTAGCCATGTCGACCCTGCCGCCTAGCCCCTGTACTCCATGTGGCGCGTCCATAACCTAACCTAACTTTTTTTATAGCCGCCAGATGCAATAGCGTGCGGTAAACGCTTTGTTAGCCGTTTGTTGCTGGTGTTTGTGTCTCTTTTGTGTGTTGCATGTTGAGCATGTTGATACCCTAACTGTTCCGTCTATGTTCCTTGACCTTTGTGCGAATGCAGTTTATAGATAAATGCATTTCTTGTCGCTGTTTAATTATAAAGTTTGTTGATTTTTGTCTCCTTTCACTTGGAAGGCAAATTGGCAGAGAGAGAGAGAGAGTGAGCAAACTCTAAGACAACAGCCAACTGTGCTAGAGCAGTTAGAGAGGGATGGCTATATATGACTGACTTAGCTCTGGCAAGCAGCGCTCGTAAATTAGCTGCATTATAAGAGTCAACAACACTCTGCACTCCTCACTCCTTCAGGCCTGTCAAGAGCTTTCTGCGTGCACCTTTGCCGCTGTCTTCGCCAACCAATGAAATGTGCGCTTAATGAAAATAATTGCATTTTTTGCATAATTTATGACACATGAGTGGAGGAGAGAAGACACACACACGCATAACTCACATTGACTCCAAGAGCCTAAAAAGGATGTGCGGTTCTCTCTCTCTCTCTACCTCTCTCCCTCCCTCTCTTGGTAAAGTAATTTTGTGGCACATGTGGGTGTCAAGCACCGTTGCAAAGGCAGCGTAAAATGCAATCAACAACAATGCAAAAATTTGCAAAGCCAACAATAACAGCAACGTGCAGCTTGCGTATTTCCTGTGTGTGAATGAAAACAGCAGCAGCAGCAGCAGTAGCAGCAGCAGCAGCAGCAGCAGCAGCAGCCGCAGTCGCCGCAGCTGCAGCAGCAGCGCAAAGAAATGAGCGCAAAATTCAATTTGTGCATATTTCTGCAAAACGTGCTAAAGAGAGCTTTTTGGAGCTGGACAAGCGAAGAGAGCGCGCGCAGCAGGCAAAAGCTTTCGGCTGCTCTCAGCGCTGTTGTGCGCGCTCTCTGGCGCTCTCTTGCGCTCTGCTGCGCCGCACGTTGCGTGTCATTGACCTTTGAAATTGCATTGCATGTGGCTTCGCTAATGTCGCTGTCGCTGTCGCTGTCGCAGTCACTGTCTCTGCTGCTGCTGCTGCGGCTGGCGTCGCTGCTGCTGTCTTTTGCTCTGCTTTGCTTTTGCTACGTCATTCTACGTTATTTCGCATTGCCCACATGCCGCGGCCCGCTACGTCTGCTCTGTCTGCTTGCTGTGACTTCGTCATCAAGCTCACACACACACACACACATACACAGTGACACGTGTGTTTGTTTGTGTGTGCCTTGCCATAACATCAAATTATATTAAGGCAGCTGAAGCGAAGCAGCAAAGAAGAGTATAAAAAGAAACCAACGCTGCTTATCTGCCGATCCCCTCAGCTCCCACCCCCTCCCCACCTCAGCTGCCCATTGTGGCGCGCCTTGCAAGTTATTTTAATATCTTTCAATATCTTGCGCTTTTCGACGAGGCACTTATTCAGCTTGTTCCTTGTTGTTGTCGATAATCGCTCGATAGCAAACAAAAACTTTGACAATGGTTTGGGCGACAACTCTCCGTCCGAGATTCGCATTGTCTAAGTGGACGAGGAACAGTCGAGCCAGTAGAAGCAACAGCAGCAGCAGCCGTCGCTGAAGTTCATTGAACGCCCCGCAGACATAAAGCAAACTCAATAAACGAACGCACAGCGCAAATAAACAGCAGCCAATAAGAAAAACGAATACGCAGATAGAAATCGCAGCCAGGCAGAAGATGCAGCCAAGACGAGAGACGAGAGACAAGAGACGAGAGAGACCAAGACCACGACCAAGACACAAGACAGAAGATACAAGGCACAAGAGGCATGCAACAGAAACAGACGGAAACAAAAGACAACAAAAAGAGTAGAGCCGTAGAGTATAAGTAGCTGCTACCGTTCACACACACACACACACACACACACACACACTCGAACAGTTGATTTTTTAGCATGATTATCACAGTTGTTGATGTGCCATAAAACCGATGCAATCTTAATATAACAGGTGTGTAAAAGCTCATTACAAAAACTGTTATAATTGAACCGGTTTAAAGCGACTGGCAAATGAAACAAACTAAAAAATATCAAGAAAAAGAAATTTTCAAAAACTTAAATAACACAAAGTGAAACGTTTGGAATTGAAACGGATTACATACATACGTCTTTTTTAAGCGAAAAACTAAAAAAATCAAGGAAATAACTTCATAAGAGGCTAGAATTATGACATTCCATTGGAACGATGGAAATGAAACGGAACAAATGGAATGGAATAAATGCTTAAAATTATTTTAAAATATTTTGCCAGATGAAAATATGAATTTATCATATTTACGCGATCCTTTTTTAGTTGAAACAAATGGGAAATGAAACAAAACATGCAGAATTCCTAATATTATTTACTATTTTTTAAAAAATTTAAAGTTTTAATTAATTTAAAAAAAAAACATATGATATGTAAATTTATATAAAAAATATATATATATACATATATAAATATAACATAAATAATTTTAACATTTTTCTTAAATTCCTAAAAAAAAGTCTAAAAATATATTAAAAACTTACAAAGAAAAAACAAATATTTTAAAGATAATGAACAAACTTATTACAAACAGAAAAATAAGATATCTCAAAGAAAACGACTGGAAAAGGAATAAATCACTGAACTGAACTAGTTCAGTTTTTCATGAGAATCTGTTCAAAGTTTTGCACGAAACCAATTAACTAACTAACGGAAAAGTAGAGTCATAATTGATCTGAGGTTTTATATTACCCTAACCCTAATTATGTTGCAAGTAGAAGTTAATCAAAATTGGATTATAGAATATATATTTAGGACAATAATAATAAGCTCAAATATCGGAACACTTCAAGAATCAGAGTTCGTCATGTTCACATTGTGAACATTTAATTGCATGAAAGGCCGCGGCGACAATATTGTTCAATTTGCGAGCAACAAAAGAGCAGTCATAACAAGGGGCGAATCCGAATCCGAAATGGAATCGGAATCGGAATCCGCTGTCCAGACTCGAGAGCAGAGCCACAGACGAGACGTGAGAGAGGAAGGGAGGTAGGGAGAATGTTCACATGCCAAAAAGGAGCAGTCAGTCAGTCACACATAACGTAAGGCAGAGAGAGAGAGAGAGAGAGGCAGAGGTAGAGCGTGTGTGTGTGTGTAGCCATGACGCGGCAGCAGAACCATGACCCACACCAACAAACAGGAAGCGAAACGAGAAAATAAACGCCAAAACAGCTTTGCCAAAAAGCGGCAACAGTAAAAGAGTGAGAGAGAGAGGGAGAGAGAGAGAGAGAGAGAGAGAGATAGAGAGGGGCATTTACTCGCTTCAACGCCAAATTTCAATTACAATTACCAACACGGCGAAGGCCACGAGCAAAAAATATGCAAAGCGAGAGCGTGGGCAGAGGCGGCGGAGGCGTGGCAATGCAGCATAGTGTGAATGAAGCATAAACTACGAAACGAGCCGAGAGCAGCAGCAGAAGAGCAAGAAGAAGAAGACGCCGAAGCAGAAGAAGTCGAAAAAAGAAGCCAGACACACACACATGTGTGTGTGTTAGTGTGTGTACATATGGCTATTAAAAATGGCTGCTAACATGGCTGCGAACATGGCGCAACAGACAGAGGAGACGAAACACACACACAGAGAGACAGAGTCACAGTCACAGTCACTCATATAACTTCAGCAGCATTTAAATCGGAGCAGCAGCAGCAGCAGCAGCTCTGGAGCTTCTGCTTCTGCTCTGCTGCTGCTCCACGAATGAAGTTGCAAAACAGAACGCGCAAAGGTTAATCAACTCTGCGTTTGGCTTTGCCAACCAACAACTTCCCGACTCGGCACTGGGATTTTTCAAATGGGCAGAAGAGTCGCCTTCGCCACCGTCGCCACAGCCAACGTGCGACTCTCCGTCGCGCACCATGTTGTTGTCTGTGGCAAAGGAGTTGGTAACATGCACAAACAACAACAACAGCAGCAGCAACAACAAACGGCATCTAATTGAATTGCTTGCATGTGCCGCTTATCTCACTGTTTCTGTTTCTGTTTCTGTTTGCTTCTGTATGTGTGTGTGTGTGCAACTCCCATGACAATGGCATTGAAAGAGCAGCCAGCAAGAAGTAACCCAACTGCGAGAGTAACAGGCGCGCGAAGAGAGCGAGAGCGAGAGCTTAAGAGAGCGCGCTTGCAAATGGCGTATTGCATAATTATGTGCAACTGAGCTGAGCGCATAGGTGCCATAATTTACATGTGTGTGTGTGTGTGTGTGTTGTGTATGTGTGTGTGTGTGTGGCATTGTGGTTTTTATGCGGAGGCGCCTTTGGCCTTGGTTTTTTCAAATTGCTGCGTGAAAACGCGACAATTTGCCCCAGGGATGGCATCAAATTGAAATTGAAATAAAATAAAATGAATATAAAATAAAGCAAATATTTGAAATGCAAAGAAAAAGCAAGAAATTGCGAATAAAAGCGAAATTTTAAAGTAAATAATGAAGGAAAATATGAAAACAAATATTAAATAAAATATTTAATGACATTGAAATGACTTAAAAAAGCTTAAATGAATAGAAAACAAAACAAATTTATACTTTTAAAAGGAAAACTTAAATGAAATGAAAAAAAAAATAGTTAGTAAATGAAAATTGTGTAAAATATAAAACTAAAACATTTTAATTTTGATAAAAATTAACAATTTTTATCAAATGATGATTATATAAAATATAAAATAAAAATTTAATATTTGAGTATAAAAACAAATTTACAAAAATTAATAACTTAATAAAAAAATAAAAAAAAAATAATTTTTATTAAATAAAACTCATATAAATTCAAAAATTTCTCAATTAAATATTTTCATTCATTATATATTTCTGATTATAAATACTTAATAAAAGATATATCATAGAGGAAATAAAGAGTAAAAAAAAAATAATGAATAAAATACATCGTAAAAGAAATCAAAAGTATTTAATTAAAAAATATATTTTAATGAATTCAAAGCTATATAATATATACAAATTAAATATTTAAATTTTCATTATATATTTTATTGCTTAAAAATTAAAAAAAAATATTAAAATGTTTTCTAGATTTAAATTAATTATTGCACTAAATTTAAAAGTTAAGAAAAAATTAAATAAAATTAAATAAACTAAAATGAAGTAAAAATAGTTGAAATAATTAAATTATAATTTATTATAATTTAAATACAATAAAACTTTTGTGTGTTTCACACCTTTAACAGTAATGCACAAGCTGATCTAATTTACGTTTCCTGCTCACATTTGATTGGCTGTGTGCGGAATGCAATGCAGGCAAAATGAATCGGTAAATAAACCAATTAAACAAGCGAGCTGCATATTTAAATGGCCTGCAGGCAAACACACACACACACACACACACACACACACACACACACACACACACATGTGGAGCGGACACCCGCACGCGGTCGGCATTAAAAATGAAAATTAATAGCCGGCGAGTTCATTTTCCATGCAAACATTTCCACATGATTGCGCGCAGTCGAATGAAAATTGTTGATTAATGTGCAAATAATCAGCGAATTTCGAATTTCGAATTGTGGCGAAAATGCAAATAGCCAAGTCGGAAAAAGTTAACAGCCCGAGCCGGCTTACTGGGCGTATGGATAATATTTTATTTTTCCTGTTTTCCCAAATCCCGATTTTTCAGCTTATATTAAATGGAAAAGTCTCGCAAAACAAAAACAAAACAAAAAGTAAACAAATGCGTGCTAAGAGCAGCGCAGCCCAACTGTAAGAGAGAGCGCCTGCCTAAGAGAGAGAGAGAGAGAGCGAGAGCGTGTGAGAATAAGAGAGCTTTGCTTGCTGCAGGGGCAAAGGCAATGCAAAGCTCATGCTGCCGGCAGCGCCGTTACCGGTTTTTTGCGCGACGTCTGCGTCGACGTCGACGCCGCAACATAAGTAGGAAGGAAGCGCGCGTGTGTGTGTGACGTCGTTGAATTTGTTGAGGCAGGTCCTGGCTGAAATAGGTACAGCCAACGAACTGCGCGCAGACACAGCGCGACAGTTGTGTGTGTGTATGTGTACGTGTGTGTGCTGCTGCTGCTACCACCAAAGAATCATGTGGCAGGCCAATGGGTGAAGACGCAGCAGCATTTTGGCAGCGTCTCGCTGCTGTACATATGTATGTATGCAACAACAGCAACATCGACGGGCACAACAAGCAACATATAGCCAAAACACTCGATAGATACAGCGACACACACACACACATGTGCAGTATAGCGCTCAGCTGCAGCAGCGCAGTCGCTGCAGAGCAGACGCTGCCACTGCCGCTGCCGCTGCCACGCTCAATGGCATTTCAGTTTCAGTTTTTTGTTGTTCCGAGGCATTTGCCGTTCAGGAAGCGCAACGCCAAGTTGCCCAAAGCAGCCAAACTAAAGCTACACACACACACACACACATGCATAGCATATATAGCTAAAATAGAGCTAAAAACCTGGCTAGATACGGCTAAACGGCAACTTCTTTCAGTGTGCAAATTGTTTTTGTTTATTGTTGTTGTTGTTGTTGTTGTTGTTGTTGTTTCGTGTCTATTTTTGTGGGCTATGCATGTGTAATGGCAGCTGAGCGAACGTTTCTTTGTTGCAAATTGAATTGCAGCTTGGAACATGCAAGCGGCTTACGTGGCCAGCAGACGTAAATCTATAGAGGATTAAGCTTGGGCAGAGAGGCAGAAAAAAGAAGAGACTTTGGTATATATATAGAACATTTACACATACATGTATAATAAGCACAGCAATATATAGTAAAAATTAAAAATATCTTCTTTCAATTATTTACAGCTTGGATGCCACAGCAACAACAACAACACTAACTTGGCCAAAATGAGAGGAAACAACGTAAGCTTTATCTGCACTCGGAACAAAGATTTAAAAATTTCATTTTCTTTCAGCTTTGATAACGAGAAGCAGCAGCAGCAGCAGCAGAGGAATTTCGCAACACTTCGAAATGCTCGTGCATCGATCAAAGAACTTAGTAAATCCCATGAGAAATGGTGCATACTTACATATGGACCATTAACAGAAACCCGTAAATCCGAACTTGTGCTGTTTTATATCTGTTACAAGACCGGCATTATGGGAGTCTGTCAATGCAAACAACTTGGTTTTTGGCAACGAAACAAAGCAACGTTGAACAAAAGTATTGAATAATATATATACGAGATATATTATATAATCAAGAAATGAATATTAAGAAAAGCAAATCAACAAAATATATTCAATAATAATAATAATAATAATAATAATAAATAAATAAAGTTTGTACTACACAAAACTAAAGGAATGAAACATATATAAAAGTGAAAGGTAAATCAAATTTGTAAATTTTTAAAAAGTTTCAACTTGCGTAAAACAAATAAATAACTAAAGTTTTAAATATGAAACATACAAAAATAAAAAAATAAATATAATTTTCAGTTATACAGATAACATAATATACATATATAAAATTCAATGAAAAAGTAGTTTTGATTGTAAATAATGTATATAATATGTATCAAAGGTCAATTATAAAATAATATATCAAATAAATGTATAAAATACTGATGAAACTCAACTAAACGCGCTAAACATTTATTTTCTATATAATTAGAATTTAAATGTTTTAAAAAAAAATATATATAATTATATATATATATATATATATATATATATATATATATATATATATATATATATATATAAATATATATATATGTAAATAATATATAAAATTATACAAAATATAAAATAAATAATGTACAAATCTAAACAATCAATCAAAAATTCATTTAATTAAATAAAATATAATTTTTTAAATATTGTAATATGTGAGAAATAAACATGCAAAAGAATAAAAAGCCAAAATTTAAACTTTAAACAATAAATAAAAATTAATTTTAATTAAAAAAAATAATATTAATGAATTATTTTGAGTTGAGTTCATATAAATAAAACCTTTAAACATAATTTATTGCTCTCATAAATAAATATTCATTTTAATATTAATTTTAATTTTAAAATTAACAACTTACCCAATTTAATATTTAATATTTAATATTAATATTAATATTTATTATACTTAGTAAATCTCTAATTTTTATGCAATTTTCTTTAAGATAGTTTGTTGTTGTTGGTTTCCTGTTTTATTCAGTTTGATTGTATTTTAATCCCGAAATCCAAAACCAATTGACATAAACCAAGCAAGCAAAAAGGACTACACCAAGGACCTTTTTCTCTCTGGCAAATTGAGGTAGTAGGTTGTATAGTAGTATTTATTGAGCATACTATACAGCGTGCTAGCTTTCTTTGCTTGACTATAAGCCGCAAAGACATCCCACACACACTCTCTCCCAGCCATACAATGTGTTCTATCTATCTCTCTGATTATCTATCTATGTGTGTGTGTAAGTGTGTATTTGTGCGAAAGTGTTTTCACATTATTATTATTACATATATCGATCTGTAATCATAAGAAACTCACTGCATATTACACATTGGTATTAGTGACATGTGCAAATGTTTGTATGGCTGATTCCCTGAGACCCTAACTTGTGACTTTTAATACCAGTTTCACAAGTTTTGATCTCCGGTATTGGACGCAAACTTGCTGATGTTAGCAAAAAGTACACATCGAGCTCAATCTGCATATAAATATGTCTAGCTCTGGATATGTCTATATGGGCCAATAAACGTTTGTATATAGTATATAAACAAGACATTCTCCATTCACAATCTATCTTCATCTTACAACTCTTTGCTTTTTCTGTTGCGCTATCCAGGTGTGAATGTAGTGAGAATTGCTGTCTGAATTCGATGATTATGATGTGATCAACTGGATGATACATAGGCCAACTTTTATTGGTATATGTAAGTATGGGTACAACGTGGTCAATGATTTGCCAACTCTCTCAGAATCTATCGAAATTCATGAACGACTCTGCTTATCTTGACAGCTTAATTAATACAAACTTCTTTATTATAGAAAGAGCATAAGAGATTATGGGGATGGACCAGCAGATGATATACATCATTTGATATACATATATTAACTAGAGCTGGATGATATGCTATCGACTTTATTACTTCAGTCTCTTCATGGAAACTCCACTCTGCGCATCATTCGTCAATTATACCTAAATTATATAATAATTATATCATAAGACTTGTTTATTCAACTAGAAACTAAATTCAAATGGATATTTGATTAATAGTCAATTAATTTGCTAAAATGTATACCAATTACTATACCAAAACATTCTTTGCATTACACTAAACCCAATTATAATAAACACATATAATATCTTTATGCTTCTTAACAAACATTTATTGTAAGCCCAAAGTTGAGTTGTCTGTTAACAGCTGCGCCACACACAACAAAGGATTCAAATAAAGCTTAACTAAAAACTACAAACTAAACTAGTTGAAGTTGTGAATATATGATGAAACTTGATGTGAGCTGAACAATTTCATTGTCGTTTGCAATAAGTGTGTGTGAGAGAGAGAGAGATAGCGAGCATACAAAATGTATAAGTATATATAGTTAAAGATCAGCTATATGCTATGAACGCAGGGCGGCTTCACTGATGCGTGCACTTGTTGTCCTTGGACTTCTTTTTACGATCCTCACTTGAATTTGATCGTCGCGTACCTTGAATTGGCATGTAAGGCGGTGTAGGGCTGGCGCTTTGATCTACAGACAGAGAGATGGATTAATATATAGCAGCTGCTTATCGAGCAGGGTTTAAATACATATATACCAAAGTTGCCGGACTTGGAGTACTTGAGATGCGGCGAGACATCGTGCCCGCTGGACAGAGTGCTGTCATGGGAGCCCGCCTCCGAGCCATAGTGCTCCGAGCTGACAGTAGAGAGAGAGAGATTAACTTAGCTCTTAAAATAGTTAATTGATCTATTTACCGCGTCATGGAATTATGCTGATGCTGCTGCAGGGCATCTGCAGTCAAGTGCAAAGAGATGGGTCGCTGCTGCCCTGGCCGGCAGCTGTCCACGGGCAGCGTGTAGATGTCATCGTCGCCGCGCGTCAGGCTGCTGGCAGCTGCGGCCGCCTGTCGCTGCTGCCGCTGCATGGAGCCGTGCGACGAGCTGCTGTCCCTGGTGAGACTGCCATTGGTCAGCGTGCCATTCGGCTGGCGCTGCTCGGCTCGGCTGCTGTTGAGCACATCTATGGGATTCGAATAGGCCTCCACATCGATATCGTTCGACATTTGTGACCCGGACATGCAGTCCTGTGGCAGCGCCAGCAGCGGACCGCAGTGCGAGCCATTTGTGCCGCAGAGCAAGCTGTTTACGCCATTGACCCCAACGCCAGCGACTGAGCCTGCGCCTGCTTCCTTTTGCTGCGATTTGCGCAGGCGCGCCTTCTCCTTGGCACGCTTTATTTTGGCTTTCTCCTGTGAAGGTCGAGGGAAATAAATTAGTTTTGTTGAAATATTATTAGAATAAGTTGGAAATTGTTTATAAAATGTATTTTTAGTCATATTCAATATATAAATTATATTTAAATATTTAATTATGTAAAGCTTAAAAGATGATCGAGATTCATTGAAAAGTTGTTGAGAAGGAATAGAAAAATATTCTTTTTGGCATTTAATATGTGAAGAAAACATTTTCTATAGCAAAGCAAATGGATATTCATGTTTGCTGATAAGTAAAGTATACCCTGTAAATGAATAAAACTCTAGACATACATGCAAAGATGTATTCATGTCTCAAGTAAAGAAAGATAGCAACGATGCCAAAGAGTTCATACTAGAGCTATATATTTCATATTATCTCTTCATTATGACTTTGATTGAAATGATCAACTAGCTGCATCAGCAAGAACCTACTTCAGTTAAGCATACAACACTCCAATAATTCTTTTACCTTAACTGCAGAAATTTTGAGTTTCCGTAATTTGAATATATCTTTTCCGTACTTGGAACAAGAAGGATATACAATAATATATATTCAGTTTAACAATTGGATTAGGGTTACTACAGAATACTAAACTTCCATTCTATGCAACTTACGCGCTCCTGCAGCATCTTGGCGAGTTCTTTGTCCTGGGCCTCAATGGCCAGCATGCGATCGCGCTGCTCCTGGCGCACGCTATCCTTGCTCTCAATGGCCTGCAGGCGACGCGCCAGCAGCTGCAAGAGAACAAACGACATTAGTAAGATCTAGAGTAGTTGAGTTAGATATAGTCAAGTGCACCTCGTCCTTTTGCTCCTGCTTGAGCTTCTTGCTCAGCTCGTGCAGCTCCTCGGGCGGTAGTCCAATCTCGCGCAGGCTCGCATAGTCGCAGGGGTCCACGTAGAGCTCAATGTCGTCCGCGTGCTGCTGCATGTGCCGTTCGGCGGCCTTCGCATTGCCCAGCCCAAAGTTGCCCACCATCTGGTCGTACTTCTCCGGGGAGAGTTTCTGAAATTTCGGTTCGGAACGCAGTAAGTTTTCGTGTGAGGCCGAACGCTGGGGCATGACTGGATCGACAGCAGTTATTGCTGCAGCGGCTGCAGCGACCGCAGTTGCTGACACGCCGCGTATGCTGTCAGCCACATCGGCGTAGTCCACCAGCTCGTCTATGTCTATGTCAGCTGCCTGATGATTGATGCTGTGTGTGGGAGTGTGCTGAGATGTAATGCTATGCGACAAAGATGCAGATGCAGATGCAGATGTTGATGTTGATGTTGGTGTAGTTGGTGCAAGAAGGCGACGTGCTGACTGATGTTGCTGATGTGCGTGCTGGTGGCGTGCTTGTTGTGTTGTTGGCGCGTGCTCAGCATCACTCACCAACAGCTGATTGTGTTGTGGTTGTGTTTTTTGTCTACTGGGTGTGCTAGCTGCTGCTGCTGTTGCTGCTGCTGTTGATGCTGCCGCTGGCACTGCGGCTGCTGGCATATCAACAATATTTGGTATAAGCGATAATCCTACATAGTTGTCTGTTTGTGAAAAGTGTTGCTGCTGCAGCAGCAACGGCTGCTGCTGCTGCTGACTGAGATATCTAGCTTGCTGTGAGGTGCTGGGCTCGACTATTCGGCTATGCGATTCGTGCTGCAGTTGCAGCTGTTGCTGATGTATACTTGCTTTGGCTGGACGCGGCGGCGGACGGCTCTTGTCGCGTGTGGCTGGCGGCGGCACCGGCGGAAGATTCACATAGATCTCCTGCAATTGTTACGGATTAGACAGTGGGTGACAGTTTGGAAACGTTGCGTATGTTTAAGAAAGAACTAGAGAAGTACAAGCATCTGTATAAGAAATCTAAATATAACTTGTAGCTTTTAATCAAAATACATAGTGAGGCAGCATAGTCAGGCAGCATAGTTGTTGCTTAAGCTGGCATACATCATTCCGATTGGGCTAATTGGACTATACTTGTAGCCTACGCTAGCAACTGTAGCTCGTCTACAATTTGTACATTATACATACATTATACTTTCTTTACATTCTTCTTATTGCATATTTTACTCTATCATCTAGTGTAAGTTTCTCTCTCCTCTACTCATCTCCTGCATTTCTCATTCTATCATCTAGTATCACTCGCCCTCATGAGCTCTCCTCCTCTCCTTAGCCCACACACCTGCATTTTCTGCGCAATTAGTTCGCTTTGCTGCAGCTCCTTCTGCTGCTGCTCCTGCAGATCGCGTTCCAGCTTATCGGCAATTTCTTTGGCCACACGTTTATCATGCTCTTCCCTACAATTAAAAAAAAAACGCACACTCATTAGTTGAACCATAGAGCAAAGATGAAGAATTTAATATATTTTTACTGTTCTGTGAGGCGTCGTCGGTAGGCCTCCACCTGCCGCTGGGCCTGCTCCGTTTCCTTAATTTGCTCGTGCAGAGCCGTGGGGAAATCTTCGCGCACCGTCGCATTCCTGTACCGATTGCCCTTATAAAAGTCGTTAACTGCAAAGGGAGAGTTAGCGAGAGAGAGAGAGAGAGAGAGAGAGAGAGAGAGAGAGAGAGAGAGAGGGCATTAAAGTGCAATCTAATGTTGTAAAAGGCTAAAGCACTTACTCTCCTGAGACTGCAGCTTGTAGGCCAGGGCGCCGTCCTCACGCACGAGCCATTCCTTGCAAACTGAAACGGGAAATGTAGAGAAGATGCTTAAGTTATTAAGGTTCGCTCTAATCACCTTCTGATGGCTCGACCATAAACTGGCAGCTTGCCCAGCTTGATTACAACTCATAAAAAAAGGCAGTAGGAGTAAGATGGTAGACTGACTGACTAGAGAATACCCTGTACTCGACAGAACCTCCCTCACGGGCACAGCTCCAACAACTCAGAGAGCTGGCCTCTGTTTCACTCAACGCACAAGCCAATATACCCCTCCATCAGTTATACAGTTTATATATCTACTAAACGCCAACTGATATTTTAATGCATGCTCCCAATCGCCGAGCCTATCAAATTTCCCAAACCGAATCGGAATCTAATGAAGCACCGCAAGAGCATATTATAATCTCGTGGCAAACGAAAAAAAAGTGGAAAAAAAGTAGAAAAATAAATAAACTCCGATGAGTCACGTCTGCGGAGTGAAGTGCCAGAAGGGAGGCGGGGAGTCTGAACAAAGGCATTCCATTGAGGATGCACATGCTCGTCGCGTTTCACGGAAATGCATTTCGATGCAACTCCAGATATGCTTCAGCTCGCTCAAGTGGGGGCGGGGCCGGACTGTGGTTATTGGGGGCGGGGGGCCAGGGCAATCAGCGGATGTCAGCTTTTGATCGATTTGATGGGCCACTAAGATCTCGCTCGGCTGATAAGCGAAAGCGTGGAACAGAAATTTACTTTTAATTATGTGAGTGTGTAGAGAATTTTTCTTCTTTTCGATTGTCAGCTTACAAGCAGTTGTTGTTGTTGTGTTGTCTGCCTCGGCCTCTGCCTCTGCCTCTGTCTGTGTTTATGTTTGTGCCTCGCTGTCATTTATCATTAGTCGCCGAGCAGTTGGTAATTGGTTGCTTTGGGGCACAAAGCTCTATCGACTAAAATTGTGTATGATTTATAAAATGGAAAGTGCTCAAGTCTCTCTCTCTCTCTCTCTCTCTCTCTCTCTCTCTCTCTCTCTCTCTGTGTGCTTCAAGCTGCTGCAAATGAAGCCATGTAATCAGAGTTAACTTGATTTATTGGCCTGGCTCCATTGAGACAGAAGTTCGAGTTAGTCGGGAATTCCCTTTGGCTATATACTTTTAGCATTTCTTTGCACATATTCTAGCTTTCCACTCTTTTTCCGCTTGTTAATGCGAATTTGCCAAAATAGCTTCAACTTTCGCTCATTTCACATTTCTGTTCAGGCGAAAGTCGTCAAGACTTCTTTCTAATGAGTTTCGGAAGAGCTAGCTCAACCATTGCTCTTGCAGTTTGGCTAATTCTAATTTTATTTATGCAATTTCAATTTATTAAAATTCTAGTCTAGTGAACTTTAATTAGTAAACATTAATTTTCGGTTCTCCCATTAGTTTACTCCAGCTCAGTTTAGATCATCGCACGGTAGACAAATGCCCCTATATTATTCTCAGACAGCTACTCTGACAGCCTCACATATCTCTCATTAATTTTCATTAAGAAACAAGTCAGATATTTCATTCAGTTTTTGTACTCTTGTTTATCAAGCGAAACGGGCATATTAGTATTTAGTTTCTGAAACTTAACACTTTGTATATATTCATATAATAGTGGATTATAGTGGATATATGTAGTGGGTAGTTATTGCAGCTATATGAGTAGTTGTAATGAGAGAGGTGCTTAATATGACAATAATTCGATCGGCTACGTATGCTTCTAGCCTTTGTATAGCTAGATTTGAAACGAGCCTGTTGCCTACACCCAACTGCAGCGTTCTCTACTTGTTGTTTATCTCAAATGTCAGCTCAAATGTCACTAACACGCACACCCAGTCGCTTTCCACTTGCAGGCAATCGGTTTAATTTAAAGGTTCTTTGACTTTTAAACTGTCACTCGGCAATTAGCTGCACTCTGACCCGCAATTAGAATTAGTTTTGTGCCTCTAGTTGAATTATGTGGCATGACAGACTGACTGCAGTTGCTGCTGGCTGTTGTTGACGTTGCTTAATTAACTGCAATTTGCGGAAGTGCTAGAGCGCTGAGAACTTGCTCCAAGCGTTGCACGAGTGTCTGACTTCCCTCTTCTACCTCCCTCCCTCCCTCCCCCTCTCCCTCTGTGCAAAGAAGTATTTGCAGCCATAATCAATTTAGCTGTTTGCTTCTACATTTGATTTCTCACTGACCTAAGTACGTAACACTCTCCTCAGTGTATGTGTGTGTTCTGTCTGTATCTGTGTTTGTGTATCTGCTGCTGTGCATAAACAAGAGCAAAAGTATCTTTTTTCCAAGTTCTGTTGCCCCACTCGATGTCGGTTCGGCGTGATTGCTCAGGTTGGGCCCGACTCGTCTTACACATTTGCGCTGACTCCAGCATTCGTATGCACATATTAACCCCAGCCAGTCCATGCCCCTCCCTCAGTGCTCAGTCTCCGCAGCCCATTGGCATGTGTTTATTGTGCTTTCAGCATACATATTACTTACAAAGTCTCTTTTGTTGTTCTTTCGTTTGCGCTTTGCTTTGCTTTTTTATAATGCCCCGCAAAAGCGCAGCTTTAAATACCCTGTAGCTAGCTAGCTGCCTTGAGGTATGCCAGTTTGTGGTACACTTGCGGCACTTTGTTGTTGCTTCCGATTCAAATATATTATTATATATTTAAAAATTATTCTTTAAGGATTTCCTAATATAATAATATGAAGAAATGTTTCAGTATAATTTAAAAAAAATTTTTAAAACGTAAAAAACTTATTTAAGGCAATAAAATAAATTTAAAAAATATATAAATATTTTTTTTAATGAAAATAAATTAGTTAACATTTATTTTAATATATTTTTGAAGGTTTAAGGCAATAAAATTTTTTTTTTTAAATACATATAAATATATACATATTTTTTTAATAAAAATTAAAATTTGAATATATTTTTTGAAGGTTTTCATTTGTATTTTTAATAATATTCATATTTATAGTACAAATATAAATTTCTTAAAATATATTTATGCACATATTTTTTTATAAAAATATTTTTAAGTTATTTTTATATTTTATACTATATATTCTTTTAATTTTCCTACACGTATAAAATTTTTAAGTTATTTTTATATTTTATACTATATATTCTTTTAATTTTCCTACACGTATAAAATTCTTTTTTAATTCACAAAGTATCTCCATAGTCGAGCAAGTCGCTAGCTAGAACACGTACTCGTTATTATGCACAACGGGCCGCGATTCGAAAATGGTAAAAATAAGTTAAACTTTGCCTTCGACTGGTCAGCGAATGTGGAAATCAACTTGCAGTACATTTTGCGCTGGCCGTTAAATAAATTCTTTCAGTTCTTTGAGCGTCACAGGAAATGGGCTAGGCAGTTAAAAAATATGGCAAATATGTCTAATATAGCATTGCTTCTGCAGCTGTTGCCAGCCCAAACTGCATTTGAAATTCTTTGCGCCCAAGCCAAAACTCTTCGATAAGCCATAAAAAACTCACACATAAATCAGGGGAAAATATATATATATATATATATTATAATGACAACTGATTTATTGTGCGACATATGTATATATGGTGTGAGATATTTGTATTTACCTTGCCCTGGAACGGGTTTTCTTTCTTTTTTTTGCGCCAAATAACAGTTAACCCCGGCAGCAACAAAAAGTGCCACAGTCAGAGGTGGTGTGTGTGGTGCATGTGCCTGCAATGTGGGTCGCCACCACCAGCAGTTTATTGACTTGCCCAAAAAAAACAACACACAATAAAATAACAACAAGAGCTCTTGGAACGGGTTAGTAAGTCAACAGAATGCGACTCTCGCGATGCCCAGCACATGCGTCACGCGGAGTTCTCTGAAATTCCGACACATTTTGGTTCAGTTTTGGCTCAGTCAGCTGATCTCGGCTAAGATCTTTCCTGGCATGCCAGACACTTGGGAGTAATCAAAGAATTCCCAAAAACTCGTAATTTGTCGGAATATTACAATCGTTGTGTGTATTTAATGTTTTTTTTAATGAAAACAATATTTTTATGGCTTTTTTAATAAGCAGCAATGGATTGGGAAGGAGATCTTAAGTCTGTGAGTGTTGGGCCATAAAATATAAATAAAAACATTTTATATTATATTTATTATAAATCTCCTAAGGTAATTGCAATACTCTAATGATATATGTCGTCATATTTTCTCATTTCATGCCCAACCACAAAAGGCCCTATTAATATAAATGCCTTTGCTTGAAGTTCAAGTTTTTAATGTCGTGTTTATTTGAATAGATTTTTTACAAAGTGAAAAGAGTATATTTTGGTTTCGTGTAATGCGCCTAAGTTAGAGCTGAATCATTTCAAGCTAGTAACAGGGAATTAGGCACATACATATATTCATTGACATCCTCAGCTCATTCTATATGCCGAATACTTTATAGTCAATGGAAATTCATAATTATAAAAAAATAAATAATAAATAAAGTAAATATTTTTGGTATATAAAATCACCCACATAAATACCAAATTTACAGCCTCTCTTTATAACTAAAGTAAAATATTTTAAAATTAATTTCAGAATTCAATCTTTACTTATTCTTTAGATTTCAGGTAGTCCCATCCTATCTACCTACATTCAAGTGCTACAAGTTGGGTGAGTGCAGCAAATTGAAGACCTCAGCCTGCATTTGCAGACCTTTGATGAAAAGCATTTGATAGCAGACCCCAATTAACCTTCGCAGTGCATTCAATTCATGAAATTCATTTTCAGTTCGCAGCACTTTGCATGGCGATTCTCTGTGTGCGTTTTGTGGGGCTTCCCTCAATGATTTTTCACACCTCTCTCTCTCTCTCTCTCTCTCTCTCTCTCTCTGTCACCCACTCTATAGTTAGCTCTTTCATTTTCATTTGCTCTCTCTTTGGCCAAGTTCAAATAGCGGTCTACGCCTGAATGGTTCGGTCTGTGGATCGCGTGAAGCGTTACACAACGAAGGAGGATATGTAAAAACGAATAGAGAAAGAAAGAAGAAAAAATGACCTGAACGAAAATGTATGCATACGATATATGGAAAAAGTATGGTATCGAGTGGAAAACCGAATTGGAAAGTCGAAGGAAAATTTATGAGAGGCAACAGCAGCAAAAGCAGGAAAAATGCTGTCGACGCTGCTGCATTGATTAGCGGCTGAAAGTGGAAAAACCTGACTCAAGGTTGTTGAACATGCCACCAGCCAGAGAGCCAAGAGGCAGCATAGGCGGGGGCCGCCACAGACGCTTGCCACAAACAAAAATGTGGCTGCAACGGCGACGGCGACGACGACGGCGACGCCGACAAGATGCGACGTTGACTATTTGAATGTTGCAGCTGATGGATACACACAGAAAACGAGCTAAAGATACGGCATGTGTGTGTACATATGTGTATGCGTGTGCATGTGTGTGTGTGTGTGTGTATTATTACCAAGCATTGACCTTAGCCATGGCCAAAGCCGTTAATAAGAAGCTGCTGCTGCTGCTGCTGCTGCAGCTGTGGGAAGAATTTAGCTCATTATGCAGCTGAAAACACTTTAAATGCGGGCTGATGGACGGACTGATCGATTGATTGGTCGATTGAAAGATTAGCTGAGAGCTCTGCTTAAGCACGCGCCAACAGCCAATTGCCAATAATTACGCATTTGACTTAACAAATTAGCGAACTTGACGAAGCACTCGCTACAGTCAAAGCCAAGGCTAATGCCCATTAGCGTAACTTTCTCCGAAATTGAGGTCCACAAATATGACTTTTCCATTCGCGAAGCACAATTGTGTGTCACGTCACGAGTCAAGCGACTTAAAGCGCGCAACTATAGCTAGCTACAGCAGACATAAGAGGAAAACTGAAGAGAACTGAAGCGAACGCAGCCGGGCAAAGAGTTTGCCTTGAGAGCAGCCAGAAACTTGTTCTAATAAATAATAAACTAATAATTTAGTCAATTTAATTACGATTTGTATCTCATTTTGAGTGAATCTTCATATGAGTGTGGTAGATTAGCTATAAGAAAACCAAATTTACTAAATAAACCTCAGAGAAGATGCAGAAACAGCTCTTACAGCTCTTGGATAGAGACTAACTTAAGCTAGTGCTGGGATTGGAGTTAGCTCATACTATATAACAATCTCTGATAGTCTTAACAAATTCTTCTTTATATTATATTATATTAATATTATATATCTCCAACAGAAATCTCTTACAACTCTTAAAGATCTTAAATATAAAACTATTTAAATAGATGAATCAATATAATATATTGCATAAATATAATAATGAGCACAACTTAGATACAAAATAAACTTTATATGGAGCATTAATATTTGTTTAATCGTTCTTATCTGTCCAACTCCATTATAGCTCAAACCCCCCACTCCTCCCCTTAAGTCAACTATATCGACAGATGATAAGATATCGTCTATATAGATACTCGAAGAATATATTTATTTACATGATAAGTTATATGTATATAAATATATATTTCAAAAATAAATTAATTTATCTAAGAGATAGCGTAACATTTCGCAAGAATTCAATTCATCCGTTAACAATTTTGTTTATGAAGCGGAAAAGTTGCAGAATCTTTTGAGTACCGGTTTATAGACGCTGACAACTTCCTGATCAACTCGCATTGAAATAGTTGAGAAATACATAAGAGAGTATTGAGTAGGATTCCTAGGAATTACTGCTCTACAATAGTATATCTTGGGTATATAGTGCGATCACAGCTTTTAGCATATAGTTTAAGCAAACTTTCATACTAAGTTCTTCATTCATGCCGACTTACTTTGAGCTCTTTGAAAAACGAAACACAAAAAGAAACCCTTTTAGGGGCTTTTGTATGCCAAAACAATTATGTTGCTCGCAGGAAGTGGAGATTGGGAATTGTGAGTCATCTAGGTGGCATCGCTGAGCTAAAGCCAAGTGGAGACCTCTTTCTGGCACTTGCCCGACAAGTGAATCATTCCTGGCATGCAGCAGCAGCAGCAGCAGCAGAGAAGTGGAAGTTGAAGGAATAAAACAAAAACATGCCGCATAAACTGCAGTCAGTGAGGCAGCTCCGGCATCTCGTCAAGCAACTGTCGACTGTTTCATTCTGCTCCTGGTCCCGGCCCCAGTTCCAGTCCCAGTCCCAGTCCCAGTCAGGCAGCAAAATGGAAAAAGAGGCCAGCATTTAAGTGGCAGCCTCGATTCCCTTAGCTCGCAGCTGCGGCTACACATTGTGGGGGTCTCTTGTCTTTTGTTATGCGTGCTTGGGCGCAAATGAAGCGGCTGCCCGAAGAAGTTGCCAGCGGGCAAGGGACGGTGGGGGTATAGGACAAGGCAGCTACTGTCAGCTGTTGCCTGCTGCACGCGTCTATCTTTCAGATACAAAGATACATTTAGAGTGTGGGGTTTTTTTGCGGCTTGCTCGTTGCATTAAATGGAAAGCGCTTGAGGCACAATTTTTGCACCTCCGGTTGTGTGTAGATTTTCGCTTTCAGTCAGCCCCCCAAATAGTGTGAACTATAAGCAGACGAGGGCTGCTCGATGAATTGTGTGTTTGAGGAGCAGCGAGTGGGTTGAGCTGGGTGAAAAGGGGGTGGTTAGGGAAGAGGAGTTAGAGAGAGACATAAAAAAAAGAGAGAGAAGGAGAGAGAGAGAAAGCGAAAGAGAGAAAGAGAAAAAGAGAGAGAGAAAGAGAGAGAGAGAGAGAGAGAGAGAAAGATAGAGAGAGAGAGAAGAGAGAGAGAGAGAGAGAGAGAGAAAGAGAGAGAGAGAAAGAGAGAGAGAGAGAAAAAGAAAGAGAGAGAAAGAGAAAAAAAGAGCGAGGAAAAGATAGGGAGATAGAGATAGAGAGGGAAAGAGAGAGAGAGAGAGAAAGAAAATGAGAAAGAGAGCGAGGAAAAGGGATATACAGAGAGAGAAAAGAGAGAAATAGAAAGACCCAGACAGACATAGAGGGAGAAAGAGAAAAATAGCTAGAGGCAGAAATAGATAGAAAGAGAAACAGAAATAGATTGAAAGGGAGAGAGAGAGAGACAGAAATAGAGTGAGAGAAAGATAGAGAGAAAGAAAGAAATTCGAAATTGATTTTGAATACTAAGAATCTTCAGCTCTACATACTATCTATCTTTCTTCATATCTCTCTTCTGCTACTCTCTCAGTTCAAGCTCTCTCTCAATTCAAATTTATATCTCTCTCCTACTACTATCTCAATTCAAATTCTCGATTGCTCTATTTCTTGAAAGTTGACCGAAAAAAAGAAAATATTTTCAAAGATCTTGGAGCCCTGCCCTACGTCACACAACATTAGGGGCAACCCTCGTGAATGTTATGCATTTGTTTATTTTCAACAGAAATTTCTGCGTTTTATGTTTTGGAAGTTGATGTTTAATTTGTCTGTCGGCTGTTATTGTTGTTGTTGCTGCTGTAGCCTGCTGACTGGCAGCTCATTGTTTTTGTTTATCGTTTCATGAAAACAAAAACTTTCAAAAACTTAAATTGCACAGAGAGCGCCCCTTCGAGAAAGATGAGAGAGAAAATACGAAGCCGAAAGAAAGTTCGTTGGCTTTTGGTGAGGCGAACAACAATTGCTTTGATTAGCATAACAAATAATTATGACTAAAATCTCTCTCTTGGGAGCCTTTGCCACCAACTCTTTGTCACAGATGTCGTAACGTTTCGTCGTTTCTTCTCTGTTTCGGGAATTAATCAAGTTTCGTTTTTAACTCAGCTCGGGGCACTTTTCCGCACTGAACTTGGTCATAAATATCTTATTTCTCTGTATATGTATGAATCTATCTTAATTTATGCAAATCTGTTCGTTGTGTTATGTAAGGCTTTGCCACACAGTTCAATAAACGTGCTGCTCACAAAGGTAATTAAGAGCGTTTTGTTTATGTGTGACCAAGTGAGAGAGAGTCTAGGCACGAATTCCAGGCACAGATTCCGCTTTAAAATAGAAGATTAAAGAATTTATTTGAATTATTATTAAATTTTTATTCTTATAACATATTTCACTCTCTCAAATTTAGTCTTTTTCTAGCAACAGCAAATCAGAGCTTAAACGTCGCTGAGTCACCTCAGCTCTTAACTAAGACAATTTCAACTTTCACTAATGGGGAATGCGGAAGAAAACTTTGACTTGATTGAAGATAATGGCATAACATCTCTTATTCAGCAAGACACCATTGACGTGAATAACTGTATTTGGTTGATTTCAAATAAGTTGAAAGAGACAAGAAATATCACTTTGAAATCTTCTCTTTTGTCACTGTAGAGTGTAGAGAAAATGTCTGTAATTCACAAACTGTTAAAGCATTACAAATGTGATTAACAGTGTAAAAGATGGCGTTCAATTTCTTGTCAGAGTGTGAAATATAAAAATTATTAAAATATTTTAAATTATATACTACACATTTTTTGTAAAATTTAAATATTTATTTATTAAAATTAAAAAAAAATTGTAAAATAAAATGATTTAAATTTGTAACAACTAGTTACTGTTTAGGATATGTTATTAAAATTACATAATATTCATTTGAATATATGTAGCTGTGCATATAGAACATATTTCGTCAAAATTCACACATTTCTGCTTCTCAAATTTAATTTCTCGCATCAATCATTTTATATATTTAATGTGTTGAGTTGAAGTGCTCTGAGGCCTACTTATTGTTCTCCTACTGTTTTTCATCTTTTGTTTATGTTTTTGTTTGAAAACGTGTTATTATACTTATTACAGCACTTATTAACACCGCAATTAGAACTGCGACTCAATGAGGCACTTCCTGTTACATAAAGAATACGATAAAGAGCGCGCCACATTTGAAACTCACCCTAAACTAATTGACATAGTTTCATAGTTGTTTCAGAACAGGTCTACCATGAGCACTACTCCCCTCCTCCTCCCTCCTGCTCTCACGCCTAATCATCAACTCATTTCAAATGATGTGCTATCTCTGTTCACTCAGGCAAAGA
The DNA here is from genome assembly GCA_035047545.1 of Drosophila paranaensis. Taxonomy (NCBI): domain Eukaryota; kingdom Metazoa; phylum Arthropoda; class Insecta; order Diptera; family Drosophilidae; genus Drosophila; species Drosophila paranaensis. The sequence continues at coordinate 11,380,714 of JAWNPL010000153.1, forward strand.
AGCCCAACAAGCGAAATCTGAGCTGCTGCTGCTGTTGTTGTTGTTGTCTCGCTCTTACCCTCATTAACATGTCCCGATCGAGGCAATGCGTCCTTTTTCGGCACAGCGGCCGTTGTTGTTGTGAAATTGTTCATCTTCCTTTGTTGTTGCTGTTCTTGCTGATTTTGGTGAAATTCTCTTCCCAAACTTGTTGTCGCTGTTGAACAGGTGTTTTAATTATGAGCTCAAGGACGTGCTGTTGTTATTGTTGTTGTTTTTGTTGTTGTTGTCTTTCGCTCAATTTCAGTTTCAGGTTTCGGTTTGATGGTGCCGCACCTTCCCTTCCAGTTGAGCGACGGCGGCGGCGCGTCGCTTTCAATAGATAAACAATTAAGCAGACGCAAACCTGACTTTGATTTTTTTTTTGCTTTTTTAATTTTAGAAATTTTTCACTTAATTGCGTCGCTCTGGCTGCGGTCGTTTATGTTGTGCGGAATCCACTTGTGTTTAGTTATGTTGCTTGCAACGCATTTCACTTTCACGCCACGCGATTTATTTATAAATTTCACACCAATACTCCTCGCACACACACACGCACTCACTAAAAAACACAACACAAACAAAGCGCGCGCGCGTCTTTGCTTTGGGCAGCAGCTGCAATTTTTGTGTCCCGCTCGACGAATGCGACGCACTTCTGCCGCAAATTATAGACGCGCTCGCAGCTCATGCAACAGCGAAAGCCGCTCAACGAATGCGGCAACGGGGATGGCTGGCTTGGTGCCCAGCATATCGATAGATCGATAGTTGGCATGCAATGCAGTCACTTGCGTGCATTCAAAATACGTTGAATTAGAAGAACACTCAAAGAGACAATAATACTCGGATAAATGTTGTAAAATGAATTTACTTGACTGACTTCTTTTAAATGCATTCAAAGTATCACCACTATAGCTATTTGTAAAGACTAATGCTTATTTAAAACACTTTTAAGCTGCTTACAATTATCGATATATCTTCAGTTGAGCGCGCAACAGCTGCCAATTTGAGTAAAAAATGCTGCCAAGCAAAGCAAACAAAATTTGAATGAAAACTTAAAAGGTTAAATTTGATGGCTTTCATTAAATTAGTAACAAATCAACAGTAAACATTAAGTCAAAGTTATATGTTTTTTTAGTTGGCCTGTAAATGTAAAATACATATTTCTAACATTTTTAGTACATTTAGCTCTACATTTAGTCAAGTCAGCCACCTTTAGCCAATTCCCGCACCACCTTTGAAAACTCTACACAAAAACACTCAAACTTGTTTGCTTTGGCCAAACAGTAATAACAACAATTTACTAACAAATAAAAAGAGCAACAATTGTGAGCAAAGTTTTATTGTTATTTGTTGACTCATGACGTCAAGTGCTTGCACACATATTTACAGGTCTCAATGTTATGCAGCTCTTAACGGCCGTAACTTCCTAACTGATCATCGCTTTCTTCAACTGAAGTGGGCAAATACCTGTGGAAGTTCATTCATAAATGTTATAAATAAATGAATTCAGGTGCTGCGCTGCTGTGCAGATGACTCAACGCCTCTTTCTGCAGAGCGTTGCGCGCTATCAGAGAGAAACTGCAAAAAAAAACATCCGCTCAAATTATTTATTATTAGAAATTGCTTAAGGGCTCGAGTCAAGTCAAACTTGGCTCAAAGCATGCGCAAATCAAATTCAAAACAAAATAGAAAACGCACACCAATGCACAAATACCTGTAAAAACACACTGACACACACACACACACATGCACATGCATGTGCATAGCTAGAAATCAGTTGTCTACACATACATTTGCACAATCCATAAAGTAAACAAGAGGCAAGTCGACACTGAGCGAGAGCGAGAGAGTGCGACAACTTCCAGCAGCCACAGCGAAGTGTCTGTGTGAGTGAGTGAGTGCGCGCTTGTGTGCGTGCGTCGAGCTCTGCTTGGTAACATTCGAACGGCGCGCGATCGTCGCTGTTGCCAGTTTTGTATTGAATGTGGCTCAGAGCGAACCGTTTGCGGCAGACAAAAGAAAATAACTCAAAAGGCTGAAAGTATTATTAAATTCAATTAAAACAAACAAAACTGTGCAAAAATATACATTTCGAAGTGCATTAAAATAACAAAAAGTTGAGAAATTCCCGTTTTTCTGCTCAAGTGAAACTCGTTTGTAAAGCGGCTCACACGCACACGCACACACACACACACGCACAGTGCAACTTCACTCAAACTGAAACTGGACTCAGCGCTCGTCGCTACAATTAAAAGAAGAAGAAGAAGAAGCTTTGCCAAGAAGCTGGCGAGCCAAAACGTTATGAATCATAGCATCACAGGCGGCAACTGCAGCGGTGCCTAAAATAAATCACCTTCTTAAGTGCCTAAAAACGTTATGTGCAACAACAACAACAACAACGACAGCAAAATTTAAATTTACAACAAAGACCAGTTAAAAGACAAAGCAACAGAGCTGATCCGATGTCCGGCAGGGAAATGCGTCCGCTCTCGCTCTCCATAGGCGCCTCGCTGCTGCCCAGCTTCTCGCTGGTGAGCGCCGCCAATGGGCGTGCCGGTCCTGGCTCCGGCTCTGGCCAGGATTGCCATGGCAAGCTGTGCCATGCCGTGAGCGAGTATTGCTCCATGTTCGTCGAGAGCTGCATGCCCTGCGCCGACATCTGCGACGCCAGCTCCCACAACTACCACGCGGACACCTGTGCCAAGGAGTGCTCAGGTGAGTTGCAGCCAAGCGACAAAACTTTCCATTGCATCATTCAGCTAAAGCAAAAGCAAAAGCAATAGCAATAGCAAAATGCATTTTATTTGCCAAGAATTTGTGGCTAGAATTCAAGTTTACATAGGTGTGCATAGGCGTTGCTTATACACTGTTATTGTGTGTGAGAAACGGGCATATTGGTTTCCTAGTTTAATATATATGAAAGGGGCGTTGATTGAATTGTTGCAACTGTGTGGCTCATGCGCTAAGGTGGATAGGCAAATAGGTATATTTATATGCATAGGCGAGGGTAGTTTGATAAGTTTTCAATTTTAATATGAAGTTAATATCAGAGAGACAGGAAAAGAGACAAAAGTAATATAAATAGATAGGTAGAAAAAAGAGAAGAAGAAGGGGAGAAGAAAAGGAGAAGAAGAAGAGAAGAAAACGAAGAATAGAAGATGAGAAGAAAAAGAAGAGGAGAAGAAGAGAAGAAGGCGAAGAATAGAAGAGAAGAAGAAAGAAGAGAAGAGAAGAAGAAGAAGTTTAAGAAGAAGAAAGAGAATAGAGAAGAAGAAAAAGAGAAAGAAATAAGAGATGGAGAAGAAGAACAGCAGAATGCGAGCAGAAGAAGAAGGGACGAAGAAGAAGAACAGAAGAAGAAAAGGAGAAACAGAAGAAAAGAGGAAGAAGAAATAGAAGATGAAAAAAGAGAAGAATAAGAGATGGGGAAGAAAAAATCAGCAGGAAGATAATAACAATAAAAGGAGCAGAAGAAGAAGAAGAGAACGTCCGAAGCCATTCACGCTTACTCTTCAAAATCGATAACATAATCGATATTTATAAACAACAGTTGGAAAGTCACTGAATCTAACTTACCGTTTGTAAGCTTTTCTTATATCTACAGTCTTTGACTCCTCTTCCACTGATCCTCACTAAACTTGTGAACAGTGCATTACGCAGTTGGCAAAATTCCAACAGTTTTTTTTTAAATGGATTTTCCATTAAACATCTTCCTATCCCCCTCTCCCCTCTCGAGTTCACAGCAGTTAATTGTAGTCGCAAGTTTTGAACAATTGATTAGCTCATTGTATTGGCTGACTATGCAAATAATGTTAATGGAATTCACAGTTTAACGGCTATTTGTTTAATCATGTTATTTGAACAGCTTTTTTTCTTGTTTTGTTTTCAAGCAAATCTTAGGCGGAAATGTGAAAATAAAATTCAGTTTGAGTTATCTCAGTTTAGCTATCTATCTACATAGATACGTTATCTATAGAGAATAGCACTCAAGTTGTATTAATAATAATAAGAAATATAAATTATTTGAAAATATAAAAATATTAATAAAAAATATAAAATTAAAGTGAAATATTAGAAATAAAATATATTAAAAAATAATAATAATAAAAAAAAAACAAAATTTAAATAATAATAATTAAAATATTTAAAAAATAGAAATAAAAATAAATAATAAAATAGTTTTAAAATAAATATAAAAATAAATTAATAATAATAAAAAATATAAAAGCCAAAGTAAAATAATACAAATAAAAATATATAAAAAAGAATAAAAAATATAATATAAAAATAAATAATAAAATAGTTTTAAAATAAATATAAAAATAAATGAATAATAAACAAAAATAATAATAAAAATATTAAAGAAAAAAAAATTAATACAAATTTTAATAAATCTAAAAATAAAAAATAAATAAAATTTAAATAAATATACAAATGGTAAAATGAATGAATAATAAAAAATAAAATAAAAAATAATATCAACAATAATTAAAAATATAATAATTATTATTAAAAAATCCAATGTCAACACACATTCTAATCAATTTCCCTTCTGCTGTCATTCACAGCCTACAAAAGCTATGATCCTCTGCTAGCTGATATACAGAACCGGGTGGTGCCCAAGCTGGATCAGATACGCCTTATTCTGTTCATCATCCTGCTCTTAGTGTTCATCAACTACATGGTCAAGTTCCTGCGCTGGCTGGGCGTCAAGCGCTGCCTGCAGCGCTGCATGAGTCGGCTGCAGTCGAAGGCGCAGCAGAGCAGCGGAAAGGAGCTCAACGGCATGACCATACAGAATCCGAATGCCTTCAACCGTGACATTGAGCGTGCGCCTTCGCAGATCTACAGTGTGGCAGGTAAAAATTGGTTAATTTGACTACCTGCCTCGGCACTTAATGTGACAATTGCTGTTTTTACAACCAGGCGCTGCCGAGGGCTCTGTGTTGACCATGGCCACGCCGGTGAGCACTCGATATCCGGCCGAGAATAGCACAACACCAACAACTGTAGTCACCGAAATTGGCTACGGGCACGGCTACGATAATCAGGCGATGGTCGTGACGCCCGTTACCGAGAAGTCCGTAACGGCCACAACGTCCACCACGGCGGCCTTCTAAGTGCCGTTCGAATTAACAGTGTGCATCACATTGAAACTAGTGATATTCTCATTATATTAAATAATCGTAAGCAAATGATATTGAATTCCGCTGAATGAAAATACGTACTTATACACACCCACATCTATACATATATACACATAAAATCATATTAAATAATCACTACAGATGATTCGATTGATAACAAAGCATTTTTGAATTTTCGATAGGGGTGGCGGCAAGTCGATATACATGCTGTAGCGCAAGCGTAAGTAGCTGCCCCCTGTGCGATAACTTGTGGCGGCTCGTTGACTACGTTGCAGTGTTGGCAAATGCATTTAAAATGTAACTGAAATTTTCATTTAAATTAATTCAATTATTGTTGGCTTAAAAGTATTGTCATTTATTTTAAAATTTCGCAATTACAATCGTTTGCTTAACACTAATATTGAAAGTTAGCAAAACTCTTATAGCTAGCGAGTATAACTCCTATATGCATGGCTATTATATGGCAAAATTTGTATGGGCTGCAGAAATTTGTTGACTTTTTCGATATGTAACTAGCAAATTGATATAAATGCTCGATTAAAACTAGGAAAGTCCGTTTGCTTACCAACTAAAATGTGCGAATCTCATAAATCAGCCTTAAACGTAGCTAAATATACTCGTAAGTCTATGGCTAAATAAATAGATTAAGACTAATTTGCCGTTACTCTTGTTGCACTTCTCGTTCGCTCAGACCCAATACTGATTTCGGCGCAGCAGCGGGTTTGTGGGCGGCGCTGAGGGCGGCGAACTGACCGAGCCGGAAATCGATATGCTCTGCGGCACGGAGGCATAGCCAGCGAAGTCGTTGGCCATGTCGCAGGATGAGCTCCATGTGTCGTGGTCTATGTGGTAGGGATTGTAGCGCTGCGGCAGCATCATCTGCTGGGGATCGCACTGGTCGTCTGTCTCGTCCTCGTCCGGATCGTAGTCGGGAAACTCGTGCTTGTACGACTCCACGGGTATGATCTTGCAGTGGGGTATATTGCTGAAGCCCGGCAGCGGCGTCGAGTTGCCCGTTGCGGGCACCGAATCCGCCTCGGAGCTGGCGTAGTGATGATGGTGGTGGTGATGATGATGCTGCGGACTGACCGAGGTCAGGTCGGGTGGACAGGGCAAGGGGGGCGGCTGATCCTTGGATATGTCCGCCTTCCGCTTCCGCATATTCCGCATCTTGAGCAGCAGCAGCACGAGGAGCAGGCAGATGAGCAGCACGAAGAGGGCGCAGCCCACGGCCAGATAGTTGATGGATATATCCGTGTTGCCCAGGTGCACCGTCTCCGTCTCCTGGAGCTGGGCACGGTACTCAATGGCCACCGTCGCCTGGGCCGGCTGCACCGTCTTGATGAGGAGCTGGTAGTCGAAGCTGTCGCTGTCCGCCTCCGTCTCGTCCACCGAGGCGTGCGGCACGAAGTAGACGACGCCGCTGCGCAGCTCCTTGTACGAGAAGATGTTGGTGGAGCGCTCGTTCTGCCCGTCGGCTGCTCCGTTGGCTCCCGCCTGGGTCAGGCTGGTGCTCCGGATGATCTTCCGCAGCTGACCCGTGGCGGGCATCCGGGTGATCACGAACTTCGGATTGAACTTGTTGAGCTTCAGCGAGAGCGGATTGTCGTTGACCAAGTAGCTGCTCAGCCTGATCTTGCCGCCGGCTGCACTCGAGCTGGAGACCGCCTCGCGCATGGCAATGTCATTGATCTTGATGACCGGCTCCACGTTGACCACCACGTCCACCTGGGCGGCATAGTTGCTGCCCGGCACGTAGGCGCTCACCTGGAAGGTGTCGTTGGAGCGATTCAGATCCGTCTGCATGTAGCTGATCTGCGACAGCTCCAGCTGCTGCTGGCTGAACCTCAGCGTGGGCTGGTGCTTGTACAGGATGATGCCGTAGAGCGGCGAGTTGGTTATGTTGTAGGCCAACCTGTCCGGCTTCACGTTGGTGTTGAGGCCAATCTGCTCGAGCCTCATGGCCGCACTGGTGGCGCCCTGCTGCAGGCTCACCGGCAGCTGCGTGCTCGCCGGCAGCAGGCTGATGGGCGCCACCTTGATGGTGAAGATCTCGTACGCCGGATTGAACTGGCCGTCGGTCACGGTGAAGCAGAAGGTCGTCGACTGCGGCATGCCAAAGTGGACGTAGACGATGCGATCGTTGTTGATGTCCGCCTGGGTGAACTGGTTGGAGAAGGCCAGCAGCTCCTCCGCCTGGCCGTCGTTGTTCAGCTTCTTGAGCACGCCCAGCGTGGGACCGCTCATCACGTCGTAGATGATCTCCTCCGGCGGCGTGTCCTTGTCCTCGGTGAGCAGCACGTTGCGGGTTATGGTGCGATTCTCGCCCTCGACGACCTCCATCTGGGGCAGGTGCGTGGCCAGCTGGAAGGGCTGATCGTTGATGGGATTGATGGACACGGGTATGGTCAGATTGCACAGGAAGATGTTGCTGTGAACGAAGAAGGGCAACAGTTAGAATAGGAGTTCTCCCAGTGCGACCCTCAACTCACCCCTGCGTCAGGTACACGCCCATCAGAATGGTGTCCTCCAGGGTGTCCGTGTGGTCGTGTATGTAGTAGACCTTCTTGGTGAAGAAGTCGCTTGGATGGTATCGCTGCATGGCCTTGAAGTCGTGGCCCAGCCCAATGCTGCCATGGGAGGGTTTCTGTGCGGCCTCTATGAACAGTTCCGGATTGTTGATGCCCGCACGGGTTTTCAGATACTCGAGAATCTTGGAGAAGTCCAGCTTGATGGGCACCGAGCCGCCCTCATCCACCGTCAGCTTGGATACGGGCAGAAAGCGCAGCAAGCCTCCTGATGATACGGAGATTTCGATGTTGAACTTCTGATCCAAGAGGCGATCGCTGCGCTCGGCCACCACGTCGAAGTAGAAGGAGTCGTTGATGCGGAACTCCATGATGACCGCCGTGTGCTCATAGAAAATGTGTCCGTTGTCCACGTCGTTCTGCGTGAACTCGCTGATCTCCTTGGCGTAGCCATTGCCCAGGTACTCGTTGACGATCCTTCCCAGGCTGGGCGGAACGGTCACATTGTAGCGTATCTCGCGCTCCTCGTCCGAGCACTTGAAGTGCAGATGGTCGCGCAGGATCTGCTTCTTGGTGAGTGGAAAGACGTGGAGATTCTCATTGCGCTCGACCAGGATCTCAATGGGCTTAATCTCTATGTGCAGCAGCTGAGTGCTGGTGTTGAAGAGTCCGTCCGTGACCAGGAAGGAGAGCTCGTTCTTCCGGGAGTTGGCATCGTGGATGAAGTAGATCTTCTCCGCGTTGAGCTGCGCCTGCGTGAACTGTTCGATCTTGTGCTGCGTGGAGGACTTCTCAGCCAAATATCCGCCGTAAATGTGGTGCACGATATACGTGAGATTCTCCGGAGGAGTATCATAGTCCTGGGCCACTACAGAAGGGGATTTGTACATTAAATATATATATTTACTAGAAGGCAAGTTTCAGCTCCAGTAACTTACGTAAGTCCGTATTCTTGATGACGTAGCGTCCGCCGTTCCACACCTGCAGACCCGTATTGGTCACCATCATCGGCTCCTCGTCGTTGACCGGCACCACAGCGAACTCCAGCTCGAAGGGCACGCTCTCCTTGTTCCGGGCCACGGCTACCATGGTCAGGCAGTCCGTGCTGTTCTCGCTGCCATTGTGCACGTACTGAATGGCGCCCTGCTCCAGTTGCTTCTGCGTGAAGCGCTTGACCTTCGAGCTGCCGGCCAGTATATGGCCCGAGCTGGGCGTTATGGTGACTATATACTCCAAGATCTTGCCGCGATAGTACTCCGAGTAGGGCTGTATGTCCGTGGCGCTGATCGGCACCGTCTTGCCCTCCACCACGGATATGATGTTGGTGTGCATGTAGAGCTTCTCCGGAATGATCACGATCTTCACCATCAGCTGACGCAGCCAGGTGATGCCGTTGGTCACGTCGAACACGAAGTAATCGGAGGATTGATTGACGCCCGCTTGAATATAGAACATCTTTTCCGTGTTGACCGAGGATTGATCGAAGACTTTGCAGTTGTATTCATCGTCAAAGGACATCGACTGCATCTCCAAGTAGCCATGCATGGGCGAGGACGTAACCAGGAAAGTAATGTCACCTGGCGAGATGTTGGGATGAACGACCTAGGGAGAGAATGTTTCAGATTAAATTTAAGATATACAGTTGAGAAATGGGCATTATCAGTTACCTCTAGCACATCTCGTGAGATCAAGACGCTCGTTGACTCCTCCACGTAGAGCGTGTGATTCTGCTTCACCTGCAACGGCTCCCAATAGGCGGAGGGATAGATGCGAAAGATGACCTCGCCCTCAGCTGTTATGTTCTTGATGTGAACTCGATATCTGATGAACGATTGAGTATACATATAAATATATCATCATTATCTATATTCATTATCTGTGACCCACCTCACTTTATCCATCGACGCAATCTCCGTATTCCAGTAGACCAAACGTTCCCGCTCGATATCCAAGTGCGTAAAGTTGCCCAGGGACGTGAAGTTCGTGGCCTTGTGCATAGTGGTGCCATTGTCGCCTCGCTGTCCGCTCAGGTACATGAGGATGCCATAGGAGGGCGGCTTGATGACCTCGTAGTAGATCTCGTCCAGCTTCATATCCAGGTTGGTCTCCAGCACGAAATCCTTGTTCTTCAGTATCACGAACTTGCCCTCCTGCACAATGGAGGCGTTGGCTGGCAGCATGGATACAAAGGGATCGGAGGCGCGTATCTCCAGCTGCCCGTTGACCTCGTGCTCTCGATCCGTGACTATGAACGAGGCGGTGCCCACGTCGGGTCCGCTGTGCTGGAACATTATCCGGCGATTGGCGATGTCGTCCTGGCTGAAGCTGTCTATGAAGTGGCCCGACTTGTAGAAGGCGCCGTTGGTGCTGGACACGTGTATGTAGTGAATGTCCGTGTGGTTGGTGTTCACGTCCGCGTCGAGGTACTGCAGCGCCGTCGGATTCAGCGTGCGTATGCCGTTGCGCACCACGTGGAAGACCCGCTCCACGGCACTGCGATAGGGCTCGTTGTCGTTGACCAGCTTGATGTGCACCTCCATGTTGGCCACGAACTGCAGATCCGTCTCGTCGCCGGAGAGTATGAGCAGCTCGAAGCCGTCCAGCGTGGACTCGGTGTCATCGTGGCAATAGTAGATGTCGTTCCGGAACAGCTGCTCCAGCGTGAACAGCTCGATGGGCGTGGTCAGCCCCGTTTGCTCATCGTACTTGCAGATGAGGCCATGGGCCGGCGGCACCGAGACGTGGAACTGGAGGCTCTCGTAGATATTGAAGCGAATCTCAAAGTGGTTCTTCGTAATCAAGGCCCGCTCGCCCTCTTGCACCTGCACCACCTCGTACTTCTGGTAGTGCAGCTTGTGGGTCAGCTCGGTCAGCGGATTGAAGATGATCTGCAGCTTGCCCACGACATCGTCGCACTCCGCCACGGACACCACGAACTCCAGGTGGTCCATGAAGCTCGAGTAGCAGCTGTGATGCGTCTTGTAGCGTATGCGCCGCTTGTCTATGTCCTGCTGGGTGAACGAGTCCATCTCCTTGGCCGCCTTGCGCGAGCCCTCCACATAGATGCCGCCGTACTTGGTGGGCTTGGTGATCTTGTAGATGACGGAGCGCGGGAAGCTGCCAATGGGCACGGTCTCATAGCTCAGCAAATTGTTGGTCAGCAGAATCTCACGGGTTCCATTGATGGCGATCACCGCCGGAGAGTTGCTGGCAATGCGCAGGCGCGTGAACGTGATGCGGAAATCGAAGGTTTGCGTCGTCACGAAGCCAAAGGAGGCAATGAACTAGGCGGGTTAAAGGGAACATAAATTTATAACTATTTTGATGTATGGATATATATAGGTATATATATATGTACATATCCATCCAAGTATCAGCACTCACCTTGAACTCGTCTTGCCAGGGAAAGTCGCTGTTGTGCAGGTAGCGTATGTGCCCGAGCAGCAGCTGGCTGTCGGCGAACCACTCCACGTTCACCCAGGAGCCGTCGATCTGGCGCAGGCGCTGGAGCACGCCGTGCTGTGGCGGCTTCACCACGTCGTAGCGTATGTCAATGTGCTCGTCGACGGCGTTGGTGCCGATGGAGAGGTTGGCGGGCGTCAGCAGCAGCGAGCTCTTGTGGATCATGATGAGGCCCGTGTTGTTGACCACGCGCAGCTCCAACGGATGCACGGAGACGGGCAGGTAGACCGTGTCGCTGGTCTCGATGCCGTCGGAGACGTGCAGCAGCAGCTGATAGCTGAAGGACTCGGTCGTCGTGGAGTTGTACAGGTAGGACACCTTGCCCACATTCACGTCCGCCTGCGAGAAGGTCATGGTGTTGATGCCGCCGACCATGAAGCGGCCGAAGGCCTCCTGGGAGTTGGATGAAGGCATTATGGTATATATCAGGTCACCAGGCTCGCTGTCCGGATCGGCTATGTTGAACAGATCCACGTCGAGTATGCGCTCGATGCCCTCGATGACGCGGAGGATCTTATGAGAATGCAGCTGCAGCTGCGGCGGATCGTTGACGGCCGTGATGTTGGCGTGCAGCAGGAAGCGGTGCTTGCCCAGGATATTGTCGGGTATCTTGTGCGGATCCCCATAGACCTGCATGTCCAGAGTGGCGTGGTCGTTGAAGTTCTCCAGGCCGTTGTGCACATACTTGAGCTTGTCCGTGGCCAAGTCAACGAGGTTGAAGCTGCGACAGGGCACGAAGTTGGCCTTCTCCGGCGAGTAGTGCAGCAACTGGCCGAACTTGGGCTGCTGCACCACATGGAAGGCAATCGACTGCTCGCTGAGGCTGGGATAGCGGCGCGTGTCCAGGAGCACGTCTATGATGTGAGGCGAGAGGAAGGCGGTGCCGCCCTCCAGCAGCTGCATGGGCGAGACATACAGCAGCTCCAGCTCCGGGCTGGTCTCTGTGAAGATCTGAGGATAGGAAAATAAATTAGGTTGAAAGCAAAATGCATAGCTACAGTGGAGCTTGCCTTGAAGGGACCCTGGAAGTCGGCCTTGATGCAGTAGGACTGATCGCAGTAGCAGATGAACTCGTCCACGCCATGCTGGCTGCAGATGCCGCTCTTCAGGCAGGGGCTGTGCTCCACGCACGGGTACTTCCACACGCAGCCCAGGGCCAGGTGGCGCGAGATGGTCATCTCGGCGAAACCCAATGCCAGGCTATTCACCTGCAGGCTGCGCATGCAGCCCTTGAAGCTGAGCTCGTTGATGCGCAGGCCCTTGTTGATGAGCCGTCGGCGCATCTCCTCCTGCACGCCGCCAAAGAAGACGCTCTTCTCGAGATTGATGGTCGCCTTGGTGTCATTAGCGTGCTCGCCCCGATAAGTCAGCGTCGAGTCGTCCAGCCGCAGCTCCGCCATGGCGGCATTGTAGCTCAACATCACACGATGCCACTTGCCATCGGAGATGGTCTCATTAGTCACGAACTGCACCAGGCTGCCGGCCTTGTTGAACGTCAGCTTCAGCTTCTCGTCCTCGATCTCCAGCAGCAAGAAGTCGTAGCCGCCATTAAAGAACACCGTGCCCGAATCCGTCATCGTGCGAAATTGAAACGAGAGACTGAAAAGATAATGTGATAAGTGAGTTGTGACAGGGACTGAATGGGGCATAGACTTATGGGCGGGACTGTCTACTCATATTGACTGATGATAAGTATCATTAACAGAAGAGCCTTCTACAGATTTGCATCCACAAGAAGGGTGTCCCAAAACTCACGCAAGAAGTAAATTTGATAGAAAACATGTCAGCTGATTGTTTAGGATTATTAAAAATAAGACGCTACACCAAAAAACAACGTATGTTATATAAATCAATAAAAAATTAAAAATTTTTAATTATAAACCTATTTTTTCTAACAAAATTACTTCTTGCGTTAGTTTTGGGACACCCTAAACGTCTTGAGTGAATTTTGGGACAGCCTTTATATGTATCTTATTCTATATACATATACATATATATCCATTCTCACCTCTCGCCCGTGCCATGCGACTCCTTGAGCATCAGAGCAAAGGAGTCGTTGCTCAGGTAGCTGATGCTGTCCTGAATGCCGCCATCGAACTCGTTGCTGCAGGTCCAGCCCACGCCGGTGCTGGTCGTGTGGCCCGTACGATCCTTGGCACGCTTTATGATATTGATGTTATTATAGAAGACCTGACACACCATAAAACAAGAGCAGAGGAAGGTGAGATAAATTCGATTAGACAGCTGGCACCACTCACGTCCGATATGCAGCCGCGAAAGCCGATGACATCATCGAGAAACTCGGCCGTAAAGTCGCCAACGCCGCCGAGGAAGGTGCCAAAGTGGACATTAAGCGCCAGCGAGTCGGCTGGCAGCTGCTTGCGCATGATGTGGCCGTCCACCTGCAGGGTGACATTATTCTCGAATCGCTGCACGGCCACATCGTGCCACTCCAGATCGTTGAGCGGCTGCTTCTTGGGCGAACGCAGCTGCAAAACAGGATTAGGCTCTCGGTTAGCGTTGCAATTTATGTTAACTAAAATATGCAACAGGTTACACACACACACACACGCACACACCTGAACGACATCCCGTTCGATTTTATAGCTGAAACTGATGAGGCCATTCTCCAGTCGCAGCAGGCAGTAGTCGGTGCGACCCGCCGCCAAAAAGAGAAATGCGTCCGCCTGCTTGGTGCGAAACTTGACGCGAATATTCGTTGACATCTTGGCCTCCTGCAGCGGCATCGATACATATCCATCGCCGAACAGCGAAACTGTAACACATTAATAAGAACTAATTGCAATGGACATTTCATCAGATACGGCTGCACCTCCTCCAAGTCTACGCCAAGTGGCAGAAGTTCTGCTTGATTGGCGCTCGTTGCTAAGACTTTGTCCAGGCATTTGGCCAGCTGTCGGCCTGTCACTCACTCTCTGTGCACTCTGTCAATTCTTGCCAGCTATCAATCTATCTATCTACATATCAATCCGTCCATCTATAGTTCCATCTTGTACTTGATTTGCTTAATTAGCCGTGCGCCTTGCGGGGGCAACCTCTGCCCATATCGTGTGGCCCCATTCTCTAGCTCTAGCCTTGCCACACGCTCCACGCTCCACGCTCTGTCAGGTTATTGCAATTTGTTTATTTGTTTTGAGTTCGTTTAAAAGATCTGAAGATCCGAAATGTTGTTATCTCGTCAATGTTTAGTTCTGCTTTTAACCCTAAAGATGTTGGGCTAAACCATGTGAAGGGCAGCTTTGTTATGATAAGCTTATTTTGAAAAGTATTTTAGTCTCAGAAGACAGCAAGAACTTAAAATAACAAATTTAAACACAACTTTTTAGGCTGTCAAATGTGTAATATTCTTAAAAATAATAAAAAATAACTTTTTTTAAATAAAAATTATTTTTTTTTAATAATTTCTTATATTCAATCATAATTTTTGTTAAGCTAGAAAATATTTCAATATGTTTATATTTAAGATTTAAATAGTTTTTATATTTTAAATATGTAAAAAAAAGTATTATTTCGGAAAATAAATATATTGTTAAAGCTTTTAATATTATTGTAGGTGTAACAAATTTTTAAATAAAGAAAATATATATTTTGTTTAAGTTTATAATAATTAAAAATTAATTTTCAGTATAAAAATTAATATATATATTTTAAAAAATATTATTTGGATTTATTCCCTATTTTTCTTTTCTCGCAAAAGCTGAACATCATAATGTTTGTAATATTCTCATTAAAGAGCTTCTTGAAATTAACAAACAAATATATTTAAAGTTTTTTTGTACTTAAATGAATATTTATCGAATTAATAAAAACATTTAATACAAATGAATATTTATAAAATTTATATAAAATTTATCTAAATAAATAATTGCACATCTCTTATTCACCTTCTTCTCAGAACGCTCTAATGTATTTATTTTTATCTAATATTCGCCCCAGTCTCCCTTCGTTTCTAGGAAAGGCGAGGGCCTATGCACAGCTAAATTCAAGATGTCTTCTTGGTTCTTTTTTCTTTCGAAACATCTACGTTTCAAGGCAATATGATGATTTATGACCCGGTTCTCGATACACATACGTGTAGACGAATTTAGTTGTCACATTTTGGGGCTTTATTTCGGATTTAGTTTGTTGGTTTAACAAACTACATACAAATGCGCTCAACTTTGGCACCGATTTGTAGCAGAAGTCGTTTGTTGTTGGACAGCCGCATATTGACCTAACCCACATCGGGCTATTCGGCTGGATATATTTGTATTTTGTTAGCTGCTTGAGTAAACACGAAACAGTTGCACGCACACAGCGGCACAACTGACACCAGTCCACAAGATAAACAAAGCAAAATGAGATACAAATAATTCGGTTGTTGTTGTTGCGATCGACGTCGGCGACGCCTTGCGTTGGCAGAGCCATTTTGACGCCAATTAGCAGCAATCAGGCGTCAGAAAGTGTCGGAAAACCTTAAAAACACTTTCCCAACGCAATGCATTGACCTACATTAAGATATCGTTAAGAGCTGATCTGCAAAATGTAGCGAGCGGTTGTACTCGACTGGCAGATACTCTATAGCAATGCAGCTGGGAGGTTTGGGCAGCAAGAGAGCGCAGCAAAGACTCTTATAGTATGTCCCATGTCGTTCTGGCAATATCTCCTCTATAAACACGAAATGCTTTTCTCTTAATTTATTCCCCTTTGAAACAAGCTTGAGCATCATGTTTTGGCTGTTGTTTTCGGCATAAACAAAGCGATTGTATCCGGAAGTGGCAGCAGCAATTTGCATCCGATGGCGATGGCGACGGCGTCGGCTGCAACTCAAATGTCGGCGCCCAGCAAACAACAAATGAGACGTCAGCGTCAGGCAACGCAACACCAACACCAACGCAGCCCACATGCCATAAGTTGCAGCAAGTAGCGCGTTGCGAGAATTATGGCAACAGATGCGCTGCAACTGGCTGAGGCGACGGCAGCGCCACCCCCGCGCGCTGCCAGCCAAATGTGAAATTTATGTTTATCTCCCGCTCCCTCTCTCTCTCTCTCTCTCTCTCTGTCTGTCTCTGTGGCAGGTATGCTCGTGGCAAGCGAGTAGGTATTTATGTTATGGCCAATGTTTATTTTATTTGAGTTATATGTCGCATTCGCTCGTCCAGTTGCCCAAGTTTATATGCATTTTCTTTTCTATAGATTTTATGCATTCGCTTTGATGCCTGCCCCTCCCCCTGCCCCTGCCCCTGTCACATCCCACTTAATTAATGCGCCTTAGGTGGGCTGCAGGTATTCAGATTTCGCTTGTATTTCTTGTTATGGCATTCATTGCAGCATTTCACTCCGACATTGACAATTTATAATTTTTGATGCATTCTCCTCAACTTAATTTTGACTAATAATGTCACAGTTTATGTCGCCGAGACGTGATTTGTGCGCTTGCTGCGTGTTGTTCGGCGAATCGCATTCAGAATTTATGGACTTTGCTGCTGTTTTTATGTAGCTGAACTAATTGATAGAAGTGGACATAGTTTGTGATGCTATTTCGGGAGCTGCACTTCTGGACTTTCAATATTAATAGAGATCCTAATGTCTAGGCAGATGCATCATTAATGGGGCTAATGATAAAGAGATACAAAGGCAGCTCAAATGAGGAGGGTTATCACGAGATGAATGTTAGTTTTTACAGCTCTTGTCATAGGCCCGTTAATTGCCATAGTTAACACATGCTAGCCATTCAGCTCATTTCTCAGCTCATTATTGAGCTCAATCATAGCCGAGAGAGCCAACTGGAGCTTTATGGCTAAGCCAGTTGTCCGAACACTATCACAGCACTTCGGCCCCTCGTCCGTTTTATTCCCTAGATTTTATGTCTTCATTCTACAAGTGAAGAGATCAATTTAAATCAAATAAAACCACCATGACCATATAGCAAAACACATTTAAGAAACCATTTGCCCGGTTTATGGCACGCCAAGCCGCAGCAGATAAACATGTGGAATGTGCATGGAGAGTCGCGCCGCAGCGCCGCAGCGCCTCAGCGCAGCCTAATTAGACCCCGGGGCCGCATAAAATTCAATTATATTTTTTGTTTCTCCAATTTTTTTTCGTCTATCATCGACTGAGAAACAATAATCGAGCAGCGGCCATCGACAAAAGTCGTAAAGACAAAATTTCACATGACTCAGTTCCGGTAGCCATCGACAATGGGGCATGGGAATGTCGCCAAAATAAATAAGAATCGTAAATTGAATGAGAATTTGAGAACTTAAGCATAAATGCATCTGCACATCTGCACACATGACTTTAGCAGGCGGAGACAGTTATATACATATATAGATTATATGGGGAATAAGTATAAATAAGCGAGGCCAGGCCTGGCCAGGCTGATGATACCCAGCATCCATTGTGGAATATCTATATCAATATAAGTGGGCAAAGGGGAATATTTGTATATTTTATATGGGAAATATGCTGAAGTAGCCCAGGACTAATTGCTTAACTGATGATATTTATTATTAGGCATTTTTAAGTATCTGAAAATATATCTAGATATCGATTTTATGAGACAAATATGCAAATAATTGAAATACTTCACTGAGAAGTATCTCCTGGATAATGTCTTCTTTAGCTTCTTATGCTTAGATATATATCAGTGAAACGAAGATATTTTTCTATTTGATATGGTAAATATGCATAGGTACTCGAGGTGTAGACGCCTAGCCGATACTCTCTTATATATATATTTAATTTAATACAATATAAATATATACACTTACGAATATATATTATATATTCAGAGCATTTATATTATATATAAAAAATATTCATATATGCTAGAGTCCTTTACTGTCCTGTCATACATACTTAAGTCTTAGCTTTCGTATATCTATTATATATGTTGCTGAACACACTTGGATATATGCTCTTGATATTATATTGAATATATATTGAAAACTATATCTTAGCTTCTGTTTTCCCAGCATGCCTACAGGCAAACAAACAAACATAAAGCCAATCAAGCTGATTAAAGCTATAGATTGTATGGCATCTATATAGTTATATACATATATATTCCCCCGTGCAACTCCATGAAATGCCTGCTAATGAGTTTTCATTAGCTACAGGGTATAAAAGTAATGAATAATCAAGAAACAGCAGGCAACAGCAGAAGTAGCAGTAGCAGCAGCAGCGGCACATGGTGCGCCACAGAGTCAGCTATAGATACACAGATACATTTGTATCTGTAGCCGAGTGTTAAAATTGGCACAATGCGCCGCGCGTGTAAATGATGTACATTTTCTGTAGTCGAAATAAGATTTTCAGTGAAAAGCGCGAATAAAGCGAAAACATCAACAAATAAGTGGAAAATTCGCGTTGACTTTTGCCGCATGATTCATGCCGCAGCGAAAGTGACGTCACACGCCGACTAAAAATATACGACGAAAATAAATGTTTGAATATATATAAAAAACAGCAGAAGCGGCCAAAATAAAGCGTGTATATACTATAGAGACACAAACAATATAGACAAATATATATATATATATGTATATATGTATATATATTCTCGATGAGAATTAAGAGCAGGCCTGTTGCTTTGTCTGTTCGCGTTGCAACATTTTGCGGCATGCCGCAGCGCTGTGTGGACGTCGACGCCAAGAGTGCGCCCCAAGTCAAATGTCAAGCGTGAAAAATGCGTTAAGTGCACCGCGACGGCGCATTGTACTTAAGTAGTTGGATTTTACGACCGAGCGTTTAGGCCAGGCGGCAGCCACAACTCGAGAAAGTTGCACACAAAACAAAAAAAAAAACACCAGAAGAAGGGGCTAAAAAAATACCATAAAATGCTGGCAGTGGACCAACTTTAGTTGGCGGCCGTTAGCTCCAGCCAAATTGCATAAAAGTTAGCAACAATTTGTTTTTGGCAACCTGAGTATCGTATCGCAGCTTATGTAAACTTCCATCGAATGCAGCCTAGTTACATTGCCATTCAAGGCCAGCACGTAGAGCTTCAGATAGTGAAATGGTATTTCCCTAGCAACTATTTCATTCAATTTTCACTATTTGTTTAACTTTTCTATTTTAAGCTTTCTCGTGGGCCGCAAAATCATTTAGAATTAATTTAATTTATTAGTTGTTAACGGTTGAACTAGTTCGCAATTTGCTGGAAACATTTTGTGATTCCGCTCGCCTGCTCTGAGAGAGACTGTGAAAGCTCTTGGCGCTGATTGCTTATTAGGTGTTATGTACTATATATAGAGGAACAATGAGCAAGTATTGGTGAGCTTTTGAAACGTTGCTTCAACAAGGATCGCAGCTGTCTAGTTGCTGAGTATTAAGTCTGTGTGAAATCCTATCAAAACTGTTATACACAAACTATTCTAACTGTTGCAGTCTCTTGTTCAAGCTTATGTGTTAGTATTCGTGAGCTTTAAAGCTCATTCATCTAATGCTCGCAGCTGTTATACTTCGACTGTAACTTTTGCATGTTTCAAAGCTCTTTAAAACTGATCTGCCTTAACTGTTATACAGCAGATATCCTAACTTGTCTTACATATCATTAATAAGTATATACTTGTATTGGAGCTTTTCAAGATTATGTTAATCATTGGTTTTCATCTGAAAGCTCTCTCAAACTGTGATACACTTAAACTGTTATACCCCAACTGTTATATATTTTTTTCAACACACAACACAGTAGTCTCAGTGAGCTTTCCAAGGCTGCCCACATAAAGTGCGCGCCTGTCTAACTGTTTAGCATCTGTGATTTGTGTCCGTGTGAAAGCTCTCGAAAACTTTCTGTGGCTCAGCTGCCCACAGTGCCTGCCATTTTAACGAACATGCAATGCAAATGGAATACAACAAAAATACTATCTTGACTGCACCATTTGCAACTCTTTATTTTGACTTTTATTTATTTGTTGGCAGCTAAGTAAATGCAATTTGGACATGGCCCACGTTGCCGCGCAACTTTTGGTTCAGCTTCAGCTTCAGCTGCTGCCATTGCAGCTTCTGCCCGAAGTCGAGTGTCGCGTTTGTGGCCAATTCGTGTCTGGCCATATTTGTAATGAGCATAAATCGTGCGTTGATCATTTGCCATGATAAATCGCATGTTTATGGCCGAATGGTATTAAGTTCTGTGCGACAGCGACGCGGCTACCGACTGCGATTTCAAGAGCGTAACATTTAATTAACTGTTCTGCAGCGGCAGCCGCGACTCACCTTTCATAGATGCTGCCGTTTGCAGCAATTGCAGTAGGACCAACACCACGGCCAATCCAAATCCAGATCCAGATCCGAATCCCATTCGATATCCACAGAGTCGCAACATGGCGCTGCAGCTGCTTTGAAGTTATAAAGTCTACAGCAGGAGCTGGTTTCGTTATTCGTTTTTCTCAGTTTTTCGTAGTTTTTAATAATTCTGCGTGTTAATTGATTTTTCATGGGGCCACGCATCCGTCGTCGTCGTCGTGGTAGTCGAGCCCTGTCCCTGTTTATGTGGAGACCAGTGTGCTCATAAAAATAGCAGCAACTGCGACGCAGCAGCAGCAGCACGTCCTGGTCTACGGCTACATAGACAGATGCTGCATGTCATTTCGTTGACAGAACTCATGCGTTTGCACCAAGGGGGGCAACCCGGCAGCCAGCCGACCGGAGGGACGATCAGACAGCCACACTTATAGACAGACAGGCCTTTGAAGCTCTCTATATAGAATTGCGCTTCGGTCTGTCTGTTCAATATCGCGATCTTCGCTACGTTTCTCTCTTGCTCGATTACGTTTCAATTTGTTGTTGAAGCATTTTCATTTTTCACACATCGAACACACTTTCTGCGCACTGAAAAATAAAACATATTTATGTATATATGTATATGTTTACTTTTCCTATTTATTTATCAGTTATTTTTAACTTTTATTGTTTTGATTTATTTCGATTTTTTATTCGACTCGTGGCGGGGGCACTAAATTAGCTTTTTATGATCAATCTTAAATACACAATTAAATATTTTAATAGACACGCATTTATCAGCAGCTGACATTTGACAAGCTGAACTCAATTGAAGTTTTATTGCTGTATTTATAAGCAGAACTCAGTTGGGCTTAGTATTAGTGAGCTTTGAAAAGCTCTTTATTGGTTCATATAGGGCTGCAAAGCTGCTCTTCGTATGTGATTGCTGTATGTGTAAAAGCCCTTGCTAAATAATTTATATATCTATATATATGTATATATTTTTAAATATTTTATAAATATTTTGTATATTTTTATATATTTTATATATTTTATTTATTCTTATATATTTTATTTATTTATATATTTAATTTTTTTTTTAGCTTTCTATATTTATATTTATTTAAAATTTTGGTATATTCAATTTATATCTTTTATTGAAAGTTCTTTTTTGATTTATTCCGATTTTCAGAATCCTTTTACACCCACTGCCATATGTCGCGTAGCTTAATTCAATTGCTCCAGCATTAGTTGAGCATAAATCTTGTGTAGTTCTTGTAAAGAATAATCCGCCATTGTATGGTGCGCATCCCAAACCAATTTGTACAATCCCCACATATATATCATTGATTAGCGTATCTCTGGATATTTTATGGACACTTAATTGAGTTGCTGCAGCGCACTTCCCACTCCCCACACTCCGCCCCGCAGCAGCCACTGGTCCACTTCACTTGAAACTGGCGCTGAGTAATATTTATTGTATTTTGGGCCAAGTAAGAGACGCCCATAAAAAGCAACTTAAGTGGCATGCCACGCAGCTTAACATTGTATGTGGCATATCTCTCTCTCTCTCTCTCTCTCTCTCTCTCTCTCTCATTTTTTTAGCTTGCTTCAATTTCTTATTTTATTTTTATTTGATGGCAACAAATTGCCAAAGTGGAATTTCTAGTTCATGATTTGGCCAGGCAGCGCAATTGCTGTCAAAGTTCAATGCAATGTTGCTCGACAGCCTATTTAAAATAAAGATTTTTGTGAAAATGAAAAGTCAAAAGCATAAAGATTAATTGGATGTTATCAACTAGGCAATGCGCTGTTCACAGTGTAATTGGCATCTAGACTGGGCCAAGAGAGTGTTGTTTGGGTAGTTTGAGACTGTGAGACCAGAGAAGTTGGCCTGAGAGTCTGACTGGCGTGTGGATGCACTGTTGCTGATCGCATCTGAAGATCATCTGTCTTCTGAGACTGTGAGATAATAATATTCGGACTTTTTCCAGGGCAAACAGATTAGAAGCCAATATACTCCTCACAAATCCAACAAAACAGTGTATATCGAATAGATATCAAAAGGCCAAATAGGGCGCATAAACACTTTCAAGTTTAGATGCAAATCAACAGCGACGCAAACGTAAACGCAAATCCCTTGGGTGGAAATAAAAAAAATTGAACCTACAGCCTGGAGTAGGGAAGGCAGCAGGCGCGCTGAAGCTGTCGAGGAGGCATTTCCCGTTAGTGGTGCTGCTGTCACACCACACCACACCACACCACACCGCGCTGCCGTCAGTTGGTGCAATATTCGTGCGACGAACGTCAACAACTGTGACTGGAAAATGAATTATTTACGCCTTGGGCAGCTAAAAATACGCAGACA
The DNA here is from genome assembly GCA_035047545.1 of Drosophila paranaensis. Classification (NCBI taxonomy): domain Eukaryota; kingdom Metazoa; phylum Arthropoda; class Insecta; order Diptera; family Drosophilidae; genus Drosophila; species Drosophila paranaensis. Next base: position 11,403,465 of record JAWNPL010000153.1, read on the forward strand.
AGAAGTCGGAAAGTCGGAAAGTCGAAAAGTGGGGAGACTCAGAGAAAGAGAGAGAGAGCGAGAGAGACAGAGAGATCGGTAAGCATTATGAATATGTTCAGTATGTGGAGTATGTTTATGAAAGGGAATGCAAATGGCAACTTCAGGAACTTCAGGTTCGACATCCTGGCGGGGTCAATTGCTGGCGGCCGCGGCTTGTTAGCGCTCGTTCAAGCTAATTTTACCAGTTAATTTCTTATGCACATACATACACATATGTCTGACTGTCTGTACGTCTCCTACTTGGAGTGGGTTGTCATTAGTTTTATGGCCCGTCAAAATACAATTTGAGATGGCGACGCAGTGCACCCAAAGTGACAATCGTTGCTGGATTTTTATGAGGAGCGCGTGTTGCCAGCGCATTTACATAAAATTTCATAAATGTATCTGAAACGGAGTATCTGTGTATCTGACCGATGCAGCTGCATCTCGTCTCCATCTCTTCTGTTTGCTTTTTTTTGGGAAAGTTCTGCCACATTGTTAGCTACTTTGGCCAGATATATATTTTGTGGCAATTAAAATTAGTGGCAGCCAAACAAAACGCCGCTCTTTAAGTAGTCCGAATCAATTTGATAAGCCAAAATGCTTTGAGCTGCGGCTATTTCGGAGAGAGATCATTTTCTTGTGGGCGTCAGCTTCCCACGCCGCTTTTCGACACTTTTCTGAGCGCTCGAATGCAGATGAAGCTGACTTTCAGCTTAGTCATTCGCATAATCCATTGATTCATAATTGAAAATTCAAGATGAATGCCTAATGCTGAGGCTTACTTTGTGTTTTCTTTTGAGTGGGCGTCAAGTGTTTCAAAATATATCTCTAGCTATATTCGCATCTGCTTAGCTATAAAGATTGAGTTTTTTGCTCGTAAATTGCCTAAATTATTGATTTATATTTATTTTAAGTGAATTTTATGTGAATTATTTATGTAACATTATTTTTTCAATCTTTTTAAGATCTCTAAATATTTTTGTATATTGTTTGTTTAAATTAATAATTTTTGATATTTTATTACAGCTTAATTTTAAATTTTTGTAATATTTTTCAAAAATAATTTTTATTATTTTTATTGACTGATATTTTTTAGTTTTTATCTATAATATTTACACATGGTTAATTAAATATTTATTTAATTCTGATTATAATTTTTAAAACAAATTTTGGGGTTTATTTTTCAACACGCTTCACTCGCGCCTTCATTTCCGTTATACGAAATATTTTTATTCCCATTTCACATCTGTTGTATATATATATATCTGTGTCTGTATCTGTATCCATATCTCTCGAAAGCCCCTTAGCACCACAAAGAACATCCATATTCACGGTCAATTTGCATTGGTTAAGAAGTACATATGTGTATGTGTGTGCGTGTGTGTGTGAGCATGTTGTGCACATCTCAACACATTCAGTTGCATTTTCTCAAATGCAACAAACGCTTCCATTCAGTGTTTCTTTTTATCCAGAATTCTCGATAAAAACGACAAAAAGCGCCGACAGAAGCGAACCAAACCGCACGAAAAAGACGGAAAATAAATAACTTAAAAATAAATTAAATTTTTTAACTGTGCGGTGAATGGGCTCTGCGCGCTTTTCCACTTACTGAACAGGCACACACACTCACACACACACTCAGTGATTCGTTCAGACGCGCACACTCACATTCGGTGTGCGCAGAGTTTTTCCGCGACGTTTGCCGCCACCCGCAACTGAAACGAAATTCGAATTCGTTCGATAAGCCAAAGGCCGCCCAGGCAAATGAAAAGCCAATGCGCAGCGAACAACCGAAGACAACAACCGAAACAACCCAAAACAACCAAACGGCCCGACGTTTACTCACAGACTAACTGACTGAGTGGCACCCAAAACCGAACCGCACCGAACTCGAAAAAGAAAATTCCGCACGCAGTGCGCAATGCGCAGTGAGACAGACCCCGAAACACCGAAAGACCGAAAGACCGAAGACCGAACACCGAAAGACCCCGACAGGCCACGGCGCACCCGCGAGTCACTTTTACGCGGTTCACTCTGCTCCCTCGACTCAGCGATCATCTCGGGGCGCAGGCGACCAGTCCAATAAGCAGATTGTATCTAGATATACCGAAAACAGTGATGAGCTCTATGTTCAATTGTGGAAGAATATTTCGCTTTGAGTGGATCGTGAAGGGGTACAAGTGAAGTGTAGTACAGCATATTGTAGTGCTAGTATGTGCTAGAGATATAGTATGATATGGTAGAGAATGGTATGTATTGGTTAGGTAGAGTTTATTAAAAGATTGTATGATATAACATAGGGAGCATATTATGATATGGGAAAGTATTGTATAGAATATTATATATAGAGTATATAGGATATCTGGTGCATTGTATCCAAATATATTGGAAATATAACGATATAATATAGTTTAAAATATTTCATAATATATTGTAGTATAATACAATATGTCCGGTTGATATTGTATGATATATTATATAGTATAGAATATAATATATTAGTCTGATGCACCAAACTAAACCATAGCATATATCCTATACTATACAATGCATGTGTCATATAGTATAGAATGATATTGCTCTGCTTATGTAATTAGTACGTCTAGTATAGATTGTTTAGTATAGCAAAAGTAAACTATACTACGTGAAGACTTTGCTGAATATAATGTTCAATTTTAAAGCTCAACTATAGCTGTAACAAAAATTTAATATTTATATATTAGAATCTTAATTTTGGAAATTCTTTTCGAAAATTAAGAATGATTTTATCTCAATCATCTGTAGTACGAATTACAGAACAATTTAAAAATATTTTATTTTTGATTCATTTTGTTGAATATTCAAACATTGTTGAGCTGCCTGCGCATCTCTGACAATGATGAGCGGCCGAGTTCACTGTAGTACGTACTCTGTACTTGTGTGATGCGGAACATGATGATCATCTATAGATGTTGTCGCTGCTCCCTTTGCAATCTTTGCTGGCTGGCAGCGAGCACGCGAAAAAGCAGCAACAACAACAGCAAAATAAGCTCGCGCGATTGAGCAATTGCGAGCGCCAAGAGGCTGAGGACTTGAAATTTTTCAATTTGTTTGACTCAGTCGCTGCTTGTTGCAGTTGCTGCTGCTGCTGTTGCCGTTGCTCTTGATGATGATCATCAAGTTTGTGGGGCTGCGAGTGAGGCACACATGTGGATACAATTTGGTGGCTGTGGCCATTGCCACATGTTGTTTGCCTGTGCGACGTCGTCAACTCCTTAGCCAATGAGTGTGTCTGTGTGCCGTCGCTGTTGTTGTTATTGCCGTTGTTGATGAGTGATAAAAATCTACTAGAAATTTTTTTAGCAGCCTATTAAGTTACATAAGTCACAGGGGCGCATCGTGTGAAATATCCTTTTGGCGTGCTAATGAACCCTTTGACACCAACGCCAGCCACAGCCGTACCCACCATTCCAGCCAGCGTGCCACATGCAGCAACGCAACATGCCACTGGCAACACATGCCCCATAAATCAGTGTGTGGCCAACGGCATTCGCTGCGGCTCAGCTCAGCTCATTAATAAATTACAAGGAAACGCGGAAAATCAAAAATTTACCTATGGAAAAGTGGAGCATAGAAAGATAGTAGAACGCAACGCCCATCAGCTGCATGTGTCCGTGTGTGTGTGTGTGTGTGTGTGTTTGTTTGTGTTCGATATCGGTTACACGCCCCCCTCCCCCCTTCCATCTGCTCATCTGCAACCCTTAGAGGCTATATTTCGGGGTGTGATAAGGCGAACGACTTGCCGGCACGCACAATTTAGAGCGGATCCAGGAGCAGTTGGAGTGGGAGTAGTGTATCGAGCTGCACCCAGAGGGGCAACCACTTGAATGCTATGCATACACATATGTATATTTATGTATACATATATGTATATGCATGTATATAGATAGACGTAGACATATCGAATATGCATGTATCTGGGTTAGGCCACACAGCTGTGCGCCCTGTGGCATTATGTGTGGCATGTAAAAATATAAGCACATAAAACTGCACTTTTCCTAATTGCACCAGGGAGAAGCAGCAACAGAAAGAGGAGAGAGAGAGAGAGAGAGAGAGAGAGTGAGGGAGATGGGCTGCTTCTCAAATATTCAAAAAACCAAATCGGCGATAAAGTCACATGCATATAGATCAAGTCAAATATATATATATCGATGCATGTCAGGGGAAAGATCTAGCAAATGCACACGTGCGCCGCTAATTGCAGTCTCAGCAGAGTTGTCGCACGAGAGCTGGGTTGCCATGCTCAATTATGAGGGCTGAAAATATTACTATGAAATTCTTAATTTTGAGTGAAGATGATGGAGATAAGTTACGGCGAGGTCAATGGCACCAGCATAGGTAGTAAGCACAGTTATCGTTACTTAGAGAGGGAGAGAGAGAGAGATATATATATAGAACTAAAATATATATTTGAGTATATGACCTCTCTGTACTCAATTTTATTCCAAAAACTATTTAAAATATTTTATAAAATATATTTTCTTAAAGAATATTCGATTCCAAAGTATTTCCTCAATTAAAATAACAGGCCTGACAACCCTGATGGGATATCTAGAGAGGAAATGATAAGTGCGCTTACACTTACCTACGCGAAGGGCGCATCCTTTTACGCATCAACAGTTTTTATAGTTGTTTGGCCTATCACTTGGTTTATACGCTCGAAATTTCTTTGGAAGTGTTGGGGGCCCGAGGAAGGGGGCGTTGCTCTGCCACACAGTGAATCACTTTTAGGGCGTGTAACCAAAGTGCATCTGTGTGCGTGTGCGTGTGTGCGTGTGCCTGACTTTGTAATTCATGCATTCGTGTAGGTAATGAACTTGGAATTTATACGCAAATGCCATGTAATTTGCTCATTAACAAATTGTTATGGTTCAGGCAGGAGCATGCATTTTGGGGCTGATTATCATCCAGTTTTTAGACTGCTCTTATCTAGTGTTGTTAAACGCTTAAAGTGCCACACAGATTGTGCTCACTAATCATGTCCTTTGCACGCCGTTTTCTTACTTCCACTTCCAGTTCCCACCCCTGTTATTGGTTGGCGTCTCATGTGTCCCATTATAGCTCAATTTTCCATTTTCAATTGCGTATAATTTTATTTTTGACATATTAAATTAATATTGACACATTGACAGCTGCCGGCTCGTCAAATTTGCCGACAGGCTGCCAAAACAAACTCCCACCCGCCCCGCTCTAACAGCCCATTACGAAAACTATCAACGACCATGTCCGAGCCTCAGTCTCACTCTCCGTCCTCGTCTCAGTTTAGACGAGCGGCTGTCGCTGTCGACCACCCGCTGGCAACGTTCTATGCTGCGATCAACCAATGCGGGCGCTGATCGAAGCTAAAGTAGAGAGCAAGAGAGAAGCAGCAGCGTGACTGACTGAGGCAATACCCTATGTGCAGTTGTGTGAGAGTCGAGAGTAGCGGACAGTAGGGTAGAGTTGGGAAGAGAGAGAGAGAGAGAGAGAGAGAGTAGCTAATACTAAAGTGGAGAAGACTTTAACCGACTAGAGTATTGAAAAGTGGAAAATTTCTGGCTTGAGCTGAGTTGAGTAGATTAAAGTAGAGCAGGTTAAGGAAGAAGAGCTAAGACTGAAGTAGAGAATGCTTGAGTAAAGTTGAATAAAGCACAAACTAGCGGACTAAATTAAGATAGAATAAAGTAGAGTACATCATTTAAAAGTCGTGACAATGATAACCTTTGTATTTTTTTTAAATACAGAAAAAATCATGATAAATTCTTATCATAATTATGTCTGCATTATGGAATCAGATTTGTCTAACTCTACAATCAGAGCACGTGTCAAAAGATAATTAGAGTTTACTTTTACTTTATTGAATGACATTCTTTATCTGCATATTTCATACCTTACCAAGCGTTCAATATACCCTTGCCTTAACCCTAACTACCCTGTACAGGGTATTGAAAAATTAAAAATATTTGCTTTAATTTGTCGAATTCGTGCGCTAATCATGCGCAACGTTTACTTTTGGTGAAATTTTTAATTGCCGCTTGAAACGCCAGAGAAGCAATGTGAGCCATGGGCTTTACTTCCGTGGAAATCGGCAGTGTCATCATTTGTGGGATTGTTGGGGTGTGTGCGTGTGTGTGTGTGTATGTGGTGTGTGTAGTGTGCGTGTGTGTCTGGCGTTTCCCTTTATCTAAAACGCGCCTGGGAAAACGCGATCTGGCTTAATTGATAGTTAGATAGACGAATGGTTGAATGGCCGAGTGGAAACACATCGAGACAAATACGTTACAAATGGCATCTCGCACAAAGGTTCACGTTTTTAATGGCTCAATGCGTATCTGTTTGGATTTGCCCAAATTGGTCGATGGGCCCGAAGTGCAAAGTAAACATTAAATTGGCGCAAACTAACAAATTGACCTTTGTTTTACCCCCACCAATGGATTTTGGGCTGGGCTACTGCCTGTATATGGAGCTGGGTGCGTGGTCTGAATTAGAAAGCATCAATTGAATAATATATTATTTATCTATATATACGTTTTATAACTTGTAGTTGGCACCTCGTAAAAAAGACTGAAATGAAAGTAAATTTAGATTAAAGTTGAATTGATTCTCATTTTAATTCAATAAAAATTCATTTAAAAGAAAGACTTAATCTATAACTAAGTAAATTATATAAATATTCTCAAGAATATAAATATATTATAGTTAAATAAAAATAAATATTTTCGCCTCTGCAGTAAGTTGTTAGCTTAAAGCATTCATTTTGCTGCACTTTATGCCCTCTCTCCCTCTTTATCTCTCTCTCACTTTTTACACATCACAGAACTCCTGGCATTCGGTGGCCAATTTATCTCCGACATAGATGTATACAAAGTATCTTTATGCCTCTCTTCTCGGTTGTTCTCGGACACATCTCGTTGCACGCAATTCAATTTCATTGCACCGTGGCAACATTTTGTTCCTTGGCTGCTTATGAATGAACTTTCCGCCGACAGAACAGAACAGTTGGAGTCAGCTCTGGACTGGGCTGGCCTCTGTCTCTGTCGCTCTGTACGGCTGTGGGCTGGGCAGTCCATCAGCGCCCACGCCTTGCACCGCTCTCTCCCGCCGTGACCTGCGGTCTTCCTGCAGTTGCCTTCGTGTCCGCTTCATTGAAGCGTGCCAATTTTTATTGAAATGTTTCGGCATCTTCTGTTCTGCTTTTACGTGTTTCGGCTGCGAGAGGGTATTATGATTTGGCTATCAAGTGTGTAACGGGAAGCGAGAGATAAAGATGTGGAGAGAGGAAAAGAGAGAGAGAGAGAGAGAGAGAGCGATAGAAATTTAGAAAAAAAGATAGATGGAATGAAAGAGATATAGCAAAGATGGGGAGATATAGGGACGGAGAGAAAGAGATAGAGAGAGAAAGTATCTTAATATGAGTTATATCATAGATTTTAAGTTATAAGAAGTCTTTGCATAGATTTGACTATCACTTGCAGACAATCCAAAATGATGAAGGAATATTAGAAAAGTCTTTCAAATATATGGCCCATGATCCTCTACTATATTTCCTTTATGAAATGTTAGGTTGCACTCTTTTATGATATTTATATTTAAATTTGAAATTCTGCATTAAATATACCATATAAGATAGAGTATCCGTGCTTCAGCCTTCCGCTCTTAGCTCATTCACATTCATGTTTAATTTGTTGCATGTTCAACTTGTGCCTTTTTATGGCATTTTTGGTGGCGACACAGCAGTTGTCGGCGATGTTTTTACTGCTCTGTTTCCTCGCGCACTTAAACGATTGCAATGTTAATTATTTATTATTCTCTACTGTTCGGTTTCAGATTGTTAACGTTTATCAGCTGGCAACAGACTGCAATTTGCTGGCACTGAACAATGTCGCCGGCTCAGGCAGGAATAGTCCGGCTGAAGTTCTGTTTAAACATTAATTAATTGATTTATTTATAAGTTGCTCACGATTTTTCGATTGTTTCAATTCAATTGTTTGCCTCAAATTGTTTATTTTATTTTATTTTATTTTATTTGAGTGCTTTCCAGCGAAAAGGAAATGCTTGCACTTTTCGAGAGGAAAATCCCAAGAAAGTTAAACGTAACAGGTTTTCCCTGCGGGCACAAAATGCAGTTTAATTTGTTTGTTGTTAAATGCGGCTTAAATTATTGCTTTCTAAATTTATTTTGCCTTTTTTTGACTTTGTTTATATTTTTTTAAATTAATTTATTTTGCTTATGAAATAAATGTACTTCATATTTAAGCGCATTCGCTTCCCGCTCAACCAGTTATGGTTGTTCTTGAATGGGAAGTCACTCTACATGATGGGGGCTTTGCTTTAAACATTAATCAAAGCGTCGTATAAGGTGTGAAAATATTACTTAAGCTTATTTTTAATTATACAGTATGGGACATCAGTGTCAATCAATAATAGATCAACTTCTAATGGTTGTAACTCGGGCAAATGTTGTGGGCGATGTGAGTGGGAAACCTTTACTAAATTGCTCGAAGTCTCCTCCATTATATCCTGTTTAATTAAAAATGCTTATACATTTTATATGATTTTAAGTCCTAATATTAAGCCCTACAACCTTCACACTTTAAAGCATGCATGAGAATATTTCTCTAATATTTTCGTCTCTGACTTAGGTAGTTTACTAGATGAGCACTCATGAGGAAAGGCAGACACAGCCTTTGAACGTATCAATTCGGCTGTTGAACTTACTTAATGAACTGCAAAATGCATTCTTTTGTCTGTTATATACACCTCCACTGTATCGATTATATATACGATTCTTTTTGGCACTTTGCTTGCGATACTCAGAACTTGGCAAATGATCATGATCGTGACCTGCAAAGCATATTAAAGTCCATTCATCTCAATTGAGAGTTCAAGGCCCAACAAATAACTGGTTAGCAATACACCATTTCGATATTTACTTTACTTTTGAATGTGAAATACAAATCAAAATCAATTTTAACACGTGCCGCAGTCACATGCGGCAGACAGTTGAATCGATCAACAGATCAATTGATCAGTCGAGCCGCTGAGATCTGTTCTACTGCAATTATTTGGCAATGCACGAGGTAATTTATAAATACAATTGCAACAGTAATGCAAATATTTATATACATACATAAATACACAAATCCAAAGCAAAAACAAAAGACAATCAACGACGGCAAAAGCTCGTCATCGTGCGCCAGGGCTGCATTCGCACAGCAAATGCACAGTTATTTATTGTGTTTTGTTTTGACTTTGATTTGCTTTTCAGCACTGCAGTCGACGCTGTCGCTGGCTGTCGTCGCCGGCAGCGCTGATTAAGCAGCAAAACCTAAGGTGCTTGCGTTTTGCGCGGCCAGTGATAACTGCCACCTGCCAAGCAGCGAACGCGCCGAGAGTGACTGAATTCAAATCAATTGAAACTTGGCAAAAAATATTTAAAAATTTTTAAATATAAAGTCTCGTTCAATTAACAACGTTTAAGGTGATTCAAAAGTTATTAATTTAACAAGCAAATAAAAGTTTAAGAAAAATTTAAGAAAAATTCAATTTTTCTAGTGAAATGCAAAAAATCTAAAATAAATTTTTAAAAATTTGATTGCCTTTAAAAATTTAAGAACTTATCAGAAATATAGTTATAAAATATATTTTAATAAATATAAAATACTCATATATAAATAAAAATCAATTTGAAATGCATGCCTATAAAACCACAAAATAACTTCCAAATTAAGTTGAAAACAAAACTAAATAATAAATAAAAAATATTTAAAAATATTTTTAAATATGTTTCGGCATTTGGCAAAATATAAAAATTTTCTCTGGCAATTAACATTTTTTATTTTATTTTTTTTTACATAATTAAAATTTATTGCTGGATTTTTTTTACATTTTTTCCGACTGCAACAAATTGTTCATAAATTAGTCAATTAAGCGCGAGACCTTAAAAACAAATGCATTTATGTGTGAAGTTGCAACTGGGAATAGAACACGAAACCTTGGTAGAGCGAGAGAGTTACACCCGAGCAGGTGCTGTGGCACGCCAGTAAATACAAAATAAACGTTATTAGATATAACAGTAAAGCAAACATGCATGTGTGTCTGTCTGTGATATGAGGAAAATAAAATAGTTCGTAACGCAAGACTCGAAATTCTCCAAACGAAATGAAATATAGAATGATGATAGCATATGCATATCGTATATGCACTCTAGACTATAGACTATATAACTATATACGTGTTTGCATTTGGCACTTTCGCGACACTCAATGCCGTAGAGCATTGTAATTTATTTACTTTTTGATTTTGTTTGTTTTGGTTTATAGAGCAACAGCAATTGAATCAACAAAAAGTTGCCAATTTAAATATTTGTTCTCTGAGAAATTTATTTTGAATGAAACAAGGTAAATAAATAAAGACTTTTATAGTGGGAAAGTTAAGATATTTCTAATAAATACAATTGGCTGCTAATACTGTCATTAGGAAAATCGTATCCAATTAGAAGCTAACCGCATATGTCCAATAAGAATGCAGTCCCGCCTGTTCTACTATTTTATGCGCAATTCATAAATTAATTGAGTAATTTTATAATGATGAAATGCAGTTGTTGGATTTCAATCAAACTTTTGAGCAAGAATTGAAAAAAAATATAAAAAATGCCGAATATTGAAATACACTTTGGAAATAATAAATATAAAATGAAAACATATAAATAAATAAAAAGAAAATCTTAAATTTAATATTAATATATATTATGTGAAAACGAATAAAAGATTTAAAAAATTAAAATAAATAAATTTAAGCTCAAATAATATATATAAAATAGAATTCGATAATGAATTAGATTTTTTTATATTTATTATTTTATTGTCTATATACATAGTTTATATATATATAATTATAATGTTAGCTTTCTGGGATCCAGATAAGTTGCAATTATCAACATCATATGAAAAGACCCTAAGCATTGCTACTATTGATTGATCTTAATGATTTAATGAATACGGAATAAAATGTTAAGTGAAATAAGTAATAATATTTATACATATTACTCATTGGATATATTGCCAGTCCCTCAGAATTCTGGTTTATATAAATAAAAGAAGAAATAGAAAACTATAGTAAAGGCATCATTATAGCTACTTTATACTTCCTACCACAATTGAATACCCTACAGAGGGTATTAAAAATATATACAATATTGCATTAGCCGATAAATGAAGGTAATAAGGAAACACACAAGCAACATGTTTATCATTTCGCGTAATCAGACAACATTAATCGCAAATGCTGACGCGCTTATGCAAATCTGAATTAACCGAAGTACAGCAAATGGAACTGGATATACATATGTATGTTAATCTGGCACTCATAGCTGGCATTTTAATTGGTATTCCAGATGCAGCTGCAGTCGAGATCTTTGCTCTGCGTCGTAGTGCTAGCCTGGTGTGGCCTCCACTCGGATGCCTATCGCATACTGTTCATGGGCCCCTTCCCAGCGCCTAGTCACTGGATGTGGCTGGAGCACTTCCAACGGGATCTGCTGCAGCGCGGACATCACGTGACCAGCCTCAACAATCATCCCACCAAGACACCGCACGAGAACCTCACCGAGATCATACTCAATCCCAGCTTCGATATAGCCAAGCACTGTGAGTATTAGGCAATTACATTTCAAAGGACTTTCATTAATACTTTTACAGTTCCCAAGAAGAATATCTTCACCATGCGCTTTGCCAGCGATTTTCAGAATCTCCAACTATGGTGGAAAATTGGAGAAATGACTACGGAACACGCTCTGCAGGATCCTCAGGTAAAGCAGCTGATCGAGAGCCAGGACGAGCATTACGATCTGGTAATATTGGAGCAGTTCTTTCACGAGGCGTTCCTCATGTTTGGCCACAAGTTCAACTGTCCCGTGGTCACCATTGGCACCATGGGCTACGCGGACAACATGGATCATGCCATGGGCATACTGACGCCCTGGTCGGTTATACCCCACCTGCTGCTCTCGCACACGGACAAGATGACGTTCAGCCAGCGAGCATACAATACGTATCTGTCTTTATATGACGCCGTCATCAGGCGTTGGCATTACATGCCACTCATGCAGCAGCTGGCCGAGAAGTACTTTGGCTCAGCCATCAAAGGTGGGTGACGACATCTCAGCCCTCATTTGCAGCTGCTCAATATTGTTCACACTCTTCAGGTGCCTTGCCCAATGTCCTCGACCTGGAGCGCAACATTTCCCTGATGCTCATCAACAGCCATCGCAGCGTCGATCTGCCACGCCCTAGCATGCCTGGGCTGATCAATGTGGGCGGGGCGCATATAAAGCCCGCCCAGAAGCTGCCAGCGGACATCCAGAGCTTTATGGATAACGCCACGCACGGAGTGGTCTACTTCAGCATGGGCTCGTATATGAAGAGCACGGATATGCCGCCCGAGAAGACGGCGCAATTGCTCCAGGCCTTCGGCAGGCTGAAGCAGCAGGTGCTGTGGAAGTACGAGAATGCGTCGATTGGCCAGTTGCCGGCGAATGTCATGATTCGGAAGTGGATGCCTCAGAACGACATTCTGGCACATCCGAATGTCAAGCTGTTCATCACGCACGGCGGCATCTTCGGTACCCAGGAAGGCATATATTGGGGCGTGCCCATGCTGTGCATTCCCTTGTACGGCGACCAGCACAGGAATACGATCAAATCCGTGCGCGAGGGCTATGCGCGTTCCCTGGTCTTCTCGCAGCTGAATGTCGAGGATTTGGTGAGCAACATCGAGACGTTGATCTATGAGCCCGTCTACAAGCGCAGCGCCTTGGAGGTCTCCAAGCGCTTCCGCGACAATCCAATGCATCCGCTGGAGGAGGCCAGCTACTGGATCGAGTACATCATCAGGCATCGCGGTGCTTGGCACCTGAAGTCACAGGGTGCCCGCATGCCACTCTATCAGTATCTGCTGCTCGACGTGATTGGCTGCGTTCTGCTCGCCCTGTGGCTGGCCGTGTGGCTGCCCTGGCGCATGCTACGCAAGCTGCACAACTGGTGGGCGGCGGCAGCGACGACTGCGCAGAAGCAAGAGGCTAAGAAACGTCTGTGAAATCGTTAAGAAATAGTTGTAGAACATATCTTTTAGTCACATCAAATAAATGGTGATATAATTATAGAAGTAATCATGCATTTTCCTGCCACCGAACAAGGTTAAAGTATTGAATAATACTCTTATGCTCTATGCTGGTTGATTGTGGACTCTCAGATTAGACATGTGCCTGATTATATGTGTTCCGCTTTAAGAATCGTGATTAATTTCTGTTAAGCGCGAGTTTTTAACGCGATTGTGTTGCCTACTTTTAGGCAGCAAAAGAGCTGCGAACTTAAGTCATACTAAATTTCATTAAAATTGTAGCATACTTTTATGCAGCGGAAGTAAATAATCGAAAATTCACAGTAATTTTTTATAATAATAGTAATTAATATAAAGATAGTCATGTATTAAAATTGTTTTTTTTTTAATTAATATAATAATATGCGACATTACAAGAAATATATCTAAACGACTCTCTACTGTACTTGTGCAATCTCTTAAAGTTCTCACACACACAGTCACTCACACACACACAGATGCAAAAGCACAGTTGCCGGCATCAGTTAAAGGTAAGCCGCATAGCTGTTGCCCAGCATTATCTCTATATACAATTTTATTTTTCTATTTCTATGAATAATTTATGTCCCAATTAATTAAATCGAAATAGACAAATGGAAAAACTTAACGAAAATAAATCCAAATCACATGGCATATATTGTGCGCGCTGTGTGTTGTTTTCTTTTTTTCTTTTGTCAACAATCACGAACTAGCAGACAACTCCAGCCTCGCTGCTCATAAAACGCCCTCGCACTGCACGTTCTTTTTTTCTTCTTTTTTGCCAAGTCAAATCTGTTGCTCAGTGTCACAGACGGAGCATATGGCAACTGTTTAGCTATGCTGTGAATGATCTAACGAAGCAAGACTACGTAAAATTTGAGAATAAAGTGCTGACTAGGCTGTAGTATCTATAGAGATAAATAAGGATGTATATGTATATAAGATACAGTAATACAATTTATAAGCTTGCTCTTCTATGTTATAAGTCAAGGAAATAAGTTTAACAATTTGTTTAATTTATTTTATTGCTAAATTTTCGAATTCAGCAGTTTTTCAGCTTTAACTTCAACCTGATCAATAAATATTTTATTTCCAAGCTGAAAAAATGAGAATAATAAATTTATAAATATATGAATACAAAGCGAGCTTTCACTGTACTACAGATTGTTTTATAACTGTCGCTTCGATTTAGTTGGGACATTTTCTATTGGCCATATTCAAATGATTTGATTATGGCTTAGTTAACTGCCACCATCTTTTAGCTTGTCATTAACATCAATTCGAAGTCCACAATTCAATTTCATTTTGTTATCGAGTGGTTTCATCATTGAACGTGTTTGCTTCCCTGGCGATCATAAATCTGAGCTCGGGTCCTTGAGAGCGCATTTTTGAGGTTTTTCTTTATCACATACTTATAAACTTAAATATATATATTATATATAATATATATTTATTTATTGTGAATCTTCAAGATCTTCAAGCAATTTGCCTTTACATTAGCCACATGATGCTCTCCGAGTAACAGTCGGTGCTTGGTACGAGACTTTCTCTGCATTATCTTTTGTTTTTCTTGCTGTTATTTGGTTTTTGTTTTTTTGGCAACTTATCCATCAATCATTTCTGTACAAAAAAATAGTACTGTATATTGTTTCTTGAGCATTTCAACAGCTAATCAAACGAGCCATGTATCATGTATCCGATTCTACTGGCTACTGTTTGGATGCCATTCGCAATCTTTCTCTTCCTCCTCCACCTTACAAAGGCAAAAATTCGGTTTGGCTTTGGGTTTATGTCATATGGATCTCATTTACTTTCACTGCGATCACCTTGTGAAGGTTCAAGTGCGACTCCATTGTTGTTGTTGTTGTTGTTGTCGGTGTTGCCTTTGTTATTGTCAGCTCTGTCTGGCTGCCCTTACCGGTTCAGCAGAGTCACAAAATCAAAAGAGACTGTTCGCATAAGTTGGTCGCATCTCCAGCATTTTCTTTATTGTTTAAACGGCTTTTATGTTGGCCGATTATAAATGGGGCACTTAATTAAATATATGCATAATTCAGCTGATCCCCCGCCCCGTAACGAGAGCTTGCAAATAATTTGACATAATAACTCAAATCAGCGCCAAGACCTTAAAGCCAAATGTTCAATATTCAACACTTGACTGACTTTTCGGAATCAAGCTTTTGTTATATTCGACTTTATTTCTATTACGTTGCTAACGGTATTTAATCAGCTATATATCAAGTCTCTCTCTCTCTGTGTGTGTGCTTCAAATACCATTTAAATGATATTTGAATGTTTACGTAACGAACAGAAACCGGACCTGCGAGCAGACAACGTGGCACAGACGTAGTTCCGAGAGCGCTTGAGTGATGGTATCTGTGCCTGGCACGCGAATGCTTGAGCCTCCAAAATTTTGATTCTTGATGGGCCACTTTACAGCTATGAAGTGTGTGTGTGTTGCCAGTGAGCCAACTGAAGATGGCAAAGTAAAGTAAACACTACTAGGAATACCCTGTAGCCATCTCTCACTCTGATATTCCGAAAGGTAATCAGGATATGAGCTTCTTCTTTATTTCTACTAAATATCTATCTTTTATGTACATAAGTAAGACTTAGAAATGGGTGGTTGGGCAGAAGATATAGGCTATTGCAGCTCAGTTTCTACTATCCATCAATAAGTCTCTAGCTGCAGTAGATCACAGCGAAACCTGCATAGATGGATTGACTCGACTCGACTCATTATCCCTATTAAGAGTATATTCAGCTGGTTACGTACATCATTACAAATCCCATATACCCCGCCATTATAGTTTCAATGAGTTCGGGCGACAAACAAAAAAGAACCGCCATCAAGTTCAAAATTATATAATCTTTTAGCGCCAGCCCACAAACCGGCTAGACTATTCTGAGCCCATTTACATAAAATGCCATCGTCATAAAAATAAACTTTGAGTGCTGCCTATAAATACTGAAGTTGGCAAACGAAATCGAATTTCTCAAGATTTCTGATTTCGAGATAAATTTGGTAATGCGATCAGTGCCGAGCTCTAAGCCCAAAGACGGACACTCCACATCCGTGTTGATAATTAGCAAGTGCTTCAGCTAATTTGCGACATTTCGGTGCATAATATTTACGGTAGAAGATCAATTTGGTAATAGAAAATAAATTGTTTGAAAAATGCAAACGAGTTGTCAGTTGGTCACATGAAGCCCATAAATGCCAAAAACAATGACAAAAAGCAAACAAACAGCTTTTGTGGCTGCTGCTTCTTGTGCTTCTTTTTGTTTTGGGTTCCTGCTACTGATGTCGCGGCTTGGAAGCGAAAAAAAATATGATTCGACTAATAAAATGCCATCGACAAATAAAAACAAAATGAAGTCTAGCGGCGAGAGCACGTGATGCGCTATGAGAGCTCATGGTTACTTTATGTTTATACCCTGAACTTATTGCAAATTGGAGTGTGGGGCATATTGGTTTTGTGAAGGTGCAGCTGGTTGCTGGGGGCGTGGCAGATACCATGAGCAGGCCGAACAGCTGAGTTGATCTGTGTACATAAATATCCTATATGCACTAAAAGCTTTTTGATGACTCATATCATTTCCTTATTTTCAAAAATAATTAAAGATTTTTCTATGATTTTATTTGATTTTCTTAAGCATAACTTGAGCAGCTCCAATACTGGATTTTTTAAAATTTGCTGTGTCTCGTGAAGATTAGATTAGATATTAGGATACCAGGTATCTCCAAGCCGAACACTCCCTCACATACCGCTCTCACTTGTTTTTGCTGAGGCTCCTGCGACTGGCTTGAAACCGAAAAAATATGAAAAAACTAAAAAATGCCATCGAAAAACAACAAAACTGAAGACGAGCCACGAGAGCACGTGATGCGCTGTCACAGCTCATGGTTGGGTTTTTTATGATCTTTAATTTTGTTTTATATTTTTCATATTATTTTTTAGTTTTTGTATGTGTATGTGGCTGGCTGCTTGGCTTAGCTGTGTGTAAAGTCTGTGCAGCTTTTGTAATTAGGCGAGCGGCTGAAATGCTCATTTAAATGTAATTTGAAATCAGTTTTTATTTCGTTTCTTTCGTTTCTTTCGTTTTAGTTTTTAGCTTTTTGGTTGTCTTTGGTCAGCTGAGGTGACAAATTAAGGCCCCGACAAGGTCATGTGAGGGGCGTCCATTAGCCATGAAGCAGGCGCCTCTCCACACACTGTCTATGCGCATCTTGTTTCATTTTCAGCCTCTGAACTCTCGTCTCTCTGCCTCTATATATATCTCTCTCTCTCTATATATTTGTCTCTTTCTTTATTTGTTATTTGATTGGAAAGTTGCTTTGTGCACTTTGTTGGGCATTGCGAGCGCCCTTTGATAAACAAATGATGCAAAACATAATTTGAACGTAATGCGGCGCCATTATGCAAATCATCATAAATACGTTGACCTGCATCGCTGGCAAATATTTGCCTTTGTCTGGCTTATTGCTGGCAGACAACAACAAATTGAAGAAGTTGTTTGGATTTGCAAATGCCAAAATAGTTGTTAGCCTGGAAGGCTTAAACATGTGCCTCAGCTTAGTGTAAATAACTAGCAATGCCCTAAATGGATTTCGGGTATTACATAGAAGCAGATATGCTTCTACGACTTCTCTGTATAATTATTGTTATTATTATTCTTGATTGACAATAACTCACTAGCTGACTTGATCTAGCACTGTCAGTCTGTTCGTTGATACATCTATAGACAGCCTTCTTGACACATACATACATATATGCGTCATGTATAATGACGCCTTTCAGCTAAATCATTTGTATGAACGTGTCACTCTCGGAACCTATCAGAGCCAGACACTTAAAACAAACTTGTTCTACAAGTGCCCTAGGCGCATCACACGCGTAAATTAGGCTTGTGTCAAATAACTTGTTCTTTTATTTGCCTGAAATCATAAACAATGATCTGAGCTTCAGTCTTTTGAGCACATCTCAGACGTCCGTACCATATTCGGAATATATCAATATTTAGTATTGACAATTTTTACACAGGATAGATTTAAGTAAGTACTGTGCATCCATATACATTAAGGACGGGATTCTTCAGGATATCTGCTAGCTAGGAAATGCCGACTAAAGCAAATATATTTATTTATTTTACATTATTAATTCGAACTTCTTCAACAAATTTCTTTTCAATAAACATTTTTATTTTTAAAATTTTATTTTAGGATTTTTAATTTTTTTCTTACAATTTTTATTTTATTTCGAACATTTGAGAACCATATTTCTATTTCCATTTTATTTTATTTTATTGTAAATTCCATTCCCACAATTTGTTTTTCTTATGCCATCAGCCTGAATTTATGTTGCAAAGTAACAGCTATATCATCAGAGAGAAATACTAATAAGGAACAAAGAAATATATAAAAATAAGCAACTATATATTTTAGTTTCTGAAGCATAAGAAATAAATAGTTTGGAGATGCAGAACAAATTTCCTGATTCTAACTGTGCCAAGGTTCCATAAACAATGCTTAAACACATATTCAATTCATTATACTAAACATACTTAAAAGACATTTTTATCTGCCCATCTATATTCAAATTATAAATTAAGCTTAGTATCAAAACAAATTCTCGAATAGCAAGTTCTGTGCAGTTTTTAGCAAAAAAGATAAACTCGAATAATATTATGAATAAGAGTCGCTTGAGCAGCTTCAACGGAATATATTTATATAAAATGTATTTATATATATATATTTAGATTCGCTATTGGCTGATAAGATGTTACTGAGAAAAGATTCTTGCGACATTATTCACAGTGGGGGGAATTACGAGTTGCTAGATGATCATCTCGAGGCGAGCCGGAGTTGTGTTGTGTCTGTGCCGAATGCTGTAAAGTGCGCAAACACGTCGGGCTCTAAGTGAATTTGGCTGATTTTAATTAGCCAGGTCTGCGATTACTTCGACGACAATTGACGAAAAACTTAATCAATTTTACGATCATCTATTGTCACCTGTCGTCCGTGTTTGTCTTAGAGCTTAGCACTGGGCCGCTAAACAAAGTGTTTGAGCTGCCCATTAGCAGTGTCTATGGGCGCACTCTCAGACACTGGGGATGCCCAGCTGCTGAGATTGTGCAGATCTATTTGATTTCTAATGCATGGAATCGCCCACGAAATAAATTTGCTTGTAGATAACTAGATATGAATTGCCCAATGAGTGGCGAACGAGCGAGCCAGCAAGACCTTTGCCAAGCTTACATCACACAGCAGGAGTCGTTACCAACTCGACCCAAGAGCCAGCTCCGAAAACCCTGCTCGGAGCTTCAGCTGTGGCGTATAACTTGTTTGCTGTGATGCGATGCTTCGACAGCAATAAATATTTGCCTCTTCACTCAGGTTTTTGTTACTATTGTTGTTGTTGTTGTTGTTGTTGTTGTTGTTTCTTGTGCAAATTACAAAAATAATAATAAGCGACACAAAGCGCGTGACTCCTTTCACAAGCCCAAAAAGTGCACACAAAAGGTGTTAAAAAACATATGTATATATGGCTATACATAACATATATATACATACATCTATGTATATAGCCCAAAAATTGTCTGACCGCAAAAAAATTAATTGGAGAGAGAGAGAGAGAGAAAAACAAAAGCCTGGCCCCCATCTGACTTTATGAATTGGCCTGATTTTGCTTTCGTTTGGGTCCGCATGCTGTGTTGACGAGTGTTCGGCGCATCATTTTTACTTTCTCCATAGCACAATACACAGACAGACACACACAAACACACACACAAGCAGCGCTGCAGACATTTGCTTGGGGCGCCTTTGCGCTGGTGGGCGTGAGAGCTGTAACTGTGCCGGCAGCGGCAAAAGCTCGCTTCTCTCTCGCTCTCGCTCGCGCGCTCTCTGCATTTCTCTGGATCTCTCCCTCTCGCTGTGCTGTGTGCTGTGTGCTTTGTCTGCGCTGTTTGCTCTACCGGTTTCGCGCGCAAGCTTATGGCCGTATCCGTTTTGGCTCGTGTGCTTTGCCTTTTAAGCCCGACCACCAGCTCAGCCAGCTTTCAGATACGTTTTTGCTGTGCCAGCGTGCAAGTGTTGGCTCCAGCTGTACCTTTAATCTGTCAAGCTAGCGGTAACGGTTGTCGGTGTTGTCGGTGTTGCGGTCTTGCGATATTTCGGTGTTTCGGTTTCGTTTCGGGTCTTGTCGCTGCTCGTTGGGCGGGCTAAGAGCTGTGTGCCGCACGCTTCACATCGATCCCAAAATAGGCTCGTCGTCGCTCTGGTTCCATCAATGTTGTGCTCCGTATCGCCTGCGTTATGCTAATTACCGAAAGGATACAAATCGTTGCGTACATTATCGGTTACAATCTCTTTGGCAAGACGACGTCTGACGTTTGTTGAAACACTTCAGCTACTCCAAAATTAATCAACTCAGCGCTCAAAGTGTTAACTCAAAACGAGAATCCCAATCGCACAACCCACACACACACACACACACGCATCACGCATCATATTTATTGTTTATCAATTTGCAAAACGTGCCAAATATAATTTAATAATTCTAATCTATTTATTCTAATTAACAAAGAGCTAATTAGTTTAACTATAAATTATTAAGTCGTAATCTTAAACACAAACAAAGAGCCAACGCAACTGAGAAGAGAGAGAGAGAGAGAGAGAGAGCAAGAGTTTGCTTCAAAATGAATAAGCAACAAATGCTGCTTAGTGTTATTTTATGGTGAGTTTACACATTGTTTATAAGGAATTTGTTATATCAACCATTGTTCATTGGGAATTTATGATATAAGATATCAATTAACGGGTTTATATAATACAACAAATATATATATAAATATATATAAATAAGAAATTATTGTTTGCTGAAAGTAAAAGTAATATATATAATATATATAAATAATATATATTAATATATATTAAATATTATATATAGCCAATTGTTAGCTATAGTATGAAATAATGAAATTCTGCTTAACTTTGCATCTATTACTCGTACAGCAGCTAACAATTGCTTGAATAATGTATAGATTACGAGCTCATCTCAAATGATTAAAGCTGCATGATGAATGCACTTAAAAATAACTTGAAACCCTATATCTATCGTCCACTGGAATCTATCAATTCCCGTCATTTTCTTAGAGAAATCCGAAAGTCCTTCAAGCATGTTCAACATTCTTGGTTCACCTTCGGCTGCAGCAATTTTTGTGATTTTGAGCACGCCCACAAATGCAAGCACTGTTTCGGCCTGGCCTTGCTGCTGCCAAGTTCGTTGCCTAAGTCTTTCGTTTCAAGCCCACGCAGTTGCTCCAATTAAGCATGCAATATGCGAAAAATGTCCATAAAAAAAAAAAATATATATATATATATATATATATATACATATATATATATATTTACAAATTTTAAAGCTCATCTGAGCGCCGGCTAAGCCTTGACAAAGTCAATAAACAAATGTCAAGCAACAGCAGCAACAGCAGCCGCAGCAGCAACAAAATTTGTTGTGTTTTTGGGCTGTAAAGCACTCGAGAAAACTTTTAGCAAGAATTCTACAACAACGCGTCGTCGTCGCAATAAGTGACTTAAGTGTGTCAACTAGACAATGTCAGTGGCTCGGCAGCGATGCCAACGCCGACGGCGCCGTCGACGCCAGCAGCACAAATAATGCTGTGCTTAATTTGCCAGCGTTTACAAGTTGCTTGGCTGCATTCTGAGTGCCGCCGGATGACTAAGCCAAAGAAGTTACAACCAGGCAAGCAGGCAGGCAGGCAGGCAGGCAGTCAGGCGGCCAAGGCTGCTGTTACCCCTCCC
Source organism: Drosophila paranaensis (assembly GCA_035047545.1). Lineage (NCBI taxonomy): Eukaryota > Metazoa > Arthropoda > Insecta > Diptera > Drosophilidae > Drosophila > Drosophila paranaensis. The sequence continues at coordinate 11,425,468 of JAWNPL010000153.1, forward strand.
CATAATATCGTGCAGATCAAGCATGAATATATATAAATATGTATGTATGCACCTGCTCGATAATACAGTTGCGTAATGGCCATGCAAATCGCGCAGCGATTTGCATAGATTCAGCTTTGATTAACAGCAGATCGCGAACAGCAGAAGAAAAAACTTTCGAATGGCCTAGCGGCGGCGTGTGAATTGATTTTGGTTGGCCCAAAAGAGCCGTTAATGAAATTTAGGCCGAAGATCTATAAATTAGCTGCACTCTCTCGCGCAAATTATGTAAACCATGGCAGCCAAATTATGTCAATGCGGTTTAGGTTTTGTTAACATTAACACACACACACACACACACACACAGATAGAGACAGAGACAGAGACAGACGCACGCACACAACAAAAAGGAAACCAAACTGAGACAAACACAAGAAAAAATCAAGTCATGATTAGGTAATCGTTCCAAAAAAACTACCTCGCACGACACACAAACATCAAAAAGCACTAGTACAACAACAATAACAATGTCCGACAGCAGCAACAACATCAAGCTCTAAAAGGTCTTTCGTTGTGTTAAAAACTTTTCTCTTTAGCGCTGGGCATCTTCGGCGAACGCGTGCAGCGCGAAATGAAAGTGAAACTTTGATTTCTTTGAGACGCTCTCGAAAGAGCCTCAGTTTTCTGAACAAAGAAATATTTTTCAAAACTCAAATTCAAATTGAGTTCGATATTATGTGATCTTTTCCTATATGGCATACAATTAAATGTGCCGCGATTTGCATGCTCATGAATATTAAAAAAATAAAACAGAAATAAAAATAAAAATAAATAAATAAAAGTGGGCAGCAGCAGCAGCAGATAGTTTCGAGAGGAATTTCAACATCTCGCGCCATCTCAATGCAAATTCTAATGCTTTGCATAATTATGCATGCCGTCAAGGATGGTCGAGGAGGGGCATGCGCGCTGATAGGCGGCGGATCTGCGCCGCTTCTGCTTCCGTTGGCACGTTTCAAAGTCTCGGCAGATGATTAATGATGCGCATCGGCACTTGTAGACAGCTCGGATTCCATGTTCGGCCAATGCCCACGAATCTTGAACGCACTCAAAATTGCCTAAGCCAAAAATGTGCGTGTAAGGTCAGGCGAGCAGCGCTGAGGAATTCGACATAAAGACAACATCTCAAGTCAAGACTAGCCAAAGCTGAATGACATAAACTACATAATTGTCTATCTAATTTTTGGTGTTCATAAAGTAGACGAAAAACTGTGTCTCGAAATAGTTTCAAATGCGTCTAATTAGCAATTAATTATTTATCATTGAGCAGATCTTAATTGTCTTCGAAAAACAAGAAACACAACAAACATCAAATATTTTTGTTTTACTGATAAGCCAGAGATCGCATCTGCCCAGGCATGTGTTATATGGAAAACTCTAAAGAAATGATATCACAAATTTAATTATAATATTATTATATGAAATCAATGAATATTTAAATAAAATACCAAAATATAAAATAATAAATAATTCAATAATTGAAATTGAAAAATAATTGAAATTTACATGCATTTTTTTTTTGCAGTTTTATATACATATAGTAAAAAATATTATAAAATCAAGCAAAAATTCCCAATTTAAACATTTGTACAAAATAATACAAGTATAATTTATTATTAAGCCAAAATACACTTTAAATTAGAAATAGAAAATAGCTGCTTTTTCAATAATTAACTATAGACAGCAATAAATCTCTACGGACTGCAAACAAGTTTCAATGACACTTTTTAAAACGCTTTCCGCATTCTCATCCGTTTAGAGTTCAGAGAGCCTATTTCTCAATTCCAAACACTCTCGCAATCTATAAATTTTTTAATTAGAAGTTTATTGGCTACCACATTAATTCAATAATTAGCAGCAAGCACATCGATTGCCCGATAGCAGCCAAAAAAAAAAAAACACAGGCAACTAATAAAAACTCGAAATACCAAATGAAATGAAACCGAACCGGAGAGGCAAACGCTGAGAACGGCTTTAAACGCATAAAAATTCAATTAGGAGAACAAACAGCCGATACGAGTTCAAGGCTAAGACGCATACTTCAAGTCAAGTGGAAAAGAAGTTAGCTACAAATCTGTTTCGGCTTTTTCCAAATGTAAGCAAATATATTGAAATATATAGACTCGAAATCGGTTAATTATACTTGGTAATTTAATGCGCAGCTCCGTTTCAGCTGAACTCGGCGCAGTCCAGTTCTGATTGGCTCGTTTCTCATGCGCAGCCCATTTATCATTTTCGCGAATGATTTCTGAAGACCCGTTCAGATTGAATTTCTGCCGAAAGAGCTTTTTCAATTAATCTCCATTTGTTGTCTGAGAGAATTTCCATAAGCTGAGCTGAAAAGTTGAATGCACTTTGGACCGATTGTTCCGATAGTCGAAATGCAAACTGAAGTCTGAAGTGTTCCCGAATGCGTTTCCTGGTGCTGGAAAGTGAAAGGCGCCATCAAGCAGCCGACCCTGAGTTGGCTGGAAACTGCTGGGCACAGGTTATGAAAACAAATCAAGAAGCCAGCAAGTTCGTTGCCTAAGTCTTTCATTAAAGCGATCAACCAGTTTGCCAGCAGAATATATGTATATACATATATACATATATATATATATATATATATATATATATATATATATATATACATACATATATATATATATATATATATAATATATATATATATATATATATATATATATATATATATATATATATATATGAATATATTTCTGTGTGTGTGTTATTATAGCTCGCTCTAATGATAAATTGTGCATATAGATCTAACGCGCTTGTCCAACCACTATTCAGTTGTCGGGTTAACCCAAATAGCATAAAATATGCAAGCACAACAACAACAACACCAACAACAACAACAACGAGGTGACGCCCCAAAAACAAAAAAAATATATGTGTGTTATGTTGTGTTTCGCTGCTGATCTCTCGCTACATGCAGTTGAGAGTGTTTGCATGGCACCTGGACTGCGTCTCTGACACAATCAGCCACCCGAAAAAACCCAAAATATACTAAAAATATACTAAAAACAATCTTTACCGAGACACAAAAATCTTGTTTCGCCCGACTGGCAACTGGTTTATTTGGGTTAAAAAGAAATTTAGCTGATGCGACTTTTGCAGCTGGCCACAGTTAACGGTACCAGGCCTCTGTAAAGATGAAAGTGAAATTTTTCGCTGCTTAGTAAAACCGAAAAAAATCGAAAAAAAAAAATACACAAAATATGGCAGCAGCGACAGCGACAAAGACGTAATCAACTTTAGGATGAAGTGGACCCCCCCAACAGGCTTGACTGGGCACAATCCGTTGTGGTTGTTGCTGCGGTTGCTGCTTGCGTTTGTTCAACAACAGCCCCAAATGGTGGCAAAGGTTTGCCTAGCTCTTCATAAAAACGTAAAGTTTATTTTTCAAATTGTTTTTCAATTTTTGTTTTTTATTTCGGTATTTCTTTGGAGTTGATTTGTAGTGTTTTTTTTTTTGTTTTTGTTTTTTTTTAATTTGTGAGTCTTACGAGCTTCGGCAGTCGCTGCATTTAGGCTTCCGTCATTTTTACAGCCACCTTGGACTGTCTTTTGGCTAAAAATAAAACTGTCTGTCTGAAGATGCCAGCAGCGGGAAGTCGCTGTCTTTAAGTGGAAACGTTGTCAAATATTTGAATTTTGCTAAGACTTGGCTGACTGTTTGAATTGAGAGCTCTTTCGAGTTATATTGAAAAATGTGTAATGTACTTACGCAGCTCCTTGACCACATTATAAATGTTTTATGTAACTCTTATGGCTGGCAATCGGTGCTGCTCTGAAATGAGCTGAAATCAGATCTACAAAAATTATAAAAAATAAAAGCAAGCCTAAGTCACAGTAGGAACTAAAATTTTATGTATTTTTTTAAGGAACTAAAAAGTTAAATTCTTAAAAAATTACTGTCAATAAATTAACATATAAAAAAATTTAATAAAATGCATAATAAATTCTGTTGTCCCATTAAAAATTATGAACAAGAATTCTTTTGATTTACTTTTATGTGAGTTTTCAAAGAGCAGGTTTACTACCCATAGCTGCGGTCTCGAAGCTATTAAAAAGAGAAGTGAGCTATTAAGAGCCAAGCTACCCAAACTAATAAAACTGTATATAAAAAGGTTAGTAGTTAACTTGGATACAAGCCGTCAGGCATAGACATATATCATATGCATTTAACATTACAGTTCATCTATCAGTCTTAGGGGAATCAATCAACCGCAATATCATATATCGCATGATACCATTATCTGCCTCCAGCTACTATCATTAGCTCTAATCAAACTTAATCTGTAGTATTTTTAGCTAATTGCTGAGTTCAGCTCAGTCAATCAGTCGCCAACTCTTTTCACTTCTTCGCATTTCACCACAAAAAAAAAACAAAAAAAAACAAAAATTTGCCTAAATTATTTAGCCTCGAGCTGCGGCTCCAGTTTTCACAAAAGGTGTGCGCCGATAATTGAAGACACACTTTGTCTTTTCTTTGTCATTTCGAATAATTTGAACGTTTACAAGTACTTGAGCCGTGCCGGAGCTTGTGGAGCAGCCGAAACGCAAATCACTTTCCATGCAGAGCAGCCACTTGGGGCGCGAATTGCACAAGAGATTGGTGAAGCGGCGACCTTGGTGCCCGGACGGCAGTCAAGAGCTGGTTAATTGAGCGATCATATTCCCCATAAACTTCATAGATAAATGCGTGTGCGTATTAGCATGCAGCGCTGTATTTGGGCCAGAAACAGAAACAGGCCATCAAAGTGGACGTGGGCCAAGTTGAGAGCTATGGCCACAGCGCTCGCTCTTGCCTACCAATATCAAGTCGAATGCACTTTCGCAATGAAAACGAAAGTTTATGTTGTCTCTATGTGTGTGTGTGTGTGTGTGTGTGTGTGTGTGTGTGTGAGGCGCGTGACTCTGTCAACATTTACACTTTCTGGCCATATGAGCACACACACACACACACACACACACATATATATATATAGAATTATGATCTTCACGCCAGTTGGCCACGCTTTGCATCTGAACGATCAGCAATGAAAACAACATTTGCAACTCTTGGCAATGTAACAAATATTTTGAAGCCACATTCGATCGGCAGTCACTTGAATTGCATCACAAAATGTTGCTAGTGTGTGTATGTGTGTGAGTGTGTTAGAGTGTGTGTGTATACAGGCCACTGTCATAATTTGTTTTCCATTTCATTTTTATGCTAATGAGGCGCACTTGAAACATTTCGTTTTCTGTTTTTCATACTCTTTCTGAGGGTATCATCATATTGTTGGGGAATATGTAATGCAGAGAGAAAGATATACTTTATACAATTTATATATGCTAGAGGGGGAAATTTGATTAACAAGCGTTATTTAGCTTGCCATGGGAACTACTATAAGTCATAGCTTGATCAATAGAGAAGTTTATCTGTATAAATACTTTAAGAACCTTTCTATCATGTTATTAGCAGACTCCTCTATCAGACCTGACTTCTTCATCTTAGTATTACTGCTCTTGTCCAACACAAAACCAGCCGCTAAAAGTGATCTGTTTATACTTATATCCCGAAACCCTCACATCGATTAGCAAGAGCAAAGACTATACCTTGATCAATAGAGAAGTTTATCTGTATAAATACTTTAAGAACCTTTCTATCATGTTATTAGCAGACTCCTCTATCAGACCTGACTTCTTCATCTTAGTATTACTGCTCTTGTCCAACACAAAACCAGCCGCTAAAAGTGATCTGTTTATACTTATATCCCGAAACCCTCACATCGATTAGCAAGAGCAAAGACTATACCTTAGAAAGTTCAGATTCCCTATAATAAATCCTATACAATCCTCTTTCAGCAAGTCTGTTAAAGTATTCAATACGCTCTTCCATGCCCATTTGTTCTCCGCTGCTTTGCGGTTTGAGTTGCGTTTCCTACAGCCATAAGTTGGAAGAGGCGCATCACATGGCCAAAGTCAGGCGCAGCCTTAAAGTACAACTTACTGTTGTTGTTGTTGTTTCTGTTTTGTTGTTGGCGTTGCATCTGCATTTTTTGTTGTTTGTTTCTTAAGCTGGCTTATTGTGTAATGGCAGCCAAGAAACTCACTTGTAACACATAAAGAAAAAAAAAACATTAAAAAAGCAACAACAAGTCGTGAAAAGAGACTTGCTTTGACTATGCCTGTGTCTGTGTGTGTGTGTGTTATTATTTTTATGCTGTAAAGAAAACATGTTTGAGCTGCCTGTGTTGGTGGTAGGAAATCATGTGCAAAGTCATATGACGCTCAGGCTACGTGCTTTGGAGTAATTGCAGCGAGTCATGGCTTATGGATGCCAGCCGGAGAGTGTTAGCCATATTTGGCTCTCTGTACGTTGAGCTGCTGTTGTTGTTGTTGTTGTTGTTGTTGTTGTTGCTGCTGGTGTTGCTGACAGGCAGGCATGTGACTAGAGGCTGATGCAAGCGCATGCCCGCATATTTGGCTAAGCAGCATTCGCTGTTGATAATGAAAACGACGCCTTTCGTTAGGCGGCAACACGCCTCGAACTCCAACGGATCGCATGACTAATGCGCATACCAAACACCCACACAGACTAGCCAATGAGCCAAGCAAACGCTTCCGCCAACTTTAAACACAAGTGGGCGAAACCTCCCCCTAGGGCTAGCAATATGTAATCACTGATTACAGTGTGTTATGCTAATGCAGGTGAAACTCAAAATACTAATTAAGAATCATAATGAAGCAATGCTTACTGGTTACTGTCGATGTTTTAATGCCAATTTAAATGGCATTTAAATTTTGAGTGCAAATAGCAACTGTGACCCAAAGGCTGCTGAGGAATTTCAAAGAGCTTTGTCGAAACTTGAACTGAAACTACTTGAAAAATCTATTGAATGATTGGCTTAAGGCGGAAGTAAAGTACTAAAAGAGTACTTTATTTGAGCCACTTGAATAATAGGTATACGCAAAGTCTTTGTGGACGCTCTTATGATATCAATGTTCTTTAAAGATGCTTCAAGATAAGGATAAGTAGATCTATAGCTCAAACATTTCAGACATATTTGGGCTGACAGCTTTGAGGAACTCTTACAGAATAATATCTTATTATTATTATTATTATTACATACATATATACACATATATAGCTATACTTTTACTCAAAGATTTTCGCTCTTATAAATCTATCTTTAGCATAACGAAAATTTCTCTTACTCCCCATTTTCATCAATTCAAAGCAAATCAGCTCATCACGTCATCTCCCCTTCTACATACATCTTCCCACCCTTTTCGCAACTCTAAGAACTGCCCACACTCAACTCAAAGAGATTACATCACATTCATTAATTGTTTTAGCTTTTGCATAGTTTTTCCTCTAGTTGACCCATTTTACACATTGGCGCAAAAAACAACCTTTGCCACGCCCATTTCGCATTTCGTTAGGGTCGTTTGCGCAGTTGTGCCGATTTTTGTTGTTGTTGCTTGTTGCAATTGTTTATGAACGCTTTAAAGGCATGGCCATTGTTATTGTTGTTGCTGTTGCATGATCGCTGCCAACTGGCGCCAAGTTTGTTGCCTAAGTCTTTTGTATGTGTTGCGCAAAAGGTTCAGGGAAACGGACAACTGTTAGCAGCTCCGTTGCCATATACAAGAAGAAAAGCGAAACAAAACAAAGTTCCGTTATTCCCGCTTAGCTCATGCTATTTCTCTACAGTTTTTTCTCTTATAAATAATTCACAATTGATTCGTGATTAAATTCGCAGCTACCGAACTATCAACACTTGCAAATGAACCATAAATTGTGAATGAAATTAACATTTCCTCTGCTTCTCTGCTTCTCTGCTTCTCCGCTCTTTATATATGTGAATTGCTAGCATAATTGGCTCTGGCTTGCACAACATTTGCTAAGTGTGCTAACAATAACGCAATTAGCCATGATATATTAATAACTTAATCCCAGCAAATGATGCCGTTGCCATTCCGTTGTTGCCGCTGCTTATGCAATTGACTCTCATTGTTGAGTAGCCAAGAGTAATTAATATTATTTGCCACTCGACTCACATAGTGACACGCGTATGAGCAAGAACTTAAGTGCTCGTACTTGGGATAAGTCTTCTATGAAGTTGGCTGCAAAAAACAATCACTTGACTCGTTTGACTTGTTGCATGTTTTCGCCTTTTGGTATTTGAGCGCCTCACGTGTTGTTGCCAATCGTCTGTCTGTCGCTCCACGTAAATATGCAAATGCGCGTTCAATATCATCAGCATCAGTTCGCTAATAAAAATACAATTTGTTTTGAATATAACAAATGTACTCAGCTCTCAATTAAAAAATAATATTTAATCATTTCGATTGCATCTCACTCAGTCGAAAACACGATAAATCGAACCGAACTTTTGGATCAGTTACCTCGTGACTCTCATATCATATTTCTGTTGGGCATTTCAATTGCTTACAGGCGTCAGCTTTCGAAATCCGGTCGTATTCGAAAGCCATCAAAATAATATATATATAAATATATTTTACATTTCGCTTGGCCGTATACAAATTTAATATTTTATCTTTGCGGGCGCAGTTCACAAGGTTCAAGCGCCCGCTGCGCTGCGCTGCGATGCTGCTGACGAAATCCATATACGAGAAATTCCCGCCGTAAAAAGCCCATGTTTGGCTTTGGGTTCCGCTTATTAAAATAGAGATAATATGCATTTCAGTCTTCGCATCGATTGCAAAACGGACGAGCATTCAAATACTTTCGTTTTTCGAAACAGAAAATGTTTACGGGCCGTCGGGCTGCGTCGATTTGTTTAATTATCAAATAAATTGTGCACACAATTTATAAAATATATTGTTCAAGCAAATTAACGGCGATGTCATAAGAGGCAACAAAATGTTAAATAACGTATACGCCGTGTGCGCGAGTGTGTGTGATGCGCATTTCTATTCATGCGCACAGCTGGTGCGATTGGTGCCATCAAAGTCAGGTGTGACACAGTTTTTGGCATTCGCCTTACGCGACACACTTCAATTCCAGCTGCCCCAACACCCGCTGCACACACACACACACACACACACACAGCCACATGAAACTATAAAAAACAAATGTAAATTGTACGACTGCTGCTCACTCACACTGTCTGTCGCTGTCTGTTTGTTTCACTGTAGCTCAGCTTTCGCTTTCGCAGCTAATGCGACGTGACTGCCTTAGCGTTGTTATCCATTTGTTTGCTCATGTTCTGCGCCAATGCAACAACTAAATATATTGTATATATATAATGTATATAGATATATAATAAGTAAATAAAATAACAGGCTGTTCGTGCTGAGGCAATAGTTTGTGCCAATTGGCAGACAGACCAATTGCAATGCAAAATGTGCGATTGCCGAGGAGGAGGCATCGCGAAGCTGGCGTCCAAATTGCATAAAGCAGCAATTGCCTTATATATTGAATATGTTGAATATTTCGATAAGAATTTGTTACAAATGCGACTGGCGAAACGGCTTTGAAATAAGCGCATAAACAATAAGCTTAACGGATCTTCGACTCGCTTGACTCAGACGAGACGTAAAAGCAACGAGTTAGCCAAAAACAATTAATAATAATAATAACAATAAAAAAGTATTAAAAAAAAGATATTCCAGCAAGTATTTAAATTTGTTGTTGCATATATAAATATATTATTATCTACAAAAAAAAAAAAATGAAACTGAAGCAAATATTTTGTTAATTATTTAAAGTACGTCAAACAAAAGACTTAGGAAACGAACTTGCCGTGTGTACACACTCAGCGCGCTCTTAGCCGTAAACGAGATTAGCGCCAAGAAATCAACCTTGGAATAAGCCACGAAATCAAAATAAGCATATAGATAAAAAATTATACACAAAAAAACTAATTAAAGTGCACGAAATGCTCGAGGAAAACCAGAAAATGAACCAAAAATAACAAAAATCGAAAATGAAAACGAAAACGAAACCGAAACCGAATACGTAGCTGATAATTATAATAACTAATCATATTATATATATCCATATAATGAGTGGCAAACGTCATAATGCTCATTATCATCGGGCATGTGCCGGATCGCAGCTGGGAAGGAAGTGCGTCATTTAACTACAGTTGTAGTTGGGCATATGAATGAGCTCATTAGGCACAGCGATTGACAGCTCTTCGGCTTAGTGGGACGCCCACAAAAGATTGCAGCAGGGAGATTCGCTCGAGCGTGGCCAATGGCCAAATTTGTCACAGCCTAAAGAATAATTCTACACAAAAAACCAGCGTCAATATTAATGTCAAAGACAAAAGCAGAAACCGCATCACGTGAGCCACTCAAAAAAGTTTAAGAAAAATTATGACTATGACAAGGCAAAATCTCTTGATCAGTGGGCAGTCGCAGCAGTGTATAGCTCATAATTAGAAATTGATTAGTTAGGGGGCCGGCGACTTTACGACTTTGTACATCCGGTTCACTTGCGATGCTCAATCTTTAGTCATTCGCTTCATGCATGCTGCTCGGCTAATTGGCAAAAAGTGAGCAAAGGGCGGCGACGAGAAAAGCGGCGCCTCAATTAAAAAAGCTGGAAAAAAGCAGCTGGAAAAACGAAATGAATGCATCAGAGCGGGATTACACCGAAACTAAAAACAAGTGTGTTGGGAAAATCAGAATGTGTTAATTAAAGAGTTTATTTAACTTCAATTCTAACCGGATTAATAAAAACGTCCGTTAATTCGCAAGTTTTTCGAGCACTGTTAACTTAACATTTTGTTTAAATTTAACAGTTTGCTTCTTATTGGCAGCTCTGTTATCGATGATCGATTTGTATAGAAATTTATTGTAATCAAACTTGGTCACACCTAAAAGTAAAATGGCGCAATTAGAGAGAAAGCTTTTAAAAAATCGAAAAAAATTTTATATAAAAGTAATTTAAACACTCATTAAATAACTCTTAAACTAATTTTCTTTAATTCTTGTTTGTAGGTGCCTATGCGCTCCCAGCTTCTCGCTACGCATACCGGAGGATCTAGAGAATAGTGCCGTCAACGCTCTACGCTCGGAACGTGCTCGCTCTGTGCAGCCTTGTGGCCAGGGCGAAGCCAGCGCCGCTGATGATTATGATGTTTGCCCGCCGAGCAAGTATCGCCAGCCCACGGCTGAGTGCAATAATGTGTCGCACCGCAAGTGGGGCGCTCGTGGCGATGTCTTCCAGCGCTTGCTGCAGGCGGACTATGCCGATGGCGTCAGCCAGCCGCGCAGCTCGCGTGGCACACACGCCCTGCCGGACGCTGAGCTGGTGATCGAGCAGCTGCAACGTCATGTGGAGAGTGAACTGCGCCACGATCACATCACTGCCATGCTGCCCGCCTGGGGTCAGCTTCTGGCCAACGATCTGTACGAAGTAGGCCAGCTGCCCATAAACGGCAAGTGCTGTCAACGCGCCGCCGGCATCAAGGATCCCAGCGAACTGCAACAGTGCTTTGTGCGTGCCGGCGCCGACTGCAAGGAATACAAACGCTCCGCACCCGGCTATGATGCAGAGGCCTGTCAGAAACGTAAGTAGATTCAGCTAAGGCAGTTACCAGTTTGATTATGATTTTTTGACTCCTTTACAGATGTGCGCGAGCAGATGAACATTGCCTCGGCTTACATTGATGGTTCCGGCTTGTATGGCTCCACCCGCCATGAGTTCGACCAGCTGCGCACATACATCAGCGGTGGTGTGAAGGTTGAGTCCTGTCGCTATTGCCAGGTGTCTGGTGCCACGGGCGCACTGCATCGCGCCCTGCTGCAGCAGCACAACAACATTGGCGAGCAGCTGGCGCACATCAACGCCGATTGGTCGGAGGAGGATGTGTTTTTGGAAGCAAGACGCATCATTACCGCCACCATACAGCACATTACCTACAATGAATTCTTGCCATTGGTGCTGGGTCAGGAGACTACAGCCAAGGAGGCTCTGAGATTGACGGCCGAGAAGCATTCGTCCAACTACTCCAGCTCCATACGCGCTGGCATCTTCAATGAGTTTGCAACCAGTGCCATGCCCGCCTTCTGGAGCATGTACCCACCAGAGATGCTTTCCCAGAAGAGCTCTGCCCATGAACTGCTCTCAATTGCTGCTCTCCAGAAGTCCCTGGTGCCCAGTCAGACCAACGACGATGGCTGGACCGAGCTGGCCCTGGCCGTGCATCGTGGTCGCGATCATGGCATTGCTCCCTATGTGCAAGCCCTGGACATTTGTGCTCGTCGATTTGGCCATAACGCAGCTGCCAATGTAACTTTCGAGAATCTGGCACAACTCACCAACATCCCAGAGGAGCACATTACCAACTTGCGTGACATCTATCAGTGAGTTGTCTCTTAAGCTAAGTCGGTAACTCAATTAGCTAATCTTTCGCTTTATTCTTTTTTAGAAACGCAGAGGACATTGATTTGCTTGTAGGCGCTCTGCTGGAGGATCCCGCTGTTGGTGCTCTGTTTGGACCCACCATTACCTGTCTGCTGACCACGCAGTTTGAGCTGCTCAAGCAAACCGATCGCTTCTGGTATGAGAACGAGATCCCACCCTCATCTTTTACTCTGGAGCAGCTGAAGAGCATTCGTCAGACTACGCTCTCAGGCCTGCTCTGCGGCTCCCATCAAGTCAACACAGCTCAATCGAAGGCTTTCATACGCGAGGATAACTATCTGTAAGTGCCGGTAGCAGCTTCTCCAGCATCTGCTCTTAACTAATGCTCTTTAATCTTCTCTAGAAACTCCGTTTTGGACTGCACTCAGCTGCCTAAGTTTGACTTGCGCCCATGGAAAGTAAACGCCGAGGAGGAGATACACTTGGAGCACGTCGAAGTGGAGCCCAATACCAAGGAAGCCATCAAAGAACTCAGTCCTGAACTGATTGAGGCTGCCGTTGAGCGCGCCAAGCAGGAACTGGAAGAGCGCAAGCGTTTCGAATACGAAGTGTGGCGTTCACGTAAGCAGAAGCTTTAAATTGCAATTATATTATCTTTTAACACTTCTACGTCTCCTTTGCAGAGGGCGGCATTAGCGCTCGTTCACCCGATGGCACCGCTGCCTCCTTTAGCAAGGCCAATCTGGCTGCCCTGAGCCTGGCCAACTCCTCGCTGATCTTCGAACTGGCCTCCAACGAGATCGTCAAGTCGCTGAACAGCATCACCCGCCGCAAGCGTCAAATCTTCAATCCCAACCAGAATGCCTTTAATCGCAACGAACTCACTGATACCCTGCAGACTGTCGACATCAGTGCTCTGATTGGTGGCAGCCAGACACAGTTGGATCATTGCCCCGAGCCAACGCAGCAATGTGATGCCAACACGCCATTCCGCACGCTCTCGGGACGTTGCAACAATTTGCGCAACCCCAACTGGGGCAAGTCGCTGACTACCTTCTCGCGTCTGCTGCCCGCTCAGTACGAGGATGGCATTTCGGCACCGAGAGTAACAGGAGTTACAGGAACTCCACTGCCCAATCCCCGTACAATCTCTACAACCATTCATCCAGATATCTCGAATCTGCACACTCGCTACTCGCTGATGGTGATGCAGTTTGCCCAGTTTGTGGATCACGATTTGACTTTGACGCCCATTCACAAGGGTTTCCACGAATCCATTCCCAGCTGCCGTTCCTGCAACTCGCGTCAGACCGTCCATCCGGAGTGTAATCCGTTCCCAGTGCCCGCCGGCGACTTCTTCTATCCTGAAGTGAATGTCACGAGCGGCGATCGTCTGTGCTTCCCCTCGATGAGATCTCTGCCTGGCCAGCAGTCGCTCGGACCTCGTGATCAAATCAATCAGAACACTCACTTCCTCGATGGCTCCATGGTGTACGGCGAGAACGTCTGCCTGTCCAATAAGCTGCGTGGCTTTTCGGGCCGTCTGAACAGCACAGTGCATCCCGTGCGTGGCAAGGAACTGTTGCCCCTGAGTGCCACCCATCCCGAGTGCAAGTCCCGCAACGGACTCTGCTTCATTGGAGGCGATGATCGCGCTTCCGAACAGCCAGGCTTGACTGCCATCCACACCGCTTTCCTGCGCGAGCACAATCGCCTGGTCGAGGGTCTGCGTGGCGTGAATCCCCACTGGAATGGCGAGCAGCTGTACCATCATGCCCGTCGCATTGTGAGCGCCCAGGTGCAGCATACGGTCTTCAATGAGTTCCTGCCCCGCATTCTCAGCTGGAACGCTGTGAATCTGTACGGCCTGAAGCTGCTGCCCCAGGGCTACTACAAGGACTACAACCCATCCTGCAGTCCAATTGTGTTCAATGAATTTGCTGCCGCCGCCTTCCGCATTGGCCACTCGCTGCTGCGTCCCCATATTCCACGCCTCAGCGTCCAGCACCAGCCCGTGGACCCACCCCTGCTGCTGCGTGACGGCTTCTTCCGCATGGATGTGCTGCTGCAGCCAGGCATTATTGATGAGATTCTGCGAGGTTTGGTGGCTACGCCAATGGAAACCCTTGACCAGTTCATCACTGGCGAGGTGACGAATCATCTCTTTGAAGACCGCAAGATTCCCTTCTCCGGCATTGATCTGATTGCTCTGAACATTCAGCGTGGTAAGTTGATGACTTTAATTTATCCTAGATTGCCTGTATCTAACAGCTAATCTCTTCCAGCTCGTGACCATGGCATTCCTTCGTACAACAACTATCGCGCTCTGTGTAACCTGAAGCGTGCCACCACCTGGAGCGATCTGAGCCGCGAAATACCCACCGAAGTCATCAACCGCTTCCAGAAGGTGTATGCTAGCGTTGATGACATTGATCTGTTCCCCGGCGCCATGACTGAGCGTCCACTCCAAGGTGGCCTTGTCGGCCCCACGCTGGCCTGCATCATTGGCATTCAGTTCAGGCAGCTGCGCAAATGCGATCGCTTCTGGTACGAGAACCAGAATCCCGAGGTCAAGTTCTCTGAGGCTCAGCTGGCTGAGTTGCGCAAGGTGACGCTCGCCAAGATTGTCTGCGAGAATCTGGAGATCCAGGGCGATATGCAGCGCGCCGCCTTCGACTTGCCCAGCAACTTCCTGTAAGTCCAACTCCGAATATCCGTCTAATCTCTGTGCTAATCGCAATTGTGTCCACAGCAATCCTCGAGTGCCCTGCCAGTCGATGCCACAAATTGATTTGAATGCTTGGCGCGAGAATGTCCAAGGCTGCCAAATTGGCAATCGCAACGTGCGCGTGGGCGAGTCCGCCTTCCCCTCGCCCTGCACCAGCTGCGTCTGCTCCGCTGAAGGCGTAAGTTCTATTAATGCACTCTATGGCACAATATATATGCTAAATATCTGCCATTATTCGATTACAGCCTCAGTGCGCTTCGCTGCGCATCACCGACTGCGGCCAGCTGATTCGCCAGTGGCCCAAGGACGCAATTCTGCGGGACGAGGTGTGCAACTCGCAGTGCGGCATCTACTTGACCGGACAGCAGGCCAGCGGCTTCAGTGCCCAGAATCGCCAGGGCCACGCCCAGTCGCGTGTCACGCGTTCGCGCAATCAGAACCTATTCAAGTTCCCCGACTTGACGCCGTTCATCGCCGCCCTCTAGGGAGGGCAACTCGAGAAAGCAGGCTTTCGTACATGTTTTGTAAATAACTTTAACGTTTTTTACATGATTAGCTACATATTTTGTTCGCTTACCTGAAGACTTTTTCAATGCATATCTACATATCTATCTATACACACACCCTAAACAACAACTCTAACTGTTCGACACACGACGGCATTATCTCGTATCAAAACTAGGAAAACGACAAAAACCAACAAAACAAATTGCATATTCTTGTTTCGGCACCACCAAAATGCGTGATTCTACTGTTAGTTAAGCGACAACTAATTAATTAGCATTTTGTGTATGTAATGTATTTTTTTACCTAAACCCTATGAATGTCAATTATATGTACCTAATAAATAAATACAAACAATTAAAACAAAATTCAATTTCGTCTCTCCACTCCACTCCACTGGCTGGCGATACGAATCGGCTAATTGAAATGAAAATAAGTTACGAATTAAATTCGAGCTAAAAAGGTAAAGTGTAAACAGCTGTATTAACAGGCGAGCAGCGTTTACAGCAGCTGTCACATTTTCAGCTCACAATATAAATTACGCGCACGGCGACCGAGCAGCGGCTTCGCAAATAATCACAATATGTATACAGTCGAAGTAACGGGCGAACAGCGCGCGCAGCGAGCTGACATGTTAAAAATAATCGACGGTGCAGCTGACAAGCATCGCCAGACTGTTTGGGGCGGCAGCGCGCACGAGATGCGCAGGTAGCAAATCGCAATATGTAAACAGACGAATCACCAGGCGAACAGAGTGCACAGGCAGCTGCCACACATATGCATGTGTCTGTCGAGTGCATTGTTGTTGCCCGCCAACGAATTCTGGTTGGGGAATCGCCGGCGAAAGCAACACGAAAGAGCAAGCGAACAGAATGGGCAGCAAGCGAGCCGACAACTTGAGCAAGCGAGAATGAACAGCAGCAGAAAGCATGTGTTGTCAAAATATTTATGCCGTTATTAATGCGTGCTCTCGCTCACACTGCTGGGCAATCTCGCGCGCGCTCTCACTCTGCCTCCTCGGCGAATGTGAACGCGTAAGTGCAATTATCAAAATAAATATTTTGCATGTATTGGTCTGTGTGCAGAGCAGAGCAGAGCATAATTAAGCGCCGTTACATGAACTTGGACTAAGAACGTACAGTGGCGTCCAGTTGAATAGGCATAGTCAAGTACTTAATCGTTTAATTGTTTTTTTAATAGTTTAAATAATTGTTTGCTTTATTTAGTTTTGCTCTTTGAACGTGGTTCGATTACAGCAAATATAATTTGTGTGTAGTTTAGATAAGATCTCTATAATGCCGACAATAAATAACAAAACTCACAAAGTACGATTAAATCTAAAGAGGGGTTTACTACCCATATATGTATATATATGTACGCTTGTATGTATTTATGTATTTATTTATGTACGTTAGACACAGACCGTTAGACGTGCTCTTTGCTTAACGCTTTTTCAAACCCGGACACTGAACGAAACTTGCAAGTTACTTAACTTTTGCCAGATCTGACATAGATACATACATATAGATATATATATATATAGGTGTATTGGTATATTATATATATTATTATCGCATATGTTTATAATAGTTTAATTACAATTATTTAAATTCGAATAGAGCGCACAGAGAAACAAAAATACAGAGCGCTTAGTATTTTTATATAGTATTTTCTTTTGTATTTAGTTTTTCTTTTGTATTTTTATTACCGTTAAACATGTTTAAGCTGTTGTGCTACTTGTGCTAACCACAGATAATTCAACTAACTGCCGCAGTGCATATATGACGAATAGGCATGCAAAATACAATACTTTTTCATGTGTCTTTGCTGCTCCCTGGCAAGCAACCATTAACTATTATGCCTTTGCTTGATCTACTATATTTTCTTTTTTTTATATATTTTTTTGGTATATTTTGTGCTTAAGTGTCTAGAGAATTTGACTTCTTTGCTTTATAGCTTTTATACCTTGCTCTAAATATATATATTTATGTATTTGTGTAGATATATATATATAGATTAGCACATATTTTTGAACTAAACTAAAATTGAAGTTTAACACACAGCATAGAGTGTCATATAAACATAAGCATAAGTTTACATACTCGTATTTTATAGTATATTATATCGTATATAGTATATATAGCATATTTTCTGTATAGTGTATAGGAATCTTGCTAATTTAGTTTTTATGCTGTGCCACAATATATTTGCCTATGCATATGGTATGTGTTCTTTTTCTATTACTTGTATTATTATTATTATTATTATTATAGTTATTTATATGTATATGTTTATATACTGTTGATCAAATGTGTTTTTCTTTATATACAAAAAATGGACATGAGAAATGGGACCTATGTACAATAAACATTTTTCAAATTACAGTCAAAAGTTGTTGGCTTTTTTCTTAAATTTATTTATCCGCTGCCAAAGCGGTTTGCGCTTGGTTGTTGGTCTCCGAATGGCGTCGCATGAGCAACTGTTGCTGCTGCTGCTGCTGCTGGTTGTAGTTTGCGTATGCCAGACTGTGGCCATTGCTGTATGGGTGGCCGTCGAGGTGTCCAATTTTACCCACAATTTTTGGTATTTTATCACTGTCCGTGCCGAGGCCAATGAGGCAGGTGCCGCCAATGCTGGCACTGCCAATGCCGCCGCCAATGATTAGCTGTTGTTGATTGTGATGATGATGATGGTGGTGATTATGATGATGCAGATGGTGATAATTGTGTGAGTGATGCTGCTGATGATGACTGTTTTGATGACTTATAGCCGGCGTGCTCTTGCATAGCGCCAGGTCCTTGTTGTTGCCCTGACCACCGCCATTCCACTCCAGGGCTCCCTTAAGGGAGCTCGTCTTGCGCAGACAAACGTGCGTCTGATCGCAGCTCTTGCAGCGCTGCTTGGCAGCCGCTGTTGCCGCCTTGCCCTGGCTGAGTGCCTTCAAATTGGCCGCAACCAGCTGGGCCTGCAGCGTCTTTGATGGGGACACGGGCGTGCTGTCATCTTCGCCAGTGGGCGGCGGCGTAGAGAGACGACTCGAGACTGTGGAGGAGCCACTGGAGGAGAGGCAAACGCTGCTGCTGCTGCGTGCATAGCCGTTCTTCGTCTGGTCAGCACCGTCATCATCATTGTCGTCATCATGATCATCAACAATATCATCATCTACATCACTGGGCGGATTGCTGCTGGGACGAGAAGCGATGGCAATGTTGTTAGTAGTTGCGCTGCTTTTAGCCACATTCAGTCCATTTACGCTTGCTTCAGCCACAGCTGCATCCGCATCCGCATCCGCATCTGCATCTGCATCAGCATCAGCCATCTTCTCATCAGTTGACGCCTGCTTGCTGTCACCATTCGCTATCACAATGTGCTCCTGCTGCTGCTGTTGATCCTGACTAGTTTTCGTTTTCACATCGTCGGCCAAATCAATCCAATGGCCGCGATTATCACGCACGCCCTCAACGAGTGGCTCCAGCTTCTCAGAGAGTGTGGCAAAGGCCTAGGGAATATAGAGAATGTATCAATAAGAACTATCAAACTGATTGATTGCACGCAAGTTTACCTCGTAGATGGGCAGGCAGATGGAATCAATGAAGTTCACCTGCATCATGGGCAGCTCATCCTCTTTCTCGCGATTCATGATATCCTGCGAAAGATTGCAAGGAAGTTTATTATATTTTTAGGAATTTAAGGTGAGTCTATGATTGGATTATAGCTATACTCATTTGTAGCCACTTACAATGGGCGTTATATTCAACTCCTGCTTCTCCATGTCGCCCTGCTCGAAGAACTCGGAGCTAACCAAATCAGCGACACGCTTCTCAATCTCCCACGGCTTTGTAATGGCCGACAAATCACAGACAGTCATGCTCATGGCGCGCAGCAAGGCACGCGGTTCCTCGGCAACCCAATAGCTCACTGGCTCCTGAACGCTCTCCAAGAAGGGGCCTCGTTTTCTATTCAACAAAGAGAAAAGTCAATAAACAGATACAACAAATATTTTGAGTCAACTCACTTAAAGTAGACAGCTAGATCTGTGGATAGAATGGCATCCTCTAGCACGCGTATGACGCGACAATAATCATCTGAGGACAGATTTGCTAGAATTTGATTTCCGGGACTATTCAAGATCATCAAGCACTGATCGAAATGATGATGCTCCATGGTTGATGTAGAGTAAAGCTGCGCCAGCGGCGAGGAGGCTCTATAAGGTGGAAGATAACAGTTAGTTGAATGCTTCTCCCTTTACTAATCTTCACTTACTTAATCTGGAAGGAGTTATTAGTCCCCCGATGGTCGAGATCGTGGCACAGGCAGCCAATAATCAAAGCCAGGCATTCAATTTCGCCAAAGATCTTCCACCATTGTGTGGTCTAGTTCGAGATAGGATAGAAAGATTAACTATATATTATTTGGCTTAGTTTTCGAGAGGGCTCACCGTCAAAATGGCAAACATCATTTGAGCCACGTTGAAGGCGTGTCGCCAGTTGTGATAGGTCACATTGCGATAGTTCTTCTTGACGCTCAGCAGCCAACGGCAGAGCACTTCGTAATCGATATGAAAACGCTCCACAAAATCGAGATCCAAAAACATGCGCAAACAGGCCTAGAACATAGAAAGAGTATTAGATAAGTTGATTGATGTTAGAGTGGGCTGCAAATGGATTTACCTTCAGCGTATCATCGTCCTCAAAGTGTATATCATCAAATTTAAAATCGTGCAGACGGAAGTGTACGGCGGAAGGTACTCGCAGGCGCTATAAATATATGTTTATAACCGATGTGATTAGAATATAGAATCATAAAAAAATAATAAATATAATGTATAATCGATATGTTTAGCAGGAAGAAAACCATTTGGAGAAAGTCATGGGGTTTTAGGATAAATCTAGTTAAGTCAAATGTTAACTAAAGGAAGTCTTAAATGGGAAAGAGAAAATAATTTGAATGAGTGTTAAACTGAATTTGAATAGTTTATCTAGTTTAAATTAAGAATTTAAAGACATTTTAGTGAGTATCTCAAATTCTCTAACTCTTAACTCAATTCAACTCACAAACCCTTTGCCTGGCTGTCCGCTTTCTTTTTTCTTTCTTAGTTTTTAACATTTCTTTTAATATAATTTACATTAATATATGTCTCTCTTTTTTATACGTTTTAATCCTAGCGGCCTTCACTTTTATTTATAGCCCGCGCCTGAGACAAACGGATGCTGAAATACGAACGGAAAAACACACGAAACCGTCTACCCCAGCAGCTGCTGTCAGGAAATGTTAATTGATGTCCGCAGTAGCCGCAGTACGAGCTCATGATACACTCCCACACACACACACACACACACACACACTCACACCGGAAATGGCAAGGAGCAGCGGAAAAGGGTTTTTTTTATATCTGTTTCTGTTTCTGCGTGCTCCTTGCGCTATGGCATAATCGCCGGGGCTCTGAGTAAAAGCAGCTCAAAGACTGGCATAATTTTAATTAAAATTAATAACCCAGCATCAGCATCAGCGTCGACGTCGACGTCGACGTCGACGGTTGACAAGGCGACAGGCGGTCATAATTTTAGCCAGCATAATTACTGCAAGTGTTGGGAGCTCGCAGCAGCGGCAACAGGCCGCGGCAGCAGGCAGCCGACAAGAGACACGAACAACACAAAGATAAACAGAGAGACAGATGCGAAAACTTGAAACATCCCAAGTCTATGGGGTTAGGGTTGGACACGGGTTAGAGGAGTAAGGGGCGAGGGGCGAGCTCTGCGAGTGGCGAGTGTTAAAGAAGGGACTAGTATAACAAATGCTCTTAGCCAGTGTGCGAAAGTTTCTTTTTGTCATACTTGTGCGAACAAACTAATTACAACTGTCAACACGTTGAGTGAGAAAGAGAGAGAGTGCTAGATAGAGAAAGAGAGAGAGAGAGAGAGAAAGAGGCGAGTGAGTGACTGCGGAGACAGGTTGTTGCTACTGTCGCGGCTACTGCTGCTGCTGCTGCTGCTGTCACGCAAAAATAATAAAAACATGGAAGCAAAAAGCAGAAGGCCAAGCAACAAAGAATTTATGGAGTGGCATAAAAGTGAACCCGGCAAATGAGCCAAGTCCTAGAGGCACACGCCCTCCCACCCTCACACCCTCCCACAGCCCCATTCAATACAAATTAAGCGTGCACGCAAATAAAATTAAGCATTTAAATGCAGCAGCTCGGCCCCGCGCTAGTCACGCCTCCGCCACAGGCGCTGAGCACACATACGACGCCCAGGGGCAACATTTGAACTGTCAGCGTTGCCGTTGAACTTACGCGCAATCGATGGGCCTCGTCCATGGTCGCAGATGCATGGTAGCTGAGCACCTCCAGGGTAACGCTCTGCTTGGCCATAGCCACAATCGCCTTCTCGTACATGTGCGTATTGTGGATGCCCATGCCGCAGAATATGGCGAACGCTTCCACGAAATTCTCATCGTTCTTGGTGAAGTCCTACAAGCAAGAGGCAGTAATTAACGGAGCTCATATAATCTGGATAATAAAACATGATACGAATTTGATGAGCATCTCGAGTACATTGAACTGGTTCAGTTCATAACTAGTTCACAATCTCAAGGCTCATCCATCCCATTCATAAGACTTACCAACTCATTGAACTTGTTGATCAGCTGTATAACGCCTATGATCTGGCCCAGCGAGTTCTTGATGGCCATGCAGAGTATGGAGCGGTGCTTGAAGCTCAAGTTCTCGTCGACGCTCGCATCGAAGCGATCGTCCTCGTAGGCATTGGGCACATTCACCGTCTCGCCGGTGGTGGCCACGTGCCCGGTGATGCCAATGTTGATGGGGAAACGGGACTCGTAGGGGCTGGTGCGTGAGTTGGCCTCGTCGTCGCTCAGATCGTTCGCCTCGAAGTCGAAGACACGCGAGAAGCTGCCCTTGTCGGCCTCGTGCACGAGCAGGATCTGGACGCGCTGGCACTGGATGAGACTCTGCATGTGGGTGAGTATGCGGAAGACCATGTGCTCGATGGTGCTCTGCTCCTCGAAGATCATGCGTGCCAGATCCAGCAGCACCTGGTTTCGCTTGATTTCCAGCTGAGATTTCTCAAAAAGCTGCGCATTGCGCAGACCAATGCCGCAGAACTGCAGATAGGAGGCAAAGACCTGGAGCAGAGAGAGAGAGAGAGAGAGAGAGAGGGAATGAATATATATATATATAAGGATTATGATGCACACACACACAGAGATACATTCATCAGTCTGCTGTTGCTGTCGGCTGTAAGCCCAAAGCCCAGGCTGCCTTTTAGTTGAGATCTGGGATAATCCCTGACATGTGCTGGCATTTTGCAAAAAGCTTTTTGTTCCAACAATTTTTCACTTTGTTAAATAATAAATGCAATTTGCATATGTCAGGCAGCCGCTGTGACAGCTGCTGGGAACAAAGGACTCGGTTGCACTCACCTTCTCATCGATTTCCGAGAAGCATTCGCCATTCATTTTGTTAATCACCTGCGCAACGCCAATCACATCGCCGCCCGAGTCCTTGATGGGCATGCAGAGCAGAGCCTTGGTGCGATAGCCGGTCTGTGAATCAATTTCACAGTTGAAGCGCTCATCCTGCAAGGACATAGGTATTTAATATAGCTATACATATAATACATAAGGTCAGATTTGAAGATAAAGGCCTTTCTTTCGAGACGACTATATACAAAGTAAAAATCAGGTGTGTCTAAACAAAGTACGACGCGGAGAAGAACGCGCTGCCCGAACAATAGATTTTGACTGTAAACTGTGGAATCTTTGTTAAGAGTCGTGAAAAGCAATCGTATTAATAGGAGACCCATTTCTAAATATAGCTCCGTTTGGACAACAACAAAAAAAATGTTTTTATTTATACGTCGGTCTAGACTGTCATCAGAGACAGAGCGACTCAGTCCATAGGTATACACATCCCATAGAGATATTTCAATAGATAGCTCTCTGGCCACTTCCATAGTGCCATTTGAAGCTGTTAATTCTGGTGTTTGTCTAGGTCATCATGTTTCTGGTCATGTTACTGTCGCTGACTTGCATTTTTGTCGCCTTTTATTCGCGCCCGTACAAACGGTGTCAGCCAAAGTCCAAATAACTCGTGCTAACTTCTCTCTTCACTTCTGCTTCTCTCTGCTTTCCGCTAACATCGGTGCTCTTTTATTCATCAGAGTTATCAGCGTTCGGTCCGTCTAGCTGTCTGTACGAAAAATTCACTTAATTGTGCTAAAATGTTTTGATAAAAGAGCTAACACTCCCATCCCTCGGCCCGTCCAGCGGGACGCCCTCCTGCACATGCGTCATATTTATTGCCAACTGTTTATTGTAGACGATTGTTGGCCATGCCTTAAGTTGACTTTAACAGCACAGATAAACGACACGAGCCAGCCAACACTCTCTGTGTGTGGTGGGGCCGGGGCCCCAAGGCGTACTATTGTTTGGCCCGCGGCTTAAAGCCTTTTAAAGCGGCTGGCGCTAGCTTCTATCAGCAATGATATAATACAATAATAACATTGCCCAACACCCACAGCCTTGGCCAAAAAAAAAAAAAAAATTGTTACTACTCCACTAGTCTCGTTGGCCACAAGATTAATTACAGCCCAATTGGTCGAGCTGCTCAGAAAAATGCACATTGTCAGTGCTCAGTGCTCTATATATGTCTTTTTGCTTCTCTTCTCTTCTTTTTTTTTTTTTTTTTTGAGGCGAGTTCAGTGCGCAATATTGAAGTTTTTCAAGTGGCACTCTGTGGGTGAACGGATGTGCTGGACTGGTGGTTGCTCTTGTATACTGAAGCTCTGCTTCAAGTTTCTCTCTGCAGAATGAAAGAGTTTCCTATATGAGCTGAGTATTTCAATATACAAAATTAAGCTCAGCTGCTTTTTAATGCCTGCTTCAGCTTCTCGCTGCATTGGGTTGCAGATAAAATATTTATAAAATATTTAAAATATAAAATTATACAATTTTAAGGATAATTTCAGGCTTCGGCTATGCAGAGGAATTTATTTAATTTAATATGAATATTTTAAGCTTCTCTCTGCACTAGATTACATACGCAACTCTCTTGAAGAAGTTTTCCATATGTTTCTACATAAGTTCTTTATATTGTTTAGTTATAGAAGGATAAGCAAATTTTGATAAATGCAGATTCAACTCTTCAAGGATAGACTTTAGATAAGTAGCATCAAGTTTCTCTCTGCTAATGGCCAGACTGTTGCCCAAGAAAATCCATTTAAGCACACACATGGTCACCTCAAATCTATTTACAGGGTGTTTCGACTAGCAAATTCTCGCACTTGAGCTAGTTTATCTCATGTGGCATGTGAATGCTGCAACTGCCTGCACCATAAATCGTGCAAGTTTCGAATTCGCCAGTGCTTCAAGTTCTGTTTGCTTGATTAATGGTCAAAGAAGAGCTGGAATTCAAATTTGTCAAATCGATGCTAGCTGACAACTGTGTGTGTGGGTGGGTGGAAAGGGGCAGAGAGAGAGAGAGAGAGGGAGGCGAGGGTGCTGGTCTGAAAACTTTCCATTTGGTTTAGCTTGCGAACTGACCTGGTAAGCATCTGGAATGTTGACGGGCTCGCCGCTCTCGGCCACGTGACCAGCGATGCCTGTGCCCCATGCAACGCGCACTTCCTCCTGCTGTTCCATTTCCTCGACGGTGCTGCGTGGGCAGACATCGAATAGCTTCGATACGAGGCATCTACAAAAGTTTCAAGCACTTTAGTTCAAATAGTTGAGCATTATAATTATAAAATATATATATATACATATATACTCTTCTACCTATATACATATATATAAATAGTGCGCAAATGGTTTTGGCCCCTCGAGTGAATTTACCAAGCATTTTGCAATTAGTTCTGACTACAAAATGGCGCCACACGCCACAGCACAAAATGGCCCCCCAGTGGAACATGAGGCAGCGCCTCACTCTCTCTCTTTCTCTCTCTGTGTGAGTGTTACAGTTATGAAGCCAACAACTGCAGTGGAGAAATCATAAAATGCCAAAAATAAATGCCATCAAAAATGTTGCACAGACAAAGTTGAAGCTGCTGCTGCTCCTGCTGCGCAAAAAGTTGGCAACGAAATGGCTCTGGGCCAATGAAGTCATCGCCGCTTTGACAGTGGCTGACAGCAATAGCAGTAGCACCACCAGCAGTAGCTATAGCAATAGCAATAGCAGCGGCAGCTTCACGGGCCAAAGCACTTGCCTGATTACCAAATTCAATTTGCACAGCTATTAGTACTAAATTCCGTGTAGCCCTTGGCTGCAATGGGTCTAAATTGTAGTCTAACTGCGAGTCGAAACTAGCTTTTTTATAGCTCCTTATTTTACGAAGTTAGTTTGGCATATTTAAAAGCTAGTAACTGCTTAAACAACTAACTTGAGAGTGCAATTTAGTTAAGCAAGCAATTGCCTAAACTGTTTGAGAATTACAAGGAAGCAAGTTGCTGCAGAGAGCAGAAATGTGATTGGAATATTTGGCTAAGAATTGAAATTTGAGATTCTATGAATACGAAATTGTTGTTGGGGAAATATACATGATATAGTTGAGCTAAAAAGCCCAACAAGAATTTTTTTAGGATTTTAATTTGACTATAAAATTGAGCTAGATGACAAACTATATCTAGATAGCAGCTAATTCTGACAGCTAACTCTAAAGACTTTACAATCTTAACTATTTTTTATTTAAAATTTGATAGCTGGATCATTGCTTAGTTAATCTCTCCCCCACTTTCCCGTTTCTACTTACTTTTTGAGTCCATCGGCGCCATTGCAGCGACCCTGCACCAGAAACAATGAGCCGCGATCCGCATTTAGCAATATGGAGACATTTTGCAGGATCTTGTGACACAAGGTGCGCACCTCCAGCTCGTTGCATATGTCCTTCACCTGTTGCAAAAAATTAAAAATTAAAAAATATTTTCATAACTTTTCACGGAATTATGAGCTAAGTGCGCCATAAAAGTTAAAGCAACCAACAATAGGCTAGGCAACTGCAAATGCACCTAATGTTGTTGCTGGCTAAACAAGCAAGCCAATCAGCCAAATACGATAGACGGACTGATTGACTGACTGACCGATTGAGGGCGTGACGTTTGCGAGTGCTTGCGCCGTGCCTCTTAACTGTTTGCTGATAACAACGTCAGCGCCAGTGGCCGCAAATACGCTGCATGTGTGCAAAATCAATTGGAGCTAGTTGAGGCAAGGGTTGCGTACAAACTGATTGACTGGCAGTTACCCCGGGTGTGAGTGCAAACACAACTAATTATAACTCAAATACCATATTAATATGGCTAATTATAGCAGCGGTTGAGCAAATAGCTGACTGAGCAAGGTTACGGGGGCAGAGTTAGGAAGAGAAAGTGTGTGAGAAGAAGAAAGAGAGAGAGAGGGATGGCAAGAACTATAGTTTTGCAAAAAGAATGAAAGAGGATGAGACTGGGAGGGAGGGAAACCTTCCCTTCTATCATCCCTCTCTCCTACCAGACGAAGGGCGAAAGACAAGAGCTGTGGAGTTGGGAAGAGTAAGAAATGAAGAAGAGAGAGAGAGAGAGGATGGAAGGAGGGAGGAAGAGAAGAAGTTCTCCATGTAACTTTATCTTAGATGATAAGCTTCGGATGATAATTCGACAAGCTCTAATACAGAGGGTAGCAAAGTACATTTCTTCAGAAAGTACAATAATATTATATCAGCTCATTAGTTTCTGGTGAAATACCCGAATGAATCAAAGCAAAGTGTCTACCACAGAAAAAGTTGAGCCAAGTCGAAGAGCCTTAGTCACTGAACAGTTAGTTGGAAACAGGGGAACAGAGCAGGAAGTATTAAGTGTCGCAATGTGTTGAATAATCTCATTAGTACAGGGTATCGAACCGCTTATAGATGACGCACGGCCATCTTAACGAGCTGCAAATTCGTTTGAAAAATGCATTTCGGGTTGGCTGTGTGTGTGTGTGTGTGTGTATCTGTGTGGGTCATAAAGAAATTCCACATTACAACGGGGCGTATGACGCATGTTAATTAAGAGATTTTCACAATTTTATGGCAGCAATAATGATGATAATATATATATATATATATATATATATATATATATATATATATATATATATATATATATATATATATATATATATATATATATATATATATATATATAGATATACGCACCAGCTCAAAAATCAGCTCCTTCTCGTCCAGCTGCTTCAGCTCGTTGCGTGAGAGACGCTGCGGCCGCGGGTGGCACAGATGATAGGGATACGAATGCTGATTGCTGCCGGGACTCGTTGCACTAATTGCCGTTGCGGCATTGCAGTTGTTGCTGCCTCCGCTGGCACTAGCGGCAGCACCTCCGCTGCTGCTGCTGCTGCTGCTGGCGCAGCCGACGGCGCCACCGGCCTGATAATGACTGTGCTGATAATGCTGATGATTGTGATTGTTGTGATGATGGCTGTGATGATGATGATGCTGCGGCTGATACTGATACTGTCCGGCCACCACGCCGCCGACATTCTGCAGATTGCTGCAACTGCCGCTCGTATTGTCCAGCTGTGGCCCGACGCTCAGAAATGTCAGCGTCCCATCGATAGTATTCACAATGGGCTTGAGTAGGCCGCCGCGCTCGAATTCATGCGCTGAAATTTTGCTGCAAATGGAAATGGAAACGGAAAGGGATTAACTCGTTAAGGCTGGCCGACTTCTGGCTGGCACTTACCGCACGGGCGTTGTGGCGCCGGAGCCGGCACGCGAACTGCTCGCCTGGCCATTGGGATGCGTGGGTGAGCTGCTGCTGATGACATCGTTGCCCGCACTGGTCGCATGCGACACCAGCCACGCGTCGACAGTTTGCCGTGTCGCCTTTCTGCAAGACACAGAGAGAGTGGGAGAGTGGGAGAGAGCATGAGTTCTGCTGTTAAAGTGCAAATATATTAAAATCCCATTAAGAATTAAGCGCTCCGGGTCTAAAGACACTGACCACACGCGAAACACGAAATTGTCTAATAAAATAAAAAGCTCATAAATATTCAGCAAGCGAAATATTTTTGCGTCATGCTGCAGGCAATTTCACGACTAGTGGCAAGGACACATGCGGCCAAGCAACACGCGCGAGCGGCATAAAAATTTCCAGAAATCACAGCGCACAACTCTTTATAGGAGAAACAACAGAATTACTGAGCTGCACAGTGGGACACGACTCAAGTGTTCCCCAGCAAAATATAAAATTAGTTTTCTGTTCAAAATGTGAATTGCCCATAATGTTGCTGTTAACTTAACAGCTGCTGCTGCTGTTAACTTAACAGCTGCTGTTGATGCTAACATAACAGCTTACTGTAATCGACAGTCTTGCAGTAGATAAGATTGTAAAGCAATAAAAAGCAGTCAGCAGAAAGGTTTAACTAATCCTATTGTAAACTTGTCCAGCTGTGGAAAGCTCTGACTACCCTTGTGGCTGGCATAACAGAGACGGGCCATGTGCCCGACATATTCTTATGCAAAGTACACACAAAGTGAAGCCTTTTTCTGCCTCGTTTAATGCTGGCCACATGCCCAGAGCCAGAGGCTGTGAACTGTCCGCAGCGACGACCGACATGGGCCTCGTCGTCCGCTGGCCATGAAAATAAAGCCCAATTTATGTTTTTAGTTGTTAGTGATTTTTATTATGTGTCATAGCCAAGGGCCAACAAACAGAATCTGCCACACACTCACACAGCCATTTGTCTAGGACATTCTCAGTGTGTGTGTGTGTGTGTGTGTGTGTGTGAAAGCCAATTTCCGGTTTACGGCGGAAAAGGCCGGCCAGCCGCTTGACTGCTCATAAATATGGCACAAACTATGGCAGTGCCATCAGCATGCAGAAAGAGCCACTGAAACGGGCACTGGAACAGGCACTGGAACAGGCAAAGGCTAGGCATTGGCACTGGCACATGACAATGCAATTTAAACAATCCTTTGCAGACAGCCTTAAGCCAAACATATCATAACTTCACATTTTTATATAATATTTGCTATAATAAAGTTGTGCTTTATGGTCAATTATAAAAAGGCGATTGGAATACACTTGCGTAAAAGCCTTTGCATAGAAATGATATATGAAAATATCTAGTCAAATTTCAGATAAAAAATCGATTTAAAATCTACGTATTGCCATCGCTTGTTTATCGATTGTAAGTGCGGTGTTTCAATTAGTGTTTATTGTGTAGCCTAATATATCGATTAGTATTCATTGTAACTATTATCGATTAGTATTTTATTTATCAACATGTTAATCTCGTTTATCGATTGCATTAACATTATTATAGACATTTAACTATTAGTAAATATATAAATATTGATATTGTCATATTCATATTGTTTATATACTGAAATTTCTTATTATCGATTGCTTTTAACTATATATCGATATATAATTATCGATTATATATTGCAAATCCTATCAATAAACTGTTTTTTTTTGCGCATTTTCATCAATAATTATTAATCTAATTCCAAATTAGATCCAAATTAGTTATCGTTCGTATCAAGAATATTATCCTTTCTTCCAGTTTTCGCTTGAGTTCAAATTGAAGGCGTTTTTTTCTATTCCTTACTCCCTTACCTTATGAAATAATCCTGTACAAACTCCTGGTTCTCATCCAGCCACGCCTCCATGCGCGCATGCTCCGGATCGTAGGGCCGGCTATGCTGTGGCGACGCTGTCTGGTGATAGGGATGTGAGTAGCCCTGATATAGCTGCTGCTGCTGCTGATGATGGTACAGCGGCTGCTGCTGCTGCTGTTGCTGATAAGCAGCCGCTGTGCTGGCTACGTAGCCACCGCCGCTGCCGCCGTTGCTGCTGTTGCCGTTGATGTTGGTGGTGGTGGTGCTGCTGCTGTTGTTGTATTGATAGTGGGCGGGTTGTGGCTGTTGCTGTGATAGCGGCAGGGGGACACCGGTGCGGTGTGTGGCAATGAGCAGGCTGTGCTCACTCATACCGTACCCTGTGCCCCCCTGCTCCGCGGGCATACGTGCCGCTAGCTGCAGCGGCGTCGACGCTGGCTCCTCAATGCTGCGCAAATGCAGGCCTGCAAAGACAAAGAGGGAGAGAGAGAGAGGGGAGAACAATGAGTTAAATATTCATTTAAAGCTTTAAAATTGTATTGAGTTTTTATTTAAAGTTTCATCCACGGCGCTGACAGTTTTTATGTGCGCGCGCTCCTCCCAATTCGATTGTACGACATTTGCATTGCAAATGGCCAACATATCCTTTAAGCCCGCTGCAAAGTCACGCGCCGCAAGCGAGGGAAGAGCCACAAGAGCATCCACCCCCCCACCACTGCCCCACCATCCACTTTGCAGCTGGCAACCCCATTGGCCCGTGGAGTCTATGCAAATAGCTGTTGCTTTTTGTTCGCTCTGTTTAAATTTGTAATTTAGCACGAAGCATAAAAATGTTTGAAGAAAATATTCGCTTTTGCACATAAATTCAGTTAAATTGCTTTTCCAGCTCATCAATTTTTGGGCGCTGCGACAATTAAGCGGCATTTAAAGCGCCCGCCACACGCTGCGTATACGCAATATGTGTTGAAAGGCAACAAACAGCAAGAAACTGCAAACTGTCTCGCCATCGCCGCGACACAGCTCAAGTGGGCCAGAAACTGGGCCAAGCTCTCACATTAACCGGAAATATTGGCAATTTTCTGTGAAATATTGGCATACAATGGCTCTGCCCTGCGGGTGCCGTTGGGCGCCTGATTAAGTGCTAAAAATAGAAATAAATACTTGTATCCTTGTGATGGATGTCTAAGGATATCAGCGCTACAGTTTGCTATTCAACTGGAAATTGTGACTTCTCAACAGCTGCTTTATGTGTGTGTGTGTGTGTGTGTGTGTGCTCGTCGGCTGTCTTTGTGTGTGTGTGTGTGTGTAAATTTGATTTATGATCTACTTTTTGGCGCTCAGCATAGCAACAAAATAAGTCAAACAACAAAATCCCCCCCCCCCCCCACACACACACACACACACACACACACACACACAGAGAGTCAAATAAAACGAGTTGCTCCTGTCAACTGATAATTTGACTCTCGGATAAGCTGACACACTGAGCAGCATTTACAAATTGTTGGCGTTTGCTTGTGCAAACATTCCGGCTAGATTTATGAGTTTCTATTCAATGGACTCCACTCAGCTGCAACGAAAATTTGGGGCATGCAACGACAGCTGTGGGACCCGAACGAACTCGAACTATTTCCATTTGAAATGAGTTGTTCAGAATGAATTTGTTTGTTTTGAGCAATATTAGCTGGAAATTCGATCAATAATCAAAATTATTAAAAATAGAATGATATATGTATATATATATTAATTAAATTAGTGAAAACAGAGATCGTGTAAGAGAGTCTGTAAATCTGCTCACAGCATATGCAAGCCTCAACAGAGATCCAGTAAGCCTTAACAGAAACTCTAACTGTCTTAGCAGAGGCTCTATCACCCTTAAGTAGGCTTTAGCAGAGTACGTAAGTCTTAACAGAGAACCCGTAAGCCCCCACAGAGATTCTGTAAGTCTTAGCAGAGACTGCGTAAGTCTTAACAGAGCATCTGTAAACCTTCACAGAGAATCTGCGCAGAGTTCGTCAGCCTTTACATTACTTTGCAGCTGTTAACTCAAGTACGTTGCAATTAACATGATTCTGTGACTTTACAGCGTTAATAACTCACATTTGCAAATCAAGCACTCTCTTCTCATTAACATAACAGCAGTGCAAGCCATTTACCAGAAATAGATAACAGCTATCAAAAATGAATTACTATTCATCAACGTCAGCCACTGTAACAAGGTAAATATCGGAAAATACGCAATTTACATATTTTAGCGCTTACATATTTAGTATTTTAAATCAAATAAGGGCCAATGAATGCAAATACACAGAGCAAGCCAGGGACAATTCGTATTGATTTTGCGGACTTCACATATTCATGGGGCGAATGTTGACACATTTTACGCTTTCATAGCATCTCTGCACACATACATATTTTTAATGAAATATTTTGTTTGCATACGTTTGTCAACCATTTTTGTTTGCTTAAATAAATCGCTTATTTTATTCGACCATAAAACTCAAATATATTTGGGTTTTTCTCTTTCATTTTTAGCATTTTTTGCGTTTTCTTTGAAGATGCAATTCCGATAAATGCAATTTCACAGAATTTGATTTCCATCGAACACACGCTGAGCTTCTCATTTACCCTCAAATAGTAAGTTTTCAGTCTATTGTGAATATATATAAATATATATATATATATACATATATATATACATATATGGCATAGCTGCTAATCTGCAAAATTCTTGTTGGCATTTTGTATTTGGTTTCCTTTTTGTCGACTATATAGAAGCTTAAAGTCGGCTACTTAGTGTTGAGAAATTTATGAGCATCCACTGGAGAGTTGGGTGCGGTGCTGGGGCTGGGGCTGGGGCTAAAGAGACATGAGCAAGTGCAGCACTTACATGGCCACATGCACGTGCCCGCCCGCCGCTGCCTTTGCCGTTGCCTTTGCCCATCTCATGGCACATTTAATCTTTTAAGCTGCATTTGCCTTGCACAGGCAACATGCAACATGCTTAAGCTGCTGCAACACATTTGGCACTACACCGAGTCCCTTCTCTTCGTCCGCTCACTCTGCCCACTCAAAGTCAAATGACAGCGTCATGGCTGAGTGGGCGTTGCCACGCCCTCGAGCGGCAGCAACACGAATACCAACAACACGCCCGCCCACCCCCTCTGCTGCGGTTTGACGATGCGTCAGCTTTATGTAAGACACATCCATACCAGGTCCCAGGCCCCAATCCCCATTCCCCAATACTTCTCAGTGCCCCTGCCCAAAGCCTTGCACTGCAATGGAATTTAACTTTTAGCAGCAGCGAAGACCAACATACATCTCTAGGAGTTGCTCGACTATGCGTTACGTCGAGCATTTGGGGAATAGAGCGTGAATAAGGCCAACTATTTGGGTTGGAGCTTGACCAAGGTTGAATTTTGGCAGAGAAATGCTTTCTTTGTAGTTGTAGGAGTAGAAGATATGCCAGCAATATGTCAATAATAAGTTTATATAATAAGTGTGTCAAAATATAATTTTTAAAATATAATGTTAAATAACATTTACTGTTAAATAACATTCACTGTTAAATAACATTTTTTGTTAATTTCAGTTAAAATATGTACTTAAAGTTTTACTTGACTGCTGTTAAGCAGTAAAAGCTTTAAGATTTTTGGCCAATTACTAGGCAGTCATATTTCATGAATACCCTTAACATGAAGCCTTATAACTTGACAGACAAATTTCATATATAATTACAGGCTTTCCTTTGTTGACTTTCTAGTCTATTAACTTTTTGAAGCCTTAGTAAAAACCAGCAAAAAAGGTCAACATAAAGTTGCCTTTGACCTAAACTTGTATATATGTATACACTGCCATGCACTTGAATAGGGACAGCATTTTGAAATCGAATATACAAGTATTTGACTCAAATAAACTTATTAAACCGATATACCATATTTTTTTTCTATTCAGTATTTCATCCTCTATTAATGTAACTAAACAAAAACTTCTTTAAAATAACCATATTTTTATAAAAAAAAATTCTGTGAGTTCTTCATAAATTTCATACTTTTTTACGTGCACTTGAATAGGGACAAGAGATAAAAATTGATGTTTAACAAAATATATATACATTATATTAATTTTTAAGGCTTATTTAATTAATTCAATTAATTTAGTAGTGGTTAATAGTGTTTGCAGACAATTTTTTTTCGAAATAACTTCATAAATCCCATTACGAAGAGAGTAATATAGAGCCTTTACGTAATTTAAGGATATTTCACTCCCGGCTGTGTCGATGGCGTCTTTTAATGCCTGTATGTCTTCGAATTGCCAACCAGAATCGGAAATCATTTTTTGTCATCCATCTTCATACGTTCTGAACAATGTTGAGATCCGGAGAATATGGAGGACACTCCATAAAAACCACGTTTTGCGGCAGGATTCATATTTTAGACACTCGGAAAGTATGAATTTGGGCATTATCCTTTTGGAAAGTCCATGTAAATAGTCTAAAGATATTATTTAGCTCAGAAAACGCTTCCTCTAGCAAGTCTTTGTAATGCGTTGCATTCATTTCTGTTGAAACTACTTGGAGCTAGCATGGTCCATAATATGAGATGGCCCCCCATAACATTACACTTTTCTCCCGGCTATGGTGCCGAGACAGAAAGCGTTCTTCTTATCGAATACCGTGAAAATAATATGAAAAGTCATCAGTTCCACCTAAGTTAAACCGTTTTTCTTCTGAAAACACCACGGAATGCCATTCCTGCTGCCAAGTCACATGATCACAAGCAAAAACTTGATCAGATTCCTTGCGTTGGGTATTAAGTGGCGGTTTTTTTTTATAGTTTCAATATTTTTAGATGTTCAGCTTTACGAATAACACTGTTTACAATATCGATACTAGCACTTAGTTGTTGTTTTGAATGGATTTTCGAAGCTGGACTATGTTAATTTTATGCTCCTCGAAGAATTCGTCAATCAGAAGTAGATGAAATTTCTTTTTTTATGCAGTCTTTTATATTTTTCCCATAATTTGATGAGTTTTTAAGAAAATTGTATACCAAACTTTTGTTTTTTCCAATTTTTTTTTTAATTTCCCTGTACGTAAAGTTGCACTCCTTGTACGAAAATTTTGTTCCTTTTTCTCCACCAATACGTGTTTTACTGCGGCCCAAAGTATTTTTTTATATTTAAAATGTTTATAAGTTGAAAACAAATTAATTTCATAACATAAAGTTGTATGCATAATGTTGAAATCACTTCTGTCCCTATTCAAGTGCACGTAAAAAAGTATGCAATTTATGAAGAACTCACAGAATTTTTTTTTTATAAAAATATGGTTATTTTAAAGAAGTTTTTGTTTAGTTACATTAATAGAGGATGAAATACTGAATAGAAAAAAATATGGTATATCGGTTTAATAGGTTTATTTGAGTCAAATACTTGTATATTCGATTTCAAAATGCTGTCCCTATTCAAGTGCATGGCAGTGTATATATACCATAATCTATGATACCATTTTACAGGGTATATTTGATATACACACAAATATACACATGTTAAGTGTTTGGTTTTTGTAGTTGAAGCCAAATGCAAATTGAAAGTTGGCAAATGTGCAAAAGAAATGCATTTTTTCTCCCACTCTCTCTCTCTCTCTTCGAGATGTTGGGTTAGCGCTACGAGGGCAATGGATCGATGGGGCAGATGGCTACACATTGCTGTTGCTGCGGCTGTTGTTCTCGAGTGCGACAAAATATGTGGTGCAAATTGTAACGCAGTCAAGTTTCTGTTTTAACGCCAAGTCATCTCGAGTTGACTTTTTTTCTCACCTGTTGTCTCCAGCTGTTGCGGTTGCGGACTATGAGTCGGCGTTAATTGTTGTTGTTGTTGCTGTTGCTGTTGCTGCTGCTGGTGTTGTTTGCTGTTCTTGTTCTTGTTTTTGTAGCGACAACCACGAAATCGACACATACTTGCCGCTTGGCCCATGGGGCCCGCCAGCAATGCGAATGTTAAACCCTCCGTTTTAATGAATTTAATTTTCTCAACTTTGAGCAGAGCTGCCGCGTAACGTAAATTGTATCTCGAATTGTTATTGTTGTTGTTGTTGTTTTGCTTAGTTGTTGCTTTTGCTGCTGCTGCTGTTGCTGTTGAGGACTCAATTTTGTTGGCTTTCGTGTGGCCAAAGGGCCGCCCAGTGGAGACTTGTCAAATTTCGTTAGATTTTGTTGACTTTGGTATTGTTTATTGTTTATCTTGTTGCTGATGTTGTTGTTGTTGTTGTTGTTTTTATGTTTGTTGTTTGGCTTTGCACTTTGTTGCACTTGCATAATAAATTTGTTTATTTTCTACAAGTTTTGCACTTATTATTGAAAAGAGTTTAAGATTAAAGAGCTCGAACTGTTGCTAGCTTCAGCGACACTTTCGAGACCTGTTGGCAATTTAATTTTATATTTATTGTAAATTGAATGCGGAAAAGCTTTTTCTACTTCGTTTTACACACAGCTAAATATATATATATATATATATATATATATATATTTTTTTTTGTACTCCCCCTGAACTTTTGCTGCTGCATTTTACATTTTGCGGCTTTTGGCTTGGAGCAATTCAATTAACACTTAAGCCGCAGCCCAAATGCAACGCAGACACCGACGCCAATTGATAAGCAAACAAAGGCCAAAAAGGTCCCCCGACAACCAGCTAAAGGAGGCCCGGGGCGGCTGGGTGGAGCACGGGCGCACAGCGTGGGCGGCCACACGACTGACAGACAATGCAGCCCACGTGAAGCCAGGCACTGAAATGTCAGTTAAATAAAATCAACATGCCTCGGACCGCTCGCCCAACCAAATACATCCCAAATACACGGAGAGTGAAAAAGGAGAATAGACCAAAGGAATAGACTGTGAGATGCCCTGTAGAGTGTGTAGATGTAAATATGATTCGAAATAAATACATTAGAAATGACTAAATTATGGAATAGAATTTACTGAGAAATTACAAATTAATTCTTGACTTTTGTGGATGGTATATGAGGCAACGACAGTTTCAATCATGTGATAGGAAGAAGCTGTCTAAGCTGATTCAAAGTTTGGTTTATATATTTGATATAGGAAGTGCATAACAAGCTCAAATTCTAATGCAAAAATACAAATTGTAGTATTTTATAGAGATACTTTAGTTCCATACATCATAGTTTATTTATATATAATAGAGATTTTTGGTAAAGATAAGTTTAGCTTCAAAGGAAAGTCCAATTCAATCTTATATAAGCTGACTTTTAGGCAGTCTACTGAAAATAGTATTTAACAAAGGTAAAACCTTAGTCAAATTCATATACTATAATATATTTTTATTTACATATTCCATTACATTATAACAATCTCTATTTTGGTAAGATTTCAGCTACATTTCTTTAAATTTTCATACAAGCCCCACACATGTTCAGTCACCTTTGCTACGCTTTGTTTGCCGTCTGCATAAAAATATAAAAACTTTATGAAAATTGGTTTGCTCAGAGTTTCGGTTTTGGTTTCGTTTTCGTTTTCAGTTTCGGTTCGGTTGGGTTTGTTCTGGTTCAGTTTGGTTGGCAACTCGGGAGTCTGTTTGCATTTGACAGGCAACGAAATAAAAAGCGAACAACTCACAAGTCGAGGCACTTCTGCATTCAGTCTGTCCGTCCGTCCGTCAGTTTGTCAATCACTCAAGCACTCAGTGAGCCAATACAGCACAGTGTATATTGACAATTGAGTATTGAATTAACAGCAGCTATTGGCTGGCACTCTTCAAGTGAAGAGATCTTCAGTGCAGTGATTTAATTTCAGCTGCTGCCAGCTGTTGCATCACTTGTTGGCAGCCCGTTGAGAAGTTGACAGCGGAAATGATTTAATTTCCGTTTTACTGCAGCATCAGCAGCACCAGTGGCAGCACCAGTCGTTGCACCAGTTGTTGGCGGCAACAATAGACATCAGCGTGGCATGCGGCAAGTGGCTGGTAGAAGGATTGTTGCAACATTCGCACATTTCGCCATTGTTAGCCCAACTATTGATGTTGATTCTGGCTGATTGCTAAATTGCAATGAGCAGCCATTGCTCCATTTGTAATCCGAGTTGAATGTCTGTATTTCAAATGCGGTTGGAAATGCTGACGGCTGCCTGCTGCCACAAGGCAGAATAGGGGTAAATAATTCTAATGGAATTCCGTTAAAGACATCAAAAGTGAAAAACCATTACAGTCAGACGAATAATAGGAAATCTCTTGAGCAGCAAATTAAGGGAGAAGTTGAAAGTAACAAACTGAGCATTGTAAAGGATCTAATGGAAGATAGGAGGGTCTGATATAGATAGATAGAAGATGGGAGATGGAAGAGAGAAGATGCAAGGTTGTGGATGGTATGTAGTAGATAGAGGATTACAGACTGATGATGGAAGATAGAGGGCAAAAAAGGAAGATGGAAGACAGCAGAAAAGGGATAGAAGATGGAGGATAGGAAAGATAGAGAATATTAGATAGATAGAGATGGTAGATGAGAAAGACAGCAGATGGAAAATGAGAGATGGGGAAAGGAGATGGGAGATAGAGGATAAACGAAGGAAGATGGAAGATAAAATACAGACGACAGCAGATAGAAGATTTATAAAAAATGGAAAGTTGAGTAGAGTAGGCGGAGGATAAGGGTAAGAGTATCTATAGAAGATGGCCAATAGCAGAGAGAAGATGGAAAATAATAAAATTGTTCAAGAAATTGTAAATTTATTTATTAGAAAAATATCCTTTGAGCAACACAAGAACTCCTTGCTAACAATACACCAAGAAACCAAAGAATTTTCTCTACTCTGCTCTTCGCGCATTTTCCTTTAAAGCTCTTCACGCTGTGCTGCAAAAAAATAGCTCAACAAATTTGAAAAATAGATTTTCGCTGCGCAGCGTTAAATAGCCAAAGGCGTGCAGAAACTTTTTTGCGGCCAACTATGCGCAACTGAATAACTTTATAAACTATTTGATGTAGACGACGCACGCTGCCGGAGGCCAGTAAACGCCAACGCAAACATGGAAAATGTTAAAAATTAAGTTGCCATAAAAGAAGTGAACTAAGCGAAACAGTTGCCATGGCTACGACTGCGACTACGACTACGAGCATGATTAGTGAATGAATTTTCGTCGAAATGTGCAGCAATTTGCAATTTATTGCCACATTGCTCATACGCAACGCAGTCCTAAACGATTTGCATCTATTTTTTGCCACAGTATCTCACTGTATCTCTGCTTGGTATTCTTGGTGCTCGTATCTACCCCTAGCAACCGGTGGGTAACCACAGCAGCGACAGCCACGAAAGTACAACAAAAAACCAACACACACAGACAAGCCACAAAAACTATTTTTATGCCAATGGCGACAACCGCAGAACGTCACACAGACACTGAAATACATAAAAGTATATACCCCAATGCACGTATATAGCAAGTAGTGAGAATGGGTCGGACGCTTACATTATGTCAATAGCATAGGTAAAAGTAATTGTGGACAGTGTGGGGTTGGGGTTGGGGCCGGGGCCAAGGCGGCGGCGAAGGGGTTGGGCCTGGGAGCCATGGTCTACGGCGACTGTCCGGCTGGCTGTCCGTGTCTGGCTAAGCAAACGATGTTCATTAATGGCGCACGCCAGAGTTTTGCGAACGGCCAGCTAAGATAACAGATAACAAATGTTACACTGAGCGAAAAGTGTTACTGAAGCTAGCTATCTCTGCTGCTGGGCTAGTTGGGGCTAGTTAGTTATTTTGTGCAGTGTATGCATAGTAACCAGAGCTTGTACATGGCATTCAATGGGTCGACCTTTTCATTTTCTTTATTCATTCATTTCATTTCATTTGAGTCGCTTTGTGTGTGTGTGTGTGTGTGTGTGTGTGGGTGTGTGTGGCAATGCAAACAGACAACAATGTCTACACTGTGCAAAAATTGCTGTGTGTGTGTGGGCGTAAGTGTCATTAGGCGGCGGCGACAAACGCGTCACGAACTTGAGCATCGATTAGTGAAGGACGGCGAGCTAGTGGCGAGTGGCGAGTGGCGAGTGGACCTAACCAGAGAACCTGGATACCATTTGCATTCACAAATGTTCAATTGTTGAATCAATAACCTGTTGCCCCGTTGTACAGTTGGCTAAAACTACGTAAGCTGCGGCAACGCGCCGTAAGCGTGATATGATGGCAGCTTCGGCGTGGATTTTTAGCGCCAGCCTGCGAATTATCAATTTGTAGCCAAAGAATTTTTATGCATAATAAATTGAAATAATCAAATATATACTAAATACAGCACGCGTTGCTGCCCTAGTGCGAGAACAGATGTGATAAGTTGAAGAAATATATATATATATATATATATATGTGTGTGTATACATATATGAAGAACAAGAGACATAACCAGCTGGAGTCGGGTTAAGCAGCACCCGAATTGAGCTGCTGCCTTTAATAATAATAATTGTGTAAATAAACAATAAATCTCATTATCACATTTCGCTGCTCGTGCATTCAATTATTATCACAACAAGCAACGGCAGCATCAGCAGCTGAGCCACAAAATCAAAAACTGTCTGCCAAAATGACAAGACGACATAAAACTTGTAAATAATAATAAAAGAAATCATCAAATGAGTGTTGAGGAATTTGCCAAAAGTGAAAATACACTAACCAACATAAGAGCCAACTAGAAAATGTAATTGAGCGTGGATAGATCGAGAGATTTTTTTTAGAGAATTTATAAGGTTTGTTGTGCTATAGCTATAACATGGTGTGCTATATACCCTCCATTTATTTTCTAGGCTTTTATAAGTTTATTTCAAAAAGATTAAGCAATATATGATTCTAGATCTTGACAAATTATATTTAATATAAATAAAAATAAAGATAAAGCAATTGCATTAAAAAAGTAAGTATTTCCCAATTCAGCTCCAGCATGAGCATGGATATAAGGAAAGGATCCTGAAACCCAGCTAAGACGACAGTTTTAAGCACTCATGCAATGGTAGTAACATACACCAGAGTAGCCCAAAGCAAAAGTAATCCATTCCTGGCTTGCCGATTTGCAGTTTACTTCTGTTTACTTCACAAATGTCAAAGCCTTTGACATTTACAAAAAAGTACAGCCTTTTTCAATAGGATGTTTACTTATGCCCTACCCTGTATGTACACTCTATGATATAGGCACTGAGTCATATTTAGATACACAATTTCAACAAATTATCTTCCGAAGAACTCCAGTTGGTAAGACTAAAGCTTACATTTACCCTGTGGCCTTTTGTCACGTATTTCTTGACATATTCGTAATACCCTTAGCTGGTATACCAAACGTATATTAAGGCCATGGGCAAAACAAAAGCCAGAAGTCAGACAATCAAAGGCAGCCGCCGAAACGCGGGTAAACATCTTGATAAAAATGGCTCTTATCAAAAATTGCAGCAGACAGCGAAAGCTCTGACTCTGACACCCTCACACTCCGCACCACCCTCCCACACACACTCTTCCTCTTCTTCTTCTTCTCGTACCACCCACACTTTTCGAAGTTATGATCATTATTTAAAGTGTTTTTTTTTTTAGCAAATGCGCAGCTATTAAATGAAAAATTGTGAATTGAATTCAGTTAGGAAAAGCGCTTTTCGCTGACCATTTGGCGCTGGCTTTAAATGTGCAATTTTTATGGGCTGCACAGTTGCGCGGTGTGGGCGTGGCAGCTACAGCGCTTTATGGTTTGTCATAAAAGCACGGACAGACAAGCCGTAGGGCAAACAGCGCGCGTGTCTGTTCCGTCTGGCATCGACTGTAAATGGAGCTAATGCCGGCTGCTTTGACATTTAACTATCAAAAACTTTAATATATAAGCTATACATATATATATATATATATATATATATATATATATATTACATATATATATGGTATATAGTATAGCTGCTTCCTGTGCTTATGTAGTGGTTTTTATTGTTATGACGCTGCCAATTCAATTATTTTATATGCATATGTGTAGTTGTGCCGCGATGCCAAGGTCACAAACTGTTGGCCCATGAACGTTTTTCCCATTTATCTGGCAATGAAAAAGATACTTTACGAAATTTCAAAACGAGAAGGCAGATAACGACAAGAAATCGAGGGATTGTTTAAGAAAGAAGCTCACAATGATCAATTAGATTTAGAAGTGTTGAAAGGAAAGGGCTTTAAAATGTATTTCGATAGGTTTCAAGATTAATTAAATACTAGAAAAAATACTAAAATAAAAAAAAACAAAGTTAATTTACAGATTGATAGACTTAGGAATGACTAATTAAAATGATTGACTGATTGAAGAATGTCTGATTGCTTGATTGGTAGTAGGTTGACAGATGGATTGATTGATTGAAGAGTGGCTGATTGACTGCTTCATGGACTTGCAGATTGATTGAAGAATGACTGATTGATCGACTAATTAATTGCCATACTTCGGACAGTTTATAGTTTGAATCATGAACAAACAATCATGATGTATCGCTGATTGAATTGATAGCTCATCGTCTGAGTAATTGACTGACTGCAGCCCTCAGTGATTGCGGCTGCTTCGATTAGCATTCTTCGCTTCAAAATCTCATTAAATGTATATAAAATCAGTTTTATTATTATTACAATTTTATTGAAACAAATTAACTTTCCGAATCTCAGCAAAATACCATAAAGTGAGTATGTTTAATGAGCAAACGCTGATTAAAGCTTAACAATATGCATAGGGGCAGCTACCGTATTGTTAATTCTATAGCCTGATGGCCTATTCAATGCCCGCATGCGCCACTCACACACGCACACACACACACAGATGAAGATATCGAGCAACACTCGCGGCGTATGAGTAATTTCGCATACGGCACGCATAAAAAACAAAATCTAATTGCTGTTTTCATGCGAACGACTTTAATTATAGCTAATTTTAATAGCTTGTATGCAATGTTTACGTGCAGCGGGTAGGGGCTAACGGGAGAGTTGGGGCCTCAAACACTCGTTAAAGACGGCCACGCGTCGTATGCGCAATAATTGCGTTATTTATTTATTGTGAAAAGCAAAGCAAAGCGAAGCGAAGAAAAGCGCACACATTTTTCAACAATTTCTGCGAGGCATTTGTTTTTGACTAGCAACTTTCTTCGCCTATCACATTTCCAATTTAATACAAAACCCGAGAAAATGTTAGCGGCGCGCGCTGTCTGGCAGGCAACTTGAGTAAGATTTTCAATTTATACGCGCTCGCTCGCGCTTTCAGTTTGCTCGGCTTCTTAGATGAAGAAATATTGAAATTGTATGCGCCGAGAGGCAGAGGCAGAGGCAGTGACAGCGGCAGAGTGCAGCAGCCAGTGGCGTCGTATGTAAAGGAGCTCTAAAAGGCGTTGCCAGCTAGTTTTGCTATCATAAATCTTTTTTGTCGCAAACTTATTTAACTCCCCGGCCAGCCGAAGCTACCCCAGACCCACCCACGCGCTGCACAGGCCGCGACAAGCTTCCAGTTAGCTCAGCTTCTCTCTTGCCACGCATTGTTGAACAGTAATAGAGCAAAGATATAAGGCGGACAGGCAAGAGCTGGGCATTGCTTGAGCTGAAGATACCCTGTAAAG
Source organism: Drosophila paranaensis (assembly GCA_035047545.1). Taxonomy (NCBI): domain Eukaryota; kingdom Metazoa; phylum Arthropoda; class Insecta; order Diptera; family Drosophilidae; genus Drosophila; species Drosophila paranaensis. The sequence goes on from JAWNPL010000153.1 coordinate 11,469,295, forward strand.
TGTGGAGAGGCAAACAGCTGTTGATGTATAGACTTTGACTTTTTGACTTTGAGATAGATATAGAATCTGAAATTAATAATACCCCTTGCCTGTGGGAGGAGTTCGGAATACTTAAGTAAATCCATTGCTGATATACATATATATGAGAAATCTGATTAGCTTTTACTTCTCTTCAAAAACATATCGATTAAGAAGATAAAACAGCAATTTCCATACATAAAACTCAAGTTAAAAAGCTTTTAAGCTTCAATTCCTATACTAATCTGAACTTCAAGCATATCACACTCTCGAATACCCTGTCTTATAGCAACTCCCTTGCGTCGAGGGAATGAGCAAAGACTGACAGCATTTTAATAAACTGTTGCTTATGTGAAAAGTACTTCAGAACAAGCAATTTTGTCTGAAGATTTGTTTTATCTCTGCCAAGAATTCAATTTCGGAAAATTAATTTTTACATGCGAGATATTTGTGCTTGGCTAATTTAATAACTGCACCAGATTTGTCAATTTCGACGGAGGCCCGGCATCAAAGTCATATATCTGTATAAATATATGTGTGTTCATGTTATACGGAGCGCAACGCTGAGCTTTGGCCACATGTCCTGAATGACAGACGTCCCGCTGTGTTTGCCTTGCGTTTGAGTTATCATTATGACATGCTCAAAATTACCAATGACAAACGTGCTTTGACTGCCAAACAAACACAAACACAAGCAGAGCGGAGCTGGGAGCTGAGCTGAGCTGAGCACTGAGGCCGTGCTCGGGCCGTAGTTGAGGTCAAAAACAGGATGAGGAGGCGTGGCATTGCTGATTGCGCCCACTCAACGTTTGTGACTCTGGCCGCAGACCAGAAACATGTCAGACCGCAGCAGCAGCAAAATTAGTTTGTTTGTCTAGCGCTTCGACTCGACTTGGCTTCAACAACTGCTCGAAGGCGCAAAGGCCAGGGCGGGTCGGGTCGGGGCGTGGCGTGGCGTGGCGGCGTTGCTAGGGAAGCATTTGGCCATTGCCAAGAATTTAAATGGCACATTTAAGATTTTGATTAAATAATTTTATGTGTGTGTGGCAAACGCATGACGGCGCTACCACTGCAGCAGCAGCTGCTGCTAGACCAGCACACATTACGCATACGCCCCGTGCACGGCTGGCTAGCATATTATTTAATCTCAGCATGCGATGCGCTGTTGGCCACACATCTGCCCATGCCTTAAGCCGGGCATACAATTATTATCAGCTGCCATTAAAAGCAACTTGAAGAAGTTTATGCGAGTCTGTTTGAGAGTGGTTTGAGATAACTTGAGATATATAACTATACTTCAGTCCATCTATATTTCAGTTTTGATTCATGCTATTCTCATATCTACAACATAACACAGTTGAACTGGTCAAGCACTACAAGCTGGCCACTAAAACATTTGAGCATTATAAATGTACTTTATGGAGGAAGTCTGTCATAAAGTTGGAGAAACAGGAATACGATTACTATACTAAACAAATTAAACTATAAATAGATAAAGTTGATTGTATGTCATGCAAAATCTTTCGAAATATTTATTTGAATAAGTGATTCTATTTGGCCTGAAGTCCACGCTTAAGTATTAAGACTCTATAGCTCAATAGTCAATAAAGTTTTAGTCTGCATAAAGCTGAGGAATTTATTAGAATTTATTTAATATATATTAATAATATTATATTATACTTATTATAGTATTTAATTATTAATATTTATATTAAATATTATTTTTTTATTATTATTTAAATTATATTTCCCATATGAACATCTAAATCTTTCTTCCTCTCTCTTCCCTTTTCTAGCTCTTCTCCAGCCTAAACAGATAATCAAAATTCAGCAACATTTTCAACATTTCTCCGCTCCACACCTCATAGCACCTCATTTACAATCCCGCCTCATATCACGCTCCATTATAAAAAAGTTATGTGTCAACATTATAATAATTATATTTTGCCAATTTATAATGCCACCGTTGCAACAGCCACAATTGCAATAATTTATACAATTTTGCCATAAAAAGGAAAGAAACAGATTTTATTGTGCCGCAAACACTGTAAACTTCGATACACAAATCATTAATTAAATTATGTGACAATAAAAGAAGCCAATAAATCAGCCCACGCTCCATAAAAAATGTATATATATAATATATTTTTTATATATTAATTAGCGCCAGGGCGTTTATGACGGCACGCAAGGGAACCCCCTTGGCATAGGCTCAAAATATTAAAATTTCATAAATAAATAAATAATAAAAGCGAGCTTAAATTTCTGCAATTAATTAGCCCAGTTAATGGATAAGTTAATCCATGGAATTATACAGTACATGAATAAATGCTATATATATATAAATTGAAGATATATATTTATGTATATAGGAATAATTTCCTTGAACTTTAGTTTATTTTTAACACGACAAAGTGCTGAGCAGCCACGCAGCAAAGGCAATTAGTTGGACAGAAAAGGGAACAAATATTTTTGGCTTGTTTGTCTTCGTGGCTAAAATTAGCTTGAAACAATGAACAAAGCTTTTAAAAAACAACAGGAAAGAATGTCTAGCAGCGCAGGCAAGTCGAATATTTAATACACTTGAGGAACTTGAAGCTGACAGGCTGATAAATATGATGAGTTGAATGCCTAAAGAGACAGATTCAGTCTATAGAGCTATATGCTTGATATGATTAGGAATTAGTCTTTATATATATTTATTAATATATACATTCGGTTTAAGATCTGTTTAGTATTTGCTATAAACACAACTATATATAAGAACAATGTGAAAGATCTGCAATAGCATAAGATCAGAAAGATATCCTATGGAAATCATGTTATTCTTTGATGAAAGATCTGAGAGCTAAGAAAGGTTCCTGTTCCTGTTATCTATCTACTGAGAAGTCTCTTCTCAAAGCTTCTCCCACAACTCGAATATCCCCTACGAAGTGTATATGAAAATAACATTTAACCGTTGGTGACTTGCACTTGGTCGTGACGTCAAAGCTCAAGTTCCACGCGCTAATGAAGACAAAGTAGTTATTTATTTAGCTGCAGTCAAAGCCAAAAAATAAGAAGCGAGCGACGTTGGCTGGACTCCACTAGGAGAGGGGGCAGGCTGTGCGGTTGAGTGGGGGTTGGGGGAGTAAAGTTGGTTAAAGGGTATTTCAAGGCTTCTGCGGCTGTGGCCAAAGCGGCAGTTGAATGGCTTTCAGCACGCTCGCACACACACACAAGGGGGCCAGCCACTTGGCCGCAAGCAAATGTGTTGCATACTTTGCAGCACTAATACACACACACCTGTGTGTGTGTGTGTGTGTGTGTGTGTGTGTGTGTGTGTGTGTGTGTGTGTGTGTGTGTGTTGCACTTGAGGCAGTCACAATTTAAAGCTCACTACATTTAAATCAATTATAAGCAAGAAATACTCGTATTCGCAATAGTATTCACATTCGCACTCACATTCAGTTCAAGTCAGCCATAAAAATCAGCAACAGTCAATGAACCTCTGAGCGAGAGAGAGATAGCAACAACAACAACAAGTGCAATACAATAAAAAAAGAAGAAGAAGAAAAAACTAAACATAGCAAAAAGGAGAGAAAAAAACGAAAAGAAAGAAAGAGTCAAAGACACATCGCTGGCTGGGGCGGAGAGCGCGCTGCTTAGGGGTTGGGCTGGGCTCGCTTGGCCACGCAAGTTCGTAAGCTTAATAACAGAGAGTGCGAGAGTAGCTGTTGCCGTTTGATTATCGTGTCATTTCTTTTGCGTATTCATTCATTCATTTATTCAGTCACTCACTCGCTCAATGGAGCGCGCGCACGCTGCCTGCTCTAAGACAATAACAAGTAAATGATACGAGTTGTTGCCTTTGTTGTTGCAAATGTAGTTGTGGCAGCTGCAAGTGCACTTCACTTCACTCCCCTCTCTCTCTCTCTCTCTCTCTCTCTCTCTCTCTCTTTCTCTGTCTACATATACATATATAATTGTTCAGCTACAAAGACAACGGCAACAACAACTGCTACTCTGTGACGCCAGCGGTGCAATTTCTGTGAATGGCTGCCTGCCACACCCACCACAGCAGCACACGCCCCAAGCCAGAGAGACGGGGAGCTCTGCCCCGTCAACCAGGAGCCAACTGGGCTACTTTAAATGCTGATATACCCTGGCATAGCAACAGCAAAGAGGGATGTCATGCAGGCGCTTTGAGAAGGGCAGCAGAGCTATCAATAAATTATATATATATAAATATTGATAAATACAGATAAGTTTGATAAATAAATTAAAGGAAAGTTTTGGTATATCATTTACTATAGTTATCGAAGATTAGCCAGCTTTGCTTGGGTCACATATCAGAATTGAATGAAGTACTTCGTTTTTTTCTTGATATTTTGTGATAGCTGAATATATTTCTTTGGCAAATGACTTTTTTGCCAATAAAAATTCTATATTATTAAATATGTTAAGCATTGCACTATTATCAAGTGAAAAAACTTTGTATATAATAAATTATATTAAAAATATTTTAAAATTTCTTGAAGTTAAAAATAAATAATTTAATTCAGGGATATAGATTTTTAACATATTATTAAATGAAGCTAAAAAATATATTAATTATGGATTCTTATTATATTACATTAATTTCTAAAAATTTGAAAATGTTTTTGAGTAATTTGAAATTTATATATTTATATAATATTTTTGAATATTTTAAAAACTAATTTGAAATATTTTTGAATGTTTTAAGAATATTTTTGGCTAGTTTTAAATACTTAGAAATTTATTTTGAATATTTTAAATTTAGTTTATGATATTAGTTAAATATATGGAGATTTATTTTATAGCAAAAAACACAGCTCAAGTCGATATGCAGCATATCTCTATAGTTTAATTGAGACACCACTTTGGTTATCTCACATCTTTAATATCCAAGTGATTGCATTTGACTTGTGAGTGTAAACGAATGAATGAATGCGGCAAGAGTGTGTGTGTGTGTGGGTGTGTATTTGTTCACGTACATAACTGTGAGTCTTGTGCTGGGTGCAGTTCAATTAATCGGCTGATTGAGCACACACTCCCTCTGACCAATCTTCGCACACCCACAGCCAGAGCCATGCCCACTCGAGGGTCCATAACGGATCTGCTTAAGATTTTAATTAATATGTCATGTTAATTGCGAACTCGCCCATTTAGAGCAACATCTGCAGACCATTTCAATTTAAATGCAATTTTAATCGATTATCAATCATACATAATGATTGCTCTTGTTGCAATTCAATTAATTGTGTCAAATATGTTCTCGATTCCATGTGCAAAAGTAACGAAATAAATGAGTTTTTGATATGCTCGACATTTGCAATGGCATCAAATTAGCGCAATACGCGGCGGATGCGCAATATGCAAAGCGAATGTGGCTTGGAATGGGGCTGTGGCTGAAATGATTTTACGACAGGAATATATATAATATAAATTATGAATATATGTCATATGTCATACGATAATATTTTAACATTTTTAATGTTCATTTATAAAGAATTCAGGTCTGAAAATATGTGAATTTGCCAAAGAATTTTAAATTTTAAATTTACTTTTATTAAAAGCAATTTTTCTTTACCTGTTTTGATTTTCTAGCATCTCTAACAAAATTTTATTTAAATATTCATCGACAAATATCGCATCAAATTTCAAAATTAATTTCATACGACAAACTTTAAAGTAAAAACTCAACATTCCCTGCTTTTCTAGCTAGCCTTCACTAGCAACTGTCACATTTGGCTCAAGTTATCCTTGACTGAGCAACAGCGATCAACCTTGACCACCTGCACGGCATTCGACAAGTCCTTTTGCTTTGAACCGTGCAGTCAACCCAGGCTAAACCCAAATGGCAATCAAAGAGAAGCCCTGAAAAAAACTGTCAATAAAAATCTGTCAAATTCTAGTGCGTTCAGGGCAGTTCAAAGAGGGAGATAAACCAAAAAATATTTCTGAAATATTACTCATACGCCACCGCAGAGAAGTGGAAATTTTGCGTTCAGCTGTGACAAATGATAAATAGAAATTGTTTGTTGTTTTCAAAATACCAAAGCAATGAATCTGAATCTGATTGCAGCCGAGGAAATTTTCCATGAGTCCATTCACTACAGAATTTCCGGTCAATATCTATAGTCGAACCTAAGCCAACAAAATTTGATTTCCTTTTTTTTTTTTCAGTGACGTCAAATTTTTTATTCTTTTTTTCTTTGATATTTAATAATTAGCGCTACGCAAAAATTCTCGCATGACGTGCAGCATAGCAATGTGTGAAAATCTAATCAACAAATTCCCTCACACACACACACACACACACACACACACACACACACACACACACACACACACACACACACACACAGAGGTGAGCACAACAATGTGCCACTAAGTCGCAATTGAAATTGAAAAATTGTTTTGCCATATTTTGTTTATTACATTAAGCAAACTGTTAAAAAATTATATATTTTTTTTATAAATTTAGCACAAACAAATATGAAAATATTTGAGCATCTGCCAACCAAAGCGAACAGGCCACAGATTATGGCGTGGGAAAGGTAAGTTCTATGGGCATTGGAGGGAAATGGAAGAAAACTATTGAAGATTATATTATTATATATAAAATATATGATATAGATATGTCATGATATAGATCTTATATGATATCATATCAAAAGGTCTTTCTTTTTGAGCCAGGAGGTTGAGTAGGGAGTCGAGCGTAGAGAGAAAGTAGAGACTAGAGACTAGAGACTAGAGACTAGAGACTAGAGACTAGAGACTAGAGACTAGAGACTAGAGACTAGAGACTAGAGACTAGAGACTAGAGACTAGAGACTAGAGACTAGAGACTAGAGACTAGAGACTAGAGACTAGAGACTAGAGACTAGAGACTAGAGACTAGAGACTAGAGACTAGAGACTAGAGACTGGAGACTAGAGACAAGAGAGCAAAGAGTAAAGAGTAGAGAGTTATCATTCAAGCACGGCATGCATGCTCAATCAGTCAATCAATCATTTAATTCACTTAAAACAAACTCAGCTCTATAAATCTCGCTAATTAAACTTGCAGAAAACTCAAATTCAATAAAACATTTCAAATTCTATTGTTCTCTTCAATTAAAATGCCTAAAACTCATTCAACATTCTCTCTGCGCATCAAAACTTGTCTTAAAAGTCGGAAGACACGTGTTAGCACTTGCCGCTTGACCTAAGCGTCGTCTTGAACTTTTGCTTTACTGAGCGCTTCACAATTAACCTCAAAAGCCAAATAGAAATGCCATTAATCATTGTCTTATCTGTGCGCCGTGGTAGATTTATCATGCGCCGACTTATCTATGTTTCTCGCTATCTGGCGAAAACAAAACAATTCCAAGAATCAAGCCTTATCAATTGGCTTGTATCTGTAGCGTTTGGGGAACCCTTACCTATCCCTATGAGCAAATCAATTAGCCGCTAAGACGCTAACAGCCAAACTGTGCATGTTGCCAGCCAACTAAGTTTCGAGGCGTAAAGATACATTCATAAGCCTCAAGTCTCAAGTCTCGAGTCTCGGGTGTCCAGTCTCGAGTCTCTTAGTCTCGGGTCTCCATAACTCGAGTGAAGTGTTAATTAGTTTGTTGATGAATTGCCACTCACGCAGCCGTTACGTGTCATCGACAGAAAATAAATCAAATGAGATGTGCAACAGTTGAAAACAAGACAAGACAGATCTAAATTTTCCAGCCACAATAATATTTGACTTCATAAACGGATAAACATCAACATCAACATCAATAGGCCGCGCGGAAACTTTTTTACATGCGAATTTCAAACAAATTTGAAACGCAAATGTCATCGAAGATAATCAACTTAATTATCTAGACAAATAGGCTATGCCGCAATTGGTATCAACATTCGGCTTTTATTTGAGCGCATCACCATGACCAAGGTGTGCAAATACACCTACACCTTCTTCACGATAATAATAATAATAATAATAATATGCATAATTTATATATATCTTGGAAATTTTTTTCCACATTTATTTGTTTATGCATACACTTAAAGATATTTAGCTTAGCTATTCTCTGTCTCTATCTCTGTCTCTGTCTCTGTCTCTGTGTGCGTTTCTTATACAGAATTTTTGAGTTTGGAAAAATTTGTGCTTCTCACTTGGCACTTGTAATTGCTTTGTTTGTTTATTTTGGGCCGCGCTGTGAACTCATGAGCCACACAAAAATACATTATAAACGAGCAGCAATTTTTTATGAGATCGGGCCAAAGGGAAATAGGTCAACTCAAAATACCTAAAAAATAAAAGGTAAAAAGTTTGGCATTTGAACTGGTCAGCAATTAGCTGAGAAGGTTTAAGCAAATTAAGAGATCAGAGGTGTTTTTAATGTAATGTTCATATATGAAGCAAAAATGTAATGTTCATATATGACATTAAATGATATGATATGAAATAATATGATATATGAAGGAGTATTATATGATACGCCAAATAAATGATACATTATATATGATATGATCAATGAAATAGTATATGATTTGATATGATATGATATAAAATTATATGATATAATGTATGATGTGATATGATATAATATTTTATGATACGATATCAGATTTTACAATATGATATGGTATGAAATATATATCACATTACAAAATATGATATGATATGACTTCGTATCTCAAGTTTATTATATTTCTTATTTATATCATTTTGAGATTTTTAAGTATCGCAATTTTAAAATAAATACTAGCATACATATAGTTTAGTATATATTTTAAGAAAATCTAATTTCTCAGTAAGTATTTCTTTGGCATATATGATATTGCTTTATTCCTTTCAATGCATAAGCCAAGCTATATAATACTATAGCATACGATATAATAATAAACAGGAATTAGTTGAAATTCGTCTCACTTCATGTTTTTCGTAGCAAATACAAAGTTCAGCTAAGCTCATTAATTGTCTAGCCATTTATTGGACTCTCTAAATATTTATATAAAGTTTAATCGAAAGTATCAGATGTTCACACTTCATGCCCATTACTCGCAGCTCCATAATTTGATGGCTCATATTTCAATTGCACTCAACTCAACTCGACTCGATTCGGAGTCCGGAGTCGGTCTCACAGCGATTTGCAAGTTCACACGTTTGCCACACGCCACAGGCCGAAATGAAACGAATCAAATTGAAATTTCATAAAGAATTGAATTTAAAATTCCCTTTTTATTTTGTTTTGGTTTGTTTTTTCTTAGCAGAATAAACAAGCGGGCCAACTTGTTTATTCTGTATATTAATTTCATTTCTCCAGAAAAGTCAGACAACATTGGCTTGTGTCTGGAGCGGGCATGGGAACGGGGTATTAACTGGATTTTTTTTTTAATAAAGGGAGGGTGAGCGAGGGAGGTGAGGCGGTGCCGAGCACAGCATAAATTGTAAGACAATGCCTGCAGGGCACGCGGTGGCTCGATTCGGGTCCGGATATGTTTACAATAATCAAATTATTGCAAGACGTTGCACATTAATAAGCAAAAACACAAAAAAAAATATTTATATGATAAATAAGAGAAAAATAAGCATTAACATGGCATTTTCTGGGAAATTGAAACTTGAAGCGGGCAAAAGAAAAGGAGAAACAGGAGGAGCTGATGGAGGCCCCACAACATGAACAAAGACAGCTTAAGGTCTTCGAAATTGGATTGAATCAGGGGCATTCCCTAGAGACAAATGTTTGATTTTCATACGAAAAAACAGATTTAGCTTTACTCTAAGATATTATTATAAGTATTTCTTTTATGTGACTAGAAAAAAACCCCCGTCGACTTATCATATTATATTATTCAAGCTGCGACTCGACTGAAGGCCTAATAAAATATATTACTACAATAAATAAGCATTGTGTCTTTGAAAATCCCTGCTAAATAGGAAATTTCAGCGAATATGCATATTATTGCCACAACTATTCCAAATTGCAAACACTTAAAGACAATTGAACTAGTTTTAACGCTCGCAATTCGCAATACGTAATTCCAATAATTTGCAACTGTAAAGGGTCTACGACAAACAACTATAGCTGCGAGTATTTCCCCCGTCTGGCTGAGATTACGCTTTAGAAAGGCTAATTAACGAGCAAGATGCCACTAAACTCAATGAATGCACGAAACTTGAATGGTCTACTTGGAATACAAGATTATAGTTTATATGACAAGTATATCAAATACTCAACCAATTCGATTGGTTCCAATATATGCATTAGGTCTAGCCCTTAGTATTGCTCATAGCAAATTTCGTCACGTTAGCTGCACTGAGAGCCGAGTTCTCATAGGTGAGATTGAGTCAGAGTGTGAATACCCTATGCAAGAGTATTACGAAAACAACTGCACTTCAGCTAGAACAATAACAAAATCGTTTATGCAGGCGCCACAGCGCACTTTGTTCGTTTGCTGCCAACGCCAGCTTTGCCTCCTCTCTCTCTCTCTCTTTCTCTCTTTCGGTCTCCCTCATTGTCCAGGGTTTAAGAGGCTGCCGTTTGGGATTTAAGCATCAATTTTAATTCTATATACTTTTATATTAAGCGCCTGGAAAATTTTCCACCAGCTGTGCACGCGAGCAGAGCAGAGCAGAGCAGAGCGCAGCGCAGCAAAAGCAAAAACAGAAAAGGCAAGAAACTAATAATCAACTAAAACAAAGCGCAAAACACAAGCCAAAGGGAAAAACATAAATAAACAGAGACTACACTCAAAGAGAGACCGAGTGGGAGAGAGGGAGAGAGAGCTAATGAGCGAGCAAGTAAAAGAGCTTGTCACATTACTGATAATGTAGGGGCGCTGTACATAAGAGCATACATATATATGTATATACCTACATATCTATATTCTAATTGATGTTTCTCAATTAATGAAATTTGTTTGCATCGCTGCCAAAAATTCAGATATATTGCATGACCGGCTAAAACAATATAAATTTCACTAATGCAGATTTATTAATGCGAATTTTTGCGCTTTGCCAAGTCTTCACAAGGCGTGCGTGCGAGCGAGATGGCTAGCTGAGTGCGAGAGCAAGCCCACGCCGCTGCCTGATAAGCACGAAACGCAGCAGCAGCAGCAACAGCTAACTGCGCGCGTCACTTGCGGCGAATTGAACAGAGAGAGCAGAGAGCTGAGAGAGTGAGAGAGGCGGCGCAGGTATGACGACAAAAGGCAGCAGCAGTAGCAGCAGCAGCGTGAGGGCGTCGCAGCTGCCGTCGTCGTTGTCGTTGCTGGTCGCGTGGGCAGCGCCATTTCCTCCATTCAGTGCAGTCGCTCAGACGATCGCCGTTGCTTAATACCCTGTAACCGTTACAAAGGCTTTAAGCTGGTTATACAATGCTATTACCGTTACTTGAGCGCTGCACAAAAGAGAGCGTGCATAAAGGCAGCTTTACAGTTGAGACAGTGGGACAGAAAGACATTGAAGTGGATATAAATATGTACATACATATAAATAAAAAGTTAATTGTTAACTTTCTCTCATATTTTATTTTACGTTTAATATTTTTATTTATGCCCACAATTCTTTCACTTTTTCTTTACAGGGCATTTACAAGTCGTTCAATATTTCAGCTCTCTCGCTTTATGTTTCGTTTGGCACACATTTTGTTCTTGTAGTTCGATTTATGACGCAAGTTTCATCGCCTCCAACCAAGAAAATACCTTTCAAATGATTCACGAATCAGGCCCCCAAAGATCCCAACTGAGGTGATCGCATTCTGCATGATATTGCAGTACATAATATACATATATACATCTACATATAGCTAATATTCTCAGTAATTCACAGTAATTAATAAAAGTTGCAAAAAAAATCAAAGCTAAAGTTATTAAGGCAGAAATCTGAGTCAGAACAATTAATAGAACTCTGATGGCAGAGATCAGTGGATGGCATATAACTTACCATATATATACATACATATATATATGTATATAAGTATATTCTAGACACATATATTTCTTGAAATTCTACATATGTTTACATATGTTTTATTGTATCTGTGTTTATTTTTCAGGCCAACCTTGGGCCATCGAACTGTCTATCCGAATATATATGAATATATATATGTACATATATCATATAGATGTATGCTTGTATGTTTTCTCAAAAGTCGGGCAATATTTTATTTATTTTATTTGCTTATAATTGTGTAAGATAAAAAGCAATGTTGAAACGTTGCCAGCCACCGAGCACATCATATGATTGTATCATATGAGGGACATAAATAAAATAGAAATATCTGAGTTTCTACCTGAATACAAACTGATTTACTGGGACATCAGTCTCTCTCTCTCTCTCTCTCTCTCTTAAAATGTATTCCTATATATTTGGCATTTCCCATTATACACTTCATAGATCATAGGCTTTACGTAAGTTCCCAAGTACTTCCACTGATCACTTATGTATCTAATATCATTATTCATCACGTCCAGACTAGCAGAAACGTGCATACCAAATTTTATTATCCTATCTCTAATAGATCTTTAGATATTCAAAATCAAAGAGTTGCGCCATAAATCACAAATCAGAAAAGTTGATTTGGCAACTCGAAGGCGACTTTTATGACGATTTAATTATTTTCTGCTGGCCTTTTATGATAAGCCACAACTTTTGCATGGGATATTTAAGCTCTTTTTAATTTAAATAAATACAATTTATTTTTTTTTTTTTTTTTTTTGGAATGCAAGTTTTTGCAATTCCTTTCGACATCTCTTTCTCTTTCGATACACAATTCGCGCCATAAATAAGATGCAAATTTTTAATGTTAACAACCCAAACAAAACGGCGACACGTGCCGGCCAGCTTAAATGCCAACAACAGCTGTGTCAGGCAGAAGACAACAAAAGGAAACGAAAACAACAACAACAAGTAAGACATCATAAAAGGTGCCAAACAAAAACACGCAAAAACGTTGACAAGAGAGAATCAAAATAGAAACCTAAAGTTCAAACCCATTAACATAGAACGCAGAAACCTCATTTAGACAAAAATAATAAACAAAAGCGCTAAAAAATAGCGGGGAGGGGAGAGGTCGAAGGGGTGGTGGGAACTAATCATATGATACTTAGTTATCATTGCGATAATGTCAAAGATTCTTTCTAGCAAAACAAAAAACTTTGACGTCAAAGGAATCGAGCATAAATTAAGCAAAAGTAGTAGAAGAGCTACAAGAGATATAGAGAGAGAAAGAGAGAGAGGGAGGGAGAGAGAGAGAGAGAGAGAGAGAGAGAGAGAGAGAGAGAGCGAGGGCTGAGTTGGCTAAGGGGTTTCCATTTGGAATTCGCCCAAGAACTGTTAACCCACATAAACGAGGCCAAATCCACTCGAAAGCCTGGAGGAGCCATAGTTGCCTCTGCCTCGCAGTTCCATCTCTCGCATAAGCCCCACAACCCCCTGACCCCTCCCCTCACCTTCTGTTTAAGGCGCACAATAATAACCCAGCTGTAATTACCATATATGTAAGTTGCCAAGCAATCAACTCGCTGCGATCTTTTGCAATATCTTTTGTTCCCCTCCTCCTCCCCCCTTCAGCTCCCCTTTTGAGTCTGTGTCGTAAATGGCTAAGGCACGGTCGGGTTTGTGGCCTCAATGTAGTCAAGGCAGTTCGAAATTGAAGCCAACAGCGGTCAGTTGCACAGTTGAGGAGCGAAAGAGACGGAAAGAGCGTTCTTTCTTAGTGCTATTTCTAGTTCTATTGGAACTAAAGTCTGGATTCTAAGATATGTATCTAGCAGATATTAAAAAAACTTATTGAAATTTGAGAGAATGAAAGAAAGATGCAATATCTTTCATCTCTGATAGAGATAGATACAATATCTTTTAGATCTGATCAAGAAATACATAATATCTTTCATCTTTCATAGAGATAGATACAATATCTTTTATATCTGATCAAGAAATATGTAATATCTTTCATCTCTGACAGAGATAGATACAAAATCTTTCATATCTGATCAAGAAATATATAATATCTTAAATATTAAACAGGATACAATATCTTTCCTAAACTCACTTTGTTCACTATTTTTTCATAATTTTTATTATATTTTAAATTTGTTTGTTCATAAATTTCTTAAAATATTCATTTATTATATTATACAAATTTCATTTCTAGTTCTCATAATCATCATCACCCAACACAATCCCCGAGTTTTGACCACTTGAGCAAATTTCACCATGCGTTTGTAGCGTTTCTCGACCAGGTCCAATGGACAATAACTATTTTGGCCAAGTGACGGCATTAAATTATAAAACTTTTTGTGTGCTTTTTTGATTATATTTTGAGCTGATAGCAAGACGCGTGGCAAATGCCAAAAAAACGAAGGAAATAGGTAAAAATTATCAGCATCTAGAGGAATATATATATATATATATAAAGCATACTGATAGGGCGTACTGTGTGAGTAATGTCTAGATTTAGCTGGATAACAATGGTAATTCCTGGTGATAATGACAATCATAAACAAAACAAAACGTGTGCGAGAGATACGTCGATGGTAGAGTAACCTCGGAAGGGTTAATTGGGGCTCAGACTCAAACTCAGACGGCGAAAAGGTGTGAACTCGAAATTACAAAAAAAAAACTATTTAAATAATGTAATATTGATTACATTTAGCAATTTTTAAATAGTTAGAATGAGTGGGAAGAGCTCTTACGCTCTTGCTATAATTCACTCTTATATTATAAGACATTCTTATACAACTTTAAAATATTCCCAAAGAAACCATCGCCCTCTCATTCTAACTCTAGCAGAAGGAAGCAACCAAAGAGGAAATTAAACACAAAAAAAGTTAAGAGGAGCTCGCAAATGCAGCGACAAAATCATTTCCGTTACAAGCATGTAAAACTCTAAACACACGTACACACACATACACGAGAGCTTAAACTACAGCTACAACTAAAGTTGACGTGTGTGTGTGTGTGTGTGTGAGAGAGCGGGGCGCAGCAACAATTGAGACAACAAAGCGACAACTGAACAGCGACCCCGCACACCTGTCTGCAAGCTTTTTTGTGGGCGGAAGTGCTGAGCGAAGAGCGGAGCGAGGCGTGCGGGGGGTCAGTGCGTTGGCTGCTGCTGCTCAGACAGCTTATCGTTTGTCTGCTGCGCACGCTCTTGCTCTTGCTCTTGCTCTTGCTCTCTCTTCACGCAGTGTCAACCTTGCGCTCTCTCCCGCTCCCGCTCCCGCTCTTCTCGTCTTTCTTTCGCTCGCGCTCTGTGCATACAAGAAAACCTTTAAAACGACGCACTTCGTGCTGAATTATGTTCTGCGCCGCACCATAAACAAACATAAATAATAACAATTTATAATGTTTCAGTGTATGAAAACAAAGGCAATAACGTCGTAAAATCGGCAGCAGATATTAAAAACGTATATACGATGCATTAAATAATATTGCGTGCAATTGAGTTCGCGTTCCTTTGCCATTCTTGTAATAAAATCAAGAGATAATAAAAAACTAACTGGCAACGCTGTGTGAGGATGATGATGATGATGAGTAGCAGGCGGCGAATTTAATTGGCAGCTGCTGATCAGCTGTGGCAAAACGAAGTAGAAGAGAGCGCAGAGTCGAGCTTCTGCCTCGACTGCACTCTACTTTTTTTTCTTCTTTTCAGCTCAAACTCACAATTGCATTCCGCTTTGGGCACTCGCTTTTTTTCTTCTTTTCTTTCTTTTTTGCACTTGCGCTCACACTCGATTCGCTATTTGCATTTATTTTTAGCGGCTTGCCGAATATTTCTTTTTCTTCTTGTGCATAATTTTGCGCCTATTATTTGATTACACGCAGCCGCGAAGATACGATAGATTTGTAGATATTTTCACACCTCTTTACACACACTCACACACACGCGCACGCACGCACACTTGCCAAATGGTAAGAAGCAGAATGAGCACGCGACCGTTGATCGCTTACGTTTTAGTTTCCTTTTTGTTTTTGTTATTTATTTTAGATTCGCTTCAGCGCAGAACGAAACGAAAAGACAGACGAAAAAAAAAGAACGACGCGCGCATCTTGCAGTTGCTATTCACAATAGATTCGATTGTTGTTGTCCGTGGCTACAAAACTCTGCCCGAAAAGAATTGATATTAATTTTGAATTGTTTGTTTTCCTCTTAGTTCACTTGATTATTTACTGTTTTAGTTGAAATCAGTTAGGTCTTTCTCGGGCCGCTTTTGCAGTCGCGCCAACCAAACACGTCGAATATCTGTGGGATACTAAAAACGAGTTGTGCTCAAAATTGCGGGGCCAGTCACAATCGCAGCGAAGGCGACAACGACTGCGCTGCGCGGCGAATTCGCCTAAAATAAACAAAGCAAAACGCTCAAAGAACATTGAGCGCTTGTTTTTGTTCGCTTTTGACTTTGCGTATTATTTACATTGTTAAGGCGAGCGATTAATGAATTTCAGCTGGCGGCGCGCTCTCTTAGTCTCTATCGCGTGCGCTCTGCCATATACAGTGTGTGTGTGTGATAGAGAGGGAGAGCGTGTGTGTGTAGTTTGTTGTCTTTTGTAGTTTTTACTCGCCTTTTCAATTGCATTCGCATTCACATTTAACAGTTGATAGCGTTCATATTGCTTTGGTGTTGCCAGATTTCTTATCAGTCTCGCTCTCGCTCACTCTCTGTGTGTGCTTGTGACCTGGGAAATGGGCAATTGCTGTTGTTGTTGTTGTTGCTGCTGTTGGTGCTAATGTGACCATGGCCGTAATTGATTGCCGCTCTCTGACTGCAGATAGAGAGAGGCCAATAAGTCGTAAATCGCAAATAAGCACATTTTCTGTCCGTCTGCAGTCTGGCAGCTTTCTGGACTCACAGTGGGCATTGACAACGAGCGCAACAGGTTGCCAGATAAACGAAAGTGCGTGAAACTGCTTTAAATAATAATACTTCATATTTTTCATAGATCATCGAGCTATTTTTATGCAGGGATTCATGCTGAATGACACATTGACCGTGTTGAGTATCTCTTTAAAGTACTTCTGTGCCTGATAAGTCAAGTGGTATTCGTATTATCGTGAGCAAATCTGAAGCACTTATAATATATACTATATATGTATATGTATTTAAAATTAATTTTAATAATTCAAGTGTGACCAAATCTGATCAAACATATAAATTTCTTTAAATTCCATAAATATTTTTAAGTTAAATGTTTTTAGCTTTTCAAACTCTCAGATAAAAATTAAAAATATAAAATAATTTATTTATATATCATTTATTCATCTATATAAAATCCCTCTCACATCCACAGCTTAAAACTATCAAGAAACTCACTAAAAAATGCCTAAAAGCGTGTTATCAGAGCACCCATAACAGCTGAGCTGAGCTGTTTCAGCTGACTTCTGATTACGGTTAATTTATGCATTTATTTATTTATTTGTTTTCTTTTGTGCTGCACAAAGGCAAGGCCTGAGCATGACTCAAAGCGCACGAATGCACCGTTAGCCAACGCAACAGCAACAAGAACAGTTTTGGCATGGAAAATAACGTCAAGAAATTTGTATATGCAAGCGCAACAAAGACGGCGCTACAACGAGCGCAGTCGAAACCGGCTTTGAGTTTGAGTTTGAGTTGAGTTGAGTTGAGTTGAGACTGAGAAGCAAAAGCAAAAGCACTCAACGACGACGACGGCCAGCTGTTGCAAGCTCTGTGTTAGCTTTGTGTTTGCAAAAGCAAAAAGAGCTTTTGCGAGCTTACGATATGCGGACTTTGAGTGAAGTTACGCACGAGTGCCAAAGGCCAATGAGTGCTTATTTGTTTATTGTGAATGCCCCTTTTCGCTCAATGCCAATTTGCCGGCTGCTCTCACTCAAGCTCTGTCTGTGTATGTGTGTGTGTGTGTGTGTGTGCGGGTGAGTCGGAAACGGAAATGCTGGCAACCGCTTGAAACGTGACAGCGACGCTTCCGCTGCTGACAAACTGTGTTGACAGAGCGTGCAACATGCTTTTATCCACTTGAGCCGCGCTTCACTGTATGCCCCCCCTCCATATACACCCTCTCGCCCTACCTCGCCATAAATTTCGCATAAAGTTGGCTTTTAGCTGCGTTTAGTTTTGTTTGTTTGTTTGTTTGTCTGTTGGAAATTAATTAAAACTTTATGTGATTGTTGCGCACAAGTTTTGAGTACTTCCCACCCTCTACCCCCGCCCTCTTCCCCTATCCCCACCCTTCTTCTTCAGCCAATAAATCACTTGAGTTGCTGTTTACAGCTCATCTTGATTTGGCATTGATTGGCAAATTTTCATGCTTTTCAGCAGCTTTTCCACTTTTCCGTCTGTCCAATTGGTATCCAATTGGGAAATTGGAAATGCAGTCAAGCGCTGCAACTAAGCCGACGCATAATTTTTGGCCACAATTTGTGGCATTGTTGTGGCTGCCACACGTTTTCCGATTTCAATTTAAATGCCATTTTGGGAGTAGAAGGGGAGAGTTTTGCTAATACTAGAATAAACTTGGTCGGGGAGTGATCTGAAGAGAGAAATTTTGATGAAACTAAAGGGTTTTTGAATTTTAAATATGAAGAATTACGAAGGGAGCAGGTGAAACAAATAGTTGGAGTAGTAGAAAGTTGTGAAAGGAGTAGAAATAGTAGTAGTAATAGTAGTAGTTGGAACAGTGGTTGTAGTTTAAAGTAGTAGCAGTTGTGAAAATGGGAGATATATATACAATAATTATTAGTAAGTATGCATATAGTAGTAGACAGCAGTAAATAGTAGTAAGGTATAGTAGTAGATAGATGATAGATGGTAGTAGTAGATAGTAGTAGGAATAAGAGTAGTAAATGTAGATAGTGGTAGTAGTCAATAGTAATAGTAGGATAGTAGTAGATAGTATTAGTAGTAGATAATAGAATTAGTAGTAGTAGTAGTAGATAATAGAAGTACTAGTAGTAGTAGTAGGTAGTAGTAGTCGATAATAGTAGTAGGATAGTAGTAGATAGTAGTATTTAATAGTCCTAGTAGATAGTAGTAGTAGTACATAGTAGTAGTAGAGGGAAGTAGAAGATTAAAGTAGTAGATAGTAGTAGGAGGTAGCACGAGAAGCAAGTAGTAGTAGATAGTAGTTTGCCTATTAAAAGTAGGAGTAGCCTTTGCAGTACTATCTGTCTGAAAAGCAAGGAGCAGGAATAGTAGTAGTTCCTAAATAGTAGTAGTAGTTCCAATAATAAATAGTAGCTTACAATAACAACTTATAGCATAACAGGACTGTTAGGGTGTAGCTGAGTAGTAGTAACTGGTATTCCACTACTCAAATATTAGTCTCTTTCTAGATAAGTAGTAAATACTACTATTTAAGTATGCCCATTAGTAGTAGCCACAGACTACCTTTTATATCAATCAACTTTCCCAAATGGCGCAGCAATGTTAACAAAGTTCTTACAGCTTTTTGGCCCATAGTAAAGAACTTAAAGCCTTTCGTTTATTGCCAATTCTGCTGCCACTTTACAAAGTAAGCAACACTTTTTCCTTCCTTTTTTTCGCCCGTTTTGTAGCCACTTAAGCGGGGTGTTTCCCCACTAAATCAAACCCCATTATCTGGCAGCCAGCTTGATCCCGGCGTTTCTGCAGCTGAGCGACATTTAAAATTCAGTGAGTGCTCATTAATATTTTATCTGACAAACGCTAATGACTATGAAAAAGCCAAGAGCAGAGCAGAGCTGAGCATGAGACTGCACGACTGGCAGATACCCTGTAATCAGGTTTTGGATTATCAATTGGAATAATACAATAAGCACTATATACTTATGTATCTGTATATAATGTGATATTATATATCATGTATCATATATCATATATCATATATCATATATCATATATCATATATCATATATCATATATCATATATCATATATCATATATCATATATCATATATCATATATCATATATCATATATCATATATCATATATCATATATCATATATCATATATCATATATCATATATCATATATCATATATCATATATCATATATCATATATCATATATCATATATCATATATCATTAATCATACATAATATATCGTATATCATATATCGTATATCATATATCATATATCATATATCATATATCATATATCATATATCATATATCATATATCATATATCATATATCATATATCATATATCATATATCATATATCATATATCATATATCATATATCATATATCATATATCATATATCATATATCATATATCATATATCATATATCATATATCATATATCATATATCATATATCATATTTCTTATATCATATATCATATATAATATATCATATATCATGTATCATATAGCATATATCATATATCAAGTATCATGTATTATATACAATATATCATATATGTATCATACATCATATTTCTATCCATTTCTGCACTTTATTCATTTCAAGTCCAATTTTATTTCATTTTCTTCCCATTTCTTTCATTCGTTCCAAAACTCCCTTCATGCGCTTCTTATAGTTACAGGGTATGGAAAGGCAAGAAGCAACAGGCGCCATTTACGACACGTTCAGAGCTGATATCTACGCAGCATGAATTGAGACAACGTTGGCAAATTGAACGTTTAAATATGCTGCAAATCAAAGAACACAAAGAAAAAAAAAACATGGAGAGATGAACTTTTTGTGAACTTTGAACCACGAACTACGAAAGGTCTGCCGGACAGCCTTTACAAGACAGTAAAGGAAAACTTTTAAGCTATTTTAATATGTAACTTAAAGTAGAATTTGGTAGTTCTGAAAACTGAACTAGTTCAACTGTAATTGGAACTGGATCATTAACTGTAAGTGCTATTGTGAGAGGATATATTAAAAACTTATAAGCCACCTTAATTTGATCAAATTAAAAAAAAAACTAGTTCAAGAACCGGAACTAGTTCACTAATTGAAACTATTATTGATAACATAAGTAGTTCTGGAACTACAACCCATAATATTTGTTTCAATTATTTTTATTTTTGTAAAAATGTACAAAATTTGTAACTAGTTCAAATAGAACTAGTTCAGCAACTTGTAGCAATTTCGGAACTGTAACTTACCAATCTTGCGTCGAGCTCGCCATAAAACTGGAGGTGCAGCTTGGTTGGGTGAAGAGGCCATGTTGCTATATAGATTCCTTAATGCCGATATCTGTAAGACCAAAGAAAAATCAATTAAATAATGCATATACGAAATTTATACATATATATATATACATATATATATATATATATATGTATATTTTAATTACTGTAAACTGTGGAGTCATTATGGGGCAATTGGTTTCTTAATTTCTGCTGATTGATTGAATCATATTCGGGGCATTATGCAATAAAATGTTTTGGCCAAAAACTTTGCCGCTAACATTGAACCCAATCTTTTGTATATATGTACATATGTATGTGTATATATCCGCAAAATATGCCAAGGCACATCCGCCACAAAGAGAGGCAAAAAAACCCAACAAAAGTAATCGAATGAAAAATTATGAATGACAGCGCTGATTAATGGAGTCAGACAAAACATCATTAGGCCAAAGTGAACAAGTAGAAGGCGAAGAAGCAGAAGGTGGCCATAACAAAGTTGCGCTCCAGAAGTTGGCCAAATATGTGCCGAAAAGTTTGCCCCCAATAAACAAATTATATATATGTACATATAATTCGATCCCATGGGAATATAAGCTATGAAGTCGAGAGCTCTTGAGATATGTATTTGATAAGCTGCGAAGTCTAATCTAATAAAATTGATATTAACCTCTCTTCGAAAGGGCTTATCAAAAGTTTTTTTCATGTGAAAGATGATTTTTTGATTATAGAAGACTTCCGGTGATTATACTCTATATATAACTATATCATATATGATATTTGATTGAGAAATATGAGAATTAAATATGTTGAGTGAAGAAAGCTTAAAAAAACTCAGATAAATAAGAGATAAATATAATAAAATATATAAGAAATTATAAAAAAAATCAAGTAAAAAATTAAATATAAAAAAATATTTACATAAAAAACTATAATATATAAGTATGTAATAAAAACTTATTTTAATAAAAAAATTTTTATTTATAAAAAAATATATATAAATATAAAAATTTAATGTAACAAAAATTACCTAAAAATAGAAAAATTGTTTAAAACAGTTTGAAAATTTTATGGCAAAATATTTTGGGTTATTCGGAACAATAAGTGCCTGTCTGTCTTTTTCCCAAAATTATGTCAAATAAGTTTCTAAGGAATACTTTTATTAGATAAAAATACACATTATTCACATTTGCTATAAATTTCTGGAAATATTTTTTGGAATTAATCTTAAATTGTTTTCAACCGAAAAACTATTCATATTAATAGCTTGAAATTGCAGCGAAATTTTCTGATTCACAGCAAAGCTTTTGGAACAAAAAAATATATATCTAAATCTATATATACATAGCTATGTTTATGCATGTCAATCAAACGTTTCCAGGCATCATCAAAATAGAAGCAACAAATTTCCGTCTAATACTTTTACGTCTCGTGGCTTTTGAATGAAATTCTTTATTGAATGAAAAACAAAAGTGCGCAAATAATATCAAGTCAATTGACGCTGCTAAGAATATATATCTATATCTATATCTATATATATCTATATATATCTATATCTATATGTATGACTGCACTCTTTGGACTCGCTCGATTCTGCTCTGAAGCAAATTACGCTCTTCTGCTTCTGCTGCTGCTCTTGCTCTTATCAGCTCTGGCTTTGCTCTGGCTCTTCTTTGGGCGTGTTATCAGCCACGCCAACGACCTTGACAACATATATATGTTTATGTTTATATATGCATATACACATTTGTATTTTATCTGACATTTGTTGCGCGCGCATTTCAATCGATGTCCACTCAAAGTCAAATTGCCCCAATGTCAATGAACTGGGCCAAGTATTTATTTATTTCTTTTTCATTTTTTTTGTTCCTAGGCGTGGGCACTGATTGTGCTTAGAAGTCGTTGTTGCCGGCGGCGGCGCTTAAAAAAAATGTATACATACATATAGTATATATAGTATATATGTATAGAAAAAGTCAGGCAAAAGTAAACAATGCGAAACACTTACAACAAAGCAGCGCAGCCGAATTCAATTCAACTTGATTAAAAGAAACTAATTAGAAACAAATAAAAAATGTGCTTTAAAAACCTGACAAAAAAAAGGATATTTGAGCGACTGAGGTCGACTATTGAATGCTCTTCTTATAATTTCTAAATTTTGTATAATTTATTTTTTAAAGTTCATGAATATACAAATTTCTCTCTCTCTTTCTCTTATTGCATATCTTTGCCTTTTCCTTAAGCATTTAATTCTTAGCTTTAGCAGCTAGCTCCAGTGCAAGCTTAGTATTTAATGCTTCTATATAGCTCTCTCACTCTCTCTCCCCCCTCTCTCTCTCTCTCACTCTCTCTCCCCTCTCTCTCTCTCTCACTCTCGCTCTCTTTCATTTCAATTACCATTGGCAGCACTCTCAGCTAGCAAGTATTTCAGCTTCAAGTCCAGCTTCAAGTTCCGTTACGCGTAAATGCTGCCATTCTATGTCTCTCTGTCCTCTTCTCTCTCATTAAGTACCTTACGATTTGTGGATGCTAAGCGGAATACCATCCACATGCTTTGGCTAGCTGGCAAGGCATGCGCCTGGCAAACAAGTTAGCGCCGGTTCGAATCCGGCTTCAAACTTTACCTACGTCAGACCATTTTTTATTTATTATTTATTTTTAATTTTATTTAATAACTTACGGATTTTGTATGGCTTTGTGAATGACTTTTTATTTTATGCTAAATTCTTTATTTATTAATTTGCCATGGGATTTAAATAAAAATTGACATAGAATATATACTATAATATATAAATTTATAATATACATATATTCACATATGGCACATTCAACTTTAATATTTATATGCTTTCTTCCCTAGAGTATTACCAACAAATGAAAGAGTTCAAATTGTCTATTGCCCTTTTGGCTGCACGTTTTGATTGCATTTTTTTGATAAGCGAAAAAGTGCACAGCACGAAAAAAGAGAAGCAAAACAAACAACAACAACAACAACGAACATTAATTAATAGGCAGAGAAAAATGTGTGCAAATAGCCGGCGCATGCGACGCGATCGGACACTAATTATTATTGTTATTGCGGCTATTGTTATTGTTGTAATTGCTGTAATTGTTGTTGTTGCTGTAAATGTTTTTCTTTTTTTCATACTTTTTCATATTTTGATTAAATTCAAATCAAATCATTTAATGCGGCGCCCAATTGTCGAATGTGTCGATCAAAGTGATCATCGATTATCATAGTCGGGGCAGCTCTGATTAGCTATACACAAATACATATATATAGGCTTGTATATAGACAATATATGTATATAGACAATCGGCCTATGATTATTACAACTGCGCAGATTGTTTGCAATCGCATTGCCCATACAATTAGTTGCTGCACAATGCCCCTAGACAATAACAAACAAATTGCAATTGGCAGATGCGAGAAAAGCCAACAACAACAACGGCAAATTGAAAACATATTAGTGTAGAAACTGATCGACCAGCAGGATACCCTAAGTAGGCAAAGTATGGAAGCTCATTTGTATAAGCTTAGGGTATATACTATACTCTAAATACTCTATAAACTTAATATACTCTATATACTCTACATAAATATAGCCTTTTTCTATTCAGTAAAGAAAAGTCTCAGGGTATACACTATACTCTATACACTCTACACAATCCAAACACTCTGTATACTCTATATACTCTATATAATCTATATATTCTATATACTCTATACACTTTATATTCTCTATATACTCTATATACTCCATATACTCTATACACTCTTCTCTCCTCTATACTCCATTTTCTATATAGGCTAGTCGATGTCATATTGAACTGTTCCTCAAGCAATTTATCTATATATCTTTATAAACATTCATATTCCTGAAGTCTTTATCATCTTCTATCTGCCACTTACATTCCAGTTGCATCATCACACCCCATCTCTGCCCACTTACAGGGTACAAACTTAACAAATAACTGCATTAGGTAAGAAAATGTCACAATCGAGCTAAGCAGAAGGCAAGGGAAGAGCGAGTGAGAAAGGCAGGAGTTGTGTCGTTAACCGCAAATCGTGTACATTAGATAACTGCAAATATGCAAGTGTATAATTAGTAGATAGTGGATACTAGATATACACAGCACACACACACTCAGGCACGTGCATGTGCGTGTGTGTGAAACGGGTTTCAAATCTGTGCTCATTTAAATTAAAGCTAATCGAACCTTTATGAAATTTCTACTTGATTTAATTAGTGTAAATAGATTTTTAAAGTTGAGCTCAATAAATGTATATAATAAATAAATATAAATAATAAATAAATCTATAATAAATAAATATATATAAAAAAATATAAAAATATACATATAAAAAAATTAAAAGATATAATAAAACATATAATAAAAAAAAATTTTAATAAATATTCATATATATATATTCATATATATATATATAAATTCATAAATATACATAGGTAAATTAAAAAATATTATTAAAAATAATTTGATATAGAAAAATAATATATTAGAAATTACAATAGTAATTATTTTCGAACTTTTTAAGGACACTCAACTTCAACTTCTATGATTCATGATAAGTACTGTAAAATATAAGTTCATAACTTAAGATTATATATTATATATCATATAACTTTAACAGGAAGAATTATGTGCAATCTTCTGCTAATAATATGTGACATATTCCCCATTATATAATCTTTCCTGAAAGAATACGTCAGACAAAAATATAAATAAAACAAAAAATAAAAAAACTACATAAATAAAATAAAACAAAAATTATTTGTTCAATATTATTTCTTATTTTATATATTTATATTATATATCCACATTTATATTATATATTATATAGATTTCCAAATTTTCTCTTTAAACAACTATCGACTCTTCCGTTAAATTATCAAACTCTTAAGAAAGCACTTCAGAAGAAACCGCGCCGCAGTTCAAATTTCATATTTGATAATACAAAATATCTCTCTTGGCCAATTAAAAGTGTCAGTGATGAAATGCCGCATAGAAAGCGAAAACTAAAAGGAGCAAAATAACCGTAAAGCTCTCTCATTATCAAAGTTTTGGTTTCACAACAAAAAAGAAAAAGAGAGAAAGTGGAAAAAGTGGGAGAGGAAAAATTATTGGGGGGTGGGGGTGGGAGGTGGGAGTTGGGGTAGGGGGGGGGGAAGGGGGGATAAAAAGAAGAGAGTAAAAGAAAGAGAGCTAGAGAGAATAAATAGATTTATAATAAATGAAGAACGGTTTTTAACGATAAATAAAAGATATAGTAGAAATGAAAAACGAGAGAAGAAAAATTGAGAGTTTATAGAGGAAAGAAGAAGAAAAAAAGGAGAGGTCCAGAATGGGGGGAAATTGAAAAACGTAGTTAAACTACAAAAGGAAAAAATTTATAACAGACGCAATGCGTATCACGCAGTAAACAACAAATTTTTCAGGCAAACAAAAAAAAAACAACCGAATAATAAATAACAATAATAAGAGTAGGGAAGAAGAGTGGGCAAGAGAAACGTGCAATGAAACGCTTAATCAATGAAAATAATAATCGTAACAACAATAATCATAATAACAATAGCTAAACACGTACCCGAAAACGATCAGCGACGTCGCTTGCACTTGGACAAACACTCGAATTTCGAATGCGATGTCGAATTCGGCTATTCGATATATATAGTAAAATTCGCAAACAAAAAAAAAACTAGGTGAGACTTTAACTAGTGGGCGTTAACGACACCGGAGGCGGCTGTGCCCGACAAGACTGATGTGAGAATCGAAGAGAAGCGTCGCTTGGTCAAGGCGTTAGACATACGTGTGTATAATTAGACTGTCAGACGGACAGACAGACAAAGAGGCGAGCGAGCAACAAATCAATCAGCCGAAATATTCGCATCTCATGACCGGCATTTTAATATTTGCAAAATACCCTGACAAAATGCGAAAGGTCATGTGGAATGTAGATGCAGTTTGAGGGCGGACTAATGAATAATGAGTGATGAATAATGAATAATGAATAATGAATAATGAATAATGAATAATGAATAATGAATAATGAATAATGAATAATGAATAATGAATAATGAATAATGAATAATGAATAATGAATAATGAATAATGAATAATGAATAATGAATAATGAATAATGAATAATGAATAATGAATAATGAATAATGAATAATGAATAATGAATAATGAATAATGAATAATGAATAATGAATAATGAATAATGAATAATGAATAATGAATAATAAATAATAAGTGATTAATGATGGAATATGAATAATGAATCAATAACCAATAAGTAATGAGTAAATTAAACTGAATGATAAATAATAAATAATTAATAATGAAAAATTAATAATGAACAATGATTAATGAAAAGTTGAGAATTTATGCTAATGAATCTTTTAACCAGAAACATTTACTAATGAAGAAGTATTAATGTGAAATTAATCATAATTAATATATAATAAATATCTATAATAAATATCTATAATCAAGGAAAACATATTGAAGAGATATATATTAACATATCTTACAGATAGAGCATTAGCTCTCAGACTTGCATTACATCCGCCTTAGTTTCGCATGAGCTTGCGACTCTTTTGGGGTGTTTGTGTGTTGGGTTTTTTTGGGTGTTTTTTTTTGTTTTTTTTGTTTAGTAGTTTTTGTTGTTTGTTTTTTTTTTTTTTTTTTTTTTTTTTTAGTTTTTTTGTTTTTTTTGTTTTTTTTTTGTTTTTTTGGGGGGGTTGGTGTTTTGTTGGGGTGTTTTTTTTTTTGTTGTGGGGGTTTTATATTTTTGGTAATTGTTTGGCACATAAAATTTAAAGTTGGGCAGGCAGGTACGATATATGTCTCCTTGGCATGGGCGTTGGTTGGTAACATCTGCCGCATGCCAAGTGGCAACCCTGGCGGGGAAATGTCATATTTGGCAGTGCGACTCGACGACTGAATGTGAATGTGAATGTGAATGTGAATGGGACTGCGAATGGGAATTGGCAATTGAAATCGGAAGGTTTGTGAATCGTAGTTAACTCCACATTAACTGCGCCTAAGTGCGTCGTTCACAGTGCCTGACATGCCGTGTCACAGCAGATAAGATATATGAGCGGGCGAGCACATACTAAACGGCTTTATATACTATACTATATCTGTAAGCTTCATAAATATTTGTTGTTTGCGCAGATTTGCGGCCGCTGATAAAAGGTATCTGCAGTGTGTGTGTGCCCCTTGATATCAAAAAGATGGCAAACACCAACAAGCCACAGGAGTCGATAGATAAAGCTAGAGATTGCTCAACTAGAAAATACCCTATAAACAACTAGAAAATACCCTGGTAGAAACTGTAAATGGAACTCCTGAGAGAACTATAAGAGAGGCGTACATTTATACTATATATTATACATATATTTTTTCTATCTTCAATCTACCTACTCAGAATCTGTATACACTTATACACATCTATTGCTTTGCCCTTAGCTCCACATTTTGTTTATTTATTTAGTAAACAAATTTTGGGTTAAGTTTGCTTTGGCTATGATAGTTTCAGTTTGTTTTCATGTAATGTTCTGTTGTTTGTCGAAGGAAGTAGAATGCTTAGATAATGCGCCCTCAAATAAGAATTGTTCAGTGGGCTAGGCATATAAGAAATTTAAGAGCTAGATAATCAAAGCATTAGATGTAAATAGCAAATACATTAATTTCTAGATTCAACTAGCTTATAATGTTATTTTTATCAATGTAGATATTGGGGAAAAAGTTATCAATAGTTCGAGTTTTCGATTGATAATATAGAAACTCATCATATAGAGAAACTTCTTATAGGGAAACCATTTAGATACAGAGATCCTTGGAGCTTGAGCTACATAATTTCATATGAAATAAGAGTTATGGATAGGTTACTTGATCTTTGAGAGCATTTTAGAGAATTTAAAGTCTTTGAAACCAATTTAGTTTTCAGTTCAGTTCTGTTCAAATCTTTGACAGTTTAAACTTGATATTCTTGATCTTAACTTCATGCATTTAAGTCATTTTATAGTATTTTGAAAGCATTTAGTAAAGCTCATTTAAATTACATCAAAGCTTTGCGAGTCATTCAGAACTATATTTTAGTTAGTGATAACATTTTTATGGCATGGAGGATTTTCCAATCTCTTTGGAGGATCAAAGTCAGCTTGAGATAAGTTTTGTCATAGGCGCTTTTAGTTGCTGACTAATAATACCTAGTACATGCTCCCGCTCAGTTACCTGATAACTTAACCTGGCTATAATCTACACACAAAGACTGTTCACTCATCAGCTGCCAGGTTGGTTTCCGTTGAATGCGTGTTAAAAGCCACGCGTATCACGAATTAACACAAATGTGCTGATTGAGTGGTTCAATTTTTGTTGGCTTGCTGCGCTGAGTGGTTTCCCGAAAAAAAAAGAAAAATTAAAAAAAAAAAACGTTGTCAACGTTTTGTTGGCGCACCTGTTAATGATGCGAATGTGCGTCTGATGATGATGATTCATGGCCATTACTTGATGGCTCGAACTGTTTGTTGGCCAACTTCACTTAGCGATATCACTAGCCGGTCTCCAATTGGTAACGCTTCATTAACAGTGCTGTGCAAATGTTAAAGCATACTCCCCAATGACGCACTTTCCAATTCAATCCAATCCATTCAAAACTTCTGACGTCTAAACATCTGGCAATCCGTTCTCGCCTCCGCCTCTGACGTCTGAAGTTTTGTTTCAAAATGGAAACGTTATTTCTGGTAATTACCGCAAAGCGGCGGACGACTGGCCGCACAGTACAGGAAATGATAAGAAATGTTTCGCACCTGCACCTCAAGTTGATTCATTTCAGGTGTCAATGCTGTAAGCGGAACTGATTCAATTGAACCGCTTCCCATTAAAACTAGATGCGGAGACAGCTTTTCGGAATTTCACAAATTGCTTAATGAAGCTAATTTCATTTCATAATTATATCAAATAAAATCAAGAATGAGTTAGCTAATGCTAATTTTCAGCTAATTAGACTAGCTCTGAACTAGTTCTGGCTAGAAAACGGCTCCAATAAGAACTTCCTAAAAACTGGTTCCAAAATTATATGAAAGTTTTAGTTCTTTTTAGTGAGCGGCAAGCTGTGTCTAACTGGTTAAGCTTTAAAAAGAACTAGTTCATTCAATCAACGAGTAAAAGAACATGTTCAAAATGTTTTAGATTAAAATAATTTGAATTTGCTTATTAAATTTGAATCATTTCATTTTTGAACTAGTTCTTTGGCACTCAGAACCAATTTGAACCAGTTCAATATCTTTTATGTGCGTCAGTGTCCGTCAGCAACCGAGTACAGAGTTTAAGATAAGTGCACTTCAACTTTAATTGAAAGCTTTAGCCAGAAATTGCGACAACTCAGGTGAAAAAGGTAAGAGAAACGCCCAAACGTGCAAACTCCTCCACTTATCTCGGGCGCTGCGACATTAAATGTCAAAATTATCTAAGTGCTTGCCAGCTGACAGAAAATAAAACCAAAAGTGAGTCCGAGAGACAGACGAGAGAACGACAGACAATTAGATGTGATATCTTTTCGCACTCGGCCCACAAACAAAGGCAGTAAAAAGTGAGCCGAAGCTTGGAGCTAATTAGTGCTCTTGCTACCACCAACAATAACAATGATAATAAATATAAAAATTCTATGAGCTGCCAGATGAGATATAGTATAATAACGGGCCGAGCGACGAAAGGCGCCTGATAACCAGCCTAATTTAATAAGCCACTCAGCAACCCGAGTCACGTTCCGAGCACAACAAACTGAATTTGATCAAGTGCTGAAAAGCAAATGTCAACTGGGAACCTTTGCGTGATTGATATCGAACAGGAAGTGCGAGTGCGAGTGCGAGTGCGACTAGTTCCAGCTCATAGCACCCACTGTGCGTCTGTGTTTGGGGGAAGTCAATGCATAATTTATTTGTATTTGGGCTGCATACTTATGGCAAGCACTGTGCTGTGAGTGCTTGCACTGCATTTCAACTCTCAGCTACTTTTTTAAGTTTTATGACTCTAGGCCGTTAATTTAAGCTAACAAACTTTTTACACTCTGTCGACACTGCCCAAAATTAGTATATAAAATGATCAGTAGTTATACCGATTTAAGCTCGCAATAAATCAATTATAATGAAAGCTCAAATAATATAATTAACAAATTTAAAAATTATTGCAAAAAAAATGTTATAAATATATTAAAATATAAAATTGTTTTTCAAATATATTTTAACAATTTTCCAAAATTATATTTTAATATATTTAAAAAAGAAATCATTAAAA
Organism: Drosophila paranaensis; assembly: GCA_035047545.1. Lineage (NCBI taxonomy): Eukaryota > Metazoa > Arthropoda > Insecta > Diptera > Drosophilidae > Drosophila > Drosophila paranaensis. The sequence continues at coordinate 11,500,731 of JAWNPL010000153.1, forward strand.
GAATATTGTTGTATATCAAATATGTTTCAAAAATAGTTTTAAAATTGCTAAAAAACTAAAAATATTATAGATAAATTTTAAATAATTTTTGGATAGTTTTCAAATTTAATTTGTATATATTTTTCATCATTCATTAAATAGCTTTCTTTAATTGGAAGTATGACATATTTTTGTGGCCCCAAATTTCTTGCAGTGCACTCAGCTCAACTCACAAAAAGCAAGCCAATTTCCTTGGCAGTACCGTTAATTAACTAACTGTAAACTAAGCTGATGCGCCAAGGCAACAACGTGTCATTCCATTTTCTATAGACCACAAAAAATTACAGCAGAAAAAAACGAAAAAAAAAAAAATAAAAAACAGTCCATAAAAGTTGATTTTACAATTTAACTGAGACACGTAGCAAAGGTAATAGCGGGGCACCTGGCGGGGTGAGTAGCCGGCCATAAACTTCAAGTGCTGCTCTGGCTGGCGGCTGGCTGTTGGCTGTTGGTGCTCAGCTGGCAGCTGAAGTGCCTTATCTCATTGACCATATAACATGTAGCCCATATTTAACTCGGCTTCAGTCTCGTACCCAACCTACATGCACCGTTATACGGCCAACAAGCTTTTCATGCTTGCTAAATATTTGGCAGAAGAACAAGAATAATTAAAATAAGAAAAAGAGTATAAGAGTGTGAATGAATTGTGAAATGGGAAAGGGTAAGAGAAGTTATAGAACTTTATATATAGAATTTTGTAATATTTATCATTTCTGTTAAGAAAACTCAGCTAAAAACTAGTTTTAGCTATAATTGCTTAAATCTAAAATATTTATTTTAATATTTTAGCTACTGCTGCGACAAAATGTTAATACCCTTAATAGTTAGTGTATAAAGACTTTTGGGAAGGTCTGAAGCATTCATTCGAACACATAAGAACCGAAAAAGAGAAAGAAATCGGAGCAAAGCGAGCTTGAAAATAAAAACAAAACAACATTTTTTTTTTAATTTCACTTGCAACAAACAGTAGAAAAGAACTAATAAATTCTTAAGTTTCTAAAGATGTGAGGAACAAATAAATGTTAAGTTTCTATATAGTAGACTTAGAGAGCTACTAAATTGTTATAATTTCCATACAGAAGTCAATATTGGAGTGGAGAACATAAATGCTCTGAATGGTTCATTTAGCATTGATGCCTCTTCAGTTCCACAAAATTCAGGTTTTAATATTCTCGGAATAGGCAAAAACAAAACCAAATTTGGTTGTCTTCTTAATCTAGATTATGTTCTGCATTAAAATAGGTAGCACAGCTCAAGCTGTGAACAAAAAAAACTTATAATAACCAAATTATGCTAAACAAAGCCTAAATATGCCATAATTTATGCGGCAACACCTTTGTTAATCGAAATTTATGGGCATAAAAGGAATTTGTTTACTCAAAAACTGTTTTGGATTATGAATAATAATAAAATGAAAAAAAGAAAAATATAAAAAAAAAATAAAATAAAAATTAAAATGATATTCAAACTCTTTTAGAATATGAGTAATAAATAAAATGAAATAAGAAAAATATAAATAATAAAATAAAAATAAATAATAAAAATAAAAATATGATTAAAAATATGAACAAATATAAAAAATAAAATAAATAAATAAAATATAAAAAAATTAATAATATGTAAAATATAAAAAAAATATGTAAAATATAAAATATAAAAAATATATATAAATAAATGCATAAAAAATTCATTGTAAATTTAAATAGTATATGATATATAGTATATAAATATAGTATAGTTATATAGTATATATGAATATGAGAACTATAAAATTGTGTTTTTTTTATGATCTATAATATATTTTTTAGTTTTAAATTTAAGTATTATAATTTTATATTATTTCATATTAAGAATTTCATTTTAGGTTCTATACGGATTTTTTTTATAAATGTTTAAATATGAATATATATTTTATTTGCATTTACATTTTTTTTATATATATTTAATTAAATTTTTATTAAATTTCATTCACTTATAATTTATAGTTAATCAAAGGAGAGCAAAATGTACTTACATTAAAGATGAATAACTAATTATTTAGCATAAGCTTTAGACACTAACTAACACACGCAAAATTGCAAAGAACACGTATGTATATAAACAAATGGTATTGAATTTGTATATACTTTATATATATTATATTATTTATATATATATATATATTTTTTTTTTGCTTTTATTTAAATCACATTCGAATACACAGATACGGTGAGTGCTTAGAGACTCGGTTTTAATACGCATATACAAATTTGTAATATAAGTATATATTCTTTATATATATTTGTATGTATATATTCTTTATATATATATTGATATTTCAGTTATATTTTGCCCGAGTTGTCGCGCCGTTTGTGCGTTTCTTTTTTACTTTTTTTCATATATATATTCGAAAAGGAAGGGGAATTCAGGCACATAAAAAACTGTCGCTGTTATAATAAATTATAGCGTGCTTCAGACAGAGACAGCAACAACAAAAACACATATAAAAAAAACAATGTATGTGTGTGTGTATGTATATATTTAATTTCTTTCTGCTTCTTTTGCTGCTCTTTTCGCCAGCCTTAGAAAATTATGAATATTAATCACGAATCTGCCAAGTTACGTTGCGGTTTTTTTCTTTTTGTTCATATTTCAATTCAATTTTTGGTTTAGTGGAAAAATTTTGAAGAAGAAACATTTATTAAGCAAACTCCGCAGCTGCTGATGCTGCTGCTGCTGCTGCTTTCTGCCTCTGCTTCTGCTGATTCTTCGCGTTTGTTTTGTTTTAGTGCTTGGACAACAACAACAACCACATTTCTACAATCGCCCATACAGCGAAGCACTTTTTTTCTTCACACGCACACACACACACACATAGAGAGGCGCATGGGAGCGTAAAGAGAACAGCGCTGCCAGCAGGGGTGGGTTGGGGTATTGGTAAATTCTGTTGCCTCTTTTTGCACTTTGCTCTTTATACTTGTATTTTTTGTTGGTTTACCTTTTGGGCTGCCCAGTACAAAAGTTCGTTTCACAATTTTGAATTTCGTTGCTGCTGCTGCTGCTGTTGGTATTTGCTGCCTGCCTTTGCCGCAGTTAACACACACATTCATGCACAGACACAGTCGACACACACGATCAGCCGCCGGATCAGTTCATCATTATCAGCATGATGATTATGATGTTCCAGCGTGCGCGAGGGCGACGACGACAACGACGACGATTGCTTTCGTTTCAACTTTCGACAAAGCGCACACACTGCTCGAAACGAACTGCACGCGACGAGCTCTCAGCGTTAACTGATCATCGACGCTGTCGCTACGTCTGGCTCTGGCGTTGGCTCTGCCGCCGTCTCTGCCTCTGCTACTGTTGCGCTGCTCTATTCCCTGAGAGAGTCGTCACACTGGGAGAGCCCAATGCGGGAGAGCCAGCTAGCTTGCCTGCAGCTTAGTCTGCGCTGTTCCCAGCTCTGCTCAAACGTTGTAATTCGTTCTTTCTTGCAGATTTAGCTGCTTCTGCACTTTCTGCTCTCCTCTCCTTGCCCTCTGCTGCTGAGTGAGTTTGGGCTTTTTTTTCTGCCAGCTAACGGGTTCAAAGTCCGGAGTAAAGGGGAAGTCAAAATTTTGCAGGCTGCCTGCCGCAACGTCTGCGCTTTTCAATTGCCCCATGCCCAGCAGGCTGCAGTTGTTAAGTGATCGACTAGCAGATGGCCTGTAATTGGCATTAGTTACGCAAGACTAAACTAACTAAAATGTGTGATATGTATTTCATAAGAATTAAAATTTTTTAGACTATAATCCTTGTCATATATATGTTATGTTTTTCAGCATAGCCTCAAGTCGTTAACACCCTTTTCTATACACCTCTGCAGCGTACAGGGTATATACAGTTGGTTTCCGAGCGCATTGCAGTTGCTCGCTTTTGTTGTTGCTTCTTTTTCTTGTGTTTTCGATCTTCTTCTTGCCCACGCTGTTTGCCTTCACACTTGGCCCCGATCGCTGCGCTGAGGTGCTAATGAAAACAAATTCTGGCTGTGCTCAGCCCTATTTGATGCCCTTGCCCAAGCCCTATTTGCGGCTCTGCCTAAGCATATTGTCAATAAACACCTCAGGTGGAAAGTCAGCTAACTGATTTATAATCATGTGCAAGCCTGTTTTGCCTATTTCTTTGTTGTTGATATACATATTTCAACTAAAAGCAGCTGTCAGCGGCTGCCCTGGCATCGCACCCGGAAACATCGTGGGTTGCTGCACTGTTTTATTGACTGAAATGTCGACTGTAAAAACAAAATCAGCTTTAAATATTCAAAGTTATATCCATCTGTTCAAGATATTAATTTTAATATGTATAAATTTTTTCATGACTCATAAATATTTTCGAGATTCATTACTATTTGTTTTCTAATATATTTCAAAATTAATGTTGCTTAAAAATATTTTGAAAAATATTTATTAATTATATATTTTTTAATATCTGAAAAATATAATTCATATAAAAAAACATACTAGTAAAAAATAAAATTTTAACAATATTTAGTTTTCTAATACCTCCTTAAATATGAAAAAAAAAAAAATACTATATGAGCAGAAACTCCAAGAATATTATTATAATAATTTGGTATTATGATATTTAGTTATGATATTATTTTGGATATCCAAAATTATTTTATTATTATTTTTCTGTACCCTAAATATATATATTTTCAAATATTTTTCATTATTTCCAATTCTTAAAAATATATAGTATCACTAGTTTTCCAGCTATAATACGCCCATTACATCAGCTGCGATCATAATATTTGGTAATTTCTCAAATTATATTCACCCATATTTGATCTCGTCGCTCTCTGAACCATATCGATTGTAACGTTCTGCTTGTGTTAGCCAAAGTTATTTCGCCAAACACACAAAAGATTTGCAAATCTCAAAAATTTCGACAGATCTTACAGAAGATCTCAAACCAAACAACACCCGAAAAAAAAAATACAATTGCAGCTGTGTTAAATGCCCTGAACCGCATCATCTGAAGAGCAGATGCAAAAGGCAAAAATATTTGCACATCGTTGGCAACGTTTGAAGCCATATATAGTATGCCGAATACTATATACTATAGATATATATAGAGTATAGCATAGTTAACCAAACAGTGGGCGATATCTGGTATATCGCCTCGATTGATTTAAGCAATTAGCATCCTCACAGCGCTCGCCATTAGTCACACACAATTGGCAATTGGCCGTCAATAGCATAACATGACACATTCTAGTATCGAAACTTTCATTATATTTGTAGTCTTTAAAGTGCCGAAAATATATATATGTATATGAAGGAATCTAGCTGAAACTAGTCGAGATATTTGCGCCCTACAAAGCTAAGGAATACATATGAAATTATGCCTAATAATGCCTATCAAATGGCTTCTACAACTTCTAACATATGCTTAACATTTATTTACATATGAAGCTCAATATTAACATTATCATAGCTTTAACATTGCCATTCACATGAATGTAATTAGCATTCATGTTAACCTTAACATGGCTATTAACATTAACATTAACATTAACATTAACATTAACATTAACATTAACATTAACATTAACATTAACATTAACATTAACATTAACATTAACATTAATAGACGTATTCACTTTAACATTCAAACAAACATTTATTATGTTATTAACATTCATCTGTCCATTAACATTTCCCACTAACATTATCTTCAACATAGCCCACCAACTGCCTGCTGAATGTTTTATACTCGAACTCAATAGAGCAGAGGGCAGGCAAGCGAAATACATATGGATGTATGTTGCCAGGTGGGATGTTGCTGGGGCAGCACACGCGCAACAACAACTCAATGCAGACTGAAGCTATATAGTCGAAAATAAATGTATGTATGTATATATATATTCTCTATGGCGTGAAACACTGACGACATAAGCGAACTGCGTGCTGCCAGACACGCACCAGACAATACAAAAGAAAAGAGCAGATCATGCTCGACAACGCACAACAAACAGGCGTGTGTGGAGCATAAACAATTTGGGCACATGCATGCGTAGTTGAATAAATATTACGTATACGTCACCTACTTCAATGAAAACCAATCTATCTTTAAGATTGATATACGTATATATAGTATATATATATATATAGATCTTCAGATCTTTTAATACACAAATTGTAGAACTTTTATTTGCATTCCCATCATCATCATTATCATCATCATCATCATCATCGTTATCATCTCAGCGGCAACGTGCGCCAATTGCTAGCTGCATCTGTATAATTTTCTCTCGCTCTCGTTCTCTGTGGGAAAATCTTTGCTCTTGATTGGCGCTCACATTTGATTCAATTAGGTTTTTGGTAGCAATTTGCATATGCCAAAAGAGAGGGCGGGCGGGAGAGGGCGGAGGAGAGGTAGCAGAGCGTGCGGCCTGAGGTTTGACGGAATTTCCTTTGCATATGAAGTGAAATTGATTTTAGCTCAATCAAAGCACATTTTTATCTGCTGCTAGTTGGCAAAACTTGTTCGTTTCACAACTTGGCTTTTACAAGTAGAGATTCTGGGCTATAGGAAAATCTTGATATATAATATAATTCTTTTGCAAAGTCAAAGCCAAAGCCAGAGACAATTAGCTATTTTTACGGATCAAGAATATCTATACTTCAGTTTGTTACATTATTTGTTTGTTTCAGCAAAAGTAATATAGCCCATCTAATGAGTTCTAGGGTATCCCTGCTATTCCTATCCTATTTCGCACACATTTCCCATTTCCTAATTCAAACTTAAACTGCAATCGATGCAATGGCCCAGCCTCAAATTAAAACGAGTTTGTGCTGTTATTGTTGTTGTTGTTTTTGAAAAACAAATCAGCGCTAATAACGGTCACGTTTTCAGCGGGCCAAACAGACGCATTGTCAGAGCGTCGTCGACGGCTATCTAAGTGTTATATCAGCCAGCAATAAAAACAGAATGAAGAGAGGGCGAGAGAGGGATGGAGAGAGGGGGTGAGAGCGAAGGGTTGCAAAAATTAAAGCCAAGATAATCAAAATAACAATGGGCCTACAGCAGCAACGGGACATTTGTAATGCAAAACAACAGAGACAGAGAGATAGATAGAGACAGAGAGAGAGAGAGAGAGGGAGAGAGGGAGTGGGAATGCAATGCAAAACAACAGCTGGATGGCAAAAGACAAACAGAAAACAGCAAAACAAAAACAGCAAAACAAATACAGAAAACAAAACAAAATGAGGTGCTAATCGAATGCATGCCGCCCCCCAAGCGCTGCGATGCGATGCGACAAAGAAGCACGAGCGAAGGGGGCAGACGGGGGATGCAAGCGGCGAGTGGAAGAACCAACAGTAAAGCAAATTAAGTAACTGAAAACATTCTTAAAATATGCATAAAGCACGACTTTGCGATACTCAAGTGGAATGGTGAACTTAGGGCGAGAGCTTTCTCTCTGTCTGAAGTGTCTATGGGCTTGAAGCTTAAAGTCGAGCTTTAAGTGCATAAAAAATTATCAATAAATATAATTAGTAGTAGAACTATTTAGTTATAGTTTCATAATTTCACTTTACTTGAAACTTAAACTGCAGAGTTTAAAGCTTTAAATGAATACAATACTAAAGTTCAAGCATATCAATATACTTAGTTCTAGAACAAGTTAAAGCTGAGCTGAAGAGCTTTAAGCCATTCTTTATTTAAAGATTTCCTACAAGGTTTACCTAGTCTATGGCAGACCTTCAATCTAAATAAAGCTTGTAACAAATCAAGACTTTACCCAATTCCCTTAAATTCAGCCAAGTTTTTATCTCTTCTACTATACATATACGAGATATACCACATTGAGTTGCGACAATTTACAGTTACATTCACTAAAAAGTCAACAAATCAACGACTTTACGGCGACAACGTTGACGCAACGTCAGGGTCATGAGTCGCACTTGAGTGTCGCATAAAACATAACAGTGTTAAGTGCGGATCTCTGTACTATATATATATATAAGTCTATATATATATACTATACATTGCCTGCGAATGACCGTAGATCGGGCGATTGCCTCGCTGACTAACTAACTGCATAGCTGCGGCTCGCCCGCGTCTCGAGTTGCAAATTGCAAATGCAAACCGCAATCGAACAATTTAATTGAGCAATAAATGACGGAAATTTCAACAACAATCAAAACACACAAAATATACATAAATATATATACATATATATATCTACAACAATTCTTTTTTTACCGTAAAAGGCAATCGCAGCAATTGCAACATTTTTCTTGTTGTTGTAAAACTCATTAAAATAACTTCGTGACAAATTGACAAAGATTTTTTGTTTCTCATTTTGTTGTTGTTGCAATTGTCAATTGCTAAAAAAGGAGGCCTGTCACATTTAAATAGAGTCTCAAGAATGTTAGAAACATTTTGTAGTTATTAGTTGAATAAATTATGGGATTTGTTAGACAAAGGAGTTTAGTTGTTTATGATTAGTTTAGTTAATTAAATAGCTTTTTATGATTATTTAAAAAAAAGGTATTTATTTTTTAAGCTAAAGAAAAAAAATTTAAAATATATATATTATTTATTTATTGTGTATTTTATTATATTTAAGCTATTATAATTTTGTATAAATTTCTAAAAAAAAATAGTCCAGTAATAATCTTATTTTCCCTTTCACTCGCAGTCCCCCATCTAATTTTCATATTTCTTCATAATCCCTCCAATGACACATTCATATTCATATTTATAATAATTAAGCAAAATTATTCACATATTTTTATCGCTTAGTCAACGGCGGCTTATCTACGATTTTGCACTTGACTTGCGAAAATTACTCATACGCATTGTTGCAGCTGACGCAAGGCAGTTGGCTCACTCAGCGAAGTCACTCAATGAGCGCTTGCATGACAAAAAGCTTTCAGGCATGCTTAGCCAAGACACAAACCACACAATGAATCTCGTAAATAGTATGCACAAAGCGAATAACGTAAGCTTTCAGAGAAGTGCAAAGCATAAAAAATAACAATATTTATTAAATATAAATAACAGTAAATAATATAAATTTATAATACATAATAAAAATTAAAATAATAAGCATAATAATATAAATATGAATTAAAAGCGAAAAAAAATTAAATTTAAAATTTCATATTCATTTTTAGAAAAAATGTTTTAATAATTTTAAAATTTCATATTTTTTAAATTAATGTATTAAAAAAAGTAATAATACAATACAATCTTTTTAGAGTAACTTTTGTTTAGCTAAAAAATATATATTTAAAAAGAAGTGATTAAATTTTTGAAAAATATTTTAATATTTAATTGCCTTTTTTAATATTTTGTTTTATTTTAAAATTTAAATCTTGAATATATTTTTTACTGCCAATTTAATTTCTTACATGAAATTTATGGTCATATATGCTCGTATTTTTTTTTTCAAAAATATTTCTATGGGCACGCAAATTTTATATGACTCTCCGTCCGTCCGTCCACTACTCGCCAGAGCCTTGGACCCACTCAGCGTGTCATTCAACTTGGGGGGGCATTGCGTACGTGACTGTAAATTGACCTCAGCGAGTGACCGGGAGCAAGAAACGTGCAACAAAAACCACCTGTGGCCTGTGGCCTGCGGATAATGGCCATAAAAATAATGGCAACAAAAATGTGAAATCCCCAAGAAAATCATCAAATTAAACACGAAACAAATATGGCCCTACGACAATTGAAAATTCAATTTGTTCCTGCTGCTTGTTGTTGCTGTTACTGTAAAAATGCTAAATGGCCAATTATTTTGCACCTTTAACGAGCCATCTGGGCCTTTTGATGGGAGACAAAGGACGGTGCCAAAACCACATCCCACGCCCCATTAAGGACACTGCACCCAGCCTCTGTCTGAGCAGTAGACAAGGCGCAAAGACAGTAAAAGTAGAAGTTCGAGATGAATATGTGGCTAGCCGAAGATTAGATACACTACGAGAAGAAGAGGTGGGAGATGTGCAGATGTGTGAGATAGAGAGATATCATATGAGATGTTTTTTGGAGAAAGTTTTCTTAATATAATCCATAATAGATTTGCAGCATAGATAAGAGACTCAATGAAAATAAAGAAAATTTTTTAAATAAAATATCTATTTAAGTTAATTAAATAAATTTAAAAAAAATAGAAATTAATATGATATAGATATATCTTTTCATATTATACTTATATTATACTATGCTTACTATATACGATTGGGTGAAGATTACTTAGGTTTCTCCCTTAAAGTTCATAGCAACAATATTCAATACTCCACTTATATGCTTAAGGATAACTTTTACCTTTCCACTTTCCATCATTCTACGCTCATCCTAATCCAACTAACCCAAACTTAGAGCATTTCACACAAATCCCACTTTGCAATGCCAATGAACTGGCGTCCTTTTCGTACCCGCAGTTTACTTGGCAACTTGTTGCAAGTCTCTCACAGAATTTCGAGCTTAAAGCTCTTTCAATTCGCGCCAGGCAAATTAATAAATGTACATATTAAAAATTAAGAGATGAAGATAAAGCGACTGTTTTAATGGCAGCGAACGGTAATTAACATAATTAATTAATTTGGGTGGCGTTCGCCATTTTGCTTAATGCGCCATTTTGGCATTTTACAACACTGCTCAAGCAGCGAACTTTAGCTCGCTTTTTGCAAAAGTTTTTTATTTGACATTTAAGTTGTCATTCAAAGTTGAGGACTGGCTGGAAAAGGCGTCGGTCGAGCAGCGACGCTTGTGGATGCCCAAATGCACATAAATTTAAGTAAATGCGAAAGTTTTCTGCAAGCTATTAAGAATTCAAGCTTTTTAGAGGGGTATGCACGACGAGATAGTTTGCTTGGTAAGTGGAGAAAGTTATGGAAAATTAACTAAATCAGAATTTTGCGGAGAAAATATTAAAAAAAGGCGAATTCAGGGCTGAAATGAAATCAAAGCTGAAAGCGTTTATGCCATAAAAGCTTTAAATATAAAAAAATTTGGGCAGACCTATAAGATATAGATAATTTTTGAAAAAATGCTTAACTCGAAAACCGATTTAAATATTCTTGCATAAACTTTCAAAGCTCATTAAAGCTTTCTGCAGCAATAAGTAAGCCTGAAGCAGATTACAGCTATATAAGGAGCTCATGCAACAAGCTCTAAAGCAATACAGAACAGAAGCTTATAGATTTTTTTGAGGAACTTCCAAAGCTCATTCAAGCTTTATTACATTGACTCAAAAAGTTGTTTAGCTACATCTGTGCTTTCTGCGTACAAATAGGATATTTACATGGTTGTTCAATCATCTATCATATTTTTTTTTCGCCTGCTCACTTAACTGCGGCCACTCAGCAAAAGTAGTTGAAGCAGCAGCAACTGCAACAAAAAGCAACTAAAATACTTTAAGCTGCTTTTTGTTTTAGCTAGTGAAACTTTTTTGCGCTTTATCGCAGCTCAGCGAAACACACACACACAGACACACACGCACATATTAATACAATAATCGTTGCCAACACGCTTGAATAGCAACAACAACAACAACAACAAGAGTAAAGGAAAATATATCCATGGCAACAGCTGCAAAAGCAGCCTCCGGCAGCAGATTCAATAAAGCCGTTGACCGACGCACATGAATATGCCAAAGCCAATAGAATGGATGTTAGCTACACTGCGAGAAATGCATCAAAGTTATAAGTGCAAGCAAACTAGAAATAAAATTTGTTAGGTTAAGCTTAAGTTTCTTTGCTCTTAAAATAAATAAAAATTAAAATTAAAAATAAAAAAACTTATTATATTATTACTCCCCCTCTTCCCCCCTCTTAATCGAAATAAATTTCTCTAAAAATACAAAAATAAAATAAGAGAAATTATTAAAAAAAAACATTTTTAATTTTCTAAGTTAATTTATTTTTAATTTTTAAAATATGAAATAGAAAATTGTACATATAAATAAAAAAAAGTGAAAGAATTTATTAAAAAAGTATTTATATTTTTTTTAACATTTTATTAAATTTTTTAAATATAAAAAAAATTATATTTTAATAATATATTTTATTATAAGCGAAGATAGTAAAATTTGAAAGTTTAAGTATATTATTGAAATAGAATTATTTTGTTAATCTAACAAAAATAATTTCTCCGAGTGTCGAAAAGAGAGAGGGAGAGAGAGAGAGAGAGGAGAAAGAAAGAGCTAACATAGAGTTAACATGGAGAGCTGGCGAAAGGATCTAAACGGGCGTGTCTGTGCATGTGGCGCAATATTAATGCTATCAGCGAGTAACCAACACGCACGCACCGCTCACACACACCACACTCACAGCTACACACACGCACACAGAGTATTTCAATTAGGCCATGTTAAAGCTCAGCAAATTCCACGTCGACGTGTGGCTAATTAAGCGCTCGAAATCTTTGCGCTCAGCTGCTGGCCAAAGTTTGTGCGGAGCAAGTGATAATTGAAGCAGGCAGCCTGCAAGCCTTCAACTAGTTCGTTATTGTTGCGCCTGCCCACTGTACTGCTCGATTGCCAGACAATTAAATTATGCTCAGCCTTTGAGCGGCCCGCATAAGTATGCTATGCCTAATTGCATGTCTGGGCCTCAGCTGCCAGGCAAAGAGTTTACCAAACGAATCGCCTTAATTATGATTGCAGCCAGGCATTAAATATTGCAGGAGCTTATCATTCCAGAACTTTGTCTGCGCTATTATGAATTCATTATATGTATCATTGTGATATAATTACAATAGTTTGCTAATGGAGCTCAGTTTAAGAGCTGAAGCTAATTACTGCTTGGCAGAATTGTGGAATGGGATGAGAAAAGGAGTTACGATCTCCATAAGCATAGATATAAAATTACTTTTAGGTAAAAGTTACTTTAGATAGGGATAAGACAAAAGAGATACGATATATGGGGAGAATGTTGAAGAATATTATCTCATCTTCTCCTTTTCGCCTGCTCTTTGTTTCTACGTTCTCTTTTAATGTTTTATCGGCACCTTCTTCCTTCTCCTCTTTTATTTCACCAGACTTTTTCTCCCCTCAGTTTTCTCTCCTCTTCTTTCTTCGTCCCTTTTTCCCATCTTCTTGCTTCGTCTCACCTTTCTTTTCGGGTTTCTCTTCGCGTATCTCTATTCTCTCTCTATTCACTCTACTCTCTTCTCTACTTTTTGTTTTCTATTTTCTAGCCTCTATTCTCTCTCATTTCTTTCTTCACACTACTCTCTACTATCTTCTCTTTTGTTTATTTTCTAGTTTCTATTTTCTATTCTCCATTCTCTATTCCCTATTTTCTATTCTGTATTCTCTCATCTCTCTTCTCTACTTTTTCTTCTCTCATATATCTTCTCACTTCTCTCGTCTGCCTTCTCTCATATCTCTACCCTCTCGTCTTCTCTCTCAACTTTCCTCCTCCCTCTCTCTCTCTCTCTCTCTCCTTCTATTCGTAACTCGACATCAAATCCATTTGGTTTATGTTCTCCTTCATCCTCAGCTTTCACACACACGACCTTCACTGCTTTGGCTTTTTGTTTTTCAACTACAATTAAATGAGTGCAGTGGGGGTATTTTGCTAGCCCGTAAGCCTTTAGCCAGCTTTGTAACTGTATCCAGCATTGAGGTTATTTGTTATGCTGCCAATAAGCCAAGTCAATTAGCGTGCAGCTAATGCAATTCAATATGCTTTCAGCTCGGCCATAAAGTTCCAGCCATAAACACAAATTCGATTCGAGTCCGCACTTTGTGGCTCGCTTTTAATTCGATTTTAAATGTGAATCAAAACAATTTGGTCCAGAGGCCACTAATAAAACACAATTTAATTAAACATCAAAAGCAAAAACTGTGGTCGAATGCCCAAAACCAATTACATAAACCAAGATATGAATAAGTTGGTGACACGTGGGGCAGTGCACGACTAGGGAATACCCTGACCTGTGTACTCTGTAGGGATAATAAAGGGAGAGATAATAGCAGAAGCCACATATAATTTATTGAGCAAGATATCTGTGGGTTTTGAGTCCATATACACGACATCAAATATGTATACTATATACTACTCAATTAACTGAATAATAGTGTAATAATTTCATGAGAGCTTGAGCTCTAGCTCTTATCGTTTCCAGACATACGGCTAGATCTAGTAAACTTGTGATGTTGATAATAAATATATTTAAACTAAGACTTCTTCAGTTGCAGGCATTCAAGTATACCCAATTAAACAATTCCCAATTTCGATGGGTGTAAATAAAAATTCATTGAGAGCTTAACAAAATAATATCTAAAGGCTAATATAATATTTATTGCAAGCTTGTTGCCATTCCGCAAATAATTCGAATTATCTCACACAAAAAGCTTTTCTGTCTAAGTTTTTACCATATTTATTTCCAGTTTATTCAATGCTCAAGTCCTGATTGCCAGCCAAATCAAAGAAGTTGATAAATTTATTGAAGTCAGTTGATAAAATTAAACGCGTAAATTCTCATTAAAAGTTATTGCATTTGTTGGACAGTTTGGCAGTGCGACGACAGCCACGGCACAGTACACATACAAATACGGTACATAAAAAAAGCGGAGACGAAGAAGCAGCAGAACTTTTACGGCGGCTAACGATGAGGCGAGCCTTCAATTTGATAGGATGATAGCTTGGTAACCCGGACAACAGACAGCGACAAATGGCAAGCGAACATTTTACAGACCCGTAATCATAAATCACACGAAATCCGGACGGAGTGAGATGGAGCGAAAGCGAGACGGATGCAAGGAGCATCAGTTAAAAGTGTGGCGAGTGGCGCATGAAGCTTCTTAATGGCCATGTCCTGCTGCTGGACGTCTCGGAATATAAGTGCCAATCGTATCGATGGTTATCTAATGAGCCCCAACAACAAACACAAGACGCTGCCCATCATCAAGTTCATTGACCGTTAAATTGAAAATCAAAAATCATCCCAATGAGTCATCGAAGGCAGCTCGGAATATTATTGCGGCATGAGTTGGACTTTTCTGCTTTTCTTTCTGATCATTTTCAAGTGTTTCGCCAAGTTTTGAGCAAGTTGTTCAAATTTGTTAATTGATTTCGAAGTGCGGCCCATTAAAAGTTATATCTAACTTATGTGAGTCTGCTTTGTAATTGAGCTTTTGATTTTCTTTCATTGGCAATGAGCGGACGCAGCTTAATTAACAGCTGAAAGTTTGCAGAGATGTTAAGTGGCAAATTCAGCTGAAAGAAACTTGAGCAACTTTGCAAAATATTTGTAAGTATTTTTCAAAGTTTTTGCGCATTCAATTTCTAAATACTTTCTAGGATTTAATTAGCGAAGCTTGACTGAAGTTATCGTTATATTCATTTATACAGAAGAATGCAAAACTAGTAAATAGGTAAAACTAGTAAGAAAGGCATGTCTGAAGCTATATATTGTAATAATATATATATATATATATATATATATATATATATATATATATATATATATTATTGCTTCCAAAAGAACTGATTATCTTTGAGTGGATTTGTGTTTGAGACGAAACAGCAAGAGCTATAGTCATGGCATATCAGGTTCCCTGTATATTCTAATCTCAAATTTCATATTTATTAAAATTTCTCTAGTATCAAAAAATATTGTTTAAAAATACCAATATGCTATAAAAAATACTATATGCTATTTATATGCTATTCTCTGTCATCAATAAGTTTTCTATAGATTTTATGAAATACTTTTTTGATTATATTGATAAAGGCTTAAACTATAGTCAGCTTCTTGGTTACTTCTAGTAGTAGCACCAGAATGTCAACTACAATATTGCTTGCTATAAGTCCGACTCTCTAACTGCATTAGTCAAGTCTATTAAAATAGAAAAAGTCTCGGCTTTGACCTAATATTTTACAATATTTTACTGAAGTAAACTCAACTCATAAATATATACAGAAAGACTTCATTATTTCAAGCAATATCATAAATATTTAATATATTTCTATAGCCGAAATCCTTTGTGCCTCATTCGCAGCTCACTTACTTTCCAGCCATTCGCACTTTATGCCCTCTCCACTCAATATAAACAATTTACCTTCCGCTCGCCGTACTCAACTTGATTAAGTATTTTGCTAACAATGTCCATCACTTAAGAAATGTAAGGGATAAATTGTAAAATGATGTCATTCAGCGTCGATTTCAATTACAATAATTGCCCTTTCATGCACTTTCATAAATTGAAAGACACAAACAAAAAGGAGGCGCCGAAGACAGCCGAGGTTCGCAGAGCATGCAAATGACAGTGGGCCTCAACTCAGCCTTAGCAGTCAAGAGAGCCTTCAACAAATAAAACATTCGCCAAACCAGTTGACCCACTGACCCCACCTACCCACCCCGCGCTCCTCGTCGACTAACCCTTTCAGGGTCACTCATAACATTGGCGCTTAAATTAATTGATCGCTCAAGCGAGTCCGCTCCACAAAATGTCATCTGGCCAAATGATGGCCTTCGTTTTGAAGGCTATATCATAAATTCGACCATTGGGACTTCCGTTTCATTCCATTTTATTCTGTTCACTTGTCCTGTTGCATGACTCCCACCACCCACCCCTCCACAGCTGCCACTCGCTTCCTACAGTTCGTTTCACTCAATTTACGCAGTGGTTTTAACACAATTTACTGGAAACTTGGCAAAAAAAATAGGAAATTGGAAAGTACACTGTCAGAAAAATTCTAGTTAAAATCAGTGTATACATTTTGATGAAAAAAAAAATATATATATATATAGATTATAAGAAAATAAAAACCAAACTAAAAAAATGTTTATCAAAACAAAAGTTAATAAATTATAAGAACTAAAATTAAAAAAAAAAATTATATAAAAATACATAAATAAAATATAAAAAAATTTAAATAAAATAAAATATCTAAAATATAAATTTAAAAAAAATATACAGATGTAAAATAAAAAAATAAATATAAATAAAATATACAAATGAAAAATAAAACAAGTAAGAACGTTGCTGTCGGACGCAACCCACAGCGAAATACTATTTCACGCCCCAACAGCACACAGGGGCATCTATCACATTACATTTTTTTTAAATTTAACCTTAAATCCCCACTGTCGCCGCTCAAATCAGCTGCAGATTAAAACTTTTCATTGGAGGTAGCCAGACAGTTTCAATTAGAATCGAAGCTTAGAGATGCCACCTCTCTCGATTTATCTCGATTGCCTTTCCTTAGCAAGAACACGCACCTAAATCGAGAGATGTGGCATCTCTCCAAATAAGAGAGGTAGCAACTCCCAAAATGAGAGGTGGCAACTCAGAAAATGTGATATACATAAGTTCGTTGGCGAGGTGTGGCATCGAACCCCGGTGCGGTCATGTTGATATTTTTGTTACATTTTCTTTATTTAGTTATTTTGTATTAATAAAATATTCTTTTCTAACACATATATATAATTTGGCAAATCAAAAGACAAGGTCAAAGGTCACAAAGTCATTATGTGGCGCGTTGTTGGCTCAGAAGCTGCAGATGTTTCAGTTTTGATTTGCCACGCCCCCAGTGGCCGTAGACAAATAATTTTTGGCATGTGCATAGTGTGGGCATTTAAGAATATAACTGTAAAGTTTGGATGCTTACATTCGAAAAATGCGAAAATTACAGGGTATTTTTCTGTTGTCACGCCCCTTTTGGGGCGTAACAATAATTTTTGGGGAATCGATAGAGGAGGCCCTTAGTAACCTAGCATCCAATTTTGAAGCTTCTAGCACTAAAACTGTGGGAGATATAAGCTGATATTTGTTGCCACGCCCCCTGAAGGCGTAGATATATCCGCCATAGCTTATCGGTCGTGGGATGTTAACCCGAGTATATATACCAAGTCTCAAGTCTCTAGCGTCAATAGTGCTAAAAATATAACGAAACTAGTAAAATCACTTATATTCAGATCCGATTTGCCACGCCCCTAGTAGGCGTGGCCATAAAATTCGGGCGATCCTTATAGGATCCGTAACAGTAACCCACGTGCCAAATTTGGGCGTTCTAGCTTTAAAACTGTAGAAGATACAGTTTGACCCGATTTGCCACGCCCCCAATGGGCGTAGATATATCCGCCATAGCTTTTTGATTTTGGGACGTCGACATGAATGTTCAGTTAAAATCTCAACTCTCTAGCCCTTCTAGAAGTAGTGTTTCTGAGATACAGGAAAATGCATTTTCCGATTTGCCACGCCCCTAGTGGGCGTATCGGGAAAATCTTGACACTTTATCAGACGAGGGTATACACAGTATATATTTCAAATTTCAAGTCTCTAGCTTCAATAGCGTCGAAATGGTTTGCGTTCATACGGACAGACGGACAGACGGACAGACGGACAGACGGACAGACGGACAGACGGACAGACGGACGGACAGCATGACGGACATTGCACAAAACCAATATACTATATCACTACGTGAAATAGTATAAAAATAAATGTTAAATACAATAAACAAATATTTAAATAAAATAAAAATGATTTATAGATACAATAAAAATATTTAAAAAAATACTTACAAAAAATATTTATGTTTAAAATTTCAAAATAGCATTTACATATTTTTTTTTATTTATAATAAATTATTTTTTTAAGATTCGAAATATTTGCATTAAGTTTGTAGATCATTTTATATAGAATATAAACTCAAATTTCTTACAGTGTCTGCCCACCTTTGGATGTTACAGATTTAAAAAAAAAAATAACATATTTAAAACAAGATAAATTATGTTAAGCCCAATTTGAATTCATTAACACTAATGAGTATTAAAAATTATGCCCGACGCCCGTCCGCCCCGACTTCAAGTGCAGCAATTAGTCAAATATCTGTAAGCCAATTATGGCCGAAGTAAGCAAAAACATGGAAAATCACTTAGGTAGGACACAACAACAACAACAACAACAACAACAACAACAACAACAATAGCAGCAGCAGCAGCTTCCACTTTATGGACAACAGTTGAGTGGGGCTCGTAAATAGGAGGGCCGCGGCCTATCCACGACTCGCTTGTGCCCATAAATTAAAGCCAGCTAGAGAGGCCCCACAAACCATCAGCCTTATTATGTTTAACAACAGGTTCAGGTTCAGCTTAAGCCGGAGCTGCAGGTGGGGAACAGTTGCTGCGGCATTTTTGTGGGCACATTATTTTGGCATCGTTGAGCCATGAAAAAGACCCCACTTTTTCTCTCTATTATTATTTTTTCTTTTTTTTTTCTTTGCATGTCCAGAGCAAGCTAATCGCAAACATATTGAGTGCGCATTGCCGCTGGCTGGCGACACGTGGCTGATGAGGTTCTCTTATCAATAAATTGCCAGGCCCATGCCAAACCAGAACAGACCGGTGTTGGCACACATACGCTTAGCTCGAATAAACATTGTTATTTAAATGCAGCGTTGATAAAGTCATGACTCGGCGCATAAATCACAGAGCCAAAAATTACAACAAAAAAAGAAAAATGTGAAAAATACCCCAAAAAGAGCGCAACAATTTGTGGAAGGGAAGCATATGTAAGTTCTTTAGGAATAACTTTGGTATCAACGGAAATCTCTTTAAACTCTCTTTAATTAGTATCTGTGTCAAGGCAGCTAATCGATTGCTAGTTGGCGTAATCTAATCTAATTTATCTACAAAAATTATTGTGTTTTATATTAATTGTTGTTGGGGCAATCTTATCAGCAATCGCTCGTTGACTTTGGTGCCTGAATCTGTTGGGAATTATAAGCAATTAGTTTGGCGTTTGCTTGTTGACTTTAATGCTAATAGAAAATACAGACATTATCTTTAATTTTAGGTATAATTCGTTAAAATAATATAATTTGCATATATCGATATTGTATGGACTTAAAGACTCTATATATAATCGGTAGCTTTGATCTAAACAGATTTACATGCTGATCTAGATCTTGTCCTGTTTCATAGCTTGAATCAAGAGATTCGTTGCCTGATAATATATAAATGGATACTTCAATAAAGATGATCTATCTGTCTCTTCATTCTCATTCCGATTTAGATTTATATGGCGATTTCTAAATTTTATAGATATTGCTGCTAAATTGTAATGAATTTACTGATGTATGTATCTGTTTTCCACTCTTTCTTCTTCTAAACATATTCATACCTATTTATAGGTTCATTCTGAGCCTATAAAAGATATATATCGTCAAGTCTTGCTAACCTTAAGGCTCTGTCGCCATCCTTGCCCTAGCCTAATCAGTCTTCAGCTGAACTGACTTATATCCCTACGTCTTCAGCATTGCTTTGTATTTTACAGCCTAATTGAGTTGTTATAATATCAATTTGCACCAAAAGATATCTTTACAAACCTAATTTATCTTAACAAGCCTTGTTTAGCTCACGCTCCCTCTTTCCCCCTTTTACTTTCTCTTTGTTCGCTTTGGCTTTTGACAGCATGTGAGTGCTTTCCACTCTCACTTTTGCCGGAGTTACTTATTGGTAAAACGTTTGCCAAATACCAAAAACGCAATTCATTTTTCTCCTCGCACTTCTAATGGCATTTCCTTGCAAATGTCCAAAGGAGACGACAATTTTAAAATTGTAATAAATGGGTGAGTGATAGACGAGAAGATGCTCTGTTAGGCATTATATGATATGATGTGAATGAGTTTCTATTTACCTGATTCCATATGCAAAACAAACTGGAATTTTAAATATATAAGAAATCATATAAAATACAATACGAGCTAAGTCTCTCTATAACTCTCTCTCTCTCTCTCTCTCTCTCTCTCTCTCTCTCTCTAAGTTGTCTCTCTATACACATAGATAGTTGAAACCTAACATTGAGCGAAAAACTATCTCATGTATATATCTCCAGAAAGACTGCATTAGAGCTAAGACTAGATAAACAATTCCACTCAGCTCAATTCGGAACTAATCCTCCCTTTCCACAGGGTATACGCAAAAAAAAAATAGACAGTCGACGTTAATTTTTAGCACTTCAAAGCCAAAAGGCAACGTCAATTTTCGCACGTCACTTTGCGAGCCGCCAAAAAAAGCAAAAGAGTAGGAAAATTTGCAATGCAAAGTTGTTCAAAATGCGTTAAAATAACACGAAACTTCTAGGGGTCTTGGGGGCCGGACAGAAATAAATAGAATTGTATGGATGGCCGAAGAGGCAGCGAGTGAGAATTGTATAAGCAAATGGCAGCCACAAAATGAAATTCAAACCAAAGTAAATAAATACACGCGCCGGCAAACCAACAAACGCACACAGAGGCGAACCACACACCACACACACACTTAGACACCACGCACACTTTCATAAGAATTGTGTAAAAAAGGCAACACAATTTCATTACATGCCAGAGCCAGAGCCAGAGTGTGAGCTTGGCCAACTTTGAGTAGGCACTGTGCCAGGATATAGACCCCCAAACACAGCACACACATACACGCACACACACTCCAGCACACATCAATGAAATTGAAAACTGCTGTTGGCAGCGCAGAAGCGGAAGAAAAGCTATAGAAAACATACGAAAGCTAAATACGAATGTGCAACTGCTCTAACTCTTGACTGTGTGAGTGTTCGTTCGATACAATTTCCAGGAGATATCACTTTCGAATTCACTTTCATAACTTGCTTTTCTCACTGGTTATCTGTGTTTTATAAGTGAATAAAAATGGCTGAAGGTGGAGGAAGGAGTTTCAGCTGAAGACAAAGATAATGTATGAAATTAGTTGAAAGTGGAAACCAGCTAAGAGTTGGGAAGAGGGAGGAAGAGAGTGAGCTATATGGATAATTTTTTTTTCAATTATTATATCAAGATAGAACCTTTGCTTATTTGTAGGCAAACGCCTGTACTGAACTATATACAATAAAAATTTAAAATCTCCGACAGATATTTGATAATTTTGCTGGAAATCAGCCTGCCTGAGCCTGAGGTAACCATACTAGACCTTGAGCTTCTTAGTTTAGCCTTTATCCGGGAGATATATCTAGGGAAAGAATAAGTATGGCAGTTGAGAAACAAAGTCGACTAGCTGATAGAAACAATAATAATAAACTTATATATATTTTAGATGGATGGAGATGATAAGAAACTGATCTAAGACTCATATAATTACAATACAACAATATAGATACATTTATGTAACGCCTCTTCAATCATTTCCATTAAGCAACAGATAGTCAATCGACTGCAATCACTTTCAATACAGAAAGTCCTTAAAAGCGACAAATTTTAATTAAAATATATTTTTATTTGGCTTTGCCTGAACAAAAATACATTGTTTTCCTTTCATGAACATTTCCTATGAAACTCCGAGACGCAGAGCGAAAGGAATAAATAAACACCTTTATGTTAATAAAAAAAAAAAATTTTATGAAATCGTTTGTTATCTTTTCGCAGTATTTTTTAAGAGAAAAAGCGCGCAAGCATTTTTATTGTTTCAGCTTTAATTGTTGCAGTGCGGTTAAATTAATTCATGAATATTTCAATTTTGGGTTTCAAATTGAGATGGTTGCAGTTAAGGCAGTTAAAGTATGAAGGAAATGGTTTATTGCAACCGGAGGAGAAGAAGAATGGATGTAGAAGTATATCTCAAACATAGACAGATATCCAAAGTTATATGTCTATTCATCTATCCATTAATCCATCTATACAACTATCCAAATCTATCCAAGTCTATCCAAATATCCAACTATTCGTCTATCTATCTATCTTTCAATCTATCTATCACATCTTCAAGCCATCATCTATCATTCCTATATTATCAATCTACAGGGTACTTGTAGTCTATCATTGAAACTGCTCGCTTATCTGTCGCATAGCAGCTAACAATTTTCAAGTACTTTGCGCAGTTCCCAGAGGACGCAAAACTTTTGTATTTGGCTACGAGAAGACATGACAGAAACGACAGGTCGCTGTCAAAGTGCGACTGAATGTGTGACTGAATGTGTGAGTGTATGTGTGTGTGTGTGTGTGTGCATGCGTACGTATTGTGTCTGTGTGTGTCGCATGCAAATCTCGTGAATGGCAGCTGAGGCTTAAAGGGTTTTGGTTTGGTTTGCCTTGGGTCTGACTTTGGGTTTGGGTTCTCGGTTTCAGGACAAATGCACAAGCAATTGTCTCAAGCATTTTTTCCGATTCCTTTTATTATTCCGATTTCATCCCATGTCTTATGTCGATTTCCCTTCCACTTTCACTACAGTTTTGCCCTGGGCCAGCCCGCGGCGCGTGTGCGCAATTTTGATTTTAACACAAAATTATTCACAATATAAAAGTGACAGCTTAAAAGGATTGCTCGCATAATTTACGGAGTAATCTCCTGGGCTCCAAGATACATTTTTGACATCGCAATGCCGCCCACTCCCCCTAGTGCGGGCGTGGCCGTGCGTGCTCGTGCGTATAATGATCTTGCGGCTGAAATGTGGCCACAAAAACTTTCCCTTGCCGCATTAAAAGCCAATTAGCATTAAGAATTTGAAAGCTGACGACTAATTACTTTTCGCATTACTCTCCTCTCTCTGTATGTGTGTGGGTGTGTGTGTGTGAACAACTTTTATTAGAGACCGCCCAAGGATAATGTCATAAAGTTATCTAACGACATAAAGCCTACAATGTTGCTCGTGGGCGTGGCACTCGTCCATGTCAGCTTTATGCATGATTCGATGTAATTGCACTTTGACTGCCTGCAAACGAGCTCTCGCTACCCGCGAGGCCTCATTAAAAGTGCGTGGGAAAAATCTTGTACGGAATTTCTGGAATTGCTTAAGAGCTCTGTTATATTTTTGCTTTAAAATGCAGTAAAATTCGTATACTTTTGATACTCATCTGTATGAACTGAGGCGGGAGGAAAGTGTTTAGACTGGGAGGATGCCTAAGACGTAGTGAGATCTTAAGCCTATTTTCTTTTCTAAGATACAAGTTTGGATATTATCGAATTTCGATATTTCAATCAAAAAACAAAATTGAATTGTGCTTCATTAGGACTAAGCTCAAATCTTTCTAATCTTTTATACTTATTTATATTCTTTAATCTCAATCTATTCTTGTTCATTTACAACTAGAAAGACAATTCTTCAAGCTCAAATTTTATATCATTAATCTATATCTACTGATATACACTGTAGGCTCTTCGCCAAGACTTAAGTTCATTTCAAAATGATAGAAAGAACAAATTTTGTTGGACTAAAATTTGGTATATTATATTTAATAACTCCTAATGTATCTCCTTTACCACCTTTAAAGATTCCTTTCAATGACACACACTTTTTCCTTCCATTCAAACTCATCTTTCCAAACACCTCTCCAGCCCTGGCTAAACCATAAAACCCATCGCTCTGTTGCGCCATAAAAGAAGGGAATGGGCTTCGGGGCAGAAGACAAATGATTTACACATTGGCAATGTCACTAATGTTAGCGACGGCTGGGCCAAGAGTCGAGCGGCCCCGAAAAGTATGCAGCATAATATGCAATAAAGTTAAATTATGCGTCAAAATGAAAGCAAAAATTCTTGAGCTTGTCACCTGGCTTCAGTCGCTATTGTTGTTGTTGTTGTTGTCGCCCAGCGCCATGATTAATTATAGTCTGTTGCACCTTCGCGCACCCAGCGGAAGGCATCTTTTTACAGTCGTAAAAAGCTAAGCCAAGCGGGCAACACACAAAGGGGTTGTAAAGGTGTTAAAACACACACACTCGAACACTGTACGAATATATATATATATATATATATGCGCGTGATATATTAGATTAAATGGGGTAGATTGTTATTGAATAAGCGGGAGAAAGCTAAATAGTAGAAGGCTTCAAATTTTGATTATATATTTCTTTGTATGTTTTTTATAATATCCTTATTTAATGATATTTATCAGAAATTTATTTTTGCATCAATAGAAATCTTCTAGTCAGGGCATCTTCTAGTCTAGGGCATCTTCAAGTTGTGTATTGTCCAGTCATTGTAACTTCTAGTTTCACACTGGGTATTTTCTAGTCATTGTATCTTATAGTTAGGGTATATTCTAATTAAGGATATTTTAATGTGCAGTCAGAACAACTTCTAGCCAAAGTATCTTCCAGCTGGGTATTTTCTAGTCAGGGTATATTCTAGTCAAGGTACTTTCTAGTAAGGGCACTGTGAAGACAGGAAAACTTTAGTCAGTCATGGCACTCTTTAGTCAGGGTATCTTCAAGTCAGTATTATCCTTTTTTCATAACGCGTTTTTGTGCTTATCGGCGACAAAACAAATAAACGAAAAAAGTGTTTTTGTTAGCTATAAAAAGAAAAAAAAAGAAAGAGAAGTGGAAAAAGCGAAAAAAGATTAACAGCTCTAATTGACTGAAGTGATTTTTTTTGGGGCGACGACTCAACGATTGCCAAATAAATGTAGCTCAAGGTCGACAGAGAGAGAGAGAGAGAGAGAGAGAGAGAGAGAGAGAGAGAGAGAGTGAGATAGAGCGAGAGAGAGAGAGAGAGAGTGAGATAGAGCGAGATAGAGCTTAAGAAAATACTTCACAGATATAAGGTAGGACTCGTAGCCTGGGTGAAAGTGCTGCCAATTGCTGCGAGCAGACTGAAGTCAACAGCAATGGAAATTGATGCGAATAAAAGGATCCAGTTCGATGGCAGCAGGGACACACACACACACACAGTTCGAATGTCCTTGCACCGAATGAGTGCGGGTGGTCAAGATGAAGCACCTTGAGGCGCCGAACAGTTCAATAGCTGCACTGACCCCGAAACCCAACATTGTTCGAGAGCTGAGTGTGTTTGGAATGCCAAAATGCTTTCCGTAATGCAATAAATGTGAGCATAAAATATGAAATATCGTCTAGCATAATGATTGATGTACACTCAGCGAAATAGTCGAGCAGCTGCAATGAGAAGCATTTCACAATTGCATTCCAAGCGTCTGACATATTGCAGCAAACATTTGCAACAGTTGCTTGAGCAGGCAACTGCAACTCGTATGCAAATCAAGGCATATTTGAAGCCAAAGACAGCTGAGCCGCATTCCATTTAGATCAACTATAAATAAAAGGAAGGAAAGGAATTAAGGTTTTTCTTTGTTTTATATCAAGCTATTTGAGTTTCATTTTGATTGCGTTTCGTTTCTGTTTCAACTGCAAATATTGTTTCAATTCTACTTTGTTCCATATCGTACTGCTTCAATTGGCTTGAAAGTGTAATAGTTGTGCAGGCATTTCTTTTAGCACTGTTTCAATTCCATTTTGGTCCTACTACTATTTTAATTAAATTAATTTGAAATCGTTAAATTCTTATAATTTCATTGTGTTCCACAACCAAATTCATTTAATTAGTATACAATTTTAAAATATTTTCAATTTCATTGATTAATTAATTTTAATTTAATTTAATTTTCACATAAAATAATTTCAATTACCTCAAAATATCA
The DNA here is from genome assembly GCA_035047545.1 of Drosophila paranaensis. Classification (NCBI taxonomy): domain Eukaryota; kingdom Metazoa; phylum Arthropoda; class Insecta; order Diptera; family Drosophilidae; genus Drosophila; species Drosophila paranaensis. Next base: position 11,527,144 of record JAWNPL010000153.1, read on the forward strand.
TGAATGTTTCATTCCCATTTTGTTCCATGCATAGTATATTCACTAGTTATAGCTAAGTCAGTGCAATAAGTCAATAATTTCATGGTGTTTCAATTCCACTTTGTTCCACACACAAGTGTTCCCATTCCATTTGTTTTCAAACTCTTAGATACACCTTTCCATCTAAAACTACAAATTATTAAACTTACAAAATATAAATCTATGCTTCGTTTAAATTTCATGGAAAAGTTCATTCATATGGAATGAAATTTTCCGTAGAACGATGTTTATGTAATAAAGATGGAAAATGAATTGCATATTCAATTAGTTTCCCTAGATAACAATGCCCTAACTTCCGACAATTTGACTAGCGGCATTTGCATAGATGAAAACAGTTTCGTTTTTCCCTTATTTTCTGGTTGGCAACCGAAAGAGTTTGTAAAAGACATTTAGCAACTGCATTCAGGAGTACATTCAATGCGACTGCAAGTGAATGCAAATGTCGGGTTGCCCTGGTGCGTAAAGCAAGTGTCGTTGAAGGCAGCACTGTCGTAGTCCTGCAGCCTAAGTCCTGACTCAAGACTCACAATGGAAGACGCGTTCGGAGAAACTCGAAGCCAAAGGCAAGTCCTTACCGCAGCGAAAGGAAATGCGCCACAAAAGTGCTATTAAAATAAAACGTGCTCAAACGTGCTGACGTGAGTCCCTCGCCAAGGGCAGGAGCGGAGCCAGAGAGCAGAGCTGGAGGAAGCTGAGGCAGACGCTTAGCTGAACTGAGCTGAGTTGAGTCTACGCACTCAAAAGTCAACAGCAAAAAATAGTAAAAAGCTGACGCTTAGGACTTGGCCATACTCTTGAATACGTAAAAAGAAATTTTCAAATATGAAAATAGAAAAGTCGGGGAAAATAAAAAAAGAGCAAGATTTGATGACTCTAGGAATATGAAGCTTTTTAATTTTTTAGCCCAAAAGTTCCTTATGTGATAACAGCTTTTTCTCTACTACCATATACTATTTATAAGATTTTTGAAATTCTTTTAAAAATTTATTTAATTTTGTTTAAACTCTTGAGAAAATGCCGCATTTAATTATTTTTTCAGTGACTTCTCAGTAGACCTAAGAGTTCCAGCTGGATAATTCTTTATAGGATACCAATGGGAATCTTCAGAGAACTACTGAGGACTATACTAAAAAAATATTAGATATTATTTTAAAGAGACTCATGTGATATAGACATACATATATATAATATAAGTATATGCATAGCCCACATCATCGAAATGCTCTTCATACCCTGTAATCTCCTCATACAGCCGACTGCGCGACAACAATGGGCAAGTGTTGAGCAAAAGCAACGAGCAAAGCAAACAACGAAAGCAAGAGACAACAACAACGACAATAGCATCAACAACAATAACAAACAGTTGGCAAAAAGTGAACATTTGACGCGCAAACGTGTCGCAAGTGGCACAAGCTGAGAATCACGTAGCAGACATTTGGCTGCAAGTTGCGTATACGCCGCATGGGACGCAAAACGTTTATTAGCCAAAAAAAACAGACAAGTGAGAGAAGAGCCGAGATAGAGTGAGAAATGCTCTCTATAATATGTGTATATACATATATATTTGTTTAGGTGAATTCTAAGTAAGTATTTATCTAGAACTTTGTCTACGCTTTTGGCTAATGCGATTTTAAGTGTGGGTGCAGAGCGCTCAATTAACTAAATATGCAAAGCTAAAGTCTCTAAATTACTTACAGTAAATCTTAGCAAGATAAGAGTTAGTTTAAAGGAAATTGCAGAAATACTTTAGGTTTCCATTAAACTGTGACTGAAATAAAATATTAATGAGCTGCACGCGATGAATGATGAGCTGAGCTGGCTTCGCCTTTAGCCCATTAAAATGTCATGCATTGCATCCAAGAGAGAGAGAGAGAGAAAGGGCGCCGCTTTGTTCTTTTATTAAGTGGCAGCAGCGTGTCCTTTGTCAAAGCGCACAGCTGAGCATATCTCACATATGCAAATTAAAAATGCCAAGCAAAGATTTTGATTCGCATTCTGAGGGATTTACGGACTTCCATGCGGGCATCCATCATGCCGACTGCAACCGACAGACGGCAGCTGCATTCAATTTGTCATTAGCTAACACACACGCGCTGCGGGGCTAACTGGCAACGGACAATTGACGTGAACGTGAACCTGCCCCAACAGCAGCAGCAGCAGCAATCTAAACTAATGCCAGGCTAAAGCAGCTCTATGCCAACAGCCCCCCAGGGCCCATGCCCCATGCCATGGCTGTCTCAACTCATTCACGTAAACTTGTTTACTCGATTCGCGTGGGTCCGGATTACGTCTACTGGCTGATTCTCAGCTCAGTTTCACTACTGATGCTTGGGCATATTAAAGGGCAGCAACTAAAATCAAAGCAGTTTACAAATGACTGAGAAAAGCTATGATTGATCAATCAAATGCAGCATAGATCGGAATTAATGGCTAAAAACTTAAGTGTTTAATTTGTATAATCTTTAATCTATACATAATGTTCCAATTGACTAAAGCAAGCTCAATTGAAGTAATTTGCTTATAAGCAACGAGCTCTGATTGATCATGATTAAAGATATGTGATTGAAGCTTTAGGCTAGACTAAGTACTGTCAACTTTAGTATATGTGATAAGAGATTTCAATGATATGATAAGTTGATATTATAAATATAAATAAATTATAAAAAATTGATTTTAGATTGATGTAAATCTAAATAGAACGAGAGTCTCTAAATTTTCAAAAATAATATAAAATACTTATAGATTTTTGAAACTGATTCAACTACCTGATTACTCTTTAAATTATTTTTAGTAACGAAAAATCTTACATATATTTCAACTACAACTCACTAACCCACCCTCGCCATTGATTTTGAGTACATAACTCAGTGCACTTGCACTGTCATAGTCCATAATGATATCTATTCATCTATCAATCAGAGAGGATGTTGGAATCGTGTACTTATTTCCATGGAAATATTGCTACAGTAAATGCTGAAAAGTGTGCTACACTTTTCTCTCCCTCTCCCTCTCTCCCCTCTCCCATTCTTTACACATAGAAAAATTAACATGAAAATGAAAAGCCAATGCAGTTCCAAGAAAACCCCTAATGAGATTGAAAGTATCATTCCATAATTCAAACATAATTAAGTACACGCTTTGGCCAGCCAATTAAGCGCTTAAATCATGGAAAACAAATATGAAAGCTCTATAAAAGTCGGCAGACTATATGCGATCCCTAATGTGCGCTTTATAAACGTTTGTTTAAATAGCATTTTTATGGTACGCCCAAGCAGCAAAAGGCAGACTCAAGCGTTTTTATTCCCGTCATGAAACTGCGACGCAGTTGTTCGAGTTTTAAGGGCTTAGTGTGGGTGGCCATTTTTGAAAGGGAGTGGGGCAGTGAGCGGTGGGGGTGGGGTGCGAAGGAAGCGAGAGACTGTCGCTGCAAATGGACAGCTAATTGACAAATGTGTGCTTGGATGAGCAACAGCCAGCCAGAGAGCCAGCCAGCCATCGAGCGAGCGAGCGAGCGTGTATCCTGCCAAAAGGGCAGCTGGCAATCAGGTTACAAGCTAGGATATAAAAAAAAAACGCAGCACATCAACATCGCCCACTGAATTAGCTTCTAATTAGAGTTTATTGTCTTGCGCGCGTCAGTGTGTGCGTGTGCGTGGGATCACTTGGGACAATCTCCATAAGTTTCTTAATTTGACCAACTAATGACGCCATTGGAGGTGTATATACATATACATATATATGTAAGCATAAGTATATATATGTTACAATTGGTTTTATGTTCGATAGTTAAAGAAAAGCGAAGCTAACAAAGGAAGCGGCAATTAGATCTTATGCGTAGGAGATGAGCTCAATCTGCATTAAGTGTTTAGTGAATACAACTAGCTCAGTTGATACGTTTTTGTGTGTGGGAAGTATATATGTATACATAAGTGTATTTATTTATTATAATTTAGATAATACTTAAGACATTATAATATGATATAATTTTTGTTGTAAAAATTCAATTAATTCACAGATATTACAATTTAAAAAATAATAATAATAAAGGCGATAATAAGCGGCAAAGAAATTGAATTTGAAATTTAAAAAAAATAAATAAAATAAAAGAAAGTCATCTTAGATCTAAAATAAATTCAAATAAAAAATATGCTAAGACAACCACGATACCAACTTTTTTAAATTAAAGAAACAAATATATCGATATATTAAAAATAAATATTTTAAAAATATGTTTAATTAAATTTAAATAAATTTAAAAAATACTAAAATATAATAGCAAAAGAATATAAAATTATGCTTTAAAAAATTACTTTTTGGTAAAATAAAACGAATTTTAAAAAAATATATAAAAATAATTCTAATTTATATAAAAAATATATATTTTAAAAAGTTCCTATTTGTATTTATCAAATTAACATTTTATTTTTGTTTTATTTTTTTTTTAAATATATAAATCATTGCAAGTAATTAAAATTTCTATATATAAAATTATATAAATATATATAAAAATGTTAAATATTATACAATAATTAATTTTGATTCATATAAATATAGTAATATAAGTATATATCATATGAAAAATATCAATTTAAATTTGCTTAGACTTACCTCACAATTTAAAATTTATTTATTTTTTAACGCTCACTTTTTAGCAAATTTTTAATTATTTATTGCAGTTTCTCAACTTTAAGCATAAATCCTTTGAAATAGTTTTTACCCAATTTTTTCACGACTCTTTAAGCTGCTGCTCGAATTTTGTTGTTGTTTTGCCAGGGTTCGGTTCAATCAAGTGAAATCCTGAATCAAATTGAAGCGTAATTATTTTTGCTTTGCTGCGGCGCATTTCCCCTTGTGACGTCGCCAATCAAATGGCGCAACTTGACTATGGCACTGGGTCAGTAGCGCAGCATGGGAATTTACTCTGGTTGCCACTGCTGCTGCTGTTGTTGTTGTTTTAGCTGGTGCTGGTGCTGGTGGTGTTTACTTGGTCTGTGCCAAGTAATCAGAATAATTACGTGGCCCTAATGGGCCGAAGGACGCGCTACGTCAAATGCAAAACAATTGAAGCAGTTTACAGTTGGCGAAGCACTAGACAGCCAAGCAAAAGAGTGATGCTGGCGAGAAATGACTGACTAGCAAATACCCTGTAAGTGCCCTTCGAGCAGATATAAATATATCATAAATGAAAATAATATTGATATAGTCTTGTTCTATGTTAAATAAAGTCAATAAACTAAATATCGCCAGTTGTCGATTACAAATGAGTTATCGAACATTAAAAAATACAATAAAATTCTGTTTCAAACTATAAATTTTTTGATATCCTCAAAATTTCTTTTGTTCAAAATTTCTTTTGTTCAATGCTAAAAATAGTCAAATAACTAAATAACGATATTTATCGATAACAAATTAAGTATCAGATATTATAAAATATGTTTCAAAATCTGTTTCAGACCATAGGCCAACTTTCATTGATTTGTTACATACGCTACCACTAAACCAATATACCCTCTTTCGAATGCAATCAAATCAATGGGTAGTGGTCATCAAAAATTCTTGTAATGCGCATTTTGTGCAAGTTAAACATCATTATGCCTTAATTATGTTTTCAATTGAAGCCTTAATCTTTCACTAAGCTTCTTTGACTGGGCCAGGGGCACTTCAGCAGCAGCAACAACAACGAGAAACAATAACAACAACAAAACTCCTATAGCCAAGCAGACGCCATATGCCGGCAAAGAAGAAGCGGCACACGCCAGTACGAATTCGCAGCACACAACGACAGATAACTAAAGCAACGAACGCAACACCCACGCGCACCGTTATCAATGCGTTACTGTTATCACTTACGCTGCCTTACACCGCCGGCAATTGAGAGTATTACAAGCGTGCGCGTGTAATTTTACGCGCGATAACTGTTGGAAGTTTGCGCGAGCCCTACTTGCTGCAGCTATTCGTCAAATGGAACTGACGCCAAGTCGGCGCCACCTGCTGCAATGCACCGTACATCCCGAAAGATGCCCCAAAAAATGCCAAAAATAAATTAAGGAAAATACCAAATTTATATCCTGCGCAGCATTGCCAAGCATCAAAAAGCGCGCGCCATTTCAAACAGGACTATTAACGGCAGAGTTTTGAATTGGACAACTATAAATTTAAACCTTAAAAGATAATCTAGAAGTTCGTTAAAACATATACATTATTAAACCGATCCAATTTTATTATTAAATTGAAGACCCACTTATATACTAAAAATAATTCTACTTTATCTATTTCTGTTGCTGCTCAGCTAGTCGCCATTCCCAGTCAGTGTTGGAAACCGAAGTTACCTAGCGAACAGCTGCTTAGTTTTGGTTCTGTTATATTTCTATTAATATGTTTACATCGTTAAAACTATCATAAATACTGTTTGAGAGATTAAAGCACATTATTATTTTAATACCGAGCTTATAACTATTTCTCGGCATTTATTTTCATTTTTTGAGTGAATCAATTATTGCGCGCTGTTAGCAACAGTAAATGTTAACATTTTGGGGTGCCCACAGCTGCCAAGCAAAGCAATTAGTGTTGGGTAAAATATTGTTTGCTCACTTTGGTAGCATGTTCACTTGAGATACAACTCCCAAGAAAAACAACAAAATTGGCAAAAACCGCGTGCGATTCGGTTAAATAAATATACACAAAACCTAAGCCCAGCTACGTAGCAGCATTTAATCAATATGCAAGCAGTCAAAGAGCAACGCTCAACTGCCTAACTGCGGCTGAAAAAAAGTGCGCGTGTTTGTGTGGCCCTGTGAAAGAGTGAAGAAAAAAGTCGCCGTTGCCGCTGCCACAGCGAGGGTAACTGGGCGCATATACAGAAAACTACAGAGACCCCAAAATAAATTGGCGCCATTGTAATGCACCATGAGCCAAACAGCAACTACGACCACGACAGCAGCATCAGCAGCAACAGCAAAAAGCGAAATGTCCAAACCAAATGAAGCCTTCGACGACGAGCTCTTTGAGACGCGCCTCGAAGCGCTCAAGGACACGCAGGATTGCATACAGCAAATGTCCAACTGGTGCCTGCAGCATCGCCTCAATCACAAGAAGATCATCCAGTGCTGGCTCAACGTATTCAAGCGAGGTGTGTACCAAGACTTGCTCCACTTCTGAGCTCATTATTAGCAATAACCGTTTGCCCCTCTGCCGCAGTTCGTGTCGATCATCGTTTGGTGCTGTTCTACCTGGCCAACGATGTCATCCAGTACAGCAAGCGGAAGCGCTACGAGTTTGTCGAATGCTGGGCGACGGCGCTCCAAAGAGCCACTACGATGGTGCGGTAAGTAGATGAAGGATGGGGAGTAGTCGACTTATAGATATTCTGTAAAAGTATTTAACTGAGTTTTTATGAGGTATTTCTAATTTTTCTGCTTTTGTATGCATATGATTAATCTAATTTGTAAACAAAATATTATATATATATATATATATATATATATATATATATATATATATATATATATATATATATATATATATATATATATATATATATATATATATATATATATATACATACATATATATCATTATTTACGTTTTGCTATATAACATATATTTTACTTAGTTGAAAATTATATGGTCACTCTAAAATATTTTTGTTTAAATTTTTGTCGACCTACATAAATATACCCTGTATAAATATTAGTAACATTTTATAAATATTATAATTTTATATTAACTTGTTTTTTAGTTCAAATTAAAAATATGGTCACTCTAAAGTATAATTTTTTGTTATCAGCTTAGATACACCCTATTTAAATGTTAATATTATTTTTTACAATATATAATTATAATTTTAAACTTCCCTCCTCCTCCACAGTGATGAACGCGTCAAGGGCAAAATCTTGCGCATCTTTAAAATCTGGGAACAGCGCGAAATTTATAACGAGGAATTTCTGAGCGATCTGAGCGGTCTGCTCAATATAGCGCCGCCAAAGAAAGCCCCAGCCAGTGCCGATCCAAGCAATGAGTATCAGAATGCCACGCTCATAGCGCAGGTGCGCGAGTGTGTGGAGCTGGCCGAGACGACGGATAAGAGCATGAAGAAGCTGCCGAAGCCACCGACTTTCGAAATCGAAGCCATCAAGCAGCAGTTAAAAGACAAAAGCCACTCGGGCGACATTGAAAAGGAGGTGGAACGCTGTGTGGCCTTCATCAATGCGTACAACAAGAATCTCCAGAACGAGATCAAGAGTCGCAAAGCGGTGCTGGAGTCCATCGAGGCAGCCAAGAAGTTCTACGAGCATCAGGGCCGTGAAGTTAAAGTGGTGGCGAGCGTAAGTCAACAGAAAGTGTTAAGATATATATGGATAATGAAATTGATTTGTACATTTCAGGCCTATAAAAGCTTTGGCACACGCATTAAGATAGTCAAGCGCAAGCTGGACGAGGTTATACCCACGCTAGCCAGTCCGATACCCTCGCCGGATATCAATGCACCGTCGCCGGAACGCGATGCAGATCTCCAGCTGCCGGATGAGACTAATTCACCGCTGGGCGTGGTAAGCTATAAAACACAAAGAAATGCTAAGTAGTTGAGTAGAGCTCGAAACAAAGTTTATAATTTGCTGCAGATTTAGTTTAGTATTTCATATATATATATATATATACATATATATTTTTAAATTCATATTTAGAATTTAATGAATTTTTAGTATACAAAATTATTTTAAATTAGAAATAGAATTTTTTAAATAACTGCAGATCTTTATCTCATCTGACTGCAAAGTAATATTTTAGCTTTCTATCATTTATATAGTTTTATTATTCTTTATGTTTCAAATAAAATTGGATACTTTCTCCAAGTTTTATTGAATTATTTGATTTGTCAATTCGCATGCTAATCTTTTGATTTTCACAACTCAAATTCAGAATAAGGCGATATTGGGAACACTCCTATATAGTTCTTCTGATTCTTATGACCCTCAGAACATGTTCAGCGGCAGCGGTCTCAATGGATTCGCCAGTTATCTGGATGGCGGTCAGCTGCCGTTCGATATCAATGACTTTAAGCGCGAGTCCAGCGGCAAGGATCGTGGCAGCGCGATTGAGGTGATTGGTTCGCGTTCGGACGATGAGAGCTATACGCCCGGGTCCAGTTATTACAAGCCCGAGTCGCTGAGCAGGAGCTACAGCAATAACAGTGCCAATGGCAACGGAGGCAGTGCCATACCGGGCCTGGGAGGCAGCGGCAACGGCGGCGGCAGCGGCTCCAGCGATGAATACAATCCCAGTCAGGTGCAATCAGGCTATGGTGTGCCGCCACCAGCGCCGCCCATATTCGGTGGCTCGGCCCAGGAATATGCGCCGCCACCGCCGCCGCATCTTGGCTATGGCCAGTCGGATAGTCAGTATACGCCCGCGCCCCTGAACAGCAATCCGATGGCGCCGCCGCCGCCCATGCCGCCGGCCATAGCATCCTCGGGCAGCGTGGATGACTTCAACAGCACCTGGGACATGAGCATGACGTGGACGCCGCTCGACAACAGCCTGAACAGCAGCGGTGCCAGCTCCAGCTACACAACACCAGCGCAAACGACGCCGCACTCGCCGCCCCACTTCGAGCGCAAGGGCAGCAGCGCGCCCATCGAGTACAGCGAGCATCACAATGTCTCAGCGCTGGGCGCCCAAGATGTGGACCATCGAACGATCCAGCTGCCGCCAGCATTCAACTTTCGTGCCAAGTCAGCTCTGAGCGACGAGCAAACGCGGCAATTGGTGGACATTGATCACAGGAATCTAATTTCGCTGACTGGTTCGCCAGGTGGTGTCGACAAGGTGTGTGTTGAGGCTGTAAAGTTGTTTTAACTGTTTTTCAAAGCAATTAGCTAGTTCAACTAAGACTGACTTCCATTTCTATCTATTTTTATGTTTATGGCTTTGCAGGAATTTGGCGGTGGCGATGTGGATTACCGCACGGCACCTAAGAGCGAGGAGGCAGGCAGTGCTATACGCAGTCTGGGCAACAACTCGCCCATGATGGCGCCGCCGGGCAGCTACGTGAAGAAGACCAGCTCGCCGCAGAAATCCAATGCGAGTAAGTAGAAAGTTTTTAATCCATTTAAGTACTCTTCAGCTTAATCCCAATATATCCTCACAGGCTCATCTTCGGAATCGGATCGAGTGGATGGCTCGGCGCGCTATGATCCCGCTGATATGGTGGTTGACATGGACATGTCCGATGAGGATCTCGAAGAGTCGCAGCTAGGTAATGACAGCAGCCGTCATAGAACCAATAGCTTAGCTTTAGTTTTGAATTTGACATGTAACAATTTCCATACAGAGCTCAGTGCCAATGCTGACAATGCTGACGGGGAACTGGATGGGAATGGCGCCTTAACGCCGCGTCCCGTGCTGCTGGAAACGCCGCAGGACTTTCAATGGGATGCTAATAACAGTTTTCTAACTGCACCAGGCACTGGCAACATGCAGGACATGCAGGCCGATGCACAGCAACAGATGCAGCAGCCGCCGCCGTTGCCGCCACAGCAACAGCCGTGGAACCAAATGCAACCACCAATGCCATGGAACGGCAATGAGGGCAATGGAGGAGTCGGTGTGCCGCCACCTCCCAGGCCGCCGTTTACAGGTGGTCCATTTCCGTTTCAGCCATTTGGCAACAGTCCAGATAATATGAATCGCGGACGTGGACGTGGTCGCGGCTGGTCGGGACCGTATAGACCCAATTACCAACGTATGCCGGGCCCCTTTGACGGCGGACCGGGGCCAGGACCGCGGCCATTCTTCCCACGCGGTGGTGGACCCATGCGCGGCAATGGCGGACGTGGGCGCATGCGTGGTAAACCTTGGATGTAATTACGTATTATAGCTTCTATACAACAAACAAACACATCCATACACACACACACACACACACTCCTCGTATGGAGGTGCAAAGTTTATTTTAGTTGTTAGCTGACTTTATCTCATTTGGATTTAGCCTTACGACGCATATACAGCCCACACACACACACACACACACACTTAGATTTAATTAACTTGCTTCAAAGCTGCGGATCGTTGGCTATTTAATAAACTATATAGAAGCCCATTTGGACGCAACAGTGTGGACACCAAACCAGCTGCGAACTATGTTTAAGCATAAAGTTTTACAATTTCCTGATATAAATACAATATAATCAATATTATATGCATATATATGACAGTCTTGCGCCTGGTCTCCCTTCACGATTTTTTATTGAATGTAGTATATCGATATGGCTTAGCAATATTAGTTGGGGTTATACTTTTGGAGTCAAGTCGATAGAAAAGATTTAAAGAACTTTTAATAAAATGCATCCACGACCTTCACGATGTGAATTTTTGGACTTATCTCTGGGTCTTCCCTTTGCTTACATGGTCAACTGCTTTGATTTCTTATAATCCCCACAGTCTTTTGCCAAAGTTCCGTTCTTTTCCTATGTGGCCTATAGTTTTTTAAACAAAGTCAACGATAGAAATCTCGATTTCAATTGCTCTCACAACATAGACAAAGAAAACACACACACTTCAAGACTTGTTTAGAAACAAATTACAAAAATTTCCTTTAAGTTTAGAGTTGCCTTAGCTTATAAATTATATATACCCATAAAGATATATATGTATATGTGTGTATCCTAAAACTTAGTTAACTTCGAACATTGCTTTTAGTTTTCAGCCCTAGACGTAAGCAAAAGTAAATTGTAAATAATATAAATGTAATTATTAAACTAGCAACTAAATGTAACCATGAAAACTTCGGTTATGCCAAAGTCTTATGCTCTTCACTAAATGTCTGCATACAAGAAATATTTCAAAAATAACCCTCTGTTCGGTAAACAGCAACAAAATCTCGTTCAAAGAATTTCAAATTAAATAAAAATTAAATTCTTTTAAACATTTACTCGAAACTAAAGGGGGACAGATATGAACACTTCTCACTGATCTATTGGACTTAACTTGACTATGTGGAACGACTGAACGCCCTTTATGGGCGTGACTAAAATTTGACATTTTCCAAACGAACTTCAAGACTGACTCGAGTTTCTTTATAGTATACAAATTAGCTAATTCGGAATTCTCTAGAAAGACATTCAACTGGGGCATTGCTGAACATATGGGTAACTTCGAATCCGTCGTCCAATTCTCGAACAAAAGAACTCTCGTAATCTCCTAAGTACAAACTCTGCCATAAGCAAACCAAATATCATATCATCGTCACATGCCAAAACCAAGATGAAAACTTGTGAAGAAATTAAGTAGTGAATTAAAGTTGTAGTCAGTTGGTCAGCAAGTCATATGTGTATCAAAATTAATTATATATACTTATATGTAGAGTAATTCTAGTTATTAATTAGTTGATGTATATTTTATGCCTAAGTATAGCAACGTATATTTAGCTGTTTAAATACAAAACTTAAATGTGATATTTAAAATTGAAAAACCTTTTTTATTTTATCTGTGTTTAAACCAAATTCCGTGCCCTGTGGCGGCGCTGGATCTAAGGCAGCATTTAGTGTTGTTTACCTGTTGACGTTGACGGCACTTAATCACCTCCAGTTAGGAGAAGGTTTGCTCTTTTCTTCCCTCTCTCTCTCTCTCTCTCTCTCGACATCGGAAGTCGGAACTCATCAATCGTATGTCGGCGAGCTCTTGTTTTGACTCTGCTTATGTTTTGTGGGCGTTACGCCCGCTGCTCAGCATATTGCGTTCTCAAGGACCTTTTTTCCTTGGTTTGCGCTGGCTGGAAATTGTGAATTAATGAGCCAAATCGTTGGGTTAAAATATCGTATTATGTGTAAAAGTAAATAAATGGAATTCTTGTAACAGAAAGTTGGCGAAGGATTCATATATGTATATATAAAGTATATACATATATAGATTTTTAGTATATATAAATATTTTATCAAAATTTTTATTTAATGATTATTATACTGAGATTGTAAATTATTATTAATTAAAATGAAATAGAATTCAATTTATTTTCTAAAATTTTTTAAATGTTTTACAAATATTTTCTGAAATTCATATTTAAAGTTTTAATTATGTAATTGATTATGTAAAAAAATATGACTAAATTAATTTTCTGAAACTAATATTTCGGGTTTCACCAAATCTTGTATAGACACAATAATTATCTTATAATATAACAATATAATCTTATAATATAATTGGGTATGAAATTTCCAGTATTCTTTCGACTAAAAAAGTGAAAGAGAATTAATCAAGAATATTGATGCTAATAACCAAGAAAGTTGTTGGTCATATCCGACGCTCCCAATCAGTAAATATAGCTACTGAATATATTTGGTCTTTAGTTTGTCAACATTAACGTTGTCCAAGACAAATAAACTCTTATAACTTCTTCAACGAAAATAAAAAATTCATTCCAATTTTTTTATACCAAAATTATATTTAAGACAAAAAAAAATATATTAATACTAATAAAACTTATATAGTTAGAAACGTTAATCAGCTAAATGTAGTTACTAACAGCCTTTAAAAGTTGACACTAGGTTCAAGTGTTGCAGCAACACGTCCCGGTTGCATTGATGCCCCCTCACTTCATCCCTCTTCACTCTGCTGCTGTTGCCGCTGTTCAATAGTCTCTTTCGAGCAGCGTGAGCAGATCGCCGATGTATGCCTGTGCCATTTGGAGAGTCTCGTACTTGGAGAGGCGTCGATCGTGGCCCAGGGATGGCACCACATCCCGCAGCTTGTCGAAGGCGTCGTTGAGGCTGTTCATGCGGCGGCGTTCCCGGGCATTGGCTGCCAGGCGACGCTTGCGCAGGACGTCTTTGCCGCAGACCTCGTGCTCCTCCGGCTCCTCCTCGAAGGCGGCAGCTGGATAGGCGTGGTCGTAGTCGTAGGGTTTGCTGCGCGCTGTCTTTTGCCAGTATTTGGCTGCCTTTGGCTGGTACTTGGAGGCGCCTCCAGCCAGTTGCTGTTGCAGCTGTTGTTGTTGTTGCATTTGCAGTTGCTGATGCTGCTGTTGTTGTTGTTGTTGCTGCTGAGTTTGAGCGCTGAGCATTTGCTCCAGCTCTAGGACGGCTGGCGTGTCGTACAACATATCCAGCGAGCAGCTATTGGTGCCGTCGGACAAGCTGTCCGCGCTGCCGCTGAAGTCTCTGTCCTGATGCTGGTTCATGAGCTGCTCGAGTTGCTGCTGCAAACTGTCCTGGCCGAGCATGGTCTCCGACGAGTCGGTCTCCAGGCTCTCGGCGCTGTAGTAGAAGTGCTCGATGAGCTCGTTGTTCGTCAACATGATGTGCGTGTGTGCTAAGCCAAAGGATAACTGAGTCAATGCCAGGTCCAGACGGCACCTTAAATAGCCAAAAGGAAGGAGCAGCAGCGGCAGCAGCAACCGCAACAGTCAACGTTGATTGGCTGCAGCCGCTGCTCTTACCTGATTCGCTGAGCGCTGCTCGGCTTGGTTTGGCTTGGCTTGGGCTGATCCTGTTTGCTACCTGGCTTTTACCTGCCGTAGCCCGTGCCCCAAATTGGCTTGCGGTCAAAACGCTTAATTACCCAAGCCAAGCAACTCGATTTGACCTGGCTTGGGTATACACAGACTTAAATATATGTATATAAACTTGTGTATAGCGCAACTGCATCCATATAATGGTAATTTCATATGTCAAACAATTGTTGCCAAGGTCAATCAGGGATCAGACAGAGCATTTAAGCCCGCTTTTGTTACACGCCGCATATCTGGCCATATTATACGAGGCCGATTCCTCTTTTTCATCATCTTTCTCAGCCTGCTTATTGTACTCCGTTGCCAATTTAGTTTGCATGTTTGTGGTCTAGCGATCCTCCAGTAAATGTTTCGTTGCACCAAACAAAGGAATTTCTCTCGAGTGCGGTTTTACTTTGCTGCAACTTTCGATTTTAGCCATTGTGCTTTATTGGGTCAACTAAACTCAAATTATTTCGAGCGATTTCATTGAAAACTGCAAAAAAAAAACTCCCAACACTTGCGGTTCGCCGAACGTAAACATAACTGTCTTTCTTTTTCACACGATCAAGAAGTCGATTTAACTTAAAAATTGAAGAGAATTTATGGGGAATGTTTTTGGTATGGGTTTAACTTTAGGGAAATATTTAAAGAATCTTCAGTACTCTTTAGCCAGATTGATGGATGAAAGATAAGAATTTGCTTATTTTTATTTTATATTTTAAAAAGTGAACTGATCAGCATGAATATATGAGTTAATATGGCATATAATCTTTAAAAATTATATAGATATATACATGTTATGTATATAAAGTAGTATGTGCAAATTAGGCTTCTTTCGTTCTTTACTCTTTGAGCTAACTCCAGATGTGTTCTATTGGCAGCTATAAAAGAGAATCTGATATGTCGATCAAAAGCAAATCAGATTATCTGGGTATTTGGTAAGCTGCTATAGAAAACACCTATCAATAATTTGTTTTGGATTCCTATTATACAAACATTTATTTGTTATTCTGTTTCATTTCAGATTAGCCGACATAAAGTCAAGCTATAAACATAGGCAGATTGTAAAGCTACTTCAAATTCCATCAGCTGCTCATGTCGCAATCGCCTAATCGTTTCCTTTTCTTTTTATGCGAAGCTATAAATATTTAAGAATTGTGATTAAAATTATTCTAGAGAAATCCAAAATGAGCATAGCAAATGTTCGAAACTGTGTATTTAACCCAGCATACAAGTGTACAGGTAGAGAGCCCTAACTAAACAGCTGCAAAAAATATATAATAAGAATAATAATAAAATGTATAATAAAAGTATAATAATAATAATGTTTTTATAATATGCATAATAAGAATAAACATATTGAGCTTATAGCAACAAAAATGATTGAGTTTTTGTTTCTCAAGATAGTTTGACTTAAAAGGGGTTTATAGAGAGTGACCCAAAATTCACGCAAAAGTTCATTTTGATATGAAACACAGGCTTATAATGAAAAAATGTACATTTTTGTATTGATTTATGTATACTATATACATTTTTTGTCTAACGCTCCATTTTTAATCATTCTGAACTGCCAGCTGTCATGTTTCCTATCAATATTACTTCCTGCGCGAGTTTTGGGACATTCTTTATAAGTTTCATATATCATTGCTAGTAAACTAGAAAGTAGATTTAGTAGAAACAGATCAACTAAGCTAGTTATCCACAAGTTTTATTATGTTCTTATAAAAGATCTTTAAGATTTCTCTTTAAGATTTCCCTATATCAAAGAAAAGGAAGTGCTAAAAACTTAAGATTATAATCAATTTAAGATGCCTTTACATTAAATGTTATTTATAATTATCTAGTTTGCTTTTGTCTTTTTAGTGGATTGTGCTATAATATCATTGTATGATAAGATTGTTTCTTCGATTTAGCTACTACATATCATATTAGCATGAAAGAGATCATACAACTGTTGGGCTGTAGTTCATATCTCGACTATCACCAAAAGCTAGCTGTATTTGATTGAATTTGTCTCTACTAATATAGTCTCCAGACCAAGCCAAGGCAAAACATACTATCTCCTGGCACCCCATGGCTAGCTGTTGCTGTTTGTAAAAGAAGAAGACTTATCAGTCGCCCACTTAACACTTCTCCAGCCATGGCTGACGAGTGGAACTGTGTTTGAGCGCCTTTTTACCGCTACCATTAAATGCTTATTAAGATATCGGCATATCCTTGAGGCTCGTGTCTGTTCAATAAACGAAAAAAAAACCGAAAAGGAAAAGGACAAAGATTACCCAACGGCAGTCGCAATAGAGTCATAAATGTCACGACGCTATTTATGTGATGACAATTTATGATACTCATCAAAAGGGACTGCTCCGACGAAGCTACCTGCCGCAAGGATTCTTGCAACTAAGGAAAAAGGGTATTTAGTTGATCCTTAGATCGCTTGATGTTTGTTTTCCAAATCACGCTAAAGTGTCAATAAATTCTCATATAAACGTTGCAATTGCCTCGACACATTTGGGCTATCAAGAGGGAGTCTAACGGATATGCTGATACAGCGGCAGAGGCAGAGGCCAAGGCTTGTCGTGTGTCTTAAGTTATGTTTGTGTTCCTAGAAATCAAATCGATACTCAAAAATTAAAAAACTATTTAAATTCTCGAGATATTTCCTACGATCTAAGCTAATCCCTTGAGCGACACGCTGTCTGGCGAGCAAGCAAAACGAATTTTCGCAGAAACCAAAACAAAAATATTGAAAAATATTAGATATTAGCCATAATGCTGGAATATTACATGGTAATTTGCTGAGACAGACAATAAGTGCAGCAAGACAATAGAAGATATTTCCACAGTTCCATTATTTGGGCAAACAAAGGGGCTGCACTTGCAACTTTCCCAGGCACAAAAGACAATCTTCTCGCAATCTCACGCAATCGTCAAACAATAGTTGAGCAACTAATCGCATTTTCGCAATTTAGCGCCAACAACTAATCCGCACAGCGAAAAATCATTAATCCTGGGCGCAGAAGGAAAGGAGATTATCATCAGTTGGCCTATTGTTGAGTCGAAATCGACTCGACTCGACTCGACAAGAGAGACTTGACTTGACTTCGGGTCGCAGCACCGCCTACGCGTCTATTGTTTGCTATTTTGACAAGGACATGCAACTGGCCAAGAGGTCAGGTAAGCATCGTACATGCTAATTGGAAATTCCAGCCGAGGCGTTGCCGATCTTTAGCTCATCTCCGAGCTGTACAGGCTCTGGCCAGTAATTAGGTCAGTCTCTGGGTCTTTTCGCCAGAAATGTGCAGCATAATGTCGACGGTTTCTGCGGTCGCGTGGCACATCGATCAGCGGCTCGTCATCGGGCAGCAGCAGAAGCCAGAAGCGAGCGTTAAGATCAAACGTCACGATCCTGACGCTGCCTTTTGTCGGCGCATCTTTGTGTGAAATATCGGGACAACTCTTGCGGCCGGGCCATCATTTGTACACTTTAGCCATGGCCGGCGCTCGCTTGGAATTGTTTTGGCCGCTTTCCATAGAAATGCAGCCAAGTGTTTGAATTGATTTCTCCCTACGTTTAATTAACCTTTCGTTGCGGCTACCTTGAAAGTGGGCGGGAGCCCAAGACTGATCGCCATGGAAAGTAGTTCACTTAAATGTTTTTTTTTTTTTGCGTGACTCATGGATGACTGGAGAGTATCATAGATATAGGAAATTGCAACGAAGAGCATGATATGCAGTTCTATAGTCACTCTAAACTGCAACTTTATCTTGATCTTGACTTCATTTTCATTCATTCACTGAAATGAAACATGAAGATAGTCGAAGTTAAAATACTCTCAGAGAAAAGGTCTCATAACTTATATTTTTGACTAATTTAAAAATTTGTAAAACTCGCATTTTATATGAAATATAAAATAATATATTTTTAAATTTTCAGTTAAGGTATTTTTCATATTAAAAAAATGTATAACTTCCGATTTAAAATGAAATATTTGAATTATAATTTAGAAAAAAATGCCAATAAAAATATTTAATATAATAAAAAAATTGTTTAAGGCAACAAATTAACTTTCCTATTTATATTTTATATAAATTCATGCATTTATATGTTGTAGTCCTTATAATAAATAGTCTGAAGCACACTCTAAGCTCTTGATAGTACTTCAAAGAAGTTGGTCTACATACAAGTCTAAGCCCACGATAAAACTTTAGGCAATTAGTCTAACGCAGATGACGTTAAAATTTCTAAGAACTTCGCCCATATCAAATAAACCCTAATAGCCCTCATAATTCCACAATTAGGTCAAAGCAACTGAAACATTTCAACACTTACATTAAGACATATCGTTATGTTTATTATGTTATTGGAAAGAACTGAATACATTTCACATTAAATTATAAATAAAATTTGTATATATAGGGGTTCGTCACAGGCGCAACCATAGCTAACTGTCGCACCACAAAAATATATGTATATATAAGTATAATTTAAAATATGTCTAGCTTAAAAGTTTCGCAACAGTTAATTGCAATTTTTGCACTGTGAGTTCCCGAACTAATGAATAATTTCATATATATGTGTTTTCTTTGTGAAACTAAATGTGTTTTTTTTTTTTGTATAATACTTTTTGCTATAATAGAGAGCGGATTTCCGAATCACATAATCTTTAATATCAAACAGAGCACAGAACGAATATATGTATATGTCTATGTAGTTCTAATCGTTTTTTGTTTTGCTTTTGTTTGTTTGTCTTTATAGTGGTCCGCACTTGTGTGTTAAATATTGTTGTATATTCGTATAAAAGTAGGTGTTAAATTGAGAATTTGCTGATATGATAATTAGTACAAAGTGTTTCGATGATATTAGAGTGTTTCTTGTTGAGTTAAAATAAAATTATACGTTATGCGCATACACATATGTATATAAATGTGTAAATATATATACGAACAACGTTCCTATAGCTTTCAGCTTACGCACAACACAAACAAACAAATATTCATATGAATGTTAAGTGATAGCAACGAGCCCTGGGGGCTGACAAATTTTAAAGAGAGCGAACGTATTACGAAATCGGTTTAATCCAGTTAGAGTCGGTGATGTGTGTGTGCCGCGTATGCAATGCATTCGATATCACTGTGCGCCTGCAATCTCCAGCACGAGCGAATCGGAGAAAGAGTTGTAGGTGTCTGTGTTCCTATAGCTTAGAGCGTAGTCGAGGTCACCGTACTGACGCCATGCACCAGAATAGTCGGCGGCAGCTCAGCTGTTAGCTCTGTGAGCAGCTCAATGTAGCTGGCGCTGCGATCGCCAAAGTCCGGCAATGAGGGCTTCGGCGGTGCAGCCAAGTAAATGAATGATAGAGCCGTCTGATCGGAACGATCGCGTATTATTTGATTTACGCGCTGCATATACAAGAGCGAATGGTTGAATTTGTCCTCTGCGATCTCATCGCCATCGTCCAGCAATGCTTCGTCCGCTTGCGCCGTAAATTGCCGGAGTATGCGTGAATGACGCGTGAAGTCCGTATCACGGCTCCATTCCTGCACATCGATTATGTCCGCATTAATGCGAAGCTCCTTCAGCGACTGCTCCAGTTTCAGCTTAGAGAATATGTCCATTTGCGGTGCTTGCGTATCGAAGGTGCTGCAAAGCAACTCAATTAACTCTCAACCCTCTTTTTGAGTCTCATATTTTATTTACCCCACAGCGCTCTCCTCGTTTGTTTCGCACAAAAAGATGCGCACTCGCAGATGCTTCCACTTGGCCAGCATGATCACGGCCAATTGCATCATGAACAGCGAGACCATGTCGAAGGGATCGCCCGATGTGGGATTGAATACATTAATGGGCCACACATCTATATACTTCACATGTTTGCTTCTGTAAAAAAAGAAATTTAGTATATATTCGAGATGATTTCATTTCCATTCCATTTCGAACGCACATGGTTATGAAGTTCTTGTCCAGACGCTGAAAGTTGCGGCACAAGCACAGATTCTTCTTCATGCGCAGGGTATCGCAAAGGATTTGCACATATTCCTGCACCTCGAAGTGTTTCGGTTCACCATCGCGCCGTATGGGAAAGCTGAGTGCGTCGCCCACATTGAAGCCATCCGTTTTATAGGGGGAGCTGCCACTAAAATTAAAGACAATTATTAGTTAGCGTCTAAATATTTGATACTCTTCCAGCTACTTACTTTTGAAAGAAGTCCTTTGGTGCCTCATTGTCATAGAAGCCCAAGATAATGGTGTTTGGCTTCATGGCGCCAATGCCGGACAGGCGTATTAAGTGCTGAACGCCCTCGCGAATGCTGCGACAGATGGTCACCTCGGTGAAGGCCTTGACGCGCATATGATCCAGGAAGGACCACCACTGCTGGTTCTCGAGCGCGTCTTCAGCGCCATTGCAGTCGCCAATCTTGACGTGGCCAATGATGTAGAGGCCACTCTTCTTGAGATCATTAACAAAGTCCACAAGCGGACAGCAGGAGCGCGGCGAAGAGACCAAGAGTAAGATTTGTGGGCGCCAGAACTTGACGTGATCCTTGCGTGGATCCAGCATAAGCAGATATTTGCGAACCTGCCAAATAGAAGAAAGAAGATTTTATATAAGAGAAAAATCAATTAAATCCGCGACTCACCTGATGGAACATCAGCGCCTGGGAAATGGAGCCCCATTGCGCTGCCTGCGTGGCTGGGGAGAAAAGATGCAGTGCTATGACCAGGATCAAGCACAGGATGATGCAGGACGAGGCATAAATCGGATTGATGACGAACATCATGATCAATGTGCCGAGCAGGCCAACGAGACAGGTGTGCCAGGTGAAGTATTTGAAAAGTGGCCGAAAGTTGGGCGCGCCGGTCATCTCAATGCCCAAACAGGCCAGATTTGTGGCCAAGTAGGAGAGCATAAAAAGCACCGAATTGATCTGGGCAATAATATTGAACGAGCCAATCAGCAGTATGCACTCGACCAGAACCCAGCTGATGACCACAGCACAGATGGGATTGCCCTTCCAGGTGCCGCGGAGCACAAAGTTTAGCAGCGAGCCGAAGACCTGATCCTTGCTGAGCGCCTCCAGAATGCGACTGGAGCCAATCAAATTGCTCAGTCCCGTTGAGAAGGTGGCCGTCAGAATGCCAATAGTTGTGAATGGAGGCCACAGATTGACGGGCATCAGGAACAGATAGTTATTCTGCATAGTCACAGCCGGCGTCGTGCAGCTCATCAGGAACGAGAGTATGATATACGAGACGAATGTGAAGCAAACGGCAGAGAGTGTGCCCCACGGTATGCTCTTCGAGGGATTCTTCAGCTCCCCGGACATGTTCGCACCGGCCATAATGCCCGTAACGCCGGAGAATAGCACGCCAAACGTTGTTGAGAAGTCCACGGCCTTGTTATTTGATGTGTAATCCGTGCCATAGTGCGAGCCCAGATTCTCGCTCAAGGTCTTGCTGCTAAGGCCCGTGTACGGTAAAAATTTCGTAGCATTCATAAGCGTATTCACTACCGGCACAGGAATCTGTGAATATATATAAAAGTGAATGTGTAGAATGAGTGTATACTAATCAGAGATAACAGCAGCTTATTGCACTTAATTGATAATCCACATGATACCCATTCATTTTTGAGAACGTGCGGGCATTTTAGTTCGTTATCAGCTGCATTCAAATGATTCACACAGCGCGTCATCTTTATGCCCAACACATTTCTAAGTCTACGAACACATGTACAGTAGAAACCGGGGAAAGTGGAAATCGATATTATAATTATCTGAGATAATTTATCTAACTGACTCACTGATTGTGTGATTGATGAACTGAGATACTTACTCTATGGGCTATAAATACTTTCAATTTATATATAAATTTGTATATTTATGGAATAGTATTCATATGGAATAGTAGTTATATGGTATAGTATTCATATGGAAAATATTTGTATAAATAGTAGGAGGGATAATATACAAAATGATTCATATTAAATAGTACTCATATTCATATAGTTTAGTATACAATAAGCAAGTATTCATATAAATTACACATATAGAATAGTATTCATATGGTTTATTCATATTTGAATAGCATTCATACAGTAAACTATTCATATGGTATAGTATTTATATCCATGGCATAAATAGTATTCATATTCATGATATTCATATGGAATAGCATTCATAAGCAATAGTATTCATACATATTATCTAGTTGAATATTATTCATATATAATAGTCTTCATTTGGCTTATACATATTTGAATAGTATTCATATAGTAACTATTCATGTAGAATAGTATTCATATTCATGATATTCATATGCTACGTTATTCACATAGAATAGCATTTAAATTTATAATATTCAAATATAAAAGTTAATATGAAATTCAGGATATTCATATAGTATACCATTCACACTTTGAGAGCAACCCCTAGTCATCCCTAGTTGAACTGCTGCCTACACTATAGAGGTTCCACTGTAGCCAAAGCTCAATGGGACTTACTCCAGCAAAAGAACAAAAGTGACCGATGCCTAAAAGTAATGCAAGCGAGTGTTATCTGTGGACAACACTCATTATCGCAAGTTAATGAAATTAACAAAATAATATCTATGTCACATAGTTTTGCAGCGCAAAGCGTGGAGCTCTGCTCTCTGCTGGCATTTTTTTCTGATACCGAATATGGAGATTGATAATTCTAGGGAAGCTTTAGTTTCCGTATGATTGATTGCAATCCTGCCCCCGCTTACCGTATCGTTGGTGGCGCCCACGGTCAGAAAGCTGATGTATGTGGCGAAGAGGCAAATGGTCACCGTGCCCAAAATAAGCACCGAGGTCTTGGCAAAGAGGGCGGCGCCCACCAGGCAGACGAGGAGCATGCTTGTGTTGATGCCGCTGCTCACGAGGAAGCGCCACCACTTGCCATCGGGCAGATGGGGGCCAGTGTCGCTGACGAAGCGGCCACCGGGCCCGAAGTTATCGATGATGCCCTCCGTGCAGCCGGAGATGGCCATGGCGCAGCCAACCACATTCGCAAAGAAGAACAGGGTGCCAATGGAGCCGCCAAACTCAAGGCCCAGAGTGCGGCTAATCATGACTAAAGTGGGGGACATTTCATTAATTCAGATACTTTCTTTCGCTGCACACGATTACTTACAGTAGACGCCGCCGCCCTCGACCGCGCCATTCGTGGAGATGGCGCAAACGGAGGCGACCGTAAATAGCAAAATTGCGTACGCGATGAGGAACTGCAGCAGTGTGACGTACAAGCCCGCATTGCCCACAATGTAACCTGTAAGCGAGACGAATATAACAATTAGCATAAGAGTGTGAGAGAAAGAGAGATGCAATCGTTAACTATGACGTCACACTCACCCACACGTATGAAGACTAAAGCACTGAACATGGACAGCGCCACAGGACTGAAGACGCCAGCAAATGTGCCAAGTGTACGGCCACTGCGCTCCGGATCCTGCATGCCAAACTCAACGTAGCCATCGCTCGATTGCGGCGTCATTGGACGCGCACTCTCCGCGCCGCCGCCAGCGCCAAAGAGCGAGCCGAAGCTGCGAAACATGTTCGAGGCGCTGCCATTGCGTGGCGCTGCGATTGGCGCAGTTTCCTGATCTCTGCTATTTCTCATAGTTGCCAGCTGCCAGCTGCTTGGCTGGAAATTAAGCTAAACGCATACACGCACGCACAAAGCGTTGGCGCTGTACGCCCACAATTGGCGCAAATCAAGGGAATTACTTGATGTGGGCTATTTGGGCCGCTTTGCAGCTTTTGTTTTCTGTTTTTTTTTAGTAGGTTTCTGGTTCACTGCGTCACTTGTGGCTAGCGGTGCGCTTTTGTTTGTCTGTTGGCACAGAGAAAACACGCAAAACTGATTCCCCAAGTGCCCCGCAAGGGCCGAGGCTCCAACAGCACAGCTGGCCGACGCCATTAACGATGAGACAGTATTTAAATACTAAAACGGAGTATTTTCAAGCAGCTGACGAACGGTCTCACTAGCAAGCAAAGATAGTGAAATAAATGTTGTGGTTGCTTGAATAACTGTAAGTTATTTAATATAATTTATTAAAAAGACTGATATTAATTATTTGTATATACTACTGATTTAATTTACTTATTATTATTTGTATACATATTAATGAATATTTCTTCAGTCACTGTGACCCGTGCTTACTCACGACTGCATCGCCGGCGCCCATCTCTAATTTCCATATTCTTCTGCTCTGTTGTTTTTTTGGCAACGTTTAGCTGCGGAAAATAATTGTTTTTAATGGTGAATGATAAAAAGCGACGTTCGCGCTCCAGGGAGCGCTACAGAGACGAGCGTGGCGTCGCCGCAGCCGACCGCGATCGGGAACGTGAGCGAGAGCGCGAGCGGGAGCGGCAGAGGGACAGAGATGGGCCGAGGCACAGAGAGCGCGACGCGCGCGACAGGCAGGCAGACAGAGAAAAAGATCGACGCCAGCGACGATCCCGTTCCAGGTAGGTCAATAAGTTTCTGAAAAACATGTGTGCTAAATAATAAAACATTTCGCAGGGAGGACCGCGGCGGACCGAGACGCGGGGGACGCTCACCGGAGCGTCAGCGTCAGGTACGCGAGCGCTCGCGTGAGCGTGGCCCGCGTAATGGCGAGCCCGAGAAGAAACCCAAACTGGATAATTCTGGGATAGTGAAAGGCGAAACGGCAGGTACGTCCGTTAAGCCAGAGGATGAGCAGATAGATACAAAGGGCGACAGCAAAATCAAGAAGGAACCTCTCTCGCTGGAGGAGTTGCTGGACAAGAAGAAACGTGAGGAGGAGGCACGCAGCAAGCCCGTTTTCCTTACCAAAGAGCAGCGAGCCGTCGAGGCACTTAAGCGTCGTCAGGAGGAGGTGGAGCGCATGCGTGCCGTCCGAGATGCTGCACGAGATCAGCTTCAAGCAGCCAATAGCAAAACGATTACCGGCATAGCCACAGCTTCCGCATCCATGCCGGTGGCCATGCCGCCGCCCGCGCCCGTGAAGCCGGAGCGTCGTGAACGTGGCGGAGATCGGGGTGATCGAGGTGGCGGTGATCGGGATCGGGATCGCGACAAGGACAGCAAACGTGTCGAGGATCTCACGCACAAGGACAAGGAAAAGGAACTGGAAGCCATACGCGAACGCTATCTGGGCATCGTGAAGAAGAAGCGACGAGTGCGTCGCCTCAACGATCGCAAATTCGTTTTCGACTGGGACGCGGGCGAGGACACCTCCATAGACTACAACAATCTGTACAAGGAACGCCACCATGTGCAGTTCTTTGGGCGCGGCAACGTGGCCGGCATCGACATTAAGGAACAGAAGCGCACACAGAGCAAATTCTACGGAGATCTGCTGGAGAAGCGGCGCACCGAGGCGGAGAAGGAGCAGGAGAAGGTGCGCTTAAAGAAGATGAAGCGCAAGGAGGACAAACAGAAGTGGGATGATCGGCATTGGTCCGAGAAGGACAACGACGAGATGACCGAACGCGACTGGCGCATCTTCCGTGAGGACTACAACATTACCATCAAGGGCGGCAAGATACCCAATCCCATACGCAGCTGGAGCGAGTCCGGCTTCCCGCCTGAGATCATTGACATTATCGACACGGTCGGCTACAAGGAGCCCACGCCCATCCAGCGCCAGGCCATACCCATTGGCCTGCAGAATCGCGACATCATCGGCGTGGCGGAGACTGGCTCCGGCAAGACCTTGGCGTTCCTCATACCGCTGCTCTCGTGGATTCAGTCGCTGCCCAAGATCGAACGCTTGGAGGACGTGGATCAGGGTCCGTATGCAATAATCATGGCGCCCACGCGTGAGTTGGCCCAGCAAATCGAGGAGGAGACAACGAAGTTTGGCCAGCCGCTGGGCATACGGACTGTCGTCGTCGTTGGCGGCCTGTCCAGGGAGGAGCAGGGCTTCCGCCTGCGCCTGGGCTGTGAAATCGTCATCGCCACGCCGGGTCGCCTGATCGATGTGCTCGAGAATCGCTACCTGGTGCTCAACCAGTGCACGTACATTGTGCTCGACGAGGCAGATCGCATGATTGACATGGGCTTCGAGCCGGATGTGCAGAAGATTCTCGAATATATGCCCGTGACCAACCTGAAGCCGGACACGGAGGAGGCTGAGGATGAGAAGAAACTGATGGAGAACTTCTACACCAAGAAGAAGTACAGGCAAACGGTGATGTTTACGGCGACAATGCCGCCGGCTGTCGAGCGCTTGGCTCGCTCTTATCTGCGGCGTCCGGCGACGGTGTATATCGGCTCAGTGGGCAAGCCGACGGAGCGCACCAACCAGATCGTTTACATGATGGGCGAGAACGACAAGCGCAAGAAGCTCATGCAGATCCTGTCGGGCGGCATCGAGCCGCCAGTCATCATATTCGTCAACCAGAAGAAGGGCGCCGACGTGCTGGCCAAGGGCCTGGAGAAGCTCGGCTACAACTCCTGCACGCTGCACGGCGGCAAAGGCCAGGAGCAGCGTGAATATGCTTTGGCAGCGCTCAAATCCGGTGCCAAGGATATACTGGTGGCCACCGATGTGGCTGGCCGTGGTATCGACATTAAGGATGTCTCGCTGGTCATCAACTACGACATGGCCAAGTCCATTGAAGACTATACGCATCGCATAGGACGTACGGGTCGTGCCGGCAAGACAGGCGTGGCCATATCCTTTGTCACCAAGGACGACAGCAGCCTGTTCTACGACCTGAAGCAGTGTGTCACTGCCAGCCCCGTGTCCGTGTGCCCGCCAGAGCTCACCAATCACCCGGAGGCACAGCACAAGCCCGGCACAGTGGTCACCAAAAAGCGACGAGAGGAGAAAATATTTGCCTAAGATTTTAGTTAAAAAAGTCCTTCCAGGATCAATAAAAGTTGTCGACAAAGTAAAAATTTATGAACTAGCATTTATATATGAATATATATATATATATATATATAGGGCTTCTGGGTCACGGTCATCTCATCAAGCGCAAGAAGAATGCATTCCGGCTTTGCTTGGAGTCCGAGGGTAGATACTTGTCATAGAAATCGAGGATCACCTCCTCGATCTTGAAGCCGAACTTCTGGTAGAGCATGACCGCCGAGTTGCTGGCCGAGACGTGAAGCGTTATGTCCTTGGACATGCAGGTCTGAATGAGATGGTAGAGCATGAATGTAGCGACGCCAGCACGCTGCCAGTTGTGGCGCACGGCCATGAAGGAGATGTACGCCTCGTTGTAGCCGACGTCCGGCACCAGGAAGCCGCAGCCGATGACCAGTTTCTTGTAGAGCGCGACCACGCTATAGTCGGGATAGCTCAGGCAGTCGCTCACTGCAAGGAAACGGTGGGGATTAGGCTGGGTTAGGTCAGATAAGTGCACCAACTCACCATCGATGCCCGGCCAGAACGCGCTCTGGAGCAGCGCATTGACCGCCGGTATGTGCTGCGGTCGCACGTAGCAGAAGTCTATGGTGGAGCGGGTGGGGTAGCATCGGTTGACCCTGTGCTGGAGCTCGCACATCAGGCGCAGCCAAGGCGGACCCATCTCCTGGCTGCGGTATATAAACGGCTGCAGGACGCGCTGCGTGTAGGGCGACTCGAAGAGTTCGTATTCGGTGCAGCCGGCAAGGCGGGCATGGAAGGAGCTGCGACTGCTTGGTTTGCTCTGCTCGAGCAACTGATAGCGATCCAGAATCTGCGCCTGCTGCCTCATCAGCTGTTGATGGGCACGCGCCATGGGATCCACCTGCTCGTCCAGGTTGAATATGGGTCGATTGTGCTCCCGCTTCCACTTGCGCACGCAGAGCTTGCGATAGAGCCGACGCACGTAGGCGGGTATATCGTTCTGCCTGTCCAGCGAGAAGATCTTGTGCAGTTGCCGATACAGCCGCTGCTCCTCAAGCACAGTCATCAGACGCAGCTGCTGCTGCGGTGAAGCCTCCTCCTGCGGCACCGCATCGATTTTCGTCTCCTGCAGCCAGGGCCAGTTGCGACGCGGCTGCCTGGCGAAACCGCTTGGCCTACAGGGCTCCGAACTGATGATGTTGCTCTTTGCTGGCGACTCCTGCTTCACCTCATCTTGGTCCTCTTTCGACTCTGACTGCTCCTCCTTGTTGTGGGACGCCTCTTGCTGCTGCTGCTGCTGCTGATCCTGTGCCTGAAAATTCGTCACCTGCACTATGCGCGGCTGGGCACCATCGCTATCCTCCGTCTGCTGCTCCTCCGTCTCCATGGGCTCCTCTTCGCTTTCGGAGCTGCTTGACGACAGAGTTTGCTGCTCCAGCTTTGGCTCTATTTCCTCTTTGGCCTCCATCTGCGGCTCCGTTTCAGCTGCCGTCGGCAGACACTCTGACGGCGGGAGGCCAAAGTTATTTTCCAGCTCAAACAGGCTGGCGCTGTGGCCGGGCGCCTCGAGCAGCGCATCGGACATGAAAAAGTCGCCTTTGCCGCCAGCGCCAATTAACGGAGGTGGCATAAACATGCTCAGATCATCGCCGCCCAAGCTCTCGGCCAGAAAATCCATCAGACTGGCTTGCACAATGCTCAGCGGCTGCAGTTGTGCGACCGCCTCCAATGACTCCTCTGTTGGTTGTGACAGCTCCTCGTGCTCCGCCTGCTGCTGTGGCTCCGCTGGCTGCTCAACGATTGCCAACTTCGGCAGGCGACCCATGTACGGACTGCGAAAGACATTTCATAAATTTCTTTGAACAAATCTTAGATCTATCTTCGCTCACATGGCTCGCGCACAGCCCTCGTTGGGCGGTGTGCACGTTGAGCCTTCGGCAGGCTCCTCCGTTGTGCTAGTGGCTGGTTGGATGGCATCGCTCAGATGATCCGTGACAGACAGATCGCTGCCGCAGCTGTTCTCATCCTGCATGGCCACGCGACGGTCAGTGCGCAGCTGCTGCCGCTCCAGCATTCGCTGCTCGTCTGGAAAAGTTTAACTCCATGAGCACATTGCACTGCTTTCGATGGCAGATATACATACATTCGGTGCGCACGCTACGTGGCGTGAGATTCGGCTTGGCCAGCCTCCACCAGCCATTCTCCAGACACACACTGATGCCGGACTGAAAGTACTCCGGGCTGTTGTGCGACAATGTGCCCGAAACGGAGCCAATCCATTGCTTGCGACGACGCCTGTTGGCAATAGATTTTAATTTTTGTTTTTCTTTGGCCAGTAACTGAATCTACTCACACACGCGGCCCAAAGATGTAGTTCCAGTTCTTGTCCACAAAGCTGATGATGTGCGTCCGCCAGTGGAAGTATCCATGGTGGCTCAACCCCTTCGATTTGAGCGACAAATTGTAAAGCGCCAAAGTCAACACAAGCAGCCAGGGTATCCGCTGTCGGACAAAGCTCTCCTTTTCCACCTCTTGGCAGGCCGATGGCTCGTTGCGTACGCATTTGATGCACGTGAAGTCGAAGAATACATCGCCCAGCAGATCGCCAGGCGTGCTGGCATGTGGCAGGCACTTGATGTGCACGCTCTGCTTACATTTCTGGCAATCCAAGTAGTTGTCGTCCTCTACGGCAGCCTGGCAGTAGTCACATCTGCTCCCTGTATCTTCGGTCGCCTGGGAATGCGACATGTTGCTCACTCAACACATGCAAACAGCTTTGATAATAACCATTTGTTGCGTCTTCTTGAAATGCATCTGTGGTGTTGCCACACTGTGTGAAATACCAAAAATACTGCCCAAGGCTGCCAGACAACAAGTATTGTAGCAGCTATTTATAAAAAAAACTTATTGAATCCGGTAATTCCCCGTCTTAATTACCGTAGATAAATTACATTAAAGTTTATTTCTTTAATAAATATCAATTTAACCTTACTGCATAGTTTCATATGATCGAACAATTATTAAACATCGATAACACTTAACGATGACTGCTGTGACCTATCGCCAACTTTTCGTGCTGAGCACAGAAAGATACTTCGATAAAATGTCGCCAACGTGCGTTTTCAAATATTTAAAACCGTTAAAAAAATACGTTTCGCTGCGTTATTGCAATGCTCTCTTGCTCTTGAAAATTCATCATAATTATATATTTGATTTCTTATATGTATTATTCTAATTTGCATTATTAATCAAATAAATTTTGATCAGAGCTCGCAAATAACAGTTAAGCATTTTGCGTCTTATGCAAATAAGACTCTTTACTGAGCATTTGAGTATTTTGCATTCAGTTATTTACTGACTCACTCTCAACTAGCGATCAACACAAAAAGCTCAAGCGAACACCGAGGCAGACTAGAAAAATAGCCTCTTGCTGAGTCAGAGTGTGAGCGGATTTTTTTGCGCTTTATTGCTGCTGCTGCCATTGCAATCAGACGTACTGGACGCGATTGACTCGATAATGCACATACATACATACATATACATATGTATGTACTTACATTCATGTGTACATAGGGTTGTATGTATGTGACAGCAGTGATGTGTTTCCTTTGTGAATTGGATTTTTATTTTCTTAAAAGAATATTCCATGAACGAAGTGCGGAGCCTTTTTGAAAAACTAAATGAAAATTTTACTCAGTTGATTTAAATTGCAATTGAAATAAATAAGAAAGAATAATACATTGTGTATACATATATAAACATATGTATGTACGTACATATATCATATATTCTGTATGTATAATCTAATCTAAACTAGCTCATAGCTAAGCAAGCCAGAATAACTTGAGAAAAAAGCCAAAAATGGCTTTAAAAAAAGCTTTTATGATTTCAATTGAAATTTTGTATGAGTTTCGATGTCGCCAATGAAATTAGTCTAGACTTTTTGCACACATTTCGGTGAACTAACGGGAAAATAGCTAAGTTGGCAGCACTGGCGCCAAGTGCTTCCACGCCCCAGTTCCAGCGATAGCAGGCACATTCCAGGAAATATGCATATGTATGTATGTATGCAGTAAAAGCTATGAATTTAGAAATTATCTTAAGACATTTTTGGCTTTTATTTACATTTTGGATATAATTCATATGAGTATAAAAGGCCGTTCAAGCCTTGCACTGATCGTTCACAAATTGAATGTAGTCGTCGTCGAGAAAGGAGTGGTCGTTGGGGCCCTTATGACGCTCATAGAAAATACAATTCTTCCGTATGCGAAAGACGTAGCTCGAGTAGGGACAGTCGTCGTCGGCCATCAGTTCCTTGATCTTGGAGAGGAAACCGTGCAGCAAGCGCAGGCGATTCCTCAAATTTAATGCATGTTTCTGCAAGGGCAACAGAAATGGTTCAGTGACTGCGGCATTTTTTGCAGAGGAATATGTACCTTCAGTAGGTCGGCGACTTGAATCGTTTCGATTGGCTTCGTTACCATTGCGTCGTTATTGAAGTGGGCCAATCTGAGCTGCTTGATGCCAGCCAAGTGGGCTTGGAAAAGCCATCCGGGCTCCGCAGACTTAGCGCGCCAATAGTCGGGTCCCTCTTTCATCTTACGAACTTTGGCCATGGTAAAGCGTAGCTGCTTCAGCACATCGGGATCGTCTCTATATCGTTGCATCATTTCTTCATTGAAATACATATCTCTTTGATAGCTTGAAATTACTTACAAGTCCCCAAGCGATTTCGTATTGTCCACGCCCACCATCTCAGCCGAGTAGAGTATCCTAAACGAGCCCAGATTCGCGCTGAAGTTGGCATAGATTTGCTTCCGCTGATCGAGCCGTTCCTCCATATTGGGTACATCGCCAGGCGTCTCTGGGATCGACACATATGTATGTATGTATATCAGGCTGTTATTTGGATTTGTTAGGAGTCTCCAGGCACTTACCGACAAACAGATTCCTGCGCAGCTCATATTGGTAGCTCTGACGTGGCGAATTTATCTCTGGATCTTGAATATCCTTAAGATAAATGACGTCCTTAAAGTGTATGGCCACCAAATCTGCATTGCAGTTAAAATCGATATCTTTTAGAGCGCCACGAGTTGTGCAAATGTCGAACTTTGGCCGTTGTTTCTGGCTCATTATGTAGGATAATGTTTTCTGCTTTTCATAATGGTCGGGATCGGATGTGCTGAAGATCATGTCTGGATAGCCCCTGGCCAAGTCAATTGGATACTCATCGGCTTTGGGCTGACGATAAAAGCCAATGCTTTTGGGCGTTTTCAAAACGCGTTCATCCACATCAAACGTCGTCACATTGAGCACTTTGATATTTTCTATTCTGGATATAACGTCACTTGCAATGTCCCTATAGGAGGCTAGAATCTTTCTTTCTGCCATTGGATGATGATTGAAGATAATTGTGAAATATATAGTAGTATACCAATTGGAGCTGCTGCTATATGTATATATAAATTAATATACAAATATGCAAACTTATCTGAACCAATTCACCAACTGCACTGGGCCGAGTGTCGCATGAGCTTAAATAGGCTGATCAACTACTCAGTTTGGCACTGTTAGCGCTGGCTAAATTAACAGTGTGACGTCTTCAGAACTTTTGAAAAGTTCTGCGCGCGCATTCATTTTGATCGAGCGCGCTGCAAATCTTAAATAGTTAACAGAGAGCAACGCGAGAATGCGTCGTCCCTAACAGAGCTTTTCGTTAACATAAAGCTGATGCCACTGTTGTTTACGGCGTTTATTATAATGGGGATTCCAGCGAATGTTGCCTTATGCGTTGCAGACAGAAGCTGACGTTTTAAATTTTAAATATGTACGTACATATGTATGTATATGTGTGTGCGTACGTTTGAGATAGTGTGTGTTTTCGAGGATTTCACAAGAATAGTAATTTCATCATTATGGAAATATTGCATCAGCTTCTAATTGAGCTGTGATTGGTTGTTTGCATTTTGTAGTTTTAGAAGAAGCGTTTTAGCGGGGCGCCAGTGCTGTGCTAGCGAAATGAGTGAAGAAAATAATAGTGTTTCCACATACTACATACATATGTATGTACATATGTATGTATGTATATAATGTAATTTGGCGCAATGATACTGTTCGATCAACAATAATTGAATAGAGCTGAGCTGCACAAAAATATTAAACGAGAGAGAGATACATAGATAGAGATAGAGAGAGAGAGAGAGAGAGAGAGAGAGAGAGAGATGGTAACATGTGAGCACACTAACAGCTGTGCTCTTACATGCAGTAAGATCATAGCTTGCTCAGCGCTCGCTTTCACTTCTCCTGCACGCAATACCCTACAATTTTTGTTAGACTATGTATATTTGTTGTTTAGATTGTAAAGTATTTGTCTTGAATTTATATTTTAAATTAAATAAAGATCACATTTCGGTAATCAAAGTCATTTTATGTACATATATGTTTATGAAGATCGCAGTGCAAGAGTATCAAATATAGTGTACTACATAAATAAGTATACATATGTACATATGTCCATATGTATGTCAGTATCAGTATTTGAAAATAATGATTAAACTAAATTACAAAAGTGATCTTAAGCCTACTCTAGGCTATCGATGGTAAAGCTTCTTTTGAAAGCTTCAAAGGTTCTAGAAGTTTCCAAAGTTCTAAAAGCTCTAAAATTTCCCGAGGGTGGCGTGATCCCGATTTTGTTTATGTTGAATCGGAAATCAGAGATGATTGAAAAGCTGAATGGCAATTGAAGCTAGCGGACGAAAATGTTTATATTTCTTTAGATGAAAGCTAATTGCTGGCTGTGATCAGCTGCTTAAATAATAATGTAACAAAATGTAAAATTTTCAGGGCGAAATATATATGTTCAATAAAGTTATTAAGAAAACAGTTCATGGTAGTGGCGGTGGCTTAAGTCTATGAGCACCACTGTATATCAGAGCTCATATATGTATGTTCACTAAAAGAGACCACAGTCTCAAATAGTTTTAGGTGTTTATTGTTTGAATGCAACTTAGCGACTGTTGGACAAAGTTTAATATTTTAGGAGCTAGTCCGCGCCTGATCAGACTGCAATGGCAATGGGATGTTCAGATAAAACATAGTAACGATTGAACGGATCGATAAAGCAATAAATAGATACATACATATGTATACATCTATATATGTATGTATGTATGTATATATGATGTATGCTTATATAGCAACGTGTAAATTAGTTACACACCTCAAATTACTTACGTTTGACCAAAGCTCATGCCCAGGTGTTTTAGTAAAGGCGCCCGACAGTATGTATGAATAATATTTACAGCTTAACATTTTTTCAATAAAATTGTATTTATTATTAGAAATTTTTTAAGTTTTTGTTTTATATATATTTACTATATTTTAAACAATATTTTAAATTAACTAAAAATTAAAAAAAAATAAAAATAATTATAATGTATAATAATGCAGGCAGTGGGAAGAAGGAGTCATGACAGATCCCAAAAAAACATATATATTATTGCCATTCCGTCTGTCCGTCCGTCCGTCAGATAGAGTTTGTTTCTACAAATCGATAACTATTACCGTTTTAATGTTATCGATTAAATCATGCTAGAAATTTAATTATAACTCGTACATCTTTGCAGCTGAAGTCTCCAAATTTTTCGTTTTGGATTTTTAACACCCTCCGCCTTTCCCTCTTTAAATATTTACTATACGCTCTTTATTTATATTTAATAATCCTAAGTCATAGGACACTCTTAAAATGCCAAATATAATGTGTAATCTGATCAAACAAATTTGATAGTAGATTAATAATGGAAACTGGGGAAAAGGACAACAGATGAAAAATTTGGATAATTACCGCGGAATACTTGGGACACTCGCCCTCTGGCAATGGCCACGGCCAACACCGCGATCAAACACCTAATGCAACGTATCGTTTATGAGACTTAGTGACTGGGATAGCGTGATCGGCGTATCCACTTGGGTATAGACAAAGTTGCGATCGAGACCCTCGAAGAACTTCAGGCCCGTCGCGTTCTCAATGTCGCGCACGTCGCAGAGCAGGGTATGCAAGTCGGTGTCGTCATTGAGCGTTGTGTTGGGCATCACGTAGGCCTCCGCGTACGGCGTACTGTCGGCATCCTTCGTTTCGATGATGATGATCTTGAAGAAGTGCGTGGGTATCGCAACAATGGTATTGTCCTCCGGCTGGAACTCCAGGTACCAGTTGTTGCTCTTCATTTCGCGTGGCAGATAGATGGATCCGGTGTACACAAAGACAATGCCGTGCTTCTCGGTCATGTTGTGGACATAGCGCAGCAATCGCTCCCAGATGGCCGCATTGAAGCCGCGGCTCAGAAACGGCTTTATGTTCGACATGAAGAAGACGCGTGCCGCCTCCGACTGCTGATAGGGGGCGATGGTCGCTGGCGATGCACGTCGTCGACGGCGCACCGCACGGTTTCGAAACTCTTGCCCAATGGCATTTGTATAGCTAGAGCCATCCACTCGCTCGCACATCCACTGGATGGACGAGTTGCGACGGTCGAACGAGGTGACAAAGCTGAAAGTCTCATTCAGATTGATCTCGTTCATGCTTGGGAATCCATACTTCATAATGGAGCCCATCTTGTGAGACTCGCTGTCGGCAACCACATCGCAGCATTCGCTCAGAGCCTTCACTTGAAAGATATCCAGCTGAAATACAAATCTAAAATAAAAACCTCTCCGGGACAGGCTGCCCAGGGGGGAGGGGGTCACTTAACCAGTCCGTAGAGTTTGCGCCGTATGAAATAGGCGTGCGGATTGTGCTGTTCCAATCGCTTGATATTACGGATCACATGCTGGTGCTGATAGTAGGCGCCCAGGGCAAAGAACGTGCCGGCTGTGGCAGCGACAATCGCCAGTTTACCACCTAACGGCATGTCCATGTCCACATTTCCATCCGCGAATCCAGTGCTGTGAAATTTATAGAACAAAATCTAAAAAGAAAACTAAAATTTTTCAATTCGAATTTAAAGCGTGTTCAATTATCGCTCCAATGGAAACTTCAATTGAGAGTTGTAAATCAAAGTGATGTAGGCGCCCGATCTACCAAAGACGAATTGATTGAATTGATTGACTCAAATTTGCCCAAACAACTTTGACAGCAGTCGCTCGTAGCGCTGTGAGTTGGAGCAAGAAATCTGAGGATCATGAATGCTAACTGAAAATATATCATTTTAGATAATTAGCAAATAATAATAAAATCATATTATACTAACTAAATAGGAAGTGGTCATAATTGTATGTAAAACGTAATATAAAACGTAATATATACATAGATCTATGTGTAATGTAGATCTACATATGTATGTGTATGAAACCGAAGCACTTAAATGAAGTTTGCAATATGTAATACGAATTACTTAATATGTAATACGAATTATTTAATATGTAATGTGAATTATTTAGTATGTAATACGAATTACGTAATATGTAATACTTAATTCATATATTATTATGTAGGTATCGAGTATATGTATTTATAAGGAGTTCATTTCGTGTATAACAGAATTCGATTTACATTTTCATATATGTAGCATTTCGAATTACGTTATTTGCATTACGTTATTTGTGTTACGCTATTCGCATTGCGTTATTCGTATTACGTTATTTGTAACACGTTATTCGAATTACGTTATTTGTATTACGTAAATAATATGACGTAATTCGTATAGCTATGTTACGTGCTGCATAATTTCCTTTTCTTTCACTCTCTGTTAAATTCCTTGCACATATGTATGTATGTATGTGCCTGCATGCGTAGTTCTGTTTCTCGCTGGCTGTTCAATGTTCACTTGCGCTCTCAATTCGTATTTGAAAATTGGCCAATCACAAGGCGCAGTGTGATCGAGGAGAGGTACTTCACTCTCACCATGCTTGCACTCACAGCGCTGTCTATGTATGTGTGCTGCTTAATACCTTATACTCTCTCGCACTCATCGTAGCTATGCCGATTGTCCGATCCTAGACGGCGAATGATCGAGTGAGAGGCTCGTTGCTCATGACTTTCTCCCGCTTGCACTTACTGCTCTTCCATCTGTATGTCCACGAATTAAACTCTTTACATATTCCATATTCCTCAGAGAACGGGAGAATATGGCTGCAGAGCAAACGCAGTTTGCAGGCTAACTCTATGCTCAATGTTAATTATTGCTACAATTATTATAAACAATTTTTTAAAGTTATTAACTTTAGTACTGCATTCAACTTGTTAGCTTAAAATTATTAACTATATTTAACTAAGGACCAGGAGCAGGACCAGGACCAGCTCACTGCACCACTGAACACCACAAGATCAACTGAAGCAGCGCTGCGCAGGCTCGCCTTTTTATAGGGGGCCGCGACGCCCACTAAATTCCTGCTCCGAGTTGAACTCAACTGTTGAGCCTTTCTGAGCGTTAGTTTTTAAACTCGATCATTGGGTGGCAAATGGGAAGGGTCGCTGCTGCTGCTACTGCAGCTGCTGCTACGAGCATCCCAAAAACTTCTGCTGCTCAGTCAAGCATAGATGTGTTGGCTAGCCTCTGCTCCTGATCTGACTCCAGAGTAAATAAAAGAGTAAATAAAAAGCTGATTTTGAAATAAGAAAATATTTTAAAATTATTAAAATGATAAAAGTTAATATAGTTTTCTTGAATAATATTTTAGCTGAAATGAAGAAATATTAGAGAGTGAAAAACTCTCGCTTCAATCGCAGCTTTTAGCCTTACTTTAGTGAGCCAACTTAAGTATATGTACATATGTATATATTTGTATTTTATTTCGTATCTTATCTCGCCATTAATTAGGCAAGTGATTTGCGCCGAAGTTGCGAGTCACAACTTGTGACCACTTGGCAAATGGTGAAAGTTTTCGTGTAACATAATTCTTTGGCGCCAGCCTTAGCCGTGAAAATAAAGTGCGGGCAACGCTTTGGCTGTGCAGTTGCCAACTGCATTAAGTCAATCAGAAAAGTTGCAGTCACCGTAACCGGAAAACCCAAAGAGCGAAGCCCTTGTCTTACGCACTCCCGACCCCTCCACCACCCCCACCCCGAGCAAGTTTATAATAAGCGCCCAGTGCAACGGCTGAATAAACCAAAGAAGAAAGGGCGGCACTAAGATTTATTCGGCAAATCTCGTCGCATTTTGTTATGCTTAAAAATGTTAGTTCCGGATTTATAGTTTTAGGGTTCAAGTCCAAAACTTTTTCGTTTCGTTGCGCCCATTGTGAAAACTTTCGCCATTGACAGCAGCAACGAGCAGCACAAAAGGATGTTGGCCAACAAAAGGCCAGGAGCGGGCGACTTAGGCATGTGAATGATTTGCTCATTGTTTAAGCTGCAGAATTTCTTCAAATTTTAATAAAGTATCAAATTGTGGGGAGCTGAGCTGTGAGCATTATACATTATATATGTCTATATTTGATCTAAGTTTATCTTCTGTCTTATAGTTTGAGCTGAGCTCTTGGGCAATGGCAAGACTTGTTGGCTTGGATAAAATGGAACTCCCTTTAGGTGCCTTTCGAGTCTATCGATTGATATATATAAGATTTTCGTCTTGGCTGCACCCTGTCTAAGCGCGTGTCTAAGTTCCTTCTATATAAACAAATAGTTTCCGTCAGGCGAGAGCCTCTATATTACAATTCCTCAACCTTCGCTGTGACCCTAAATCAGGTCACGCGCTTAACGGTTACTCTTCAATTTGAGACTTAGCTTTGTTGTTTATAGTCGAATGCTTTTAATGACAAACGACTTTTGGGTGTGTAAGTAAAGCCCAAAGCTCCCACTGTTCCCACTGCTGCTGGAGGGTTCTACCTTCTGCCCTCTTGTCAGTGGCACAAAGGAGCTGCGGGCAAAAGTTTTGTGACACTCGAGCGAACAAAGTTCAGAGTAAAATGCGCCAAAAGTGCAGTAAATTTTTCCTGTTTTTTCTATTTTTTTTTTTGCGGGCTACGAAACAAAATTATTTTAATTCGCCGAGAGGCCGCAGAAGTGGGTCTACCACTTGGGCAACCAAATGCTCAATAAGTGTCCTGCAGCAGCTCGAGAAGGGCGCCAATGTTGCGCCCAGCCGCGGGCCTGCCAATTAATTCCTGTAGTCTAATTGCTGCCGCGCCCCAATTCATTAGCGTGGGCGTCAAACAAACTCAGGCGCGGGCTCGCATCGGCGTATTGATTGACGCCTGCAGCTTGGCTGAGCGTCGCTGGCAGTCGCCCGCCTCAGCTGCTCAACAGCTCCACTGCTCGAGAGCTGGACTGCTCAAGGGTTTTTGCGGATTTTCTAATCAACGAGCCTCACGAAATTTGCATAATTGAAATGCCGCCTCACGTTCGCCAGGTATGCCATACCTCTCTCTTTCTGTGTGTGTGTGTGTGTGTGTGTGTCCGTGACCAAAGTGCTGAAAACTTGCCACGCCCACTGCGGCAAGTCGTGCTCGGCGCCTGAGCGATTGACTTGCTAAGTGCCTGAAATTTGTCGCTTCATTTGGTGTCTCATAAATAAATTATTACGCTCCGGCACCCATAATCAGGTGTGCCCCAAATCTGATTTGAGCCAAGCAATTAGCCGATAACGGAGCGTCCCTGCGTGGAATTTTCTACTAATTATTTGCTGCCCTCGGGCGCACGACTGCCAAACGGCGTCAAACTTTGCAATTTATTGTCGTTTAGGCTATCTCCCAGTCAAAAAGGGTAAATCGGGATTGAGCTGAATTTTAAAAATAAATCATCAAATATCGCATAAGAGAGCAACTACTAGGTATGCGCTGTGGAGGTTTCTTAGACTAGGGCAGTGAAGACCTAAAGCAATCAAGTTAAATTTGAAATCAGTTTACTTTTTATGCCAGTTAAAATTATTTTCAGTATGTTTGCTCCTATTTACGTGGATATAAGAAAATATATGAAAGTTAGCTCAGTTATCAAAGCTTATTTAAAACTTATTCAAACCAATTTGTTATAGTTATAACTCGAAATATCTTGTCAAGATTTTAAGTTAATTCTTAAAATTATAAATTGGAAAATTTATTTAGTATTTATGTCAGTTATATATTAGGGTTTTCCTATATACGTATGTAAATAGGTTTTTATAGATATTTATAACTCGAAACTTAAAAACAAATGTTAAAACGTAATTTAAATTGAAAAAAGTTTTTGTTTACAAATATTATTTTCTCTTTTTACAATTCTCGAACATCATTTCTGAATATTATATGCTTCATTCCTTATAGTCTACAGTATATTTTTGACTTTCATTATTTTAAAACAAAATACCTCTTTCTAACATATTTAAAATTTGTTTAATGTAGTCTAAGCCGTTTCTACACAAACGCACTTTATTGTTCGTTTTTATTATAATTTATTATTATAAAAATAATAATTATAATGCAGATCTAGAGTACTCTACGTATCTACTACGCTTTTAATACATATTCATCTGATATCATAATTAAGCAAACAAAACTCAAGTTCAGCTGCTGTTTTAATGTTTGTCACACGCATGGCCCAGCGCTCTATCCCTCTCTCACACTCCCTCTCGCTCTTTTACTCGCACTTGACAGTGAGATTAGCTAGAACTGTTTATATGTAATGATAGCTATTAAATAATTAACGCCTATGTTAAATAGCCGGCGACCTCTCACGCTCTCTCTTTCTCTTGTTGCGCTATTCGTTATCTCCAGAGCTCTGTGGGCGAGAGAGAGAGAGCGCAGACAAGAAGTCGCCGATCAGTGCGAACTAGAGATGGGTGCGTGAGAGTGCCGTTGCCTAGCCTAGCCTGGTCTGTGTAATAAGTAATCAAATAATCTTTATAAAAGTAATATAAACAGCTGAAGTGGTTCCATATTAAGTGGAAGATCTAGATCGATTTAGTTTGGGAATATATTTATACATATTTTATGTTGTCTCCCACCCTAACTTCAACTCTCTGAAAAACTTTGTAGCATATTTTAGGGATTTAAGTTTACGTGCGGCTGCGTGTCTCATGCCCATCCCTAGTCGAAAGTGTTAATTCCAGTTTCGTGCGCTCGTGAGCTGATCAGCCAGACAGTCAGTCGGTCAGACGTTAGTTGAGCAAGCACCATTGAGCGCGGCGGAGCTGCTAAATTGGTCTCTGAGTGTGTGTCTGTGTGCGTGGGTGATCTTCGAGCACGCATATATTTCTATAACTTAACCGAGTCTTACAAAGAAATAGTTATGCACTTGTTTACGATCCTAATTGTAGTTATAGCTGCTCTTAGCGTAGTTAGCGGTGGGTATATTAGATCTTGTATACTTATATTTATATATACTTTACACATATTTCTATAAACAATTAGCGGCATCTTCGAATGAAGCTTCCTCTATCGACTTACCCGAGGAAGATCATTGCGATCACAAGCTGACCAAGTCGAACAAATACCTGGATTATCCATTTTGGAAAAAGTTCTTCAAGCACTTGGTGCCGTTTACCAGCAGCACGCGCTCCAAGATGCAGTTCTTTCTGTTTAAACGGGACTTTCCTGACTGCGGCCGTGAACTGTTTGTCAGCGATGACGAGACCTTGGAACGTTCCGGTTTCAATGCACGTCATCCCACAAGGTAAGTGGTCAAGCAGGGGCTTTTGCCCTGTCCGCTGATTAGAGATTGGGAAAAGTTCTAAATGAAAACGATTGAAAAATTGTGCAATCTATATAATTCCATATTTCTATATTTTATAGTTACAGTCGTAATATTTCCCATTCTAAAAAACATATATATTTTACATCATTTCGCAAATAGTTTTGCCAGATGCGAAAATAAATTTCCGTTAGGCCAAATGAATTGCTATTTGAATTGTTATTGTTTTTTGTTTATTCACATGTTAAAACTGGTTTTCTGTTTTATCAGCACGCAATACTCATTAGTTGAGGCTGGGTGAACGGGTATATTCGGGTATATAACAATTCGCCATGAGAATAAGGGTATATTCAGGGTATATTCTAGGCTGACCCATCGATATATTCTTTATCAGCTATGTCGTTCCAGCTTTACATACATTTCAACAAAAGATAAAGGCTCTATACTCAGGGTATATCCTAGGCTCTTCACATTCTCCATTCCACTATATTATTATTCCCTATGCTTAACTAAAACTTACTGTAGGGTATTTTGCAGTCGTATACTTACTCGAAGTTGCGCATTTCATTGTGTTTCTTTTTTCGCCACGCTTTCGTGTCGTTTGGAAGCGCTTATCAGTGAGTCATAAAACAGTTGCTTTGGAGTTGAGCCACACTCAATGAAGCAAAAAGGTTTTTTTTGTTGTCGACGAATTATTAGCATGAGAATTTAGCATTAAAGAGTTGCCACACATTGCCATAAACAAGATAAGATAGGCAATACATAACTCGCCGATGTCTGTTTAATTTAATTTTCTATATATTTTCAGAATTATTATACACGGCTGGATGAGTCAGGGCAAGGGTTCGTTGAATCGGGACGTGAAGACCGCCTATCTCAGCTTAACGAAGCCCCAGCCAAATGGCACGGATGACGCAACGGGTCAGCCGAAGATGAGGGCTCCCCTCTACGAGGACTTCAATATCATCGTCTGCGACTGGAGCAAAATATCGTCCAATGTCAACTACTTCGGGGTGGCCGAAATGGTCGAGGATATGGGCTATTTGCTGGCCGAGTTTGTGCGCTATCTTCATATGCGTGCAGATCTACGGTTCGACGATGTCTACCTCATTGGGCACTCGCTGGGCGCCCAGATTGCGGGCAGCGCAGGCAAACAGATCAGCCCGCATCGCTTCAATACGATCTTCGCACTGGATCCGGCGGGTCCCGCGTTTCGTGAGCAGACCGATGAATATCGCATAGACCCGAGCGATGCGCACTACGTGGAGTCCATACACACAAGCACGGGCCTGGGCTTCGAGCAGCCCGTGGGCCATGCCAGCTTCTATCCGAACTTTGGCAAGGATCAAAAGAAGTGCTACGTGTACGGCTGCTCCCATAAGCGCGCCCACGACTACTTTGCCGAGTCCATCAATAGCACGAAGGGCTTCTGGGGCGTGCGCTGTGAGCGCTTGTCGAAGAAGACTTGGGTCCTGCTGGACAACGATGGGGAGTTTCGCATGGGCGGCGAGCCCTCAGATCCCAAGAATGGCACCTTCTATGTGAAGACCTACGACAAAAAGCCCTATGCCATGGGCACCAGGCAAGCGCTGGCCGAGGCCTCCGCGGAGCCAGAGAGAGTCACTGAGGTGTATCACTGAAAAGAACAGAAATATCAGAGGCATTCATGATTATTCCTAAGCTAACTGTGAAATACTATTAAGAAAACGTTATCGGATTAGTAGTTGCTCGAATTAACTGAATGAACTTGCTCAAATCAGTGGAGCTGGTAAGAAAAAGTCAAACTTTTCATTTAATACTTGTGTGTAAAATGTTTTATATATGATAAAATGTTCTTCTATAAATTGCTGTGCGTATTCTTGCTGAATATACTGTTGTTGTCGAGGGCATTTCCAATACCAAGGTGGGATCCCACTTATCTGGACGACGATATAGACTTTCCCGACACACTCGATGACGAAGTGTATGAGATGATGTTGAAACGCAGTGCCAAATCTCGCTTTCCCTATATGTACAACCAAATTCGAGCGGATCAAATCATGTAAAAAGTCTCATTAAAACCAGCACTGGCCAAAATTGTTGGAGTGCAGCAAAGTTGTTAATGCATTTTATGCTGCTTAATTAGTTGGCACTTAAATAATTCATACGCCACGTGTGACCGTGGGAGTAGAAAAAGGAGCGGATGCAGGAATGGGAGTGGGTGCGGCAGTCTGTCCTTCTCGATTGCCCACCCCAAAACATAATTTTCATTTAATTAAAGTTGCATCGCATGCATGTTTGGGCGAAAATGCATGAAAATGGAAAATGGTTTTAGTAGAGTTCAGAGGAAAGTTCAGGTGAGGTAATGCTATGAGAGTGAATTGCTGTAATTGTGAGATTTGGCAGGGTTTAACCGATGTGATTAGGGGCAGAGCAGTCAATTAGATTAGAAAGTTAAAGTTATCTACTCCCATTTAATCTTGCGAAAACTAACAGACGTTTCTTGATC
Source organism: Drosophila paranaensis (assembly GCA_035047545.1). NCBI lineage: Eukaryota > Metazoa > Arthropoda > Insecta > Diptera > Drosophilidae > Drosophila > Drosophila paranaensis. The sequence goes on from JAWNPL010000153.1 coordinate 11,571,605, forward strand.
ATCTGTAGGCTATAGTAGCATTGTTGTAGTCGAGTCTGATACAGCAAGTTTCACTTCTCGAACAGCTCAAGAAATTCTCTCATTACACTCGGCAGGCTTAAATGAATTTAATTTGAATATAATAATTGATACCAGCTACGAATTGACAGCTGCCTAATAGCGATTACTTCGTGATGGGGCTAAGTGACAGCTCGAGAGGCGTACGGAATGAATGATTGATGGGCATGTCGAGTCTCGAATGAGTATTCATTTGGAGTTGTCCGAGTGCGAGCGTAATTTATGTAAAATGATTTTCCACTCTTGGGCCAAGTTTATGCCTGGATCTGGCCAAGGACTAGTTTTCGATTATGTTAACGACAATTGCTGATGTGTGTGTGTGTGAGTGTGTGTGTGTGTGTGTGCGTCCAGGATTTGAGGCAGAATTTGATTATTTAAATTTCATGCCCATTGCATATAAATAATTTATGAGCCGTGCTACGGCAGCTACGGCAGCTACGGCAGCCGAGTGAGGCATTCTAATTAAGACATGAACATAATTCTGCAAATGTCTCCCAAGTTTGCACTAGCCACAAGCAAACTAATGGCTATTATTACACACACATATGTAGTATTGTGGTATGTGTGTACCCTATTCTCAGCTGCCCCTGTGGCACTGCTTGTCCCCAGTCCAATCCTAAGACGCTTTCCACCCAGTTCACTTGACTTCACCCAATGCAATTTACACTTTCCGCTCTGTGCACAGTTTGGAAACCTTTTCTCCTTTTTTTCTGTCCAATTTGTCGTACGGAAATGCTTCGTGTGGCAAACCTCGGAGCGCCACATAATTCACTTTTTGTATGTGTGCGTACACGTAACCCACTTAAAACGGGGTTCCACAGAGAAAGAAGCAGTAGAAGAAGCAAAAAACTAAAATAAAATCTGTAAAACTTAAGGGCAAATCAAGTAAGAAGATTTGCAGCCGAGCGTGACCGACCGGGCGACGCTCGCTTAAGGTAATAAAATGGGTTAAATGATTAGAATTTTTACAAAGTTTATTGATCTATTATAATAGGAGGTCAATAGTAATCTTAGCTCTCAAATGATAGAATATACAGCTTTAGTCGATTTGCCATGGTACTCAGGTATTTTGTTCCTTATATATACTTATATACATATGCCAAGTTTCACATTTCTATTTCGACAGATATACCCTTGACACTTCCTGAGCGAGTATTACCAGAAAAGGTGCGTGCATAATCTCGCAAATGAGACGCCGGATAAAACAACGACAATGACTCGACATCAATGTGAAACGACAAATACTTAAAGTTTACGGATTGACAATGCTCCCACACACACGCACACACAGTCATAAAAGCTGATGTGTATCCGCACTTAGGTCAGCAGATACTTATGTATCTCTCATCTTGTATACAGATATGTACTATATATGTATATGTAACCAATTTTATAGCATTTTTATAGCAGACAAGTTTGGTATGTTGTTGCTGTTGGCAAAACCCTTCGGTGTACGCATCCTGCTTCACAGCATTTAAAATATTTAAATTCGATATGCCTTTGGTTGCAGGTTAGATACATATGTGCTCCAGCCTTGGTAACCATTGGATTCAGGGCTGTGAGCTGTGATATGGGATGCCAAATGAAAAGGATATTAAGATTCTGGTACTTGAGTATAAGTATAAGTATGAGTATAAACATACTATGTAATATACTATTATTCTATATCTTTCAAATCCTTCGATTGACTTTGCAGCCCTGGTTGTAGTCAAACTCCCTATTCACATACCGTAAGTATTAAGTATAAGTGTAAGTATAAGCTTAAGTATGACTAGTATACAAATATGTGAATGTGTTTGCGTGTTGCTCTCAGCTCACTTATAGATCCCATTTTGGGTCATGTCCATGTTTTGTTGTGTGATTTTATGTGCAAAACTTAAATTATACAATTTGGGTGCCATGAATACATTTTTATACCTCATCTCTGCTGTTGTTGCTGCTGATGTTGCTGCTGAAAGGGACAATGAGTTGCTAAATGCTTTGAATATTCTTTTGGTCATTGCTCGAGCTGCATGCATAATACATATAAGTGCGATATGTTGCCAAGATACGTCACACATACACACAGACACACCCAGGCTTACTTACATTTGTATACACATGTATAAGAGCTTTTCATGTGCTGACAGGTTGAGTATATGTCATGTGGTTTTGTCCTGAAGGAAATACTACATGGCCTACTGCCTGAGCTGCTGTCACGGCAAGCAAGAGTTTTGGTTGCTGCAAATAAAATATGCGAAATATTTCAGATAAATGATGAGAAATTAAATCTTGAACTGTTAGGGAAGAAGGGCGTATAATAGTGTAGGTAGTTTGTAGTGTTATAACGGTGGCTTTTGTGCAGTCGTGCATACCCGACGGCAACTGCTCTCACTTGATGCTGCTCTTGTGTTTACTGTCTCTTGCGGTGAGTGAGTTTTGTAAGTTTTTGTTTTGTTTTGAATTTTGTTTTGGTGTCTTATAAAATGAATTAATGTGGTAGATTTTGCTCGCTGGCGCCCTTAATCGTAAGCCTCTTCAAGCACATAACAAAGTGCGCACTTTGTTAACATTAAGCATAAAGTCGGCAATAAAGCGATGGCGCCTGCTGCAAATGGTTGCTCCTAGCGCTCGTTGTTGTTGTTGTTGTTGTTATTGGCTTTACAACTTTTTCTTTATGCCCATGTGTACACACAGTCATAAAGAGAGGCGAGGGGAGAGAGACTGAGACAGAGAGTGAGTGTATGTTACATTGCATTGCACTCAAAATGGCGTTAAGCTCGTAACAAAAGGCAACGCGGCGCAACAAGCGAAAAAAAGAAGCGAATAATAACAACAACAGGAAGCAAAAAGCCCAAGAGAGTGGGAGTGTGGGAGAGTGGGAGAGTGGGGGAGTGTGAGAGAGCTGGCCTCTGCAGCAGCTTTGGCTTAATTCAATTATGTGTGGTGTACACACTGGCCAGACGTGCAAATGCGAAAACAACAATGCAAACAACAGCAGCCTCCTGGCCCCGGCTTAACTTTATTATTATTATTTTCTGTTTTTTCTTTTTTTTTCAAAAATTAAAAGCAAAAGGGGCAACTCGAACGGCACAGCCAGGAGTTGCACTGTCCCACAAGTTGTTGGCGCGGCTTGGCCCATTATCATTGCCATTGTCGTCCGCTGGCTTTTGCTTTATGCAGCCACAGAATGCGGCGGGCACGATTCGCGACAAGCAACAGCAGCAGCAACATTTATGAAAACTATTTGCCAAAGCAAACGGCATTAAAAACCAAATGCAGTGCTCGGGCCACATTGGCTAACAGCGAACGAGTGCCTGAAGTGCAAGATGTTGCGGGCTGCCCCTTAGCTAAGAGCAGACGGCGAGTAGCGGAGCACGTTTCATGATAAGTATGTATATATATATATATATATATATATATATAAATATACTTATATGTATGTATGCGTGTGTCTGTGTGCTACACAAATAACAACAGTTGCTCCCAGGACGACAAACTGTAGGGGCAGGTCAGAGAACGTTGCACAAATAGTAAACAAATCGCAAATTGAAATAAGTAAAGGGAGAAGAAACGGCTGATGCTAGTCGAACACAAAATACCCTAAATTACTTATAAGAGATTATAAATTGATTTTATTTGCTTTACTTCACACAAATTCTTCTTATAATCACTCAACTAATCCTTATATTCTAGTAAAATTTCAAAGATACGATATATTTAAGTTAACTTCCCAAAAAGTAAGGAAAAGTTTAAAGCTATAGTTCGCTCAAGCCATATATGATCTATCAATTTGAATTTTAACTACCTATAAGACCACTAAACTATATAGATGATATTATGATATATATTTGTTGTATTGCCTATCAATAAAACATCTCTGATACTGAAACTTTGATGCTCAAATATTGACAATAAATGTTAAGAGCTCTGCCAATAAGTAAATATATCTAGATTACTCCAGCTGATAAAGATATCGATTTCAGGAAAGTTATTAAATAATATAGACTAACTTATCTTAATTAACGAGGAACTACATAATTTTATTTTTTAATTACAGGGTATTTAAAGAGTTCAGACCATCAGCTGCAGCTCTCTCTGTCTCCCTCTCTCATAGAGTTGTCCTCTTACCACACATCCAGCCCACTTCATCAGAGGCGCAAAGAGAATGGCAAATAAAAATCAGTTCCGCTCATGGCCAGGATGCTCGGAACGTATGCAGAGGTGGGCAGCGGAGGGAGTGGCAGGGCAAGTCAAGGCAATTGGCCGCCTTGCGTCTGATGCTGTTAACCCGGCAAGTTATGCATTCTTAATTTAATCGCTGGAAATTGACTCTCCAGAGTGCGAATCTTGGCAAGGCTTAGCACAGCTTCCGGACTTTCATCTCATCTTTGTCTAACTGCGTCTGCCTCTCCGTGCCCGTGGCCGTGTCTGTGTCCGTATTGCACTCCTTCCGTGACTCTGTGCTCTAAGCTTGCGTGCAATTTGGAAAACTTTGCTGCAGAGATTGGACATATATCATGCGATTATGATTATATTGCACAGTTTGCATTATCCAATGGCTCGGAAGGCTTTCTGCCCAAACAGACATTAAGCCTGCGCAGATATTGCAAACTTCCCTTCACACCTGCGAACTATGCAAATGTTTGCCAGACATTGCCAAAGTTTGCTTTCTTTGACGCCAGAGGACGCCACTGTCTGGGCTAATTAGGCAAGAGCATAAATTGCCTGCAATTTGAGACTCGGAATGCGATGCATTCCCAGAAATTCATTTAAAGTTGAATGTGTAATGAAAATAATCTTGATTTAATTTTTTTTTATAATATGCGATGTATTTTGGATTATAATAATAATTAAAATAAATATTTATATATATTATTTAATTTTTTTATTTTTTAATTATTTTAATTTTAAAAAGTTTATTTTTTTCGTATTTTATTGATAAATTAAATAAACATAATATTTATACAATAAAAATATATGAATATTTATTGATTATTATAATACATAATATATTTATCAATAAAATAAAGCATAAAATAAATTTATTAAAATAAATAAAAATAAACAAATGATAAAAATATTATTAATTTTTTATTAAATTGTATTTTTTTTAGTTTCAAGATTTCCCCAAAATTCCAAGCTTAAATGCCAAAACTCAAACATCTTAGAGCTGCCAAGTCAACCGTAAAAAATACTAACAATAAAAAAATACCTAACTTTTTCTGAAATTTAAAAAATGTCAGTTTCGTTTCTGTTTTTCAATTTTGGGCAAATTCTTTTGCAGCTGCAATTCAAGCCAAGTTTTGGGCGAAGTTCTTGGGCTTAGGCCGCAGCTGTTGATATGCTGCGTTGACATCATTTTAATTTATAATGCAATCGCTTGGATTTGTCGCCTTTTGGGGCCTGCGGCACGCACAATAACACCTCACACATACACAGGTGTGCGTGTATGTGTGTGTGTGTGTTTGTGCATGTAAATGGATATGGGGAATATGGCTAAGCACGCGTGTTGTGTCGCCGTCTGTCGCGCTGTTGTCTTCTCTGTTTGCTCTCACGAGATTTACAACGTGACAGCGCACAAGGCGCTGCCAGTTGACCCGCTCTACCTGCCAGCAGCCACCTGGCAACGGGCAACCGGTGATACTCTGTCCAGGCCAGGCCTGTTCCGCCCTGGGTTGGCTTGGTTGCGTTTGGCTTGCCACGGTGCCTTGGGTAATGCCATTGACGGCGCTGGCAACACGTGCCAGGGACACTGATTTATATGTTTTCCATTTTTGTTTTATTAGCGCTTCGGTATCTTTCATCTCTGGCCAGGACAACGTGCATGGCATTAATGAGGCCCCGATTCCGATCCCGATCCCAAAAACTATGCTACATACTATTGAGCGTTCGGTTTAAAGCGCATGCTGAATGCGCAAATTAAAATCGAACCGAGATAGTCATAAATATCCAGGCATATTTAAAGTTAGCCTCATTTGAATTTGCAATGCGGATGGCCGGGCCGACGGACGCGCAGCTCACACAATTGCTGCAGCTATAGCTGTGCGTGTGTGTGTGTGTGTGTGTTTGGTGGCATCGTCCGTCTATAAGCCAACAGCTGGGCCCGTCTCAGCGGCGGATGTTGCCGGGAATAGCGACGGAAATGGCTGCGCATATATAGCCAGGGGCAACCCAATAGTTGCGGCGCTCTGAATGCGTCGCATTTGCGTTTTACGGAATGAATGGATTTCTATGAGCTCCTGGAATCGCATTTACCAACACTTGCAAAGTGTTGAATGTTCCAGTAAACGATTTCGCTGTTAAGTAGAAAAAGTAGAAAATAATGGAAATGATCGTAGATATTATTCTACGGTTAAATAAATATCAACTTTGGTTGTTATTATAAGAATCAACCAAAAATTAGATCTTCACCTCTACCTGGCTTGGAGTGGGGCCTGGGCTCTCTAAGTTTAACGGGTAACTCAGTTACCAAAAGGGTTTTGGTATATGTAGGACTTGGCACTCGAAGTGTCACCTATTCAAAATAAAGTCTATAATCGATAAATCAAGGCTGACACCTTGAACATTATATTTTATTATTTTTAAGATTTGATGTAAAATATTCGGATATAGTCGCAGAAGAGGATTCCACTCTACGATAATCTCTGCGCAGCATCCATAAAAGAAAAGTTGTTCGCCTGGCCAAGTGTCTCTCTTCAGCCACGCCCACTCAAACTCACGCTGAAAGCCCGTAGGTAAAGTGAATGAGTTTATCGGAATGGTGAGTGGCGAGCGAGGTTTGTGTATTGCGGTCATATCTTTATCAGCTTCGCCAGCCATCGAACAAAGCCAACAAACCGCGGCGCGCTTTTCATTTCAATTTGCTGGCAACGGCCTTTGGGCAGATGGCGGATACCAGAGACAGAGTAGGGGGAGGGGGTCACTCGGACGGAGGTCTGTGGACAGATTGGCCTGCAGACTATGCAGCGACAGGCATTCAGGCATTTTAGCCAATTTAGCTGAAACGTTGCTTTAGATGCTAATGCAGCAAATGCTATTGCTGCTGCTGCTGCTCCTGTTGTTGTTGTTGTTGTTGTTGCTGTTGCTTTTGCTGCTGCTGGCTTCATTCGATTGCTGCCACGCCCACTTAAGCATTTTGAATGCCAAGTGCACTGAATGATGCTTCGCTGGCTCTTGGTTTGGTTTAATTGGGCGCATGCAAATCGACGCAGGGCGGCGAGGGCGGTCAGGTCAGCTCACTTGGCCTCACAGCTGAGGCAGGCGTCAGGGCATTTGCCAAAAATTAGCTCCGGAGGCAAATGCATATTGTCACCTAAACTACATTCGTGTTGACAAGAAGAGCATGGGGGCAGGGCGGGGCTGGGCCGGGTCGGTTGAAAGCAAGTGACCGCATGCCCCTTGGCTACATGACCAGCTGATTGGGGAGTGCGTGGGTGTGTGTGTGTGCGGGTGGATTGAAAAACGATTTAAGCGTAGTGCCTGGATTTGATCTAGAGGCAACGTGCATAGAATTTGGAGTCAGGCTCCTGCCTGGTCGCTTGCATAACAAATTGGTTTAATTCAACAAAATCTTAAAAAGAAAAACTTGCTGGGGCAGCCCAGTTATGAGTCAGCAGAATATTGGGTTTGAAATTGCTTTTGTTGTGAGGGCAGCAGGAAGAAGCCAGCCAGAGGCGATATTTCAGTGTGTTGTTCATGAGTCTGGAAAGTAATTCTATTAACACAACAAAAACAATAACAGTATCTGAACATAATAATAATAACGAATGCGACGATCATTTTGAGCTAAATAAACAAATTTGCTGCAGCTCAAGACTTTTGCAAATATGAAATTCCATTAATTTGATGGATGCCCAGCGATTTTTTGTTTATTGAGTATTTGCGCAAAAATACACACAAAATTTGGGAGAAAGAGATGAAATTTCAAGTGCAGCCACGGGGCGTATGATTAATGCAGCTTGCAATTTTTTTCAGTCAGAAAGTCGAGGAACGTTGGCTGCTAGCTCAAGTACTTTATCAAGGAAACGGCAGATGACATTGAAAAATGCGGAAATGGCAGGAAAATGTGTCAAAAAAGAGAAAAAACCGAGATTGAATGAATTGAATGACTAAACATGTTTTCATATTAGGAGGGAGTGGGCAATGGATATTTAATATGGAATATTGGCCAGACTTGATTGGAGGCATGCGAAAATGATGTAGCAATAAAAAATTAAAAAGAAAATAAAATAAAAAATAAAAATAAAACAAAAATAAAATAACAATGAAATAAAAAAAAAATAATAAAAAAATATAAATAAAATAAAAATAAAAATAAAAAATAAATAAAAAAATAAAATAAAAAAATACAATAAAAAAAAAAAATAAAAATAAAATAAAAATAAACTAAAAAAAAATAAAAAAATATAAAAATAAAAATACAAATAAAATGAAAAAAATAAAATAAAATAAAAAATTAAAATGAAGCAAAAAATAAAAATAAATTTATATAACATATAAGTTTTGAAACAATATTCTAAAATTACAGATTTTATTTTGAGATCCCATCTGTTCAAGCAACTACGCTTGGATACTTAAGATGTCATGGCTTAAGATAACTGAAAATGAATTTTACATAAAGTAGTAAATGCCTGATCCAAGTACACTGATCTACAGAAAGCTTTCGATTATGCTGTAGAATGGTTAGCAAATATTAATAAATTCGCTTATAAAAGAAACAAGTTATGAATGGTTTAAAGCCCAAAATGGTTAACAATCAAAGTTTAAATCCAGTTGCAGTCGAATATTTACTTTCTCACAAAATAGTTTACTTTCTCTGTAAAGCCACCTATACCAAGCAAAGTTCCGCTTCACAGTCATATGCCGCCCACAGCAAAATTCGCACCTGTTCTCAAATTAGTTTTATATACATATTTAAAAACTTTTTGTTGGCCAATAAAATGATTTAGCCATAAAGCACAGAGCGCCGACGAGCAGTCGAAAAAGTTTCTGTTTCAGTTCCCATTCCAGTTGGTTGCTGTAGTCTCAAAAATAAGATTTTGTGTGGAACTTTAATTATTTAATTGAATGTAAGCAAATTGGAGAGAAGCTCAAGTAAAAATTGGTTTGTCCAGGTTAAAGAGCAAATGGAGAAAATGAATGCCCTTACAAAGCGAATCAACATTGAGATATGTTTGTTTGCTTCCTCAGTTCTCAGTTCTCAGTCCTCGACAGCAGCAGCAGCTGCAGCAGGTTCCACTCAAAGAGAAATGTGGTACTTAATTGCATCCCAATAGAGCACATTCGTCGAGCTACAGCTGTAAAGGGGGATGGGGAAAAAACATCGAAATGAGTTTTTCCCTTCACACAGCTTGCCAAAGGAGTTGACGAGCTCGCGTTGGGCCCTTCAAAGTTTTGGCAAAACATGTTGAGCTGAAGATAAGATGTTGCAAATATTTTTTCTCTTCTTTTTTTGTGCTCTGCTCTATTTGCGCACATTTTGTGCTCGGCTGAGTTTGGGCTTTGTGACTTTTATATTTCAGCTCGAATTGGAATGCGAAAGGTTAGCAAATATCTAGGACAGGAGTACAGAAGTATGTGACATATTGTTAGACTTTGTGTAATTAATTATTCAGTTAGTTTCTCTCCACAATATTTCTTCTGCAAACTTACAGCTCTTCAATCCGAGTTAAATTGCACATTTTCCTCTTTGTACACTTGCAAATTATTTTCGGCATTTCCGTTTCGGAATCGCCCCGGAATCAGACCAATTGGTAATTCATTTGTTTGCTGCGCTCCAGTGCAGCTGCCACTTTTTATTATGCTCATCAAATGTATATAATTCAATTTTTCCAATCGAACAAATCGCTGCACGATGTGAGCATAAAATGAAAAAATAAAACAAGAAACGTGAAAAAACGTTGGCAAAAAATTACGAATACGTTAAATAAATGGCGGGCCATAAGCGCACTCTGACCAAAAAGTGGAGTATTACCCCCACGCCACCCAAATCACTGCGAAAATCAACTCCTTGTTGAGAGATGCGAACGTGAAACAGTTTTCTAGCACGAGATGACTCGGGGTTTAAGCAATGTGTTACCTTAAGATATTTGGTTTGATTAGATATAAACTCAACAAACTTCAATTGCATTTTTGCAGATGAAAAAGCAGGAAATTTCTCTAAAAAAAACGAAGATATGCAATTTAATTTTTTTTTTATTTTTTATATTATTTACAAGATTTAAATTACATCAATAAATATTTTAAAAATATTATTTGTAATTAAAATTTTTTTTTTATTAATCTAACTTAAATCAAAGTCATAATGTCTTTTTACTCCACTCGCATTGACTTTTGTGCTCTCGTGTCACGGTCTACGCCCAGCTCTTGCATTAAAAGCATATATATCCATTGCAGTTCCGGTATCGGTCATAAATCATGTCATTGCATTTTGTGGCTCGCAAAGTTTTTTCTCGTGCTCTGGTTTGGGGTTTGGGTTTGGGTTTTGCTTTCGGTTTTGGTTTTGGGCCGAGCCACAAAAGGAGTTTGTGCAAGTTTTATGCAGTCGATGGCTGCATTTCGATATTTGACAGTCGGCATTTATCATGCGCAATATGTGATTGCCACACGTTGTGGCAGCTGCTGCTGCCGCCTCCGCTGCCTCCGCTGCAACTGTTGCCAACGTGTCTTTAATTGCTGGCAATTGCACAATGTTGACATTTATTAAAAAAAAAAAACACAATAAACAAATTTACACACATGAAAACAGTTGCTGCAATTCGTATGCGAAGCCGTTGCCCGGGCTGATAGAAGTTTGCCAGAAGCAACCGACTGCGTGGCCCAACACGTGATGCAACATAAACATGAGCCGCACGTACAATACATAAATATTTTAATTCAACTGCATTTTGTTGATAGTTTTATGTTGTGTCGCAGACCGAGGCAGGCGAAGAGTTTCCTTCGTGGCTCAACTCGAAATTTGCCTCAGCTGCTGTCATGGCGCTGGCATGATAAATGTCTGTCTCGTATTTCAATTTATTTTACAATTTCCTAAGCCGGCAACGCAAAATGAATGAAATTCCAAACTTTTGCCATATATATAACGAATTTATTAAAATCATAATCCCAGACCCCAACGTGCGCATAAATCAAGAAGTCTGTTAAATTTAAATATCAATTTGATAAAACTATAAATATTGATAAATTGCAATTTGTGCAAGTAAATTCTTCATTCAGTATGAAACAAGGCATGAACAGTTTACTTAATTGGTATAAGTTACTTGACAGGCAACGTAGACATAGAGAGAGAGAGAGAGAGAGAGAGAGAGAGAGAGAGAGAGAGAGAGAGAGGGAGAGAGGTATAGTAAGTCAGAGATGGGAATAGGAGGCAGATAGATGCAGAAAGAGATATAGAGACAGATGGAGAAGAGAAAAGAGAGAGACATATACAAAGAGAGTGTGCGAGACACGTAAAGGCATACACAGAGAGACCGAGGGAAATTTACAGAGAGAGACAGAGATATAAAGACTGAAAGAGAGAGAAAGAGACAGGCGGAGTAAGCATGTTATAGAGAAAGAGATCGTGATAGAGAAATACAGAAAGGGACAATAACAGTGAGAGAGAGATAGAGAGGCAGAAAGAGTGAAATAGAATGTGACTGAAACAGAAATAGATATAGAGAGGGAATGAAAGATGGTAATAATGACATAGAGAGTGAGAGAGATTTTCTTGTAGAGGAATCATTTGTATATTTCCTTAGCTAAAATCTTAGCTATAGTTTCACATTCATCATCTTCAGGCATATAAAACGTCTGCACATCCCTGTCACGCCGTCGTCAGTACTTTTAGTTGACTCGCATTCGGTAAAGGCTTCATTTGAAAAGGGCTTTGGCAAGTGCTGTTTCAAATATTCGAACTTCTATTGACAGCTGTCTGAAAACGGAAAAAACGGAATTGGTATGCTCAAAAGCGTTTACGACATTTAAAAGTTTTAGGCCAGCAGCAGAGCAGAGCAACAGAAAAAAAAAATAAAAATGCTTGTGAATGTATTTAGAGCTACGGTTTCCCATTCGCACATGTCCGGAAAAATGTTTGCCAGCGTTTTTCCAGCCAGCGACTTTTGCGCAGCAGCAAAAATGCCGCCGCCAATAAAAAATACAACAACAAAAATGGAAAAATGGAAAAACTACAACAAATTTTCATGTGCCATGTACCTTGTTTTTCGTAGCGAACTTTTTGGAGTGGCGCAGAATATTTTTTGGAAATTGCATTTGCGTCAGGCGACTGAAAGAAATGTGAGCATGTGTGTGTGTGTGTGTGTGTGTGTGTGTGTATGGGCTGGGCACCACAAGCACCCACCCACACACACACACACACACGCAGCACAGCTCAGTCAGCCTAGCATCCAACCAGTCAGCCATATTTTTGCCCCTTTGGGCCATAAAAGCTAAAATGTTTGGCAGCTCAAATGAACGCAGCAAGAAGCGAATGCGCCCAAAGTGGATTACCAACGATGCCGATGCCGATGCCGATGCCGGCAACTGTAGCCACGCCACGCCCACAACTGACTACTGTCCAGCCCCCCTTTGGGCAGCATAAGGTGTTGCAGTTCCGGCTCTCATTTGCTGTTTCCCTGATCCTTTTGATACGCGCCCATGTCTGGCCACCACCCGCCGTTTTGTCTATTCAATTGAGCTGGTTAACAAGTGCAGCTAGCGTGGCAGCGAGCAGCAGCAGCAGCTCAATATCCGTAACCGTAGTCGTATAGCCCCCGTCTGGAGCTAAGTGCCAGGCAGCATTTTTATTGGCTTTGAGCTCTGATGCAGTCAGCTTGCGTAAAAGTGCGCGTCCCGTCACAATCGCTGTGCGCTGCGCGTTGTAGTTGCAGCAAGTGCTTTTCGGCGAGTGAGACTTAAAATTTACTGCTGTACTCTGCATATATATAATGCAGGGAGAAAGAGAGGGGGAGAGGCAGATCTCTAAGGGGATTTATAGATTATAGCTTGGCAATCAACTTGGCAATTGTTTTCATGAATTGATTTTGTGAAAATTCAAGAGACTTTTCAGCTCTTGTTTAGCTCTCATGCGTGTTGCATATATTGCTTATGCGCTGAACTACTTGGATGGATTGGTTCTACTTACAATTTCTAATATATTTCAAGCTTAATCTCTTATTGAAATCAATTTAGCAAAGTTTTTTAGAGTAAATACTGATGTATTTTAACTTTTGTTATGCATGACTCTGACAAGGGTATAAACGAAGCTAAGCTGAGTCTAGCCAATGCACGATTTCTGATCTGAATTGCTTACATTACATTATTTATTAAATTACTATTGTTATTGTTGTTAAATTTAAATAATAAATTTATTATTTTTTAATATATATATTTATTTAATAATATATTATTAAAATATTAAAAAAGTTGAAGAACTTTTTGAAATTATTATTTATATTTATAGGAGAATTTGTCCATAAAGAATTTAAAACATTTCTTTGATCATTTTTTTTTATTTTTTTTTAAATTATTTAATAATTTATTTTATATAATATTGTATTTTTATTATAATACAATTTATAATATTTTATAATTTTTTAAAATAATTTTATAGATTTACTGTCGTATACTAAATATTTAATTTTTACCTTTATTAAAGCTAAACTAATGTAATGCTTAAAATATTTTTATATTTCGAAACATAAATCCTTCTATCAATAACTCAAAGTTAAGTCCGATATATAGTCACGTTGATAGTTTAAAATGACTTTGTTAATTTAAACACATAGTTGGGCAGATGCATTGCCATTGCAGGCCAGCTGCATATCCATGCGCACATTTGTTATTCACACACCAGCCAATTTCATTTGTGGGCTCAAAAAAAGAAATGAGTGGAGATGTATAATGGCATTTTTGTGCAGTTAGCTTTAATTGTTGGGCATTTTTAATGCCTGAACAGAGCCGTAGAATGCCCGCACAATTGCCGTGCGTACAAATGCAATCGAGTGCATCCGGCAACAGATGTTGCGGTTGTCATTAAAACGCAGCATAAAAACGAAATGTTTGCCAATCCATATATATATACATGTATGTATATATGCTGATAAATATATTTACAATATATATATAAAACAAAAAACCAAATTTGCGAATTTAATTAAATCGACAGAAAGTAACGTTCGCTTTGGTTTTACGCTTTGACTGCGGCCTGCCGTCCGTGCCGCAAATCTATTGTGAGTGCGAACCGAAACGCATGTCCATCGATGTGAATCACATTTGAGCCATCGACATGGACGAGTTAACTCACACATTACAGCCGAGCTGAGCTTAAAGTGAGTTACCAGCTGTCATTCAATTAAACCGATCAACGTCACGGGACCAACACTGCGCAACACCAAATGAAATACAATTTGTACGGCACATAATGAAATTAAATATACATACATATATGCATGTGTGAATGTCGTCAAAAGGAATCAATAAACAAATTAAATGATTGCGAATTAATGAAGGATATCTTGAATGCGTCTGGAATTCGACAGATTTACAGATAAGTATGCAAGAGCTAATAAATTTGATTTATTTGACTACATATGCATCTATATTGTGTGTTAATAAAATGGAAAGAATTTATGCTGTATAAAAGATTCTTATAAAATAATAAAAATTGAAACAGCAATAATAATAATAATTAAAAAAATATATCAAAATAACTAATAATTTTTTAAAGAAAAAAAGTAAAATAAATAGTAATAATAAAAAAAAAAATAATAATAGTAATAACAATAATAATAATAATAATAATAATAATAATAATAATAATAATAATAATAATAATAATAATAATAATAATAATAATAATAATAATGATAGTAATAATAATAGTAATAATAATAGTAATAACAATAGTAGTAATAATAATAATAATAATATTTATAAATTTCCCCAATTTTAATTATAATAAAATAATGGGTAAATATGATTCCTATTGTATATACATATAAAATTCTTGACAAAAACAATATCTTAACAATCACAGTTGAAATTTCATTTACACTTTCCATTATCTTCTGCTCTCCTTCGACAGGCCAATAATATATTTATACGAATGGCTGCCTCAGACATCGGGAGCTGACTTCACGTCACTTCAGTTGACTCAACTGGCAATTAGTGTCGCCCAGCTGTGGCAGCCACAGTACAGCCGTAAAAAGAAGCGGCAGCTCATTAATAACCGTAGCTAGTCGAGTCGCTGGCGCTGCTAATGCAAATGTTCATACATCACTCATACGTCACGTGGGTTAATCCAATCATTAGATGGCTGCCAGTGACTGATATCTGAGTCGGATGCCCAACTGACAGCTTCTCGTCACTTGGCGCTGGGGAAATATCTAATGCCATTTGCTGGATATCAATCAAAATGCTAATACCCCTTAAACAAGAACTTGAGTTGCACAGACTCCTCGGCTGCTTTAAAAGGGTTATGAGCATAAATATTGCACAGAGTGTCAATTCACTTAAATTTATGACTTAATTGATGGAGAGCAATAAAGTTTTTAATGACTAAATTAGTTGCACAACATTCAGGACTCTTCAAACCTTTGCTAAAGGCAGAAAAAAATGGAGGGAATGTAAGTTTATAAAAGTTGAAAATAAAGTTTGCCAATACTTTTAACAAGCACTGCAAAAGTTGTTTCAGCTGAAAAGTGAAGGCCAAATTCTATTTGCTTAAAGTATTTATAAGTAAAAGAGAAATGTAAATGAAGCTGGCAGTCGGGTGTAACTGACTAAATAATACTTGCTCACTGGGCGAAACTCACGAGAGATGATTGAAGAGCCAAGGTTTCTTTTGAGAGTCCGCACCCTGACGGATGGACTATATAACTAACAGTTCTGTCTACAGAGAAGGTTAACTATTTTCCATGAAGAGGAGGACTTGAAAGCTCTTCAACCGTAGAAGATAATATTTGTGAAGAGTGCCCGCTTAAGTTTGAAATCTAATAAAAAATTTCGAAGCTTTACTTATAGTCTCGTTCTATAGTTTATAGTTTCAGTATTCATGTTTCGGACTGTCAAAAGCAATTAAAAAAATTATGAAAATTGCTTAGAATTCGAAATTGGTTGATTTCTGGGCCTGGCTGCACCTGTTGAAATTATAGATGGCTAGAAGACCACCGCCAATACCGGCCACGCACCAACGCACACCCGGACCTGTCGGCCAAGACACCAAGGCTAACAATGATAAGTTTATCAGGGATGTTATCGAAACTACCAACAAGTATCGCAAGATGCATGGCTGTCCCCAGCTCAAGGTTAACAACGAACTCAACAAACTCGCCCAGGAGTGGGCCAATGTAGGCGTCGTTAGTTATTCCTGAATTCAGATTTTAATTAATGCTAAAACTCGCAGCACTTGCGCGACAAGAACATCGTGGAGCATCGCCCGAATCCCAAATATGGCGAGAATATATTCTTGTCTGGCGGCATGGACGTGACTGGCGACTTGCCTGTGGATATGTGGTACCGTGAGATAAACGCCTTCAATTTCAATAAGCCCGACTTCACACCCACCTCTGGCCACTTTTCGCAACTGATCTGGAAGGCCAGTTTAGAGATAGGCGCCGGCGTTGCACGCAGGTGAATATGCCGTCATCATTTTATTCCGACTCGATCTGATTTCTGATTGCATTTCTCTTGCAGAGCGGATCGTACCTGGGTGGTTTGCAACTACAATCCCCCCGGCAATATAGCGGGCCAATTCAAGGAGAATGTTCCCAAAAAGCTTTAGTTATTGTATTATAACCCCATCTAAAGTTGTAATGCAGGTCCAGAAATTCTCATTGTAAAAAGCGCTAGTACTTTAGTAGCTATTTTTATATGATTTATACATATATACAAAATTAGAATTGCTAAAGCAAGAATGATTGTTTATATTGTGGGTATATATCTGAGATTTTTCAAGAGTTTGTTTATTGAAGCTGGAGCAGTCATTAGATGTCTGTTCTTGATAACAGCTATTAAGTCAAGCAGTTTGTTATGGGTTTTTATCGATTTTTTATAACCTGTTGCATTCATCAAGAATCACTAGGAGAACAAGATCCTTTAATGCTGATGGAGAATATCTAAATATGGAATGCTTTTAATCTCACTATAAATATTTTGCTATGAAACGTAGTATCCATAAATCCATTTCCATAAAGCTATCAAGTTTCCTTGCTATAATTATTCTCCCAGTCATACAACAACCAAAAGTAGTTCAAAATGATCTCTGTTGGACTCCTAATAAACTTTGTTCCTAGCCGCCTGTCCCATTCAATTTAGCTGAGCTCGACACTGAGCCAGGCATATCAAAATTTGCTCTCGTGGCCAAATAAATGTAACGCGATGCTCGGGCCTGAATTATTTTGATTGAATTTTCTGCTGCGGCGGTGGAAATTTAACGCTTCGCCGGCTTTTGGCTCCTGAGCTTCGGGCTCCAAATTTAATTTCGCACATTTTTTGCGACAATTTTCAAGTCACACATCATTAATTTTGCATTTTTGCCATAAATATCCGGCTGGGGCAGGGCAGGGCAGGGCGCCAACATGACTGACATGGACACGCTGTTGCCCGCTTTCGCTTCGTGAAGGTGTCATGGCTGCCCAGGGCAAAACATGGCCATGCCCTCGACAACAACGATTGCTGCCTGTTGACAGTTTTTTGCGTATTTTTTATTTATTTTTTTTTTGAGTCTGCTTTTGCTTGTTTTTTTTTTCCGAGGCGCGTTCAAATTAAAAACGGCAAATTTCATCATAAAAATTCATAGTCTACTCTCGGGGTGTTAAATCGTGTGACGCCCACGTTATGATCACATTTCTCACCAACTGTTTGCTGTTGTTTCTGTTGCTGTTGTTGTTGTTGTTGACATCGCATATTGCCATTGCGCCTTTGTTGACTTCCGTTTTGTTTTTGTTGTAGCCAGCCGGCAGCATTTTTGTGGCAAGCTGCCAGCCAACTTTGATGCGTTGCTAGAGTCAACCTATATGTATGTGTGTGTGTCTGGCTGTGTATATATGTGTGTGTGTATGTGTGTGTTTGCTCGTTTGCTTGTCACTTGTTGGCGGTGTGAAATTGAAGCCAGCAGCAACAGCAACAGCAGCAACAGCGACAGTCAACGTAACGAACACCCACCAAAAGTGGTTTATCGGGTTAGGTTCATGGCTTATGGTTTATGTGCAAGTTCTTAAAGCCGATTTTGAGATCCTTTAATGCTGCACAGCATAGCATGAATATGCATTATTAGACTGTGGAGTAGAAGTAGGAGAGCTTAGACTAAGAGGAATTTCGTTAAGACACAGCTAACGGTTACGAACTAGCAACAGCTTAAAATCTTGTAAATAGTAGAAATATTAAAAGAAAAGAATACTTTTATTTGTAGCTGTATATGATTCACCCAATGATATTATTTATAGCTCAAATTTCTTGTTGTTGCTTAGACTCCTTCACTGAAGAAGATGCAAAGCAGTATATATCCGTCGCACTTTAATTTGGAAAGTATCTTAGGTATATCCTCTTGAATCTTTAGCATCCTCATATAACTTTCATCTCATAATATTCCACATCTGGGCTAAACGGCTAGAGATCAATCAATTACAATGCTCTAGTAAAATTTGATACATAATGACTTTCACTTTCAAATTTGAATTTGCTTATATTTGACTGTAGCTTAAGTCTCCAGGCAATCAACAAGCAGACCTCCCTTTAATCTCCTTGATATTCTTATTTTTAACACAAATAACCCTACGTTTGCCTCCCATTCATTCACATATAAACCCATATATATGCCCTTTATGGCCATGCAATCTTCTTCGTTTGAAACACATAATCTGACTGATTCGCAAAAGTATTCAATTTACATTTTGAACAACAGTAACGAGCAGGCGAGCAGCCGAGCAGAACCTGAGCGATCCTTTGGCACTGCAATAAAGTTGAGCAACGTAATTAAGGCTGACGAAGCTGACAAGCAGGTGGGTCAGTCTGCCAATTGGCAAGTTTTAACCAGCGCCGAGATGCTTTTACCTTTTCATTTATGCAACGCAAATGCGCACGAATATGCCAGCATATCCAGCTCAGCTCAGCTCGAAACCAAAATGCTGCTCGATGCCTTTTATGCATTGTAATTTTCGCGTAATTTCGCATGGTAAACGTGAAAATGCGCGGCTATTTTTGCAACAACAGCGAGGACAGAGGACAGAGGACAGGAGCAGCAGCAATATGAACAACAAGAGGAGTATCTGCTTACGGCATAGTCTCATTTATTTTAATGTGTCGACGCTGACGACGTGCAAATGGCTGTGAGTTTGCCCCAGCGCTGAGCTGCCAGCTTTTCAGCTCAGCTTTTACCCGCGTTTTCAGTTTAAAAGTGCAGCTGCAACTTCTGTTCCGTCTGTTCCGTCTGTTGTCTGCTGTCCGTGTGTCTGTGTGCTGTAATTATTAAGCTGACATTGCAGCTGCCGCCTGCTGCTGCGCTGTTCGTTCAGTTTCAGTGCAATGGCAGCGGGCAGCGGGCAGCAGCAACAATAGTCGGGCTCATAACAATGCCAATTTTAATGATCATTACAATAAGACAATAACAATAAAAACTGCACAGCGACACGGACAGGACAGCGGCGACAGCAACAGCAACAGCGGCAACTTTAACCATATAATGCCACGCATTTATTGGGCTTATGGGGCGTATTAATAATATTCAGCTCTGGCCTCTGATGCGATAAAAAACAATGGCGCCTTAAGTCGCACAATGAAATCGAATTAAATTTCAATTTGAACGGCGAATACATGCAACATATGCAACAGCAACATATGCAACAATTGCCAGCTCACAATTGAGAGTTTTTGTGCTGCATTCAAAGTTGCTGCGTTTATGTTTTATCGGTCAACATATGGCTAATATTTAATATTTATTTTTTGATAAATTATCATGCGACATTGTCATAAATTTACACGCGGTTTTTTATGCGCAAAGTTTTTGCGCTATTGCAGCAAATATGTATTTTATTGCCAGAATTGTTCAGTGCCAAATCGGAGGTTTTTTTTCTGACGTGAACTCGCTGCCAAAATATTGAAGCTTGCCAATTCGAGGAGCAGAAAAAAGGGCATTGTTTGATTAAGTTAACTGCATTGTTGTTAATCAAAAGAATTTATATATATATATTATTTATATATAATTAAATATGAAAATTGTGTGTATTTGATCGGTTTTCATTTAAGTTTTATACATTTTTTAGCTTGCCTCAAAATAAATTCTACTTTCCCAAACTGTCAACTTCTGTTCGCCTTCTCTCTGTTTACTGGGATCAAAGCGACGCCGGCTTCCTTTCTGAGTGAAGAGTGCACGATCATAGGGGGGCTTGCCATGCGCATGCTAAATGTTAACATTTAAACTCTTTCATGATTTTGTACACTCTTCTCTCAGCAGACAAGAACTGCAACTCAACTCGAAACGCAAACATAACTGCTTAACAGCAGCTCTGTAGAAGTTCTCAGCTTTTCAAATTGAACAGAACTAGAGTCTGTTAACGCTAGCAGCGGAAGAGCAGAAACGATAACAGAGTCTGTTATGGATATAACAGCAATAGTCTCACTTGTATATGAGTGGCCCAGCAAGAGTGATACTAGTTCCAGCAACTATATTTCGGCAGCTGTTTAAGTTATTGATTGAACTTTGCTGTAATTTTGTAACTCAACCTAATCTTAAGAACTAATATTAAGTATTATTATTTGGTATATTAACAGATATATTCCCTAGCAATTTTCTTCCATATTTTATTATTAAATCAAGCAATACTACACTGTCACTGCTGATGATCAATGCTCAACGATTCAAGAACCTCTAAGAACTCTATTACCAAGTCATGATCAAGAGCTAGATAGTAAATTATGTGCATCTTTATCTGCTCAAGATGTATGCGAGCTGAAAAGCTTACTTTATCCCCTTCGGATTTTCGCTATAATGGCGTATCGATTCGTTATTCGAAGTCAATTTTTGCACTGATAGCGAGCTACAATGGCTGTTCAATTAGCCAGGCGTGCAGGCACCGCTGTGAATAAGCTATAAATATTGTGAATAGAATAAACACACTCAAGCAAGCACACACTCACACACACACACACACACTCTCTGTCAGAGATATTGGATTACCGAGTGGCACCTAGAGAAGCATCCTTGCATAAATTACAATCTGCAACGGCAACGGCAAGTGAAATGAGAATCAGAGAATCGAATTTGTGGCCCAGTTGAAATCTCTAGGGGAGGCAGGGGGGGAGGGTGTGGCGGCAAGGATAACCAACATTGGCAAGGATAGCAGCTGAAAGAACTGCCTGCTGCATTAACCCAGCACTGTCTTGGCATTATTTAAAATCACAAACCCTTCAAATTGCATTTTAATAGAATTTATTGCGCCAAACGATTCGAAAAGAAATTCCCACAACAACCAACAAAGGGAGAGGGAGAGAGAGGGAGAGGGAGGAAAGGAACAGGGTGGAGCCCTGGGGTTAAAGGGGCGCTTCGAATAATTGCGCGCAACTGCAACACTTGACTTTCATGTTGTTCGAGTGCCATAAAATGCTCTATTCTCTGGGAGCAGTCACAGTCAGAGTCACAGGCGGAGCCAAAAGGATGCGATAAGCACAGCATTTCCTTGGCTTCCTTCTTGGTATTCTGTCGTTGTTGTTGTTGCGAGCAACGATGCGCATCAATTTCGAAGCACAAAACTACAATGAATACGGCGAAAAATACGATATTCGCCTGGCCTCGACGGGCAGCAGTCGGGACAACAAATTATTGCTTGGCTCAACTCCAAAATGTTTAAATTACAATTTGCACATGCATATATATGCTGTGCGAGAGAGAGAGAGAGAGCGAGAGAGAGCGAGAGAGAGCGAAGGGGAGTGAACGGGTAAGAGAGCATTTTAATGCGCCCGCGGCGAGTGCCCCATGGCCATAATTTTCATGAAAATCAACAGCCATGGGATAGGCGCTGTCGGCCCAGCCCCCAGTGGCTCGCTGATAAACTGCTCTGGGAATTGCCTGCCCACCTGCTGTTGATCCTTGTCTTTCGGCTTATCAACGTTGCGTATACGCAATATGCATAATTATTACGAAATTTATTTATCATGCACTCAAATAAATTGTTGTGCTGCTTACACGGCCATCACGAAGAGGTCAGTTTAATATTTGTTGCATTATAATTGCTCTGATTATAGTGAGATAATTTGCAGATGCTTTGCTTCCATTGAGCATAGATATATCTATACGTATATATAAAATTCTCTTACGCTCTTACGCAATTGACTCCTGACGTAATTGAGATCTTAAATCTTTCGCTGTTTGTCTCACAAAATCTTTTACGCTATCCATGCATACACTCAGTTGCACTTTCGGATTCCTACACAAAGCTACTGTGTTTTTCTTTGCAGGCATATCTTTATAATGAAAACCCATTCAGGCTTCACAAAAATTATCTTAATGTGAGTTCCATTTGTGTGAAATGCATCCACAGCCAAAATGAATAGAGAGCAGGAAAAAAGTGCGCGTTAAATGAGAGAAGGACAAAAGCCAAGGGCCAAAGATCAAAATAGTTGAATTGCCATTAGCACAATGTGCTGTGAGCTGAACTAAGGATAACAGGCGGGCATGCATAGCCAGGCAGGACATCAGCTGGGTCCTTCGGCCAGCGGCTGACCACAATTTTGCGGTCAAGCTGGCTGCCGCCACGGCTGCTGCTTGCTGTGGGCAGCGTTTCTTTAGCGCTTAGCTCATAATTTCAGCTGTCCTTTTCTTTGCATAACTGGAAAAACTAATGTGTGGTTCGCGAAACCTTCACGGCTGCTCGCGCATATTTAAATTATTCTAGTTTTGTTTGTGGTCCTTTGAAATTGCGTGTGCCAAGACTGCAGGCAGCAGCGCTCGCTGGACGGGCATTTAAAAATGCATTAAGAGCTTTAATTAAAATTTTGTTGAAGCGACTTTTTCAAACTTGGCCCGAAATGAGCTGCAAAAACAAACATAAATGAAAATTGTCTGCAATTTCAAGAGAGAGAGAGAGAGAGAGAGAGAGAGAGAGAGAGAGAGAGAGAGAGAGAGAGAGCGATGCCCACGTTCATTCAGCATTCCCCTTAAACAAGTGAAAAACGAGCAGAAAAAAAAAACAAATTGGCCGCTAGGTGTCGCTGCTGTCGGCACTTTACATGCATGACTACGTGTCCTTTTAATATCCTGTATGCGCGATGTTTCAAAGCTTCCGCTAGCAAATAAATAAAATGAAATATGAGCACAGCATTCACAGCAACAACTACAAATGGAAATGGGACTGGAATGGGAACTACAAAGGCTCTTCTCTCGTCCCGTTATGGCTAGAGTTTCTTGAGCAATACTCCTCTACTTATTGAGTTTTTAGATACTGTGCAGAGAAATTGTAGTCAAATTGCAAGTTAGCTTTAGGTGTAAACAGTGTTCGAATGAGTGACTGCTGAGCAAGAGTGAAAGGATAATTTGAGAGAGAGAGAGAGAGAGAGAGAGAGAGAGCTACAATGAGATAAGTAACCAGTACATTATGTATCCCATTATATATTTCAACAATAAATTAATAATAAAAATAATAAAGAATAATTTACTAAATTTATTTATACTTTTATATATATCTCTCTAAAATTGGCAGAATATTTAATTTCAAATATTATCGAAAAAATATTAAAATTAATAAACATATATTTAGTTACACAATCCATCGTACTTCATCAAAAATACTTGGAAATTCATTTAATTTGTGTGTATAATGCAGCTCAGTTGGCCTTTCAGCTACCAGATATTCTTGAATTAGTTGCAAATTTCATGCTTCAATTACTTTTTTGTTTAGCCTTCAAATGTTTCCATGTTATTTGCATAATTATTTGAAAGCATCGGGTCTGGGTGTTTCGTTACAATGCATCAATGCTATAATTATTATTTGCATAATTTGACCTACTCGTGCTGATGTTAAATGATTTAACAACAGCTACCTGTGCGTGCCCCGCCAGCACCCAGCACACAAATTTCAATTAGGAGCATTTGGCAAAATTTTGCCAAACATTTGGAGTGTCTGGTCCGAAATTAATTTGTTTGTGTAACAGGACAAACTAACAACTACAGTTGATGTCCAACCCTTCGCACCTGACCCACCTCGGCCACCTCAGCCCCCTCGGGCAGCACACCCACTTCAACACTCGGCGTGTTCTTGGCCAGATGCTGTTCAAACAAATTGCGTACGTGTATGTGGCGCTTGGGTCCTTTGCTCCTTTGGTAATTGTAATGCAAGCAAATAAACGAGCAGGTGAAACACGAATATTCATACACGCCAGTCCCCGGCAATGAGGAAAGGGAGCTTAGCCTGTGTGTGATACAAGGACATGCAGGACATTCAGTTACACAATATACGTATGCATCCAGCCAACGCCAACTCATTGAGCGAACGAGTGGTTGGGTTGCTGCGGATTGCTTTTTTGCTCGGTTCGACGTTGGGGTCTGCGCAGCAAATGTCACCAAATTTCCCCAATCAACACACATTTCTAATTTCAATTCTGGTTTCCTTTCTTTTTTCTTTACTATTCTTATTTTGTTAGTTTGTTATGAATTAGAATTTATATTCGGGGCCAACAGGTTCGTGCCAACAACCGAATCAGGTTAGAGTTATGCGCGCATACAAAATTGCTTTTGTGTGTGCTTGGGGAGGACTGCATTTATATGTAAAATGTGATTTATGTGACTTGTTTCATAATTTACAAAATAAAAATCATTTTTAATTTATTGTGTAACTCAGAAAATAACTCAAAAACCTATATAAAGAAAGAGGGTCAAAATGCAAGTGAAATTAACATATGCTAACAGACATACATAATATATATTTATATAAATTAAATAAATGCAATGCTTAGAATTAAAATATATATTTTTAAAAACAAATAAAGTAGAAAATATTTATTATATTTATAATAATTTATATTTATATTTATTATTTTAAATTAATTATTTAAAGATTTAATTTTATGCGATTATAATATATACATTAAAAAATTCCTATAAATTTATAATATTTTAAATTTAGTTTTTTTTGAATACAATTAAAAATATTTACAATAGTTAACAGCTTGACAAGTCATTTGTCGAACTCTGACTTTCAGCAGACAAATCTATATACACTGTTCTTCCTCTTCTCCTCACCTACATATGTCTACTCTTCACACCTATTCCAATAACCTCTTCCATGTCAAGTTTGCACTGCCAGCTGCTGCGGACAACTGTGGAGTATTTTTTAATTAGTGCAATTCGCGTTCATTTAAGAATTCGCTGTAAAATTGCGGGCTTCAATTGGCAAACGGCACGAAATGCCGCTGTTGCTAGCCGCCAGCGTTTCGGTTGCTAGGGATCGGACTGGGCCGTAGATTAGCTGCGCGTCTGTCAATCGATGGAGCTGTTGTTCGATTTCATTTTCAATTTCGCTTTTGTTTTGTTTGTGGGGCGAAACTGTGACAGCGACTGGGGCCGCGAACTGACCTATAAATCATCTAATGGCCGCAGCGTTTGGTTTGGCTTGGTTTTGGTTTTGGTTTCCGACTGCCCCACACCACGCATCAGCCACCACCCACCGCTCACCACCCACCACGTGTCCACACATGTGTCAATATTTGTGCGAAATGCGGTTGCAGCCACACCGACACAAAACACTCTCCATCATTCTTGGCATAGGGCAAACTGGGCTGGGGCTTTGGGGTTTTTTCGGTTTTTGGGTTCGATTTTAACGAAAGAAGGGAAGGGTATATGTTTGGGGTTTTAAGGTATATATTGAAGAATTTGTTTTTTTTTGGGATGTTTTTTTTTTTTTTTTTTTTTTTTTATTTTTTTTTATTTTTTTTTCTTCTTTTTTTTTTTTTTTTTTTTTTTTTTTTTTTTTTTTTTTTTTTTTTTTTTTTGTTTTTTTATATTATTGTTTTTTTTTTTTTAAATTTTTTTTTTATTTTTTGCTTTTTTTTTTTTGTTTTTTTTTTTTTTATTTTTTTTTTTTTTTTTTTTTTTTTTTTTGTTTGGTTTTTCTTTTGGATTTTGTTGCTGCTGCTGCTGCTGCTGCACTTGCAACGGTTTAGTTTTGGACATTTTTGCAGCACTTGCATTGTATAGCTGTCTGCGGGTCTCTCTGTCCGTCCGTCCGTCTGCATGTGTGTGTGTGAGTCGAGGAAGACATGCTTTTAGTTGTTTAAATTTGAGTTGCATCGTGTGGCGCATACAAATAAAACAAAAGCGAATATATCAAACCGCTCACTGGGCACTTTGGCATTGCTCTGAACGATTTTTTTTTTAGTTTTATTATTTCTTCGATTTTGGCAAATTTCCTATTGAATATTTCAACTATTTCCGCTTGGTAGCAGTCATCTATTGGCTTTTTGCTTAATTTCCGCTTTTTTCCTTCTCTCCTTTGGAGTGCTCGTAGCACATATGGACAGCCAGCTGGACATATGCTTTACAGTTCATTTGTCATCGAATTGAATTTTACTTGTCAGTTTTCTTTTCCACTTCTGACTGGCGGCAGCACTACATGGCGTATGCGCAACTTATTGCCGTCTGTCATAGATACGGGAAGGAAAAGATGAGAGAGAAAAAATATGAAATTAAATGCATCCGAGTGTGAAATTGCCAGGAGCCATAAAAGAGTTACTAAACGCTGTCGATAAGCAGCCGAAGCAAGCACGGGCCAGAGCTGCAAATTTATTTATCATTTTGACTTCGTTTCGATGCAGTTGTAAATGGCTTCAATAAAATGCGCTTGATTGAAGCCCTCAATGAGAGAAATGTGCAAAAGCAATGTTTTCATTGAAGCTATGCTGAAGAGGGCCTTTTAGGATCTGAATTGTTTTTAATGGAAATATAAATATTTAATTAAAATACACTTAGAAAAAGAGAAGAAAAATATATACATTTCGGTGGTTTATGATAAAGAGCATATGTCATCTTTTAAGCTAAAGAAAATACTGTAAATTGAAAATAAAATATAGAATATGAAGCAAAAGTCTTGGCTTGATTGAGAAAATTAAAAAATAAAACTCTTCTTATTATTTATTGTAACTTTTACCAGGGTATTGCTCAGTCGCTTATGCTCACACCTTGTTTAGTTTTTAAATTCGGAATGAGTCAAATAAAAATTAAAAACATTCATATAAACTTCAAGCCCCAGGGCAGAGTTCGCAGCGCAACGGCTAGTCCCCAAGAAGAGCTCAAATCTTGGAGCTGAAGCTGCGGTGGGTCCCAAAATAGCCATAAATTTAAGCGCTAAAAAAACAGACGTTGAAACGCAAAACCAAACAAAAAGAAGCACCTAGAAGAGAGCAGAGTAAGAGAGAGAGTGAGAGAGAGAGAGAGAGAGAGTGAAAGAGATGGCAGGAAAAAGGCCTCACAGAACTGGCGACCAAGTTACGCCCGAGGAATTGTGCTTAATTTACTTTTGCTTCCCTTTTGCAGGATCCTCGTCTCGCCGCCACTTCCTTTTTCTTTTCGTTTTCGTGGCTTCCTGCTGCGGGCCTAATGACACTTTAAAAATTTCATTTATTTGTGTAATAAAAATATGCATTAGCCGAAGCTTAACATAATTAATTTGCAAAAATGGCCAAACATTTCATTTGCGTTCGCTGGCCTGAAGTGTGTCCACAATTGATGCTTAAATATATTGTTTTTCATATAAATGGAGAAGTTGCAGTTTGGCATGGCATGCGGCTGCTGCACATAGCTGCCCCATCCACGTGGCTGCAGCAAAATGATGTTGCTAAAGTGCAAATGGTAAGTGGCAGCATCCCATGATGTTGCCATTGGGGAGACGAGGGCGAGGGCGAGGGCGAGACAGGACGGGGCACGGCAAAGCTGCGGACTCTCAGCAAAAACATTGCCTTTTGTTTAACGGCTGCATTAAAATAAACAAGCGGCAGGCAAAATAACGAATTGCAGATACCCTGTAGCAAAATTATATTTCAATTAAAAGTTTTCAATGAGGCAAACGCTGGAAGTTTGATGGGACTGAGCGCAGTTCAGGCTGCAAAGGGAAGGAACTACGAGATATATATGAATAAAAATTAATTAATGCTGTTTAAGTCTTGTACTTGATATATATAAATAACTTTCATTATAATACAAAATATTACAAAATGTTTGCTACAGCTCATACTCAATCAATTCACAATAGATAAACTACAAATTCATATTGAACTGTCGCGCTCAGAAGGGTATTCCAAGGCCCATGCAGACACCACCCTGAACATGTACGCATAACAACCCACACACACACACATACATACAGCAGCAGCATCCGTGGGTGTAGTTTGCTAGAGTATCCGGAGCGGCGAGCAGCAGCACCAGCAGCAGCAGCGCGAGGCATTAAGCACGTCGGCAACATAAATATTTTAATTTTGCTAAAAATTTTGTGCTGAAAAGTCGCTTTTTTGCATTAGGAAGTGCGAGGCGAAGGCACACACACACACAGACACAGCATTAACTAAACAAAATGGCGTCGACGAAAGGATGCGCATCGCAGCGTAGCGTCGCTGATTGTTGTTGTGACCTGCCCGCCTGCCCGCCTGCCATGGCGATGTTTGTAATGATAAACGTTGTTAGTGTTTTGCTTTAATAGGCAAAATTATGTTCATATACACACACACGCACACACACGTACACAGACAAAGGCTTTGACTCAAACACGGCTCAAAGGCATAAATTATTGCGGTTAACAGCAGACAGAGCAGGACACACAGCACCAACAGGAACAACAACAACAAGAGGAGCAGCAGCAGCAGCGGGAGACACTGCAGCAGCTGAATGGCCGCTGGCTGCGTCGAGCTTTGGCCAAATTAAAATATTGTCGGCCTGGCCTATATGCAACCTAATGAGGCAAATGCAACTAAGACTCGGCATGCCCTATGCAGCAGAGTGAGCAGAAGGTGGGTGTGTGTGTACTCTGAATGGATATTTTAACATAGTTTATTTACTAAGTGATATTTATTATAAATTTAATATAGAAATGTTAAACAGTTACCCTTAACATGATATCCCAATGGTCTCCAATCGTAGACGAAGGAAGTAAAGGAGCTGGAGTTTGCTTAGGTCTTGCACTCAGAATGGGCATGCTGGAAGACAAGCTCCAAATGCTTGTCGTAGATCAGCAATATTCTTTGAGACTGTTATGAGAATTTATAGTTTTCTTCTTTAAAGATAAATTTGAAATCTAACGCCTTTTGATTAATGGAAGCTAATGAAAACACTTGACCTATAGAAAAAGTTTTTAAAGCTTTTTGCCCTTCACAAAATTTCCATAATTAAAAAAATCACTCGAAATAAAACTTGAGTTGTGTTGCGTAATTTATTGTTTGTTTTACAGTTCCAATTAGCCAAATTTAAGTAAAAACTTTGCTCACTTTAGCTTGCAGAAGCGTTTGTTATAGACATGATATTCTCATATCCATAGCTAATATTCGAAAAAGTTGGTATTAGAAGCACAATTTTTGTTATTGTCTTGCTCAATTGATATCCGGAGAGTGGTTGGTGCACCTATAGACAGTTATTTACATTAAAATATATAATATAAAAAATAAAGAACATAATACGAACTGTTAGCTTGAATGCATATGACGACAGTCCTGCATGGAAGTTTGCCATTTGCCATGTGTTTTATCGTTCGTTCTCTCCCTTTTCTTGATGAACTGTTCTATTTTGGATCTGTTTACGCAGTCGAACCGCGCCTTTGGGCAACAGCCTTAAATATAGCATATAAAATGCCGATGCTGATTGCTAGTACAACGAGGCTCTTTAAGCAATTGGTCAATACGTAGTTCTCGTCATCTTGGAATTGCATCGCGCCACACCTCGGCTGTTGCGGACACGAAGACTGAGCTTGCTTATAGGGACATACACTTTGCTGTTCACAACGTAGCTGATGGTTCGAGAACAAAAACTTCATTGCGTTGGCTGGAAAATCGCGAATCAAATGAAATATGGATGGGGCCGGAAAACATTCCGGATGCTCCTTTCTCAAATAATTCTCACAAGTTCTGCCGTTCGGTGACATTTTACAAACCAAATTTAGCACTTGTTTATAGGGTTGTTTCCAAGACATGTTGCCAAAATAAAAAAAAGAATTTAAATACGAAATGGTTATTCGACCAAAAACAATTTTCAATTCTGTAGTAGACTGCCACTAACAACAATTTCAAGCCTACATATCCAAAATATTTCGTTCGACATTTTACTCCCCCAAAAATGTATCTGACTTGAAATTAATTGATAACTCTGTTTACGCCAGATGAATTCTTGCAGTTTTCTGATGATCCCATTGATCTCTACCAAAATATTATCAGCTCTTGAAATAATTATTGCCATTATTACTTTTTTATGGGCTTACAAATTGCAATTGAAGCTATAATTATTTCATTAATGTTAACCCATTGTTAACAGACAGCAGTGCTATGAAATCCTGCAATGCCGTTGCTCAGCACTGTTAAAAGGCAAAAGCGTGAATATACATTGAGTAACGCTGTTAACTTAACAGTGCGATATTGTTAACTGTATGTTCGATCAATTTATAATTATCTAATTTAAAACAAATGAATTGAGAATTGTGACGTCCCACTTGTAAGCCGCGATAAAAACGGCAGAAAGAACGCGCGATTGTTTTATTTTCTCAGATTAGATTTTAATCCATGCCATAACGTCTATAACAGTAACGGAAGAGACGGCAAAAGGAGCACAGTGTGCCCGTCCTCCGATTCCTCGATCATCCACATTTTTACAGCAGATCTTAAATACTAAAAATACTAACTCTAATTGTTTACAATATACTTATTATAATATCGATAAATTCAAATACTTTACACACTAGCACGATTTTTAAAACTTGAATCATAGTAGCTTTGCGTTACTTAAAATCTGCCTGAAAACAAATCGGTCAGAAGCATAGCTGAGACATATCGGAATTTTGTGCGCCTCTAGTTTAAAGTTTTCCCAATAATTTAAAGCTAAAATAACTGATACAAGTGTTCTGGTATTTCGAAAGTTCTTTATGTAAATCAAGCAACTTCAATTGCGTTCCGAACGTTGCACCAGAGAACTTGGCCAAGGAACGTTTAAATGTCAAAGAAAGTGCGGAGAGGAGGCACAATTCACAATAAGAATAATCGAAGCAGTAAGTCAAATGTTTATAATAGATAAGTAGGCGCTGCGCTTGCGGGCTAAAGTCTGCTGACACCTTAAATCGTCAGTCGAGCTCAAGCTATCGCTTGGGCAGATCTAATTGCTGCGAACTCATTTAATTTTCTGTGCTTTTACTCTGAAAATGGAAAATAACCTAGTTGTGGACGCATTGGAACCGAATCCTGTAGCTCCAGCTGGCAATGGAAATGCAAAGCGAAACGCAGACGAGCCTCACGCCGACGCTCCAAAGAAGCCAAGGATGCGAAATCGCGAGGCCAATCCTCAACGTTGGGAGAATAGCTGCGTGAGTCTAGTCCGATATTATATACATAGATATATACAAATATATTCTGTAGTAGTTGGCTTTGAATATATAAATAAACGAATATATAAACTATATCTTTCTAACTTTTCTTTGTCCACAGCGTCCTGAGGGTCCTGTACTGGCTCTCGGTGATAATTATCCTGGTCAGACTCTGCAGGAGGCTAATGCCCCTGCTCGTAAAGCTTTTCGCGCTCGGGCTGCTGGGCATGGTGATGTTCATGGAGAACAGCGCTACCAAGCCCGTGGATTGCGCGATGCTGTCCATAATGGGGGGAGTCACGGTGGTGGTAACGACACTGATCATAATTCCTTTGGACCTGCTGCTGCCGGTGCTGGAATTTATTCAGGCGGATCGCACAGTCACAAGAGCCATATGCAGCGCAGTGATGAGTACTTTATAGCTCAGCGGCTGCGCAGCTTAAGTGGCCCCACCCTGGAGTTGCCACCGCTCAATGACGAGGAGGAGCTCAAGTTCTCGGGCCGCAATCGGCTGTACGTTGGCAACCTGGGCGCTGACTTGCAGAAGGAGAAGGGTCTGCGTGAGCTGTTCAAGCCGTACGGCGAGCTGGGCGACATCTTCTTTGGGCCCGATAAGAAGTTCGCATTCGTCAAGATCGACTATCATGCCAATGCCGAGAAGGCCCAGCGTTCGTTGGATGGCATCACGGCACACGGGCGACAGCTGCGCGTTCGTTTCGCAGCCAGTGCCACGGCGATGCGTGTGAGCAATCTGTCGCCTTTCGTCTCCAACGAGCTGCTCTTCAAGGCATTCGAGGTCTTTGGGCCAGTCGAGCGGGCGACCATTCTTGTCGACGATCGCGGCCATCACATGGGCGAGGGCACCGTCGAGTTCGCCAAGAAGTCATCGGCAAACGTCTGCTTGCGCATGTGCCAGGATAAGTGCTTCTTCCTGACTGCCGCGCTGCGTCCGTGCGTCGTCGAGCCCAAGGAACTGACTGATGACACCAATGGCTTTCCCGAAAAGTCTATCAACAAGACGAGCCAGTACATCAATGAGCGCAGCTGTGGACCACGCTTCGCTGAGCTGGATTCATTCGATCATGAGTACGGCTCCCGATGGAAGCAGCTGCATCTGCATTACAGAGCCAAAAGCGCAGCCCTCAAACGCGAGATGAAGGCGGAGGAGGAAAAACTGGAGCAGCAACTCGAGCTAATTCGCTGTGAGCGCGAGACCCAACTCTTGCGTCAAGGTTAGATTATGAAATAAATGTGAAATAGTTCCTCCTTCATGGCAAACATTTGCAGAGCTCCGAAAGCGCGAAGCTAACAACGAGCGCATGAAAATGGAATGGGAAATGCGTCAGAAGCAATCGCAGGAGATTGAAATGTTCCAGGTGCGTCAGGACGTACCGGAGAGACGCCGCCAACCTGACAGGATTATTTATAGATCGGAGCAGCCGAATGGCTTTGTCGGCGGCTGTGACTACGCAACCAGAGATATGAACGTGGACAACACACCTTTCGTGGTCTTTGGAGGTAATTGACATTGAAATAGACATTTTGCAAGTTTATTTAAATTTTTATTTGGTAAACAGATGCTCCAAATAATGAAAATGTGAACGGACCTGTGCCACATAAGCAGGTAAGAGCTTGATATCAGCTCTAAAATTGTAGCTTACGTACCTATTATTCAGTTATATTTGTATATATATTAATACCTATCCAACTTAGGCTCCAGTTGACTACAATCCCAATGTGAATGCGGATATTGGCGATAATAACGCTCTATGGGGACGACGCCCTATGTAAGCTTTGGCAACAAAAGCTGAACAAGAAAAAAAAGGGAAAAAAATCGAATTCAAAATATAATTAATGTGAATTTATTTGAATTTTTGAATAAAGACAAATAATTATATTATTCTAGACTAAGGTCTAGCTTAAATATTTATTACAGATATCTATAGCTAAGCAATAGTTAGGATATGTACAATAATATATATTGGATATGTTTATATACTAATATCACATTGCTCCAACTCTAGTTCCTATAGCACATATATACATAGTTCATACATATCCATATAGTCTACATATCCATATAGCTGAGCAGCTGCTCGATTGTATCATTTGATTTACAGGTTTGTTGACACGCAGCACACATGTCACATCAATGGCAGACAGCCGCCAAGAGCACACTTGCCAACGAGTTGATTGACAGACGAGCTGTCGACAGACAGACTGCCAGACAGATACACTAACAGACAGGAAGACAGACAGACGAGCATAAGCCTCAAGTGCATTTGCCGCCTGTTTCGCATTCAATCTTCCATTCATCAATCTGCATAGTCAAATCAGTTTTTTGATTTGATGGCAGACGATTTAAATTTTAAATAAAAGCAAATTTTTCTATCAAGTTTATTGCTTTGAACCTTTCTCTGCTGGAGTGTGGGAAAATGTTCCATGTTAGTTTTATTTGACCGCAGAGAAAACATTGCAACATTTAGAGGAATTACATAATTAAGCGCATTATATCATTTGCCACGCAATTAGTATTGCGGCATTTATTATGTTCTGCGGCTGCAAAGTATTTTAAATAGTTTTTTTTGTTGGAAATTAAACTTTTAGTTTTGAAATAATTTGGCAATTTAAATGCTAAATGGATTAGTTAGAGAGAAGGAGAGGGAGAGTTTTGCTGTAGAGCAATGAGTGACTATTTATAAGAGCTTTTGAAAATATATTAAAAACTATAAACATACATTTTTAGAATTTATTTACTTATCGCCAAATCAGCGCCAGAAGCAGAGCCAATGGCACAGCCAGAGTTTAAGTAGAGGCACAGCCATTGGCCGAGTCGATCAGGAGCAGAGCCAAAACACTTGAGCCAGAGCAGAGCAGAGGCAAAACTGAGTTAGAACAGAGCCAATGGCACAGCCAGAGTTGAGTCAGAGTTTAGGTAGAGGCACAGCCATTGGCCGAGTCGATCAGGAGCAGAGCCAAATACTTGAGCTAGAGCAAAGCCAATGGCACAGCCAGAGTTAAGCAAGAACTCAGCCAGAGGCACAGAATTTTTTGTGTAATCAACAGATATTTTATATATAATTTTTATTTATAATTCCCCTACATTTCATAATTAGATTCAATTATTTCAACACATTTCTAAGCTGTATATTTATTAGAGAACCGCAACGACTAGCAACTGCTGCTGGCAGCGCAGCGCAACGCACTTCACTCTGCTCGTGCCACATTGCGTATGCTTAATGAGCGCACAGCTGAAACCTTGAAATGCACTTAAAATTCTTGGCTTTAGCATTTTGACACCGATTTTGGTTTTTGTTATCGACTTGTTTGGCTTGTCGCACTGGTGTGTGTATACATATGTGAAAATTGGCACACTCGCTGCAGTCTGCATTCTGCATTCTGCACTCTGCATTCTGCGGTTTTCTAAATAACTCGCCAGCCGCATTTGTTGGGTTTACAGTTTTGCAGAGAACACACCGCCCTGGCTATTTCTATGGCTGCCCTCTAATCACATGACCCACATATGGTCTTTGAGCTCCGGTCAGGCTTTAATTTGTTTTCACTGTTTTCTAGTTTTGCCGATATCAACACACAGCCAGAGCACGTTCAGCCACATTAGTGTCGCCAGCTGAGCACGATTTGAATTTCCTCATTTTTATACCATTTTAACCTTGGTTTATTGCTTTAAATTATTTATATATTTATTATATTATTTACTATTCATTTATTTTATTTTAGTTATTTATATTTTTATTTATGTATATTTTTTATTTATTTATACATTATTTTATATTTCATGTAATCAAAACAATTCTCATTCAGCCAAAATGCTGAAGTACCTTTTTTTACATTCAATTCTCAATATTGTTATGACTCTTGCATAAATATTTAAAAATACCTTTTCAGTCAAAAAAAAAAAAAAGAAACTTGTCAATATTTGTAGCCTACAGCGTCGCCGTCTGCACCTCTACGTTTACACGCGCAATCAATTGCCAGCTTAACTCACACAGACCCAAACGCAAATGTGAAAACTATTTTATTTTTTCTTTTTCTGGAACAAACGGCAAATGCCGCAAAAGGAACATTTTTAAAGCGTAGGTTAAACTTAAAAATAAAAATATATAAAAACTCTTTAAACTCTGTAAATCAGACCCACAAAACTTTCTTAAAAATATTTAACTTAAATTTTAGTTTTTGCTTTCTTTAAGGGCAAAGACTTGACTTTTGATTTTTTTTTAAGTTTTCTGTTATTGTTAGAGTTACGTTGATAAATTTATAAAAATAAATGCATATAGCTATAAAATATTATCAATAATTTATAATGAAAGCTTAAACCTTAAAACACTCAGCTCTGGCTGATTAATAAATATTAATAAATATTATTTTTCTTTTCAAGCAGCTTTAAGGCAGCACATAAAATGCATGAAAACTGCAAACCGAACGGAGAAAATGAGAATGGAAATTAAAAGCAAAAAGTGCGCATAGAAACATCGATTATACAGAACACGAAACGGGAGCACACGCACACAAGCAGCAGCAATGTGTGTGTGTGTGTGTGTGTATGTGTGTACATGTATATGTATGTGTGTTTTGCATTTGTATTTTTAGTAAACGCATCGCCTGACATTGTTGCTTATTTGTTGTTGTTATTATAATTGGTTTAACAAAATGGGTGCTGGGGAGAGAGAGAGAGAGTATCAAAAGTTGGAGTTTGCTTTACAATGAGAAGTTGATCTATAGATATATATGGCTGTATGCATATATAGATTGAAGGATATTTGGAAAAAGAATGATTGAGATGCCATACAAAGAGCTTATAGAGAGGTTGAATAGATTCATGTAAAGAATTAAGTTCCTTCTTATATTTTATTTAAAGTTTTTAAGCTTTTAAATAGGGTATTTCTATGTTTCCTGCCCATACATACTTTCTGCTACCTTTCGATGTAGGCTGCACAAGCTGCATAAAATGTTGGCAGTCTTTGGGGCACGCCAAATTGTGGCAGCAAAGAAGAGCTTTAGGCAACCAAAAATAAAGCTAAATTAAATTTGTGGCTTGTGACTGTGTGTGTGCGTGTGCGTGTGTGTGCGTGTGTGTGTGTGTGTGTGTGTGTGTGTGTGTGTGTGTGTGTGCGTGTGCGTGTGCGTGTGTTGCTTGAGCTGCTGCTGCAGCTGCACTTAATAATTATAATTAATGCAAGAGTCAACAATTGCGCAACGAAAGGTGCGTTGCAGTGGGCGTGGCCACTGCCAGCTGCGCGGCACACAAAACTTTAGCTAAAGTAACTTTGTGAAAGCTTTGTTCCAATATGCCGTCTGAAGGCTTTATATAATTTCTGTCACTAAATATATAACAGTGTAAGCTGAATACCTTGAAGGCAGGTGCACAGAGGCGTTTGGCGAACTTAGTTTTATATTACTAATTATGGCGAGTTGTATTTTTAGCCTGGCAGCTGGAAGAGTTCAGTAAGGAAGAGTAGATTTAGAAGCTGCCTGAGCCACTTCATAATATCGAGCTATGGTTCCCAGTGGATTTTCAATCACATATTCAACTCTGTTGCTCATCGAGGTCAGGTAATTGGTGCTACTTCACAGATTATATCTGGTCTGCTGTTTATTGAACCTTCTCAGGCTCATTACCATCCAAAACAGACTGAAGATGCTGCTCTTGTGGTTGGTTAGAGAGACAGAGAGGCCGAGTGGGTGGGCTGCTAAGTGCCTAACAATTGATGTGCAACAGTAAATTGGTTCCAAAGTCAAATGGGGCTGCGCCCAGGTGCACAGCAGCCGCTGCTCAAAGCCAATTGACACATGTTGCAGGCACGGAATACTTGACTCTGCCAGGACATTGAATCGTCTGTTTGCGGTGCAAAGTGTCATTATGCAGCCGCCCCCATCGGCGCTCGGCTCTCGGTTCTCGGCTCGCTACGCTGACTCCTGCCTGGCTTCAATGCGACCTGTCTGTCTTTGGCACTTATATCATTCTGTCAGTTTGTCCGTTTGCGTTTTAATTAACTTACATCAGCTTAATGAACTTTCTCAACTGAGCCCAAAGTGACTGTGGTGTGAGTGTGGTGTGTGTGGTGTGTGGCAACTATGTCATTAGCTTTGGCAAGCCTTTAAGATTCTAGCTAAATGGACCGCTCGAATTATTATGCTCCAGATCTTTACTTTTAAATAGTATACACTTTATAAGCATTAAAATTAGCAATTAAGATAGACTTAAATAGTATCGTCCATGCCCAATTTATAAAATCTGCAGCCAGCAATGGTAAAAACAATTTGAACAACTGAAAACGAAAGGAATATCAAAATGAATTTCTTATTGAAAGCATTTCCAGCGCTTCGACTTACTTGGAAGATATACGAGGTATACATAAAACACAGGCATTATGCAGCTACTTATGAGGCCAACGATGAACACATGGCGCTCTTGCTAAAGAGAGGAAATGAATAGGAAGAGGAGTTAGCACTTAACTTCAAATTGATTTACATAAATAATTGATATGAACATCATAATGCCAGACACCAGATGAACCACGAGTACTATTACCAAAGGCCATTTGAAGGGTTCTTGGAAGGCTAAGAGTTAATCGAGAGCAAATCCATTAGCCTGATTACGTCAATTATCATTCACAATCACTTACCGATGGGATATACAAATAGCGCTATCAGCCCTACTACCGCGTGTAATATCGTCCAAAAGACTAGAAATTGGACCTTCACCTGAAGGGGGCAACAGCACTTGTCCAAGCATGCGCAGGCAGGACAGAGGCACATGTTGATAAAAATCAATTCCTAATTAATGTAATTAAATGACTTTGAATTTAGATTTATCTGCACCATATACTATACTAGAGCTAAAGCTCGGCATAACACTTTGATTTGCTTTATTTTTCACATGCTCAATTTTATGAGAGATCTACACTCAGATTTTGAGATTTTTCAAGGTTTACTTTTTATTACTGCCAAAATCTGACATGGGGAATTATTTTTATGTTCTTTAATGGGGTTTACTTATTGTTGACAGCTCTGAAAGGAAACGTACAAATTTCAGATTTCAATTATTTATATTATTTCTCATTTATTTCTCAGTTTAGGCCTTCCTCTAGACTCTTTAGAGGCCAATTCATGTAGCGAATAAAATTAACTCGCCCACGCAACGCCGGGTAACATGGCCCACAACCCACTTTCCACACACACACAAGTTCATGTATATGTAAGAGTTTAACTCATTTTCTAGGTCAACTTTTCGCACAGAGTGCAACATAAATTAAAATGTCATTAACTTTTGCGCTTGCCACAGTTTGTTCCCGAGTTTGTTTCCCGTTTGGCTCAGCCCAGCTGCCAGGCGCAAGCCGAACAGCTAACAACTTATTTTTGTAACTTAGCCAAAGTTTCACGCTGCACACAAATCCATTAACAATAACAATAAATATTTACAAAAACCATTTGTGGGCTCCAAATGGAACGTGAAATTATTCAAAATATTATTCAAATCAAAAGCAATGAATGAATGAAATTCGTAGAAGGTTGTGATTGACTACGAGATGCTCTGTTTGGAGTTGAAAAAGAAATTTTAAAAATATTTAAAAATTTCTTAATATACATTAAACCAATTCCGTAGATATAAAAAGTCTTTTCGGCTTTAAATTGCTTCCCTGATGACTGCTTGACAAATGAAAAATTCTCCTTAGACTCAACATACAACTCCCCAGCCCCCCAGCCTTTATCTTGTGCCTAGCATGTTCATCTCGACATAAGCATAAATTTTTATTAATTTTTTGCAGCTCGACAGTCGGGGCTTCTCTTCCGTGCAGCAGAACTCATTAAAAATGTTGACGGCAGAAACAAATGGAATTACAAACCTACGCAGTCTCGCTAGAGAGAGAGAGAGAGAGAGAGAGAGGAGCGTGGACTGAGTTATAAATGGTTACAGCTGCTGTGCTTGAAGCTGTCAAAGATTCTATTTGCCCACCTTCGTCGAATGCAGCCCGGCGACTGAGCAGGAAATTAAAAACAAGACTGAAAGCATCATTTGCTTGACCAGCAGCCGGAGAGGAGGAGGCGTAGTGGGAGATGGAGTGGGTAGTGCATGGCTGCGCTGTAATAAGTCAGGGATATTGGTGACAGCCAGAAGTGTGGCAGAAAGGAAAATTGATATACAAATGGGTTAGCAGTGCACGGCAGCCTTCGCTGCTATCCGGCGTATCGCAAATGGTAAATGGAAAAAACTACGAATTTATGGGCAAAGAGCACGGGATGCAAATGGATGAACCCACTCGTACGGGCTCAAAGGTTGAAATGTTTCATAAACACCGAGCAGCGCGAACAGCAACACACTCACTGACTCACACACACACACACACACACACACACACACACACACACACACACACACACACACAGATAGGGGAAACATAAAACACACATTACGCATACGCCATGTGCGACTAATTGCACCATGCTGAGCTCTTCGACCGCCATATCGTATATATTCGTTCAGCTGGCTGATTGAGCTGTGTGATTTAAATAAGAACGATGTCATTAGCCCGTGTTCACATGACAGCCTGATTAGTTATTTATATGCTCGCATTCGCATTAGCTGTGTGGCTAGCCATTAATCGTTAAATGGATTAGTCGCGTCCGCCCGCCTGCCCAGCATTATTTTCTTGTTCGACTGAAATCTGTGGGCAGCTGTTGCACGTTTAAGCGGAGATTTAGTTACATATTCCATGAAGAGGTTCGACTCACCCACATACTCAGCTCAGCTTTAAAGCTTCTTTAAATCGGAATTCCCAAAATATCAATAAATGCTTTAGGTTTCATTTTTATTAAACTGAGGCTAACCAGTTCATTTGCCATTTGGCAGTGCTTAGCGCAGTGCACTTTGGTATTGTTATTGCGGTTGTTAATGGCTGCGGTCGTGGTCGTCGCTGTGGCTGGGCTGTTAGTTGTTTTGTGGCCAACACTCAATTCAAGCAGCAGCAGCAGCCGCAGTAGTTGCTGTTGGCTAATCAGCACTGGGAGATGTCATCAATCAGCCAACAAATGGGAACACGCAAAAGGACGGAGAGTGTGCTCCGTTGAGGACATATGCGCTGCACACAAAGCCAACTAGCAGCGACCAGAGTTGCCAATTAAGAGTTGCCAATGGGCAAAGGCCCCAGCCCTTGACTAGATGACAGCGCTTATCTTTGCCTCTGACTTCTGCGCGCGAAATGTATTTAAACAGAATAAATTTAAATTTAATAACACATAAATCCAAAGTTGAATACAAGCAAATATGCAACTCCTAGCTAGCAAATCATTATCAATTTGATCTTCTTCTCGTTAAAATTCTAAGTCACATGTCTCCTCTTCTGCGAAATATTTTGTGTAAATATAAGCTGAAAATGGAAGAGTTGAGAGAGCACAGAGATAATTGAGATTAAATGGGTTTTATTGTATTATCATATTTTATTTATTACTTATGAGCTAATTCAGAAGTTTTTAAACTAATTTTAAAGTGACTAAAGGGAAAATGCGCCTTAAGCTTTTAGCTCTTTACGCTAGAGGAACTCGTGCTGCTTGAATTGTATCTTGAACTAGCATCTTATAAACAATCTATAAATCTTATAAAGAATCTATAATATAGTCTTAGATTCAGCAGGAGAATTTCAAGCTCTCCAAAAACTCTCATAACAAAGATTCATCGGCAATGATTACCGCTGGCAATAGTCACAATAAATATATTCCTAAATTAATCAATAAATACAGAACTAAAAGAGATTTGTCCTAAGCCAATTCTTAACATATTAAGTATTACCCACAATATAATCTTTCCCAATTTTTAAGGCTTACCTGCAACCATTCCAGCCGATATGATGAAAAACACTGTCAATAGCTTGCGAGTCCAGCGATAGCACTTTCCTCTGGACATTGTTAGCTCCTTGAGCTGCGCCGTAAAATCGGTGTCTATGGGTCGCAGGTCCCACAGCAACTTCTGGACATCGTTCTGCAGTACAGACTCCACCTCGTGCACTGGTACAGGTATGGGCTTGGACTTAATTTCGACGCTCACGCGCACAGTCTCTATCTTGGCGCGACGAACTTTCTTGAACATGGACAGAATGGTTAGGCTGTGTAACTGTTCACAATCAGGCCATGGGATGCAGTGGACGCAAACGCGATGATCATACTCTAGAGCCGAATCGAAGGGAAACTCGTGCAGACTCATGGTTACCTCGGCTGTGCTGTATGGCCATACCGAACCACAGTTCGGCATGGAATTATATTGCCATGGGACGTTCGTCAGCACCTTGAAGAGCAGCCTCTGCCCGGTTGGATTCAATATGGTGAGCAAACGTTTCTGCGTGTGTATGTACGGCGCATAGAAGACCAAGTGGCTTGGACTAACACTAAATAGCTCTGAGTTCTTTTTGTGCGACATTATATTTATGCTTCAGTTTAGTTTAGTTATTCCAGTGTTTCTGTCAGCAAAATAGTTTCAAACTGAAAACGTTAAGCAAAATTCAAGCCAATCAATGCCTACTAGAGAAGCACAGTATTTTTACTAAACGTAAAAGTCGAAGCAGTCGCTGTCGAGCAAGCTTCGAGTGTTTGCGTTGAGAGTTACTCAAACGTGGACTGTCAGTCGGTTCGTTTAGTTGTCATCATGTCAAAATTGTTTGTGAATTTGTTTTCCCCAATCACATAAGTGGATTCCAGTTTTCTGTCCAGTTGCTAGCAACTGAGCCGAAAATGCGTATCCAAGAGCTTGACACATAAGCCATCTCAGTCGCAGAATCATCAGCAATCATCCTCATCAGTCGGTCGAGCGATCGTTCAATATCTACAAAATGGCCAACAAGCAGTCGCCAG
Organism: Drosophila paranaensis; assembly: GCA_035047545.1. Classification (NCBI taxonomy): domain Eukaryota; kingdom Metazoa; phylum Arthropoda; class Insecta; order Diptera; family Drosophilidae; genus Drosophila; species Drosophila paranaensis. Next base: position 11,614,015 of record JAWNPL010000153.1, read on the forward strand.
ATGAGCTCAAGCGCCTGCGACAACTATTCCAGCACTTCGACCTGAAGGGCGATGGCAAGATCGAACTGTCGCAGTTGGGTGACTGTCTGCGGGTGTTGGGCGCCAATCCCACCGAGAAGGTCTTACAGCAGCACGTCCGACGGTTGCGAGCTGGCAATATCGAACGCGTTCCCTTCAACGAGGTCATCTCGATCCATGCGAGCATCGGCTCATCCCCTCGAAACTCCGCTAAGAAGAGTGCCCCAGGCACGGTGGCCGAGCAGCTAATACTGGGCTTGCGATTCTTCGATGAGCAGAACACTGGCTATATGCCAGCGGCCAGGCTTGCGCGTGTGCTGACCAGCTGTGGCGAGCGCCTGACCAAAGCTGAGATGAACGAACTCTTGGTCGGTCGCGTCAATGATCAGGGCTTGGTCAACTACGTGGAATTCATTCATGCGATCACAGCATCGAAATAGGCGTTGACTTTATTTAACTATTATTGATTCGAGTAGGAGCTACATGAGCTGACCAAAGCAGAGCAACAGAAAATAAATATTTAATAAAACAAAAACAATTTGAGATAGGAAATCGTGTTTGATTTTATTCGCAAGTTGAGTGAAATAGGAATAGGAATTATTAGAATATTATTTATGCCTATTCTAATTCGTGTAAATTGAATAGTTTAGTATAAGTTCGCATACTCACCATATCAATATTTTCCCAATATTAGCAGATAGTCAAGAAACCCACACTCCTCGGTTGAGTATACTTTACAGAGAATACTTTATAAGATTGTTGCAGTTCCTCTCACGAGGCTATCAAGCTGTTGAAGTTGTATTGCTTATGGAAATCTTTTTATACTCATTTTAAAAGGCATTTAAGTGCTTTCTGTATAACATCTGTTAATATTTCATATTTTAATATCTTTTATAATATATTATATATATATATAGTCTGATTCTCTATTCAAGCATATTTCTGTTGCAAAGGATATGAGCTCCTCTACTCAGACACTACTTCACTCGAGTGACAGCATCGCCTTTTGCCCTACCCTTATATGATTCTATTTAGCTTTGCGGCCGTATGTCTAGACATATATGTATTTATATGGGAGTGCACACAGGCTCTTCATAAGTCAAGGCATGCATAATGCATTTTGCTTGTACAATAATTAATAAAAATGAATAATAGCTTCCGCTATTTGACACTTTCGGATGAACTTTCGAGTCGTTGCGCTGCAGAAAGTTTATTTATGCAGCGACTGCCGCAGAGAGACTTTATTTATGATACAGGCAGCATCAGCAGCAGAGTTAATTAAAATCAGATTTCAAGTTGAGTATTTGAATATTGATAACTGATGAGCCACCGAGCAGCCTGTGCATATAGAAAATTGATAAGGCTTCTATGAAAGAGAATCCTCTCTCAATTATACATTTATTCTCTTTAGCTGAACACAATGAAGGTAACAACGATACAACGATTTCCCCATCTAGTCGCTGGGATTTTGAATGACGATTATGAAAAAGTTGTCGGAGGGCATGAGCATCATCTCAAAGTCCTTTGTACGCATGCGCATAGACGTGAACTCATTGGTGGTATCCAGATCTAAGATCACCTGGCGTGCCTTCTCCGTCAGCAAGTGCATGTGGAACGCTAATTGAACCGACTGAGTATTTTCCAGTGTTGTCTTAATGGGAATGCCGTCGTAGTCCGCTACGATAATGCCGACAATGTTCTTAACGGCCTGAAAGCGCTTCAGCATTTCCTCGACTTCGGCGGACATCTTCAAACCGTTTACTGATCTGAGCTATGCACACAATTGATAAATATTCCAATAGATCTGAACTGTATGTGGGTGTCTGTGTGTGTCTGTAGTCTATGACTGAACAATTTGTAATAGAGAATAATAATAATAATACCTTCAGACTGCCTACTTTGATTGTGTATGTGAAGAGCTGAGAATGAAGCTTGATAAACTTGAGAATGTAGAGAAAGAGAATATACCTTTTTATACCAGAATCTGATGGGGTCAGATTAAGAAAAATCTTTCTTAGGCTATTAACTAGATTGTAAATATGAGCAAGGTTTAATCCATATTGCATAAAATACAAATGCCTCATTCTCTGCATACTTAATCCCAGTTGCAAGACGAGTTGCAGCTTTATTTAAAATGAACCAAAAACTTTATTTTGTATTGTCGCAGAGCATCAGCTGTCGTCCCCCTCTGGCTGCGCAGAGCCAACGAGCATTTGGGTAGTTGAATAATGAAAACTGCAAAAAGTTGGCCAAAAAGCAAGGAAAATTAATTGAATGTTGTTGACACTCGTTACACAGGGAAGCCGAGTTGGCTTCTTTCCATTCGAATTGCAGATGAATTGGCCAACGTCAAGTTTTATGCGGAAATTATGACACACTTCCGGCCGGACAGCTGGGCTGTGTTGGCTAGCCAAACAAACAAAGAGAGAGAACGAGAGAGAGGGAGAGTGAGAGTGAGAGAATCAACTGCAGTCTGATGTAAAATTGTGCACTTTTGAAAATTAATTAAAAGTCATAAAACTCATAATGAAATTACCCAGACAGCCTCAAAGAGCGCAGGACAGTGGATAGTGGATAGCGGCAGACGCCTCTGGCCAGACTGAGATAGTTCAGTAGCAGCAGCCGGCATGCGGCAGTTGCCTTGCCAACACGGACAAGCAGCAGCAGCAGCAGCAGCAACAGGAGCTGAGCACTAAAACTTTGGACACGGGTCAGCAAGGTGAAGACTTGTCGTTGTTGCTGCAAACTTTGTTACAAAATTAAATCAATGTTCAGCTCTGGGATCCAAGTCATGAAATTGTGGAAAATTGATAACAAATCACAAAATGTCATCTAACATTGCAAATAAATGGCCAAAAACAAATATTCCAATGGATGTGCTAAAGGCTCGTGTGCAGTGGCAGCAACTCGTTAGTCATGATCCAGCTGACAGCCAGAGTCAGAGTTCATCTATTTGCAAATATTGTTGTTTAGCATTGCCAGCATTTTGCGTTTATTTGTTTGAGTTGTGGCCATAACAAATTGTTGACCATTTGCACATATTTGTTAACACTTTTTATGTGGTGCGAAGGCTCTTATTTAATTTGCTGATTTACTGAAATTGCAATAGATTTTAGGCAATTGCTGATGAGTCAGTTCTTAGAGAACCATTAAGGGTGGAGAGACCTCAGCCTTAGTCTTACCTTTGCCTATGTTTACTATTAACAAATTTATTTACTTAACTTCAGTAATGTTTCCTTGATTGATTTTGATTCAAAATTAAATTAAATTATTTTTTATAAATATTTATTGACTTACAGAAGGCAAACTTTTATCATTGTCTTTGCACTTCGACACACTTTTAACTTTTCCGGCTGCTGTCAACATATTAATTATGAATTCATTATGATTATCATTGTGTGTGTTTTATTTTTGTAAAATGTTACTTTTTGACCCAATGATTAATTGCAATTTAATTGAATTTTCTGTGTGGTTTCACGCACATAAATCGAATTTAATTAGCGCCACGAAGAAGTCGCTTAACGATAATTGAAAGCGACTTGATGAAATAATTATCATAAGTATATTTCATATTTGTCATAAAAAAGAGAGAGAAAACCTATCAATGATATAAAGTAGAGAGATAGGGTATGCATAAGTCATGCATTCATGCCTTTCGCTCGAATATTCCATAATATCGAATATTCCATAATTAATTCAGTTATTTGCAAACATCTGCAAATATTTGATGAGTTTCAAGCCAGGCCAGGCGAAGCAGCTGCCCAGTTGGCAGATGACAACTCCCAAATCATCGCGTTAGTAGCCAAAACTTTTGAATGTAATTGGGAGTGCGTGAAATGTTAATGGTAATCCGATTTGCAATTTGCAATTAGCAGCAAAATATTTCGAGTGCAGAGCGCACGTTACCAATTAGGCGCACCTTTGTTTTGTTTGCCCCAGGCCAGGGCGAGGTGTGTGCATGTAATTTAATTTTGGGCCAAATTAAAATTATGATTGAGCGTGTGTGGGCGTCACACGTGCGTGCGCGATTCGAATTGAATTTTAATTAATTTCCACAGGTGAGTGGGGGGAGTGGGAGACTGTTTGAAGTGAAGCCAAGCGTATTTATAAGCCAAGTCAAAATTAATGAAAAAAATCTGCTTAAATTGACTCCAGCCTGGGCTTGAGCTATGCTTGACTTCCACTGAGTACCTGCGGATTACATTTGAAATTAAATATTATAGCAGAGTTATGCCAGCGGTAGGCCTGATAAATGTGCCTCAAATCCGTCTGCTTCGGCTAAGCAAGGCTTAGCTGCTGAAATATAATAGATTTCGCTCAAATGAGCCAGCTTAAATATCCACCTACATCTGGCATGTTTTAGTTGATTGGCCTAGGTGCGATATGTTTGGGTGTCTGTGTGTGTGTGAGGCTCACAGAATTTATGTGCTTGGCGTGCAGAACCTTGACATCACCTTTTTCAATCAACTAAAGAGCAGCTACCCGTGTCCTCCATCAACTGTCCTCCACCTCGACCTCATCGTCGACTCAATAAGCTGGCATTTTATTTGCATTTTTTTTGTCGTCGTCACTTGATGTCGTCTGCCTGGCTGGTTGCCCGAATTCCCAGCACCACCCACCCATTGCCACGCCCACCCGTCGACTTTGGCGAATATTTCGCGCGGCGCTGTTGACAAATTCATCATCGTCTAAGCACGCGTCTGTCAAGCGCGCTAAGGATACAATAAATGTCTTTCGTGGTCGTCCCGTGCCACGACTCGGCGGGCTGGTTGGGCGGTTGCTTGCTCCTGTGGTTGAGACACCCGCTGAGTGAAATACTCTGTCGGATTAATATGCAACAACGTTTTGCAATTTTTTGTCTCCATTTTTATTTTATTTTGCTCTCTTTGCTTTATTCATTTGCCTTTGGGCCGGCGCTCTTCTCCGCCTGCTCCTTCAATCCAGCAGCACTCGGGCTCCGGCTCGGGCTCCGGCTCGGGCTCAGGTGCACTTTGTGATAACAAATTAAACAACTTTATGCAAGCAAAATACGAAAAGAAAAAAAAAACGAAAACAAACAAAAAATAATGAAAAAATAAACGTTTCTTCGCATTTTTTGCTTGCGCTGCAAACAGATGGAGTCGCAGCGCCCACCGAGTGCCGCTGCAAACAGAATTAGTTAAAAGCTGCAAACTGTTTCAGCCTGGCTCAATTGATTGCATCTGTGCAGTAGCTTCGTGTGCTTGAAGTCCTTGAAACCCTTGAATTAGTATTACGAGTTGAAGAGAATTTAAATTATTGGAATTGTCCAAGATTATGACTCATGGAAGCTTGCCACAAAGGAATATATTAACTGGAGTATATGAGATTCGTGTAGGTTTGATTTGGTATAACTAAGATATATTTTAGATGACTTTGAGATTATTGCTAGCTGATGAGGAAGCTAAGCGGCAGTCTATGCATAGCTAGATCGATAGACATAGATTGAGTGAGAGGGAGTGTGGCTGAAAAGGAATGTGATATAATGCAATAGAATGACGGAGAGACAGAGATATGTGGAGCGATATAGAGAACAGATAATTGGAGAGATACAGATAGAGAATATTATTTAGAGAGCACAGAATGGGTAGAGTCGGATATAGAGAGAAAAGATCAAAGATCGATATGCAGAAAGAATGAAGGAGAGAAGGAGAGAGAGAGAGAGAGAGAAATATAGGGATAGAGGAAGGAATATATGAAATCTGTTACTAGCCTGATATCAAGGGAGAGAGCTATAGAGAAAGAAAGAAAAACAAAGACATTATTAACATTCACTTCTTTTTTGTAGACATGTTAAATAAATGCTAACATCGCAATCAATCAATATAACGTAAAGTACCCCATTGCAAACATATTGATTCAAAATCCAAAACCTCAGTTGAGTGCTGGGTAGATTCTGTCATGGTCCGGCCATTCGAGGCGACTGATTAGCTTGAGCTCTTCGAAGGCCTGTTGGGCCAGCCAGTGGAAGAGGGGGGTGCTCCATTGGGTGCTTGTGGCCGAGACTTCTCTGGAGCCAGCCTGGTGCAATGTGCGTATGCGGCTGTAGCGCGACCAGAGATAGACCATGCTGCGCATCTTGTAAGTCCACAGGTGATTCGGCATGTAGCGTATCAGATCCTGCAATTCGCCCAGATCCTCGTAGCCCAGTTTCTGCAAAAACTTCTCCTTCGTCAGCTCGAATATGGTGCCGACAGCCGACTGGTAGTTCGTTTTGTTCATCTCCAAGGCCAGGCTAGCCTTACGCAGCAGGCCTTTAACCGTCTGCGGTTTGTCATAGTTCATTATATTGGGCAGAAATGATGTGTCCATTAAATTAATACCTTTAAACTGCTCGAGCTCTCTCTCAATGGCCGCCCCGCACCACTTGAAGTCCTTCCACCACAAATCCCAATTCTTATAGTGCATAGTCCGATATATTGTCACCCAATCGTTGCGCAGCTCCTGGCGAATGCGCCTGGCGGCAGTTCGATTCCTGTTGCTTGCGGGAAGCTCGGATGTGGGCGGAGCAACTGCTTCAGCTGTGGCGCATGCCTCTCCTCCCACTATCGGGCAGACTTTGCGCCTCAAAAACCTAATCGCGTACGACTTGCTCTCTGGCTGCGGTTGAACGCTTGTCCGGTGTGTGATCCACGGCATCTCAAAGTCGCCGATCTTAAATACTATTTTCTCCTCCTCCACGTAACGTCGCTTGGGCATACCCTGAGCGCTGGATGGGACCACAATGCGCTTGCGGCCGTTCATCTGACCGTAGTCATTTGGATTGTCGATTGTGATTTGATACTGACCTGCACTGAAGTCCCTATTGCCCATGTCTCCATAATTCATATTCTCAAATCGCCTATCATTTGGTTCAATATAATTATTATTAAGGTTTCCGCCTTGCTCATTGTATTCATTGTTCAAATATGAATTATTCTCGTTTAGAGCAGAAAACTGATGAGGATGATAATTGTTGTTGTGACTCCAAGCATTGTTATACCCTGTAAATTGTCCGCCGTCTTCCCACATGTTGCGAGGATCAGCAGCTATATCATAGGCATCTTCACAGTGCTCCTGATAACGCTCATCCACATTACGTGAATCTGCATTTATGTCATGCAGATCAGAATCTCTGGCATTTCCTTCCAACTCAATCATTGGCGTGGAAGTCCTGTGGCGCTCTGAGTAGCATTCAGGCTTATGTATGGGTGAGTCGGCCGCATAACTGCGATGTTCGGAGTTCCAGTTGATGTCGTGCGGTGGCGAAGGCGTTCTTGGCATACTCCTTTCGGGCGCTCGGTTTTGCAGCAGCTCTCGGATCTTGCGCAGCACCATGGCATCCACCTCGTCCAGGCGGCGGGGGCCCAGCTGCGAGCGGAGCTGCCTCCAGTGCTGCTGAAACTGATACAGATTGAACTCGGGCTGCTCGAGCGTGTGCGCGGCCAGATCGTGGGCACAGCCGAAGCTCAGGCCCAGTTGCAGCAGCCACTCGCGACGCTCGTGCAGCTCCGATGTGACGGCATTCCCACCGCCATTGTAAGGACTGACACACAGCTCCATCTGCATTTATAGAGACTTTTATATATCTCTTGAATCGAAGACTCGTGTGTTCCCTTACCTGTCCGAGATGCTGCAGCGCTCCGCGCAGATTGTGCCCGTCATGCAAATTGGCTCGGTGCAGCATTGTTTCGAAAAAAAATGTATAAAAATCTTCCGTTTCGTTTTTTTGAAATCTATTTTTTTGTTTTAAATTTTCTACTTTTTTTCGGCAATGTTATCGCTTCGCTGTCTGAGCTCTAAATGACTCCTGGAGCTATGCTTGTCTGGCTTACTTCAAGTTGACAGTTGTCCTGAAATGCCAAGCCTACTTGATAATATAGAATTTGAAATATTTTTCTATGGATAACTTTAAGATTTAGTATCGCTCATCAATTTAAATTAAAAAATTTTGAGTGATTCAGAATGAACTAATTTTCAACTCCAATATAAATATGTTTTACAAAATATTTTTAATAAAATTAAGAAAATTAAATTTGAATTATTTCGAATATTTTTTCAGATATAAGCCAAATCAATTGATGATTTTAAAGAGTAGCTAGGAGAGAAATCCAGAGCCGCTGATCCATTGGCCCAGATAAACTTGGCAATAATTTATTACAATCACTCAAGTCAATGGCGATGGCAACGGCGATGAGGACAAAAACGTCGCACATAAAATATAAATGGATCTCTGCGAGTTGGCTCGGCTCTGTTTGGACAGACGCTGCGAGAAGTGTGTGCAATATTTTAAAATTGCATCCCAAAGGATGAAACTAAAAGAAGAACAACAAAAAGTAGAAGAAAGAGCATGGCGATAAAATGTGCTACATCGACACACGTCGCAAACGAATGGGCAAAAAATTGAAATAAATAAGATATAAAATGGAAACAAATACGGCAAATGGCCCAAAAGAGCCGCCACACTACCCCCACTTCCTGTGTGCCGCTCCGCCTCACCCCCCCACTGCCTGCTCCATACTCAATCTCAATATTGGGGCAGAATTTATGCATGCGAGACATTGGCGAAAGCCTTGCGACTCACGATAAGTGTATTTATTGGGGCTTGGCACTGCAATGCGAGTGTTAAGAATACAGCGACACCAATTGCCAGTGCCCGGTACGTATACTTTTGGCTGAGCGTGTAAATTGTCTGTGCGCCGGCATAGAGCTTACGCGGCGTATGTGGAATGTGCCCAATAACGTTCGCTTCGGTTTTGTTTCGCTTCTGTTTGCGTGTCTCTTTGTATCCGCAATCCGCTGACTTGGCGACACGGCCACGCCCTCCGCCCTCCGTTCTCCGTCCACCGCTTGCAATTAAAGCAAACAACAGCGCAAACTAATCTCGAGGGTCTCGTAAATTCCGTGGGGCATTCCTGAGGGGGTTCACCAAGACCAGACAACGCCAGACCGCACCAGATGCCAGGATGCCAGAGACCAGACAGCACAACAATAGACACCGCCGCCCGAGGCAAGCAATTGAAACTATGCACGAAATCTGCAAACGTTTGCGGAATCACTAAGCTGGTTTTCTAATTTCTATCCCTATGCTATCGTATCCTGCCCCCTCCTTGCCACCCACCCCTTCCTTACAATTTTATGCACTTTGTTTACTCTTCGCTGCGATGCCAAAGTGTAAAAGGCAAGGGGGAGGGGTTAAATGAATAAGAAGCCGGGTTAAATGCGGCTTATCGCATGTGGAATGCTTGGCCCAGCCGAGCTCAGTTGTCGAGCTCAATTTGCATATTAATTGAATGTCAAAAAAGGACCAAGCCAACCGACTTGGGCTGACTTTTGAGCGTGTGTTTCTGTGTGTGAGTGTGTGTGAGTGTGTGTGAGTGATATGAGCATTGAAATTGACTTGAGGCCAAACATGGCTCTAAATCAAGAAACCAAAAGGTGAAAATACATATGTATGTAAGCGTGTGCATGTACCTGGGCTAGAGTTTAAGGTAAATGCCTCATGAAATTTAGAAATTCACAAATAAAATTGAGTTTAATAATGGATATATATATATATATATATATATGAAACTAATAATGAAATTCACAAATTAAAATAAAATTGAAGAAGTGAAATAAAGCAGCTGTTAGACATGTTTATACCAGCTGCAAAGTAGATCTTCTGTTAATAGAGCTTAAAATAAATTTAAAAATAAATTCCAAAATTTCAAAATATTATACATTCGCTGAAGAAACCATTATTTGACCAAAGCTCTATATGCCTTTGGGATAACTCTTAGCAAATGACTTTCAAGCTAGGCCAAACAGTTCTGTTTGCCCGCCCAAAACTTAAGTTAAGTCTTTGCCGATTTGCAATCTGTTAATTGAATTTGAAAAGCGTTGTCAAGTAGCTGCCAAATAAACGGGCTGCCAACACGCTTGTAGTTAGATGCCTTCGATTAATGCTATAAATCAAAATGATTTCAGTTTTCGGTTCTTTGCTGTTGCCTGTTGACTTTGGCCGTGTAGTCGCTGCAGGTAAGCAAACTCCCAACAGAGTCATAAATCTTCAAGTGGCAGCTGGGAGCTGCAGCTCTGGCTTTGCTGCTCCTTTGACTTGGGCTGAAATGAAAATGCCGTAACCCGCTTATGGACGCACTTCTAAGCGCCATCAAATGCAACAGCAGACATGAGGCACATCATCATGCCACTGGCTGCCATGACAACGAGCCGCCCTGACATGCTGCTGTCAGTGGAAATCGAGTTCGGCTCGTTTTTCCCAGTTCCCAGCCTCGCCTAGCTGGCGTCTCATGTCGCTTGTCTCGTGCTGCCAGCATCTAATTGGCAGCTACATACCGCATGGACAATGGCACAATTGCCACCACACACACACACACACACATACACACACAGAGAGACAGGTATAAGGAGCGGGCTACTGAAACAGGAGCTGAACCAGTACCAATAGCTGGAGATGCGGCTGCTATATAATCAGAAGCCATTTTGTATGCAGTTGCTCTCATCTGCCACTTTAACGCTTTGTGGGCAGCAGGTGAACGCAGCTGTGGCTATAGCATGCTCAATTGTACAGCATACACTGAGAGAAATGTCGAGTAAGATTAAAGAATACTTAAATTTATTTTTAAAATATTTTAAGCTGAGCTTATGTGGGCTTTTTGTGGGAATATCTCTTATGTAGAGTGAAGAGAGACTGTATGAGCTCAGCTCTCCTTCTTTACTCCCTTTTGCTTTCAGTGTAACCATTGCTTGTTGGGCAACTTCTGCCGCCTGGCTAACTACAATTTACCATTCTGCACTTGGCTACTACATAAGTCGACGAGCAAATATCTGACTCAAACAACACATTTCACTCCAATCCGAGTATTCTCAGCGTGGCAAGAATTCCTTGCTATAAACATATTTAGGACAGGGTATTTGGCAGTTGGTCGCTTTTCCTCAGTTGCCATTTGCTAAATGTTATTTGCATGCGCCTCTCTCTCTCTCTCTCTCTCTCTCTCTCTCTCTCTCTCTCTTTGTCACTTTCTGGCATTGTCTATCTGCTGATGAGTGCGCCTGGCTCTGCAACGGCTTTCTCTGTTTTAGCACAATCAAATTCTTGCCTTTTGCCAACTTTTCTCATTTTGCAGCACATGCTGAGAATTGCAATCACAGTAAATTTTTGCAAACATTTTCCATTTTTTTTTCTGTTTTTTGCCACAATTTGTAGTTAGCATATGAAATTTCTTTCGGCCCAATGTGCACAACACTTATATAGTATTTTGGTATATACTCCTTCAAGTCCTGCATCAATGAGGTGTCGAAAATTGAGAGATTTCGCAAATATATTAATTTGCTACAGTCAAGCGCGGGCTGGCATCCGGCTCCTTGGCTTGCTGGCGTCGTGCGCAGCCAAATGCGAGAGCAGCAACCGCAGCGGCGGCAAACAAACTGTCTGAAGAGTTAGATACAAATAGCTACAGGCAGGCAGGATGTGGCAAGGATAAAACTGTTCTCGCCGCCCGCTGCCCGCCGCCACTAAGCTGCCAAAGACTTGTCGGAGACCTCAAAGTGGTTTGCCGAGCTGCTTTAGCACTTGCCTTTGACTGCATATCGCAAGATATGCAAATCTCTGTCTGTCAGGCTCCCAGCTTACTCTCCCTCTCTCTCTCTCTCTCTCTCTCTCTCTTCCTCTTGTTGATGAAATGACTTGAAATGTTGGCACAGTTTGCCTCAAGTTTTGTGCTTCAAGAAATTAGCACGCAAATTACAACAACGAGCCCAGGATCAGCCGCTTCGTCCCGCCAACTAATTGTCCAGAAATGTGTGAAAATATGCATCTGCAGCGATTTATGCAGCTGCTATGGGTATGCGACGCATGCAGCATTTTCATAATATATTTGCCGATCCATGAATAAGCAAAATTTAATTATAACTTGCAGCACAGTGTAAATATTTACACTCACATTTTAGCATGTCTTAACTACGAAGAAGTTAATATTTTATGGCAAAAGTGAGCTGCGAGAGTATGAGAATGGAACATATCCTGTAGCAGCTGTGAGAGGGAACCGTTGTTGACTTGATCAAGAGTGTAATATGTCCTGTAGTAGCTATGTGACTCGATCATATATTGGCTGGCCGTCTTGCTCTTGGTCTGTCTGTATACTTGCTAGCAATACCAACGGACCAATGTCTTATAGTCTCTATCGAGCTAATGCAGTGGTCTTGGCACATCGGTGGCCTACTCTGTAGATTGCTTAGCAAATATACATCCTCATCAACTAGGAACTTAGCAGTAACTGAAAATAGCCTTAGAGTCTCCAAGCTATTCAAGTTGTCCTTTCTTTCACATAGACTCATAACATTTTAAATTTGCAAATTTGAGATATAAAGGAGCATAAGCTAATCAGTATACACAGAAATCATTAGGCCTTAGGCTTTAATTAAAAATATAAATAATTTACGTTTAAAATTGTATAATATTCCAATTAATATCTAATACAATCAAGTTGCTCTGCAATATAAATCCCACTTAGCAGTTGCCATGAAGTTGCCAACCAGAGCGACCCTCTGGGCATGCAGCATAGAATTGGTATTGCAGTGCTTGCACCTAGCGCAGGGGATTGCATGTTTAAGCGTAGCTGCTTAAGGTCATTTACCAATTTAATTAATTTTAATATTAATTATATTAAAAGCAGAGTTTACACAAATTCAAGCTGAGTTCCCACTTTGCCCTAACAGTGGAGTCAACAAGTAGCTTTTTCAAATACACTAAAATGCGAATAGGTATTCGTGTTTGTATTTCTATTTGTATATATGTATATGTATATGTATTTGTGTATGGGTTTGTGCATATAAGGTAAAGCTTCAAGGGGTTTTAACGCTTCAGAGCATCCTCGACCATTCCGTTGCTGTTGGTAGCATTTCTGTTGATTCGTTTAAAGCGCTTTTTGCTGCGCGTTCGAGCGCACATAAGTCAACGATTGTGACCTTTGAGTGAGCAGAAAATGTGATTCAAAGAAACATATCCAAGGACAATTTGCAAAGCGAAACTAAATTGCTAAAGCAATGGACAAAGCACTTAATACGTTCCATAGGGAGAAAAAAACTCGCAAAGGCTTGAGACCAACTCCCAGAGGAAGGCTTAAAGCTGCCATCGGATTCATTTTAAAAAACTATTTCCTATGTCTATCTATGATTAGAGCATTTAGTTGTCGCCTGCCCGCTCTGAAATTTCAAATTATGCGCCTTGCTGCAAAGTTTCCGTTTCGAGTCAGGTTCACACTCAAATTGGCAAATTAATTTAGCATCTTAACGCCACAAGTTTTCGACTTGTTCCGACGTCAATCGAACACATGCGCCTAGCTGAAGGCTGAAATGCAGGCAGGTTAGATACCGTGTATTGACGAAGTCAAGGGAACATATGAGCTTAACAGCTGCATTCATGGAGTCAAAGTCTGATATACCCTACTCATATAGCAGTTAGGGCATCAACTACATGCACATCAACTGTATGGAGCCTGTTGGGCTGGCAGGCTCATTTAATTTAGCATAAAAGCCAAGTTTGGAAATTTATGTGCGCCAGCTTTCAAAAACTTGAACGCTCTCGCCTACTATTGGTTATTGGAATGAAGGGAGTCTGGATTGGATTGGTGGAAGCTTTTGTTTGGTTTTGCCAGAGCTCAGGCAGTGGAGTCAGTGAGTGGGAAGCAGACTTGATGAACTGTAAATGAACTTTCTGTTTGAATTCGATTTAGTTTCATAGCTGCATTTGGCTTGGAACACACACATCTAATAGACTTGGCCAGCTGTAGACCGAAACTAGTGAACAAGTCTCGGCCAAGTCAGACTGTGGTGGTCCTCTGCCGCCTGGACATGTGAGTGCAGTTCGAGCTCGAGCTCGAGTTCGAGTTCGAGTGTGTGTGCTTCAGCACATAAGTAAAATGTATTCGATATCCATTTGCAAACGATATAAATTGTAAAATAAAGCAGCATGAGCATGCAAATGCAAATGATGATGCTGCCTTAGCAAGCATCAACATTGTTGCAGCTGAGAGAGACTCCTGCGGTTAGTCAGAGTTAAGATGAGTTGAGTTACGTTCAAGCAGCAGCAGCAGCAGCAGCAAAAAGCAATATTCTATTGTTTGACAATGCGAGTCGAAGCAAACGATGTGCACAAAAAGACAACAAACCCTGCAAAATGCAAATGCCGAGCCCAATTTTCAAGATATTTGGCAATTTTTTGCTTTCCAAATTAAAGGCTTGTCACAAAGTTAAACTTGTTTTGCGGTCACTCAGCAGAGGATAGAGATCAGTGATGATTTCGGCTGAAAAAAAACTTTGTTTGGTGAAAGTCTTGTGGCTTTTTATTTTCCAGATATTCGTTTTAATATATATCTGGCATAGAAATTGAGGATAAGAAATGAAAAATACTTGAAAAGAATATGTGGGGCATATGCTTATCAATATCAAAGGGCTTTAAGATCAAGAATTTTCAAATCTTTTGAAATAAATCTACAATCAAGTTCTTTTCAGATTGAAACGATTAATAAGATAGTTCTGTTAGTTAACAGTAAGCTAAAATAATTATGTTAACATGATTCTGCTAACCCACTGTTAACTTGCTATGATAAAAAAGGCTGAAAAAGTCATAAAAAGGAAAGAGCATCAATGAAATGATAAAAAATCACATAAATTCAAGTTATGAATTTACTCGGTTAACTTCTCCATCTCAGTCGAAAGTCTGAAGCTTTTCTTACTACATATTTAACTCTGAGCCTGAAAGTATAATGCAAGTATCTTCCATGACATTTATCTTTAAAAAGATACCTGTCAAGAGTTAATAAACTGAACAGTTAATAATGTATACAAAACGCATAAGCATAAATATTTCAGTTCGAGTGATTATAGCATCGAATACGCTGCGTATACGCAATAATCCTGCACAGGCTTAGTCTGAATTGTGTCCACTGGTGCATTGAGTGCATGAGCGAATGTTTTGATATAGACACTGCTGCCGGCCTTAATTATAGTAGTTAAATGACGCAGACACTAAATATGCTGAATATTCCAGTTGTTGCAATTATTTGGCCATAGATTTCATACGAGGGGGTGGCGGCTGGCATGGCGGCAAATTAAGCCAGATGAGCTGATAATTAAAAACGCAGAATGCCAACAAATTGTGCGTAAAATGCAATTATTAACAATTTAACAGCAATAACAACAGCAATAACAACAACGACAGATGCTTAGCCACATTGAAAATTATTTATGAATTTCGGTTACGGGCCGGGCCACAGCTCTGGCAGATGTCACAGAGCTGCATACGAATCGAAAGTGACGCAAAGAAAAGGGAAAATTAAATGCGAAAAACTCTTCAAGTGACAGAAAGTCACCGCGAATCTGCAATTTGGCTCAAGTTGCAGCGCAGACCGCAGCGCAAATTGTTAATTCGCTTCAAGCTCGAAGTTGACACAAGAAATTTGTGGACTGCATTTTTTATGCGCGGCTCTTAGAGAAGCAAATAGAGAGAATCGTGAAAGCAAACAAAGGGAGAGAGAGAGAGAGAGAGAGAGAGAGAGAGAGAGAGAGAAGGCACATGCTGTCTTAGTGAATCAACAATTTATAACCTTTTCGCTGGACACACACCGAAGACGAAATGCCCTTTCATAAGACAAGGCCTGGAAGTTTGAAAGATCATCTTCTTTTGCTTATCTGAAAATCCTTATCATATGCATAATATATAAAATACGCTCTTCAGATCATTCATAACTCGACTTCCTCACCTACTTTGCATAATGAAATCAGTTGTTTATCTTTTGAGGCGCTGCGGTTATCAAAATAGACTTAATCGCCCCGGGGGCCAGCAGATGATAATATTTACACTGACACTAGGAAACAAGTGTTGCTCTTATGGGCGAACTCATGACACTCGACGCCTTTATAACTGCGAAAGCAATCTTCAATCTGTTTACGATGCGCGCTCAGTTCAACGAACCGAAATTCGCGAAGAGTGTGTGACAAATCGCCAACTGTTTGTTTGAGCCGCTCTCAGTCTCTGGCCATTCATCAATGCGCACAATGCATTCATCCTCTTCAAATTTTCACCAAAATTTACGAGGTGCGAACTGCACAAGTTGGCCACAAAGCGTTTGGCATTAGCTGAGATTTCTCGACAACGTTGACAACGTGTTGGCCAGCGAGCCGAGGCGAGGGATGATTGGGTGCATTGGGCAGCCATAGAAGGTCTTGAATGGCCACACCTCGCTGCTATTGGGGTCTACCGCAAGGTGCAAAGTTCGCTTTCGCCGAATGGGCCAGCGAATAGATACAAAAGAATTAATTCCCTCAACCGTGCTAAGTGCCGCTCAAGGTCTGTCCCGATTCCCTGATTTCAGTTCCACTGATCGCCGATTTTGCACTCGTGCACTTTTGCAGTTTGCTCTTTCGCCACTTTAATTGAATAATAACAATTCAAAATTGGTTTCGACTGCCGATAAAACCCCACTTTCAGAGCACTTGACTCATCCGCCGGAAAGAACCAACGCATTGGATATCATTTGTTTACGTGCCCTATATCAGGCACACACACCCCCCAGTTGCCCAGTTGCCCAGTTGCCCATTAGCCGACTTCTGCTGTAATAACTGCGATAATTATTATGGGTGTGTCTAGACCCATGTGTACAGAGCAGAAACAAAAAGCTATATAAGAATATTTATGGCGTGACATTGCTCCACTTTGACATTTGCCATTTGTGAGTCAACCTGACACGTCGATTGCATCACAATAATTAGGTATATCTATGGGTGGGTCTATATATAAATATATATTATTGAAAAGTCACGAAATAGAGCATTGATATAGGCTGAATAGAAGTTGGCATATATACATATAGAGCTTACTCAATTCAGTCAAGTTCAGTTAGTCAACTTCAATAGTTGGCGGAAGATTAACCTTGCTCGCTATGCAAACAACTTCTTATCTCTTCATAAATACATATATGTATATATTTCATTTATTTCAATTCCAAGAATTGATAGCTAAGAATAATTGCTTCCCAGAAAATCAATATTATTGCTTGAGTGAAATGAAAGGAACTCAGATTTATAAGCTTTGCTGTTCATCTCAATATTGATCAGCTGCAAAAGTAAATATTTCTGACTAACAGAGGTCTTAGGGAGTATCCGTATATACCTCATCAGCAATTATACTGATTGACTACACATCCCAACTGGATCTAGAAGACTAAACAATTTAAATTATTTGAATTTATTTCTCCATTTTAACGCAGACTAAAGTAAAGGAGAATTATGCTCTTCGAAATATCCATCTGCCCGACTAGAAAACTCTTATTTCTCCGATTAGTTTTCCATGCTAATTACCCTTCAACTTCGTTTTATTCCAATAAACTTGTTCATGCCAATTCAATTAGCCTCAAAACAACAGAGCTCTCAGCCCACTGGCACTTGCACTCTATTTATTGCTGCTGTTATCCATTTACGGCTCATTTCGCGTCAACGATCATGCTAAGCATCCTTGACATTTAAATTCAATAACAGCATCGTTATTATACCCCAATGGACAGGCCAGCAACAACAGGAACAACAACAGCAGCAGCAGCAGCAACAGGAGCAGCATGAACAACAACAACATGGATCATAACCAGAAAACTTTGTCGACTTCAAAACTCATAAGGATAACTTTGCGCGAGACAAGGCAGAAAACTTATTTAGTTCTAGATTACGTGTCTTCAGAAGTTGGCAACGACATTATAAAATTTATATGCACATTATGCGTTGTGCTATCCAAGATGAGATGTCACGACCGTGGCGCGACGCGGCGAAAAAGCTACCGCGACGCAGCTGATGAGCCCGCCGCTCATCAAGGCGAATGTAATTACATTTTCGCCTGATTCATGACAGTTTTGCATAACGAAAAAGCGCCTCGTGCCGCAGATATTACGATTATTAATGAGACAGCCACGAACAGCATCATCAGCCACAAAAGGCTAAGGCGGAGGCCAAGACGAAGGCTCAAACCGTGCCAGACAGCTAACAAGGGTCGCGCTTGACACCAGCATTGGCCCTAATAATCCCGCGCCAACTAACCACAAAAAGGTAAATACTGATACAGTATGTATGTGAATATAAATATAAATATATATATATTATAATTATGTACAAATGTCACCCGTCATATAAAACAAGATTAAGCTCGAGATCTGAGAATAATATTTAAAAAAAACTTATTAAAGAAATATTATCCCGCACAAGCTATTGACTGATTGATGATCAGCAGACAGCTCCAGCTGCCTAGGCCTAAGGGGAAATTCTAAAATTTTTATAACTTTATAATATGTTAAAATAAATATTTATTTATCATATAATTTTTAAACTCACAAAGTGTATTCAGAAACTTAAACACACTATTATTAAGTTATTATATCTGCCAGACGCAGTCTTGCAGCTTCCGTCTTTTATAGCCCCAGATACCTGGAAATCAAAACAAATCTAAGTAATTCATGCTGTGACGATGCGAGGCAGCCGCTGGCTGATAAAAAAGATTAGTCAGCCAGCGGGCAGAATTGCTCCAGTTGTGGGTTGTTCTATAGCCCTTATCAGCAGAGGCACACATAAAACCCAGCTGTAGACGACGAAGCTGTTTAGTCTCGTTTTAGTATCGGAGCAAGACTCTGACAAGTCTCCAGCAAGTACAAGTGCAAGTGCAAGTGCAAGTGGCAGTGCAATACGAATAATTAAAATAACTCCAAGTGCCGCGAAAGAAACACATCAAAGTATTTCAAGCGCAATGAGCTTCGGAGCTGTAAGCTTAATATTTATTTTTATTTATATTCCCCATTTAAATGCTGATGCAGCGCGTAACACAGTAAGCCAACTCACACATAGAATATGCGAACACAAAACTGCCAAACAATATAAAAATAACATTGAAATTATACGAATTTTATGAAAACAGTTGAGTTCGTGAGCGAGATCTGAAACGGGATTAATTTCTAAAGACTGAGTAATGTGGGTTCATATATATTGTATGTATATATTTATTTACGGGCGTAAAAAAGGTTTAATATATATTTTAAAATTAACTGAATGATTAAAAATTGAGAATTTGTCACATATATTTTTGCTCATTAGTGGAAAGTGAAATTATAATGACTAAAGTTTATATAGCTTACAGCTGCATGGCATAAGCTACAAAAATATATAAAGAGTATGTAAGCTAGTGAAGCGCTTTAACTCTCTTTGCAAAAAGTACCTCATATATTGAGACTTCGATAGCGAACTGAGACGATCCTGCAGTACCCTTACCAGCATGACATATTATTATATATACTTTGGTATACTATATACATATTTGGTTTGTTCAAAAGTGATAAAAACTCACTACACACATGCTTACCACACGTTTTACTCTCAGTCAAACTCAAGAAGTAAACAAATCCATTCATTGCAGTTCGAAATCGAGGTGCTTCAGACCCACAACAAATATAGAGCTGCTCATGGAGTGCCGCCATTAGAGCTGGATGCAAACTTGTGCAGAGTGTCCGCCCAATGGGCTCAGGTAAGACGTAGACTATATTAGACGTATTGTTATTCATATTTATATATATATATTAAGATCTATCCAATAAGTTGTTATTTCTCTGACAGCATCTGCTCAACACGAATACCTTACAACATCGCCAGAACAGTAAATATGGGGAGAATCTGTACATGGCTTGGGGTGGCAATTTGCGTGGTGCAGACGCCGTAAAGTCTTGGTACGACGAAATTAAGCATTACGACTTTAAAAATCCATCTTTTCAATCGTCCACTGGCCACTTTACACAACTGGTTTGGAAGGGTTCCAGGCGTCTGGGCGTTGGTGTAGCCCAAAGGTAAGGAGCCAATAAAAGTTTACTATCAGATCTGCAGATTTCATTATTCTCTATATTAATTTGCAGAGGAGAAACCGTTTACATCGTATGCAATTATGACCCACCTGGCAACTTTCTGAACAGCTTTAAAGAGAATGTTCAACCGTCACACTGATATTCCAGAATGATAAGTTCTTATCATTCGATAAACTACTTAAATATCCTAATGTATAAATATTTCGAAATATTATTATAATCTATTAAAAATATCAAATATTCAATGGCATCTGAAAACTTAGTATTTATCTTAAAGTTGCCGACAAATGAATATTTTTATTGGGCTTGCAGACTATTATACCAATATATATTCTTCTTGTAGGACAATCTTACCATGTGTATCTCTCCGTCTCCTTCCATAGTTGTTTTAAATCAAACATTTTCTACTTCATTGTTTATATAATTTATTTGAAAAATCACTGTTTACAATCACATACAAAATACAATATTATTGTTTAGTGCTTCTGACTCACTTTCGCCCAAAACTTAATCAACTGCAGTAAACATATAGAAATGCTGTAGTAGGCACAATAATAGAAGTAAACAAAGTAGTAGGCGTGGTTATAATAGTAGTAGAATTATGAATGTCAAAGGCGATTTAATGTCACTCATGAAAGAGGCAGCATTTCGGGTTTGTAATGAACTCATTTGCATTTAAATTAAAACAAAAAACTGATTGAGATGAATAAAAATAAATATAATTTAAAAATTATCATTCATATTGCGAGCCCTGTGCAGCGTGCTATGCAAATAATGATAATTTAAAATATTAAAGTGTGTCAAAGGAGCTGAGGAACAGGCTGAGGAACAGGCTTAATAGGAACAAGTGAGTAAATTGAAACGATGAAATATATATTTATATATTATTTATATACACGAAAAAAGTATCGATAAATTGGCAGCTGATGTCAATAGTTAACGTCGCTAGTAATTCGTGGCGACTGTACTTGCGTCTAGCTTTACTATAAGCACTTATAAATGATGTATAGCTCTGAATCTTTAGTGGCCACAATCGAAGTACACTTTTAATAGATAACATTTAATCTGAGCTTCTTAAAGCTTAATTAAATGAATGGAAAGTGGATCGCGACTTCAATTAGTCCGGGGTACTCGGCTACTCTTCGATTGTGCAGAGGGTTTGACGCGGATGCGAACGTGCGGCGTACGCATTGCTGCAGATGTAGCCATTGGTGCCAGCTTTTGTGTTGGCCGATTTGAGATCCTTGCCGTCAGCGACATCCGATTTGGAGAGCCGTTGCTTGGGCTGGTGGCGCTGCACGTGAACGCCCGCCAGGCGCAGTCGGCGGTAGAGCGAGATGTATTTGCCAGCCGTTGTCGTTCGGGGCACAATGTACTTCTCGCAGAAGCTGGTCTTGGTGCGGGCCGCCTCGCTGAGCTGGGCGTAGCTCAGGGCCTGCAGGAAGGCCAGCACAAAGGTGTAGCAGTTGTGGCTGCTCTCCTCATACCGCGCGATGGACCAGCGCGTTGAATCGCCACAAATCTAACGGGAAAGAGGCGCACAGGCAGCATCAAGATTTGCATGCAATCCGTATATATCCGTGTATATAAAGTGGGAACTCACCTGGTCCAGCACCTCGTCCCAGTAGTAATGCCACGGCTCTGGCACATCGCCCACCAGCAATGATTGCCACCAGTCGCGGGGATTATCGTCGCGCCGATGCCGCCGCAGTCCGTCCCTATCGAATTCGACAATGTCGCCGCCGGATGTGGTCACCGCGATATGCAAATCTGTGGCGTTGCTGTAATCGCTGCGGAAACACACAGCCAACACAAAAACGCATCAGACACATTTTGCATATTACACAAGCCAAATACAAAAAATTACAACAAAAACTCCCTAGCAAAAATGCCTCAAATTTCTGCACGGCGATGGCTTATGCAGCAGCTTCCCTGATAGCACCAAATCGCTGAACAAATTTTTTTACTGTCTGGCTTAACAAAGTTACAAAATTGCATATTTCCATCGAGCAGCAACATTCCCCATGTGAAACTTAATATTCGTTCCTCAATTTAAGTTCAGCTGTAATTTTAGTCAAAATATTTATGGAAAAAACTTTTATTTTTATTTGAAAACACAAAATTGGATTAGCTAGCAATAAGAGCAAATGATGCTGCTGCATGAGAGTTGTCAAAATTATTTACACACGCAAAAGTATTTATTGGTGTGAAAAGTATTTATTTTTGGATCGAAATCAAATTACAAATTTATGCGGCAATTGGATTATGAAAATGCTAAAATTGAGGTGATTTTGGAGGAAATTCTGTTTGAAATTGTCATAAAATTTATGAGTTTATGGAAGTTTGCTAAGACTGATTTATAACTGAAGTCCTAATTGAAAATGTAATTAAATTTGAGAATAAAAACAAATCAGCTTAGACTGATATGCACAATATACGTACATAAATATTCTGTATTTTATAGATATTTTAGGGAATTTAAAAATTTGAAAAGAAATCACGAAAGAGAAGAGATTCAGTGAGATTTTTTTTCGAGTACTACCAAAAGTATGCTACATTTAGTTTATCAACCTCATAGATCTGTTAACGACTTCAGCCCATGCATGTTACATTTTCCTATACAAATTTAGTTAACTTTTGTACCCAGAACTTGCATTTCCAGTGCTCTTTTCAATATGCAACTAAGCCTAGTATATATTTTACGATCTTAAACTTTTATCTTCCATGTAAACATGATCGAAAATAGTCCCTAATTTGACTGCAATAAAACACATAAAAATTTCATTCATTCTTTTTTCTCTGCCAAAACTAGTCAGCTCGTAACACCGTTTCTGGGCAACCAATCAACTAATATACGCCCGTAAAGTAGGCCCATTTACTTACTTGAGAAAGTCGCCGGTGGAGGGGCGCAGGACAATCGCACATGGATGCTGTGTGGCCCGGACGAAGGGATAGGGCAAGCGAAAGGGCAGCAGTCGGGTAATGGTCATGGAGCCAACGCCAGCTGCGTTTGGTATAGCATTTGCGGACCCTTCCGCATTCGCATCCGCATCCGCATCCGCATCCAGTTGCGCATTGCAATGGGGACAACTGAGGGGCAGAACGAAGCAGAAAACTTTTACGTTGCAGTGATGAAAACACAGAATGCCCGGATCTGAGGTAATTGTGGTTGTAGACTGTCTCCTTGTTGTTGTTGTTGTTGTTGCTGCTGTTGCTGTTGATGTTGTTGTCGCCAACATGACTGCCTCTTTGGTAAGTTCGGATTGCTCAGCTTGCACCCGTATTATAATTGATACACTTTGTCTCTATTGTATGTTCTTGTGGCCGTTGTTGTTGTTGTTGTTGCCTCTTTGGTCCTTGTGGTTACGCAGTGCTGCAATAAAACGAACATCTCTTGTAAATAAGCCAAAACCAGCCGAAATGTGACCAAAGTTGTTTGTACGAATTGTCCCAGCCTTGGCCCAACGACCAGCAGCTTTTGCGGTCATGTCCTTAACAGACGAAGCCACGCAGACTTCGTCCTGCCCTCGCCCCCCACCGATGAGCCGATTGTCATTATTATTGACAAATCTCTTGACTGTGGAGTTTCTTTGTGCCTAGATTTTGATTAGCCTGCTTTTGGCATGACAGCGAGGGAGAGAGAGACGGGCTATATACGAAGTCTGTTATGAACATTAGCCTGATATCATTCTATGCGGTTGAGATTATACACACAACTGTCTTAAGGTTGCTTCAAAAAATATTTTGTGAGTGAAATCTGTCGTTTCTATAATTAAGTATTTTATTTAAAATAAAATGACTTTTTACCATTTTAATACATCAACACTTTTAGTCAAACAATTTTATTTTTAATCCATGGATTTAATATCTTTATTTTTTTGTCCTAATTATTCTTGAGATAAGCCTTATAGAACTAAAATGATTTCAAAAAGTTATCTAAAATGCTTGAAATTATCTAAAATAACCTAAACCTACTTGATATTATCTACATATCTTAAAAATAAGTTTATATTAACTAATCGCAAAAAAACCTAAAAAATTCATTGCAATATCTTATAAAAATACCTTTCCATAAATAACTGATAATATTCCAAAAAAAAACCGTAAATAAAATATCCCACATAAATTTTCTTGCAAAACTTTCAAACTTTCGAGCAAACTCCCACTCATTATTTGCATATGCAATATTATTTTTAGACCCTTGAGCAAACAGAAGTTGTCATATGTTTCTGTCACATGCTCAGCGCTAAAAAGCCGGCTAAGGTGAGAATGTGCGAAAACGTAAACAAACCGGCAAAATGACAACAAATCTCGGAGTGAAATACGAATCGAGTCCAGGCGCAGACTCACCACGACGCAAGGCAATGGCAACGCTCGAGCGGGAGCGAGACGGCAGCAGTGAGTGAGGGAGAGGGCAAGTGGCTAAGCTGGCAGCTCGAGAGAGAACAGCCCCAAGTTGCATTTCGGTTGGCTGTGGTGGATAGCGTGCAGCTCACATCAAATTTCCCTAACGCTGTCGCTGCGGGTCGACGTGCAACGCGTCAGCCCGAACCTCGAGGCGGGACCAGTTGACGGCGAGCCGTGCGAGCAGTCGGTCGTGTTGTTGTCGCAAAGGGCAGCTAAGAACTGACTACCACCGTTGTAAGAGACGCCCAGTGAAATCTTCTTAAGATCATCATTATCACAGTGAACAGCAGCTCATAAAACTACTCATAATTTCAAACAGTTTTGACTGGAGCTAAGTGCGTGAGCAGAAACCACAAAAAAGGGAAGGGGAAGACAAATTCGTTTGTTGTGTCCACAGACTGCAGCCTGAAGGATATGCGGCATTATCCTGCCAAAACAAAAATATAAACACTCAAGCCCTTGTCGCCAAAGTTACGTGCATTATTTTATTGTCCCGTTTCTCCGGGTCTCTGTGTGTGTGTGTGTGTGTGTGTGTGAGTGGGTTTGTGCCGTCATCACCGCCGCCGTCGTCGTCGTCGTCGTCTGTGTGTCACCACGTTGCGGTCTGGACGTAGCCTAACCACCCGCCGCTCGAACTTTTCCCGCTCCGGTACGCTCTGTGTATAGTTTATGCGGTTAGCGTCCAACTACCGCGCGCCCTCCTCTCACTCTTCTTTCGTGTTTGTCCCGGTGCCTGAGTGTGTGTGTGTCGCTGCCGCTGGCAAGTGGCCGCCTTTGTTGCATGGCAACACTTGGCTAATCGATGAGGTGCCGAAAAACGCCAGACACACACACTCGAGCGGGCAGCTAAACAAGGATAACGCAAGGATAATGACCTAAACCGATTCGCTAGGTAAGCCCGACGACACAAACAAACATTTCTTCAAAACAAACACTCCAGCAAAATGCCAATTTAAATAGGCCAAGCCAAACAAATTCAAAAGCATTAACTGATTCTCTACCAACTTTTCGTGGCAGATTTGCGGCTGCGGCTGCTGCTGCTGCTGCTGCTGCTGCTGCTACTGATTGTTGTTATTGTTGCTCTCGTTGTCAACATTGTCAGAAATGTTAAATGTGACATTCTCGTTTTTATCGCCGCACACAAACAGATATCCAAAGTTGGCAGCCAAACAGGCACAAACAAGAAACTGTCCAAGAAATTCTCTTAAATTGTTGAAATTGCCAAAAAATGAGTTCGAGCTATTTTATGGCTTTGCCTTTTATCGCTGTGCCAATTAAGGGGCGTGGCCATGTGGGCGTCAAATAAATTGTTTACTTGGCCAAGTTTAGCCGTAGCAAAAAGTTGGCCCTTCAAAAGATAGCAGCTCCGCCGCAGCACACTTTTGATGTGGGTCCACTCGATATCGAAGAAATTCGTTAAATTTAGCTAAATATGCGCAAATCAAACAGTTAAATGCGGTTTGGGTCTAGTCCTTTGATGAATACACATGTATTTCCAATGCAAATCGAGATGATGATGAGGCAGACACAACTGAAGATATGGGTTAACCTAGCCAAAAGGGTTGCTACACTTCAAGATCAAATGTAGGAAGGGAACGAAACTTTAAGTGTATTATATTTCTAAAGAAAATTGATTAGAAATTCAGTTTAGTATACTTTCGTATTAAAGTATGCTCCAGAGAATTCTCGAATGGGGAATAAAAGTATATATCATTTGAGAAGCTTTTCAATTTATATGAAAATATATTCACTTTAGCTTTTTACTGAAGAATCAAATAATTCAAAATAAAATGTTGCATTAGCATTCATTTCATTATACTTAAATTTAATTTATTTATAATTATAATTACTTTGTTTATTAAAACTATTTTTAGCTTTTTATCTTTTAATTATTTGTTGTTTTGAATATTTTTAAATTTAATTAAAGTTTTTTATATTTTCATTATAAATTAAAATAAAAATAATAGAAGTTATTGTTCAAATTAAATTATTTGAAATTAAAAAAAAAATTATTGGAAGAATTAATGCAATTTCTATATGAAAAATTTAAAAAATTAATTGTAATTAAAAAAAATTGTAAAGATATTTTATTTTCTTATTTTTTTAGCTTTTATTATATTTTAATCATTTTTTACATAATTTTTGTATATATTTTTTAATATTTTTTCTGATTTTCTATGATTATTTTCTTGTTTCTATAATTTAGTTGTGCGCTCTAATGCCAATTTATTTCTATCTATCTTTAAATTAATTCAAATATATATGTATCGATTTTATCGCCTCGCCTACATTGATAAGGGCAAAATGCCAAAATGCATGTTGCTACTATTTATATGCTTAAAGCCAAACTCAAAGTTGGCCAGCAACTATCAAAAACATTCCCCGAACATGCCATAAACAGCAGTAGAAGTAGAAGTCTCCTGTTGAAGTATTCGTTGGTATTAAATAACGAATTTTTATGGCTGTAAGAATATATTTATATTTTAATATATAAATTTCAAAGTTTCAAAGTTACACATATTTTATAATTTTGATAAATAAATTGAATTTTCCAACCCCTGGGGTGCTAACTTTTTAGCAACAAACACATCAACCTCATCTTAGTTCAGTAAATAAAAACTTCATTCAGTTCTAGTTTTTTTTTTCTTCAAACTCAAAACTCTTCACTGTGATTTCATTTAGAGCTAGAAAAGACAATATTGACACAAAATAAATCAATTAAATATAAATTGAAATTGACAAAATAAATCAATTTTAGAGCTGATCCAAGAAGAATATATACAAATTTGTTTACAAATTTATTTACTAACCAATTGAGAGAAAATTAGAAATCATTTAAAATATATTTATGCAAATTTGTTATAGACATATTTTATTCGTTCTTTGTTTTGTGAATTTAATTTGCTTTTCTACTTTTCTGTTTCAAATTCGAAAGATTTTCCAGTAACAGCTGCTGCACGACAAGTGCAAAGTGAAAAGTTCAATTTGTTTTGGCTTTTGCCACATGCCGAATGCCGAAAGGCAGTTGCTAAGGAGCCAACAAGTAAAGAAAAGTAGACTAACGAAAGCAATAACAACAATATATAAGGGAATATTATGAACGATTTAATTGATTTAAGAAATTTTCATATAGAGTTTCAGTTGACTCTTTATGAGTATTATATTGTTAGCTGACTTGAAATTTCTTTTAATTTGTCAAATACTCAAGACTTTACCAAATCATTAAGGGTATTCCCTTTGCAAAATTATTGGACTGTCAGCAAACGGTAGGAGGATATTGTAAAGGCGACGCAAACAAGCGGCAAAACAAATGCAATAACAGATATGACAAGGACACGCTGCAGCCCGACTTTTCTTGGCCTTTATAATCTTTTTGCCTTTATGTTGCTGTTGCTGTTGTTGCTGCTAACACGGTTGCAGCAGAAATAGCAAACAACAATCTCAAGTGCGAGCTAAGGAATCCAAACAAACTTTATCTTGCGAATCAAACATGCCAACCAAACACACACACGCACTCACACATGTGTGAGTTGTAAGAGCAGTTGTCAGAAATGAAATTACAACTTGCATCCTTTAGCCAAGGACTTCTCTCAAAACGAATTGTTTGCACAGTGAAAACATGAAAAGGGCAGCTAGAAGAAGACGAAGCGGAAAAAAAGAAAGCAAAACTCACGCATTTTAGTGAATTTAATGAGATCTCGGTACACTCACACACACGCACACACACACTCGCACAGAGTTAAATGAGAAGTGTGCACAAAATTCAGCAATCAAATATTTATGCACAATGTCAAGCAAAAGGCAAAAAAAAAAAAGATAAAAACTGTTAAAACATTCTGCCAAACAGCAGCAGACACATAAAAAATGCAAAGCATATAAAAAGAAATAAAAATGTGAGAAACAGGATCTGCGAATCTGGCCAAAAAATCCTTTGACACTTGCCAAAATGCGAGCTCAAAGGAATCTGAACGTATTCTCAATGCTCTTAAGGCAAAAAAGAAAATATTTAAATATATTTTTTGATATTTAAATTATTTTCTATATACCTATTATTATATTTATACGTTGCCTCAGCAAATTTCTAAATTTTTTTCAATATTTATTGTATAATATTATTTTTTATTGCCTCTTTTCATTTATATGTTGTTTATATACATTAATAAAAAATAAATAAAATATTTTTATTTTTTGTATAGAGAATTCAACAGAATTTAACAGAATTCTATATATTTATAAATATTTATATAAGCAATTAAAATACAAAACCTAGCTCAGAGGCTCTCTAAATAATGCTCAAGATTTCCCACTCCCACTCAGGCGACATTTTGCATTCGCCTGTCAAATCTTGTGGCCAAGTTCAAATGCCTCGCGTGTTACAATTTGAAATTTTGCAAAGCTGAAGTGCGAACAGCAAAGAGGGCTGCACTGACAGCAAGAGCAAGCACCTAAAGATGGTTCACAGCAACAGCCAACAACAACTGCCAACAGGCAGCAGCCAGTTAAAGTGACTCAAAAATGTTTATTGTGAGTCGAGATTTTTCTTTTCTCTCTGTTTTTTATTCTCACATCCTTGAGCTGTCGCACGCTCAACTGAATTACAACAACGGCAACAGCAATATGACCTGGCTAAATTGAAGCAAGCCAAATTGACAATAAGGCTAGCCGTGGTCCATTCACCCAGCGAAGTTGCTCAAGCGAAGGCTCGAAAGTGAATTAATTCAGAGACACACACTCGCACGCTCGGAGAGGCGCACTCAGGTGCGCCCTACGTGTATGATACCCAAGCGGACCTACCGTATCAGCCACGCCCATAACATAAGCCTATACGCCCTACCGCCGGGCAGCCGCACAAAGCCCAAGTGTGCGCGCTTTGAAGTTTCCGCTTCCGCACTGAACAACGCATTGTTGTCGTTGGCGTTGCTGCTGTTGCTGTTCTTGTTGTTGTTGTTGTTGCTGCTGCTGCTGCGAGACACTCATTTCAAGTTGGTCGCACATTTGCACAACAGCAAACAAACACACACACGCATGCATCCGCACACACAGGCACACGCACTCATACACGCAGCGTGCGTCGATTACTCCGAGCATCTTCTCCGCCGCTGCGACGATGTTGCTTTGCCGTGAACCCATGGAGAAGGAGTTTTTAAAACGGGTTTGGGTCGGGGATATGGGTTTATGTGGCATGTAAATGATCAGGGAAAAAAGTTCAGAGGTTCTCGTCTTTCTAATTCGTCTATCTATTTCAAGGCCAGAGCTAAAATTTTTAACTATTAAAGATACTTTTATATGAAAATGGTAAAATGGTAAAATTGAACGAAAGATCTATCAATATTTTATTTTCCTTGAAGAAGATCAACTATAAAGATCTTCTATACAAATATTTGTTTTGTATTAATATAAAACTTAAGGCTCATATCAGTTTGACAACTTATCTAGATCAAGCTCTTCTCTGTCTGTTCTTTCATATCAAAATCATATCTAACTAGATCTTAACTTTTTCCTTTGTTTAAACATAAAAAATTTATATTTTTTTGAAAATAAATCTACGAAATCTGAAGACTTCGCTGCATACATTAAAATTTATTATGCAAACTCATACTCATAGCTTTTATCTTTTACCGGTTCAATTTTTTTAATATCTGCCACAAATATACAAAATTCCATTGATATGTTCGGATAGCTTCATATGCTCTATGAAAATTAAGCTTTACTTTTAAGAGTTTCACAATTTCTAGTTGTATCACTAAATTTACCTCTCTTTAGGGTATCCTCCCGTCTATCACTCCCCACTCCTACTCACTTACGTGTTGTTGTGTTTATTGCTGCTGCTGCTGCTGTTGGCCGCTTAAATCATGTAAAATTTAAAATTTAAAGCTCACATTATGTTGTCACCCTCTCTGGGGTTCGCTGCTTCTTCGACACATTCTACCGAACACCTAATTTAGTTTAGTCTTTGTTGTCATTGAGTTAGCACTTCGGTGTGTGCGAGTGTGCGAGTATGTTCGCTCCTGCAGCAAGACTGCGAGAGGGTCCTAATGTGTTTTGTCATGTAAAACTTTTATGCTTAAAGTCTGCACTAAAAGCGCTATATATTTCATATTAAAGCCGAAGACATTCATAAATCATGCTATATTTAGAACTCGTACTGGAAATTGATAGTAAATCGATATAGTTATATATCAGATATAAGCTCGAGATGTTAATTAGTGTGATAATGAAATGTTAATGAGCTTTTGGTTATGAGAGTGGATAAGCTTGTTTAGAATATATTGAAAACCCTAATAAAATCATTTTAAATACTAGAATTCTAAAGGAACTCTATGAGAGGATACATGAATAATATATGGAAGTATTTTATAGTATTCCTATACAGATGACAAAAGTCAAAAGAACAAACGGTCATGGCTCTAGCCACACTCATATTCAAACTGATTAAGAATATATATACATATATGTATAGGCTTTCTTCTGCGCATTCACTTCTCTAATCCCCTGTCGAAAAGCATATAAATAACACAAATCTCTTTTATTTATGTTGCTTAATTTAAAATGCGCTATTACCCCAAAACAATTACTTTAGCCGGCGTTTATGGCGTCTCAGCTATTAATACACCTGAAAGTGAAACACTCTCAAGATTTCTGGCACCTGTCATTAAATCTGAGAGTTTGCTTCGACTATTTAGCACACACATACACCTGAACGTAACAGTCTTGGCACTTGGGTGCGCAGATTTGCTTGACGCCTCGTTTGACTTAGGGCCCTGCAGCATTGGCCATTTCAGAAATTGCCACACGATGCCGAGCTGCCCCCCACACACTCACACACACACACACACACACACATAGTGTGCTGTGCAACCTCACCTCAGTGACAAGGGTAAAACGTAAACCCAACACGGCAAACAGCTGTGCTGGGGCTTCTCAGCACACACACATAGAGAGCTAGGGCACGTCTATGTGCTGTGTAACTTTTTTCATTTCGCTGGATTCTTAATTAAATTATGAATTATGCACAGTTAGTTAAATAGACGGGCAACATTTTCTATATAGAGAGACGAGACGAGTGCGAGTACGAGTACGCCGCATATTTCTCTGGCTTTTTTGCGGCTTACATTGGCAACGGATTTGCCGGACGAGAAAATAAAATGTAAACAAAGCTCGCTTGTTTTATGCATTTCTGTTTTATGCAGCGCGCGGGGTCGTCGCAAATGGCATTACTAACCCAAATGCCAGTTATTGGCAAATGCACAGAGGCGACACGCGTGCGAGCAGGTGCGAGTAAGTGTCCCCCCACACACACACACACTCACACACATACTCAGTGGAAATGTATGTTTAAGTCGCTTATTTATTGCAGCGACCTTAAATGGGCACAGCTCAAGTGAAAGTGTATCAAGTTACCAACTAACTTTGTTGGCCGCTCCTCCCTCTCTCCTCCCTCCCCGCTTCTAGCTACATTTGTATCTTTTGTATTTGTATCTCGTATTTGCGCATAAAATTGTGTGTGCGTAATAAAAACGAATAAACTTATCGTTATTTATGGCCACAGCGTGAGCGCACACACTATATCAAATAATCATAAAAAGAGCGAAAGATTCCCGTTGTGATTGCGCCACGACGCCGAACGAAAGTTCTCAAGTTCAGTTTGACGCTGCATACTTTTTGCACTGAACATTGAATGTGTAAGCCACATACGATTTTATAGAAATAAAATAGAAAATTTTACTATATATATATATATATATATATATATAAATCAATTGTGGGAAAATGGCAAAGTTATAATAATTTTATGGTAAGATGTGGAAATAGTTTGCAAAAGAGATTTAGATTGTTAAGAATGACTGTAGATATTTTATAAAAATACTTTGATTTGATATACGCTGTATATAAATTCCCAAATGAAATTGTTTCAGCTAACTTTTTATATTTAGATAACCATAATAAATATTAAATAATTAATTTTCTATATTTGGTAAGACTATATAAGACGAGCTCAGAAGGCTGAAGATAGGGTTATAGGCTGTAACTATCACAGATAAAGTTCGAGGGAATATATTTTAGGTCAATATATCATATGAAACATATATTTCCATATCATATATCATATACTTTCATATCATATATAACATGTTTAAAGCCAATGCTGAACCTAGTAGGTCTTGTGGCTGGCTATCAAACTCTTTGTTTATCAAAGAAAGTTAAAAGATTGAAATTCCAAGATTTTATTTTTTAAAATTTAATTTTAAAATTCATAATCCAATTTCATCTTTTAAACTCTAAAATTTGATTTTATAATCATATTTTATTTGACCAAATGTCAACTAATTCCGTTGGCCTATAAAATGCCATAGTTTGTGGTTAAGCGCCTCACCCGATTCCCAGCCCAGCTTAACAAAATTGTCAAATGCAAGAGAATATATTCTCAACTCATTTTTACACCTGTCACAAATACTCGACACTTGTTACAACTGCAGACAGTTTCAATGCTCTCATATTTATTTAAAATTAAATATAGCTAGTGCCCTTAACCGCATTGTCTCTCAAACAGACGCCTCACAGCTCGCTCGACATACGTAGACAATGCAACTGAGTTGCCAATTGGAAACAACTGCGGATAAGCAGCCGCTAACCAATTGCCAACATCATCAAAGTCATACGCAGCAACAGCAGCAGGAGCAACAATAACGAGAGAAACAACTGCTTAAACCACAATTCTCGCCATGTAACAGCGGCAAAGGACATGCGGTCAGCGGTGCCTATGCGAGCAGTTGCTGCTCCCCTGCTACGGCAACTGCTGCTGTTCTGCATTTGGCGGGTCAGTTCTGCGTTTGGTCAACAGCTGCTGACAGTGGGCCACAACAACAACAACAACAACCGGCGGCGAACAACCGTCAACACAACAACAACAACAACAACAAACAGAGTCGGGGTCTGGCGGTTTTTATGTCGCCAGCTCTGATGTGCGTCCCTTTTGCCTGTCTTTGCTTTTGGCCAACTCTTAATTAACTTGCCTCAACGCCGCGCTTGCCAGCTCGCCGGCGAATTCCTTTGAGCGCATTTTATTTTTATGCTGCCAACAACAACAGCAACAACAACAGCCATGTTAAACGCTTGACTTTTCCGAAAATGGTTTTTCATCAGCGCTGCGCACACTTTGTAAGCTAATTTAATTGCAGCTACGTGATGTCGCTTAATCAGACAAAAATATTGCAATTAGGGCGTGGCATTGGCCCCTCCCTCCCCCTTTCCTGTCTGCCCCCCAACTAGCTGCCAGCGTAAATTAACATTAATTTGCCGCTTATTGGAAATAGCTTGTAATTAAAACAGTTTAGAACACGCCCGAGCTTAACTTATTTAAAATGCGATTCAATCACCATTAATAATTGTCAAATTAGTTTAGCATTATTATTTTTTCGAGATGTTTTATTTTTTCTAGCAAATTGCATTCGCTTTATTTAGATTAGAAATTAAAAGTTAACCAAAAAGTTTCTGTTTATACATTATTTATGTTTTTATTTTGGTTAATTGGCTTCGAATTAGTTTAATTAGAAAACATAATATATATAAATATGTTAGTTGAAAAGTGAAGTTCGTAATACCACTACACATACAATGAGTACGAAGGGTATATAGGTTTTGTGGTAAGGAGGTATTTTTTATTTCATTTTTTTATTCATATTTTTAACTATAATACTGTGTATATATCACTTGTGATCTTTTTTTCTTCTAAAGGTAGCAAAGAACTAGTTGAATGAAATATAAACATTTTTTGATATACAAAAAAATTAAAATAATATAAAAAAAAATTGATCACTTTAGCATCTTTACAACTCAAATAAAATATATTAACATTATTTCTAAAAAAAAATGTATATTTATAATAAAATCCTTAGACCGCTTTAAAATTTCATAATCTCTTGAACATGTACTCCAAAAATTGAAGCATAACCCGCAAATGATATTCTTAATGTGTAATATTCTTGCAGTAAAGTAAATAGGCCTCCATTCGTCCTGCAGCAAAGTAAGGTAAACGAGAGTAAATCCAGTTTGTAATGCTGCACAAAAACCAATAAATTTATAGCGCCGACGCCGACGATGGTGGCAAACAAATTGCAAATTATAAAGCTGCATATAAATTAACTCAATTTACTTTGTCAATTACCTATACAAACACACACTGAGGCGAAAATAAAGAGAAAAATAAAACACTGCGAGCCACAGTGTGTCACATAAATATACGCGCCCAGCCGTTAACCGTATACAAATTTTTAATTACAAACGTTAGCGCCGCACAGACACACACACACACACACTCAAAACACTGTAGATAAATATGCCACGCCCACCAACAAAACACGACGAAGAAGACAAGCAAAAATTAGTTTTTCTTCAACTTTTTTTTGCTGTAAAGTGATAAAAACTTTTATTACCAACACGAGAACTACAACAGCAGAAAAGCTGCAAATATTGTCTGCAAATGGAGTCGAGAGCGCCCAGCTGTATGCAACATTTTTTAACACAGCTGCAACACAC
Organism: Drosophila paranaensis; assembly: GCA_035047545.1. Lineage (NCBI taxonomy): Eukaryota > Metazoa > Arthropoda > Insecta > Diptera > Drosophilidae > Drosophila > Drosophila paranaensis. The sequence goes on from JAWNPL010000153.1 coordinate 11,648,862, forward strand.
ACTCACATACCCACAGAGACACCCACCGACACCCACACACACACACATTGCTGTTCTAGCAAAGTTTGTGAAAAGTAAAGTCTTTGGGTAATCGGAGCAGAGTTGCTGTGCGGCTGCCTTGTATAATCGATGTATCCATGCCGTTACCATATCGCCTCCGTGCCTATCCCAAAATTAGCCCCCCGTAATCACCCGCCCCTCATCGTTGGCCATGTTCTTTATGCTGTTTATGCTACATGCCGTGCGGCTATGTTGGCGTTTTATTGGGTTTGCGGCGTGATTTTGCGGCGCGCCTCAAAGGCGTACAGCGCAAAAGGCAATTGCCTTGCTGCGTACAACAATTTATGTAGCATACATTTGTGCTGGCTGACTGAGGCTTAGCCCCATAGAAATATATATAAATATACATACATATACATACATAGACATACATATATATACATATTGTGCACTTATTGATTTTTGATAAATAAGCTCAGGCTATTCGTGGAAGTTGCTTGAACAAAAGAATTGGGCAAAAAGTGAAACCCGCCAAAATATAATCAGAAATAGCTGTGAAATACGACCGAACCATAAGAAACAATTGCCTCAAGAATTGCTTTTTATAAGAAGAAGTTGACCGGTTTTTGCTCCTGAAGATTAACGATGCCTCGAATGCTGAGAATATCACATGGGAGTAAGAGAGATGCCTGGCGAGAAGCGTGTGTGACTAGGAGATACGCTTGGGTTAAAACTGGGAAAGGTATGCCAAAAGTGAAGTTATCTAGATATATTTCAGGTATTTATTGGTAAAAATGAATGAGTTGAACTTTCTAAGCGTGAAAGTTAAATTTAAATTCACGGGACTGCCGATCTTGAGCAATTCCATGAACAAAAAGGCTAGGAAGAATAGAGGCAAACATGATCGGCAGAAGTTGCAGAGAGAATTCTGTGAAGTTTCTAGCTCATATAAGACAGACGAAAAGAAGAATGTAAAGATAAATGGGAAGACTAAAGGATAGGCCAACGAAGGTGTGAACAACAAAAAGAACATGCAAAGATGCACAATGCGATGGAGGAAAGAATAGGGGCGCGGAAGCTGACAGAAGACACAGAAGGAAGGACGAACAGACGGAAAGATTGAAAGACGGATGGAGACACAGAATGGAGAAATAAAGGAACAAATATCTTTCAAGATCGATTCAGTTGTTGATCGTTAATTGCTGTAGTAAATGAGTTTTGCTGTGATGCAATATGCAGAGAGTAAAGTTAAGCTCTTTCCACTTCCCAAGTTTTACGTAACGTATACTTAATACAACTTCAGTTATTTACTTTCCTCCTCTTCCAAACTGAAGACAACTTGTTATGGCATATTGATATTGAAATCGAACATAAATCGCAATATTTATATTCTGGCAAACCAAATACTAAAAGAGAATGATGTCAGCTGACGCCTTGAACGCACGTCCTTCAGCTTACCTTACCTTTACCCAATAAAGAGATCCTAACGTAAATAAGTAGCTATTGCGAACAGGGCAACAAGAGCAACAAAAAGCGCCAACAGTATAAATTGCAAGACAAATATTTTTGTATAAATCCAGTGGAACAGATTGCTTTAATAAATATTGGACAAGCGTAGGAAATAAACGTGTTTACATAGTGAGAAGGAAAAGCGCAACGCCCAACGAAAGTGGGGAATAAATACAGAGAAACAACAAAACGTAGCAAAACGAAAACGCAAAGAAAATCAACGGCCATTTTCCAAAAAAAAAACGAAAGAAAAAAAAACACTTTTAAAACACATTTAGAAAACAGCTACGAAAGAATAGCAAAGAAATAAAAAAGAGAGAATGAAAGCAACTTAAATGCTGGGTTGTTGGGTCAACTATCAAGGCGGGGCTGCCACTGCCAAGTGAGCGTAATGCAGGACGCAGGAGCTGTGGGTGCGGAAAGCTACTCGCCCAGTTATGGGCGCATTAAGTAAGCTGAGCAGCAGTTCACGACCAGAACAAACGAGCCGCTTGTATCACGTGACGTATACGCAATGTGCGCACATCATATGTGAGTGACTGACTCTGTGTGTGTGTGTGTGTGTGTGTGTGTGTGTGTGTGTATATATATATATATCGAGTCGCAAAAGTCGCAATGTCTGAGCTGGCTGCTGCCACTTAATCTTCCAGCTGCAGTGCAGGATATGCGGCTAATATATCTGGCTGGCTTCACTAGCCCAGAAAGCCTCACAGCATCTTGAATTGCCCAGCTTCCAGCATAGGAACGGCTAGAGAAACAAATGCTTCCGACCAGACGCAAGTAAAGCCGTACGGCGTATAGGTGAGCTATGGCACTCGGCTAAGCCGCAGCGACTGCAGTCACTTGAGCGGATGGATTTGTGAACTGCCTTTAATATTTCTTGCAAATATTTAAAGTTGTAGTTGATACAGAATTTAAGGATGGAAATATACATATTATATAAAATGTTTATATAATTATTCGAATGAGTTTCATTGTTATTATATTTATAAATATCAGTAGCAAGTATCTTCATAAATAAAACAAACTTCACTTTTGTCCCTCCCTGTAAACCAGCATAGCTTGCCCTCAGGCCAACTTCCGCACGAGCGCTCCAGTCAGCAAATTTGTATTTCGAGACATGTAAATGAGTATATATTTATGGGAAATACATAAAAAGGGAGATTTCTTTTATTGCATGGAACTTCAATTATACAACATCTAGCAAGTGTGAGTGGTCGGGGGGTCCAGCTGTCCGGAGCAAAGCATGAGTTATGAAAATGATTTGCGGCAGCTGCGGTCGAGGAATTGCACATAATACGTCAAAGTCAGAAATTGATTTAAGTCAATTAATTTAAACGAGCCACAACAATAACAGGCCACGCCCTTGCCACACCCAGGCGCGCTCGCCTCGGGCTGGACACGCTTTTACCGAGTCTACTTTTTGGGGCATGTGGGACTCGCTCCCCGCTCCCCAACGTCTCAAGCGTAATAAGCAATCGGAAGTGGTTGCCAGACACGTATAACGTGTTGGTGGTGGGGGCCTGAAGTGGTTGAGGTCGAGTGTGGTGGTTGAGCTTAGCGTGGCGGTGGGCTACCTTGGTTGCTGCTCGGGAATGTGGGGGGGGGCGCTGTAATTGTATTAGTGCAGCGCAAACATGAGCCAAGAGGAGTCACTGAGGAGCCGCAGCTAATAGGAAGGGAATTGTATTTGCTCATATGTCTTGCACAGACAAGTTAATTATTTTATGGTCTGCGTGTTTATTTTCGGCAATCGATTTTCACGCGCTCTAATGTGGAAACCAACACAAATACACCCAAAGCACACACACTCACTCACACTCACATTCTCTTTGTTTTCGGCGTGTTGCCTACTTTGTAACTACTTCAAACAATAAAATATTTGGCCAGCTCGCTGTTACTAGCGCTCTGCTCAAATATTTGCTGAATGTTTGTCTGAATTAATTAACAACATTTTAAAAGTCAGTGCGGCTGCTCTCTATGTGGGCGCTGAATAGAAGCGAGAACCCAGGCAGAGACACTGCTGACTTCAACTGATTTGCATTCTTTGCCCTCAGCATATTTTCAGCTGAGGCCATGTACAAAAGGAATGCAGAGTGGACAGACCGGGTATATAGGCTGCTGAAGTTTGAAGTAGGAAAATATATGTAAACTGTTTTTGTATGATTCTTATGGATGTAGGTAGTGCTTGTTGATACAGCGCAGTTCCAACAATATATATTGGAATTTATTATACTATATAGTTCTGAAAGAGTATGAGGCACAGTTTGAGCTAAGCTCGCAATTCCAGCCTGGCTTTTATTAATATAATAACTGATTTCTTAGAAATTTCTTTAATTTTTGTAAATCCACTTCCTTCTATTTATAAATTTAAAAAAAAAATTGTTTTTCTTATTTAGTTTTTAAAAATGTTTTTTTAATTTTTAAATACTTATTTATTTTTAGTTTTTTTTATTTTTTAAAGATTTTTCTTTCATTTTTCTATTATTATTTTTATTGTGGCTTATTTTTAAATATTTTTCTCTAATTTATCTCCATTTTTTTTATTTGATTAAACATTTTTTTAAATTTTTTATTTTATAAAGATTTTTCTTTAATTTTTCAATACTTATTTTTTTATTTTTAGATTTTTTTCAATTTTAATTTAAATTTGCCAGAGAAGGCGTTCTCTACAACTCTTGCCAGCGCATTGCGTCGTCGCCTACAGCCGCTTGCAACATTCTCACTTGTTTCTCTTTTATTGTTTGCCCGCCAACGCTTTGCATAAATTCAAAAACAAAACTTTTTAGCTTACAAAAAAATACGTATAAGCCAAAATAGAGTAACTTGTCGCATAACGAAATTGCAATATTCTACATAAATATCTATATATAGAGGGAGAGAGAGAAATAAGAGATAGAAACAATTTTCTATAGACTCAGCCGCATTGCCATAACTGCTTGCAATGCGCCCCGTCAATGACTGGCAAATCTTGTTACGAAATTGTTATGCCCGATGCAAGAGTATGCATGGAAACAAAAAATAAAACTAGTTTCGAATAATAAACAATAGTGTTTTAATTAAATTTATGTGCACAAATTGCCTGCATAGTTACAGCAAAAAAATAATGGAATGCAGCAGCAACAGCAACAGCGACAGCCACAGTTACTTAAAAGGAATAAAAACAAAATCCGACTCAAAAAAATAACTAGTTGTTGGCTAACAAATTTTTGCTGTTGTCAACGGTTGAATAACAAAATATTTGAAGAGATTTGTGTATTTTCTATTTTATAGAATTTTATATATTTAGAATTTAATTCGATAGAAGTTGAAGTCTGTTGGGCTATTTATAGTCTTTACTTTTTATTTTCCAATTTATTACTGAGGATTCGTTTGTCTAAACTGTAACCTGGCTCTCTTCTGGCAAGCTTTTAGCCTTAATTATGTTTCTTAGGGCATTTGATATGAAATGTTTGTGCCTTTGATGTGCAGCGCACAAGAGTCAACCTACTGCGATGCATCATTATCAAACAAGCAGCTGCAGAGTCAACAGCCAAGAGCAATTTCTTGCTGCACTCAACTTGAAGCCTTTCAAGGAAACTTCACTCAGGCACACAGCCATATATATAGTATATGTGTATATGTCTGTTAAAAAAACCTGTTCATAATTACCCAGCAGATTACACATTTCGCCTAACAAGGCCCATTCATTAATGTCATCAAAAAGAGCAACAGCAGCGGCAGCAGCGGCAACGTCAGCAAATCTGCAACATTTCTGTTGACACACCCAGCGGCCAAGCGGCAAACGGACCACGTTAATGACCCGCCCACCCGCTGCGAGCTGTGCAAATGCCATAAAGAAGAAAATAAACAGAAACGGAGAAGAAACAGAAACAGAAGCTGAAGCTGAAGCCACAGCAGCTGCAGCCACAGCAGCAACCCAGCGACAGGACGTGCTTCTCGGCTGATGTTGGTGACATGGCTTTTTAGCATGAAACCCAGTGCAACGCACACACACCTATACACAGTCACGCACACACACATACACAGACAGAGTTACATTTTGCGCTAGTTAAAATTTCCGAAAATTTTGCCACTGCAGGTGTAACCAATTTGATAGCATTCCAGTTTGTGCCTCGAGGTCGACATTGAAGAGCCGAGTTGTTGCATGCCAAAAGCTTGCAGCGGCAGCAGCAGCCGAGCCACTCGACACCACTCATAGCCCTCCCACACACACACACACAGTCAGCACTCGAGCATGTCACAGAGCAAAAAGTTGAGCGCAGCTGCTGCCATCGCCATGCCGCAGCCTGGTCGCCATTCGGCCTGGCTTGCTGGCAACGTGTTGCCAGGATTATGGCTACAATTCAAACCAACTCCATTGGTAAAGCCAGCCAGCAGCAACAACAATGCAGCTAAACAGGAAATCAACCTTATCATCATTTTGATGATCTATTGCAGCAAAGCTGCATTCTAGCTCTCACTCTTTCTCTCTCTCTCTCTCTCTCTCTCTCTCTCGGGCTCTTCAGTGCCACAATCCTGCAGCATTATTATCCACTCGTTGCGTTGTTGGCTCTCCAAATGCAACATTCTGCACATTACACATACGTCCCGTTGGCCTGCTAACTTTTATTGCCTGGTCGCAACGTTAAGTCGAATTTATGTTGATGTCGCTCTAGCTCCAGCTTTAATTGACGTGTGTGTGTGTGTGTGTATGTGAAGTCTGTCGCCAGTTTCCAATTTTTAACTTCTCATAGACTCTATAAAGTCAAGCAAAAAAGTTGTTAACTTTTTTCATACTCGCCACGCATGTGCCTGGGATTTGCCGACTTGTATTATTTCCCTTCACAGAGCCCAGCGTGAGCTCAACTCAGCTCAGCTCGGGTCTGCTCTGCTCTGCTCTGCTCCATTTTGTTTTAATGGCCAAACACTAAGCACCTCGCACACATATGCCAAAATATGTGAATTGTGAACAAGTTGGAGCTTTTATTTTGACACATGATACGACGGGCGGACAGACAGATGGACAGTCTGACTAATGCTATGAAATGTTTTTGCCATATGCCCGAAACTCTGAATAAACTTTCGCAGTTATTGAACACATACAGAGAGAGAGAGAGAGAGAGAGAGAGAGAGAGAGAGAGAGAGAGAGAGAGAGAGAGAGAGAGAGAGTGAGAGCAAAATAAAAACACTCTGACATGAGTTGGATTAGTGCAACAATTGAGTAGCAGCTGTGGTCCGTTCCCCTCAGCTCAGCCTGAAATCGACACAAACGAAATATTTTCATTTGAAAACATTTTTATTTGCTTTTTATTTAAATCGCTCATAATTCGCATGCTTCTATTATGCAGTGTGTGTGTGTGCGTAGCTATTCTTTAGTTCAGACAAAGGCAGCAATATGAAACTGAATCAAGTCGGAGTAAAGTAGTCGACTGGCAGATACTGTGTAACGTTTTCAGGTTTTGATATACTATATGGAAGTTAAGATTTAAATCAGTGATAGAGAGAGCCCCCTCTCTGTAATAGAGCTATGACCAGACTGTTATTTGGTCAATTAAAAAAGATTAAGCTCTCATTTCTATTCAGCATTTATATTACTTTCATCAAAAGTTAAATTTCGCAAGCAAAACATAAATTTTTCATTTAAATAAAAAGTTAATGAAAATAAGATCGGATGTCTACTTCTTCCACGCCCTATGTATATACCTAACTATCTATAGATGTTTCTTGGATGATAAGTATTCCTCTCAGAAGTCCAACTGCATTTCTCCTCTACAAAACCTAACTATCCTTCATTGCATTTTTATTCTACATAGCATATTTCCTACTTACATTGTTAACAATGTTATTCTGTTTCTTTTATTTTCTTGCAGCGAACAAATTGAAAACATGCAAAATTAAATTGCAGCTGCAAAAATGTGAACAGTCATTGGGTTGAGGGAAGACTAGCAACGGCAGCGAATAGCAAAGCGAAACGAATACAAAATAATAATATATATAAAACCATAAAATAATACGTAATAGTAGTAGAAGAAATAATAATACGAAACTGTAGAGTCTCTCCCAGTGAAGTGCGATGCCAGGCAGGCGGCAGGCAATGGAAATGGAAATGGGAAGCAATAAAAAACTAACGTAAAGTGAGGGGAATAGTTAAACAGTTGAGTTCAAGCAAACAATGCAAACTAATAAAGCACCTAAAAGGATTCAAATTGCAGTTGAGAGCAGCAGCAACAGCATCAGTAACAGCAACAACAACGGCAACAGCAACAAGAGCAACAACCGAACGTGCCACGGGGCGTATGATTAATATTGAAAAGCGACAAAACTGCGACAAAAGCAAAAACTATACAGCATCTAAATGCTAAACGCCATGGAACGTGAGCTGTGCCGAAGGCGTGATTTTATTGCTAATAAATGCATGAAATACGCCGAAGCAATGCCAGCAACAACAGCAACAAATGCGACAGCAACAACAACGCCGTTAACGGCAAACGGTGCAACAACCACTGTGGTGCTTAGCAGCTCAGCCACGAAACCATTAACGGACATGCAACGAAACCACCTGCTAAAGATGCCAACTACAACAGCAACAGCAAAAGCAACAGCAACAACGACAGCAAACAAAACAATAGAATTACCAACAACAACAACAACTACAACAACACAGAGCCTTGGCAGGACATTAAGAACATTGGCACACAGCTGGCCACAGTCTGGACTGCTGTTGACGCTCTGCCTGAGCCTCAGTTTGGTGTGCAGCAGCCAAGCGGGCTTCGCTTGCCTCAGCAATCCATGTGTGTTCGGCGTCTGCATCGATGGCCTGAACAGGTGAGTCAAATGCGTTCCATATGCTGGCTGGCTGGCAACTAAGTTGAGTCCTTGCAGCCATTGCTTATTATCGCCAAGCCAATAAACTCCGTTCAACACATTTCGAGTGGGCAATAAACTTGCACCACTTGAGAGCCGGCAGCAACTCAATGCCCTGTGCCAGCTCAGCAGGCTGGCAGGCACAAACATGTTGATGCCGCCACTTTGCAGGCAAATGAATTTGCCACACAGTTAACCCGCCACAGCCCCCAGCTCCAGCAGCAACCACCCCTTATCTGGCCACTGTTTGCCTTTTTATGCATGTGCCCCCTTTTTCACAAATGAGGCCAAGCTGTGGTCGCACCGAGTGCCCACTTCAGCGGGTCGGCCATCGAGGAGTGGTTTCAATTGCATAAGCTGCGCATTATTAACTTACGAGTGTGTCCGATGCACATCCTTAGCCTCACTAAATTATGTAACTAATGCGCTCTCTCCCTCTCAACTCGTTATACGCTGCACATCAGAGTCAGCTAGTGGAAAAAAACTCTTGAGCTGAACGAAGCTCAAATGGGTAAAACAAAAAATTAAATCAATTATGGGTCAAAGGCAACTAGAAAGTGTAGTGAAGCGAAAGACGTATGAGAATATCTTATGAGGAATTTTAGATTTGAATATCGATAAATGGAGTCCAAGTATTGATAGAGAAATAATGTCTCTGGATAGCCTAGCTTGACAATAGTTATGACAGATGACGATAGGAATATAGAAAGTATAATCATTTATCTATACTCTGTAAAAACTTTAGCGAGAAAAGGAGGAGAATAATAAACAAAAATTATTTAAATTTTGTATTTAAATTTAAATTAGAATAGGAAGCAGAAACAGATGTTTAAGATATTTATTTAACAGATAATAATTTAATTATATTTTATGGCTTATGCAATAGATTTCAGATATGAATTAATATGCAATAAAATAAAGGGAATGCACAAGAGTCGCTTAGATATTACAAGTCTACAACAATAATGCGATCCATAGTGCCAAGAGGATCATGCTCCCTAAGTTTTCAAGGCAATCCAAACACATAGATATAACAAAATTATAAATAGTAAAGTTATAGTTAATATAGTATAGTATAGTCAATATTTGCTTAATCCTAACTATAAATCTGCTCGCATAGCCGCAAGTATATTCTTACATCAAGTTAAATTTCTTGCAAGTTAATGCAGCTACTCAAGATTCTCCCAACTGAACTTTGACTCCGCACTTTCAATTGAGAGTTTTCGTTCAATAAATTTGGCAATTTTGACGCGCTCTACATTAGTTATTCTGTTTGGCTTAAGCTCGCTTGCATAAAGCCCGTGCATAACTATAAATATTACTGCACAAACAAGCCAAATATGATGCAAACAGCTGCCAATGTTGCCTCCTCCTCAGCAGCCAACCAGGCAGCCAAGACAGCCAGCAGCTATACAACTAAGTAACTGCCATTTTATTCTCAACTTGCCGCGATATGTGGCCAGAAATGGGCGCCGAGCTAACTCTAAACCTCAACGGAGCGAAGCTTAGAGCCACCCAATCTCATAGCCTGTGAATTTGCAGCATAAAAAGCGTTTACGATACTTTTTACGATAGCTTAGCTTACGGCTTCAAGCTGCAAGTCAAATGCGAGTCGGAGCAGCCGGTTGAAATGTTTTCTAGCGCGCTTTTCTTGACACAACCACCAGTTAGTGGTGGCATAGTGGCAGTGGGTGGTGCGCGCACACAGCCAACTAGCCGGATAGAAGTTTATGCGCTGCCAAGAAAAATTTATAGCTGCAATTAAATTTAACACGATTCCATGAGATTTAAACGGATTAACTGAATAGTTTTGGCCCATCTTAAAGTTTTTTTGGCCAAAATTCGGTTATGGCCGCCGGCGCACAAGAGTTATCCGAGTACATTGATATTTTATTGGCTTATCGTGGTTTATGTTCAACTAGTTTGCGGCAATAGCTGTATTTATGACTCGTATCAGAGATGAATAAGTTTTATGGCAGTCGTTAAACTGCTCAAATGAAACGCTCAACAAATTTGTTTCCCAACAATTTCGCCAATGAAACTTTAACAAATTGTCTGCCATATAGATATGGTATGGACAGAGGCAAGGATGAGATTTAATATTAAGGTTTAGAAAGTGGAAGTTTGAAAGATAAATATGCCTTGCCCGAGAGATGTGAAGTTTTTAAGGGAAAGCTAAAAGATAAATATGCTTGAAATGAATTTTTAAGGGAGCTTTAAATTGTTTAGCTTTGCGAGTGTGAAGGAAAATATTTTAAATCAATTTCATATATACTTCAAGGAAAAACTTCTTTCAATTTTCACTGGTAAGAACCAAAACAGTAAAAGCTTCAAACAAATACTGCCTCTCTTTGCAATTCTCATTCTCCCCATGGCTAAGCCTTCTCAAATTAGGTTTCTGGCACTCAAAGGCTTTTCGACAATGCCATTGTATAGAAATTTTCTAAACTATTTATCACTCCAAAATGCAAGCATTGTTTCACTCGTCTTTTGCTGCCAAGTGCTCTTGTCCATGATGCTGCTGCTGCTAGCTAATGCGATGCCCCAAGGCCATTTATCTACTCAGTACAATTGTTTTTTTGGTTTGTCTGTTCGGCTTGCCAACAAATCAACAGGCCTCTGGGGTAAGCAAGTCCATGTCAAAGGCAAAGCAAAAATGTTCTCGGCTCTGCTGATGCTGCTGTTGCTGCTGCTGCTATTTACCCAATTCGATGGGCTCTCCAAACAGGGCCGTACAAATGCATCCTAATGTGATCCATAATAAAAGAGTGCCTGCCTGCTACCTGCACAGCAACAAAAGTTCTTTAATTAAGCTGTGTAGCCAAGAAACTTATGCAGTGGGCGGCCAGGGCAGGATGTGGCTGCCATGTTGAGGCATGTCGGTGGTGACAATCCCCTGGCACCGCATCCAGTTCCGATATGTTACCGTTACCGTTACCGTTACTGCTACTGTTGCCGCAGTCGTTACCATTCCTGTTGCTGCTGTCGTAGCCATTTCCTTTTCAATTTCAATTCACTCTTAGCTGCAAAAACTAATCCCAATTGGCTACCAAATATTTATTTCCACTACTCAAGCGTAATGTTTCGAGTACGTTGGCCATGTTTATCGCACTCGCCAGAGCACTGTACAAAAATCCAGATACATTCCCTTCTATTAGATAGGGATACACATTGGATGCACACACACACACACAGCCATAGCCATAGCCAGTGCCAGAGCCATGTGCCGCACTCCAATTACTAACAAATGGTGTTAACACCAGTTCACGCTACACTGAGCCAAATAGATTCGACTTGAAGTTGATCAAGCATGAGTCAGGCTTTGAAGAGCTTTGAAAGCACTTGAAAGCTGCAAGAAGCGTTGAAGTAGATGAAAGCTTTAAAATGAGCTTAGATATATAGTGGAATGAAAAAACTCTTAAATCAGATTAAAGATAAGGCAAGCATTAAGTCTATGATGAAAACCTCAAAAGTTGTCGCAGTAAGCAGACTTACGTCCATAAAGCTTTAAAGCTTGGCAAGTTCGACAATAAATTTTAGTTTCAAAACTGTACTTGAAAGAAATTTAATGAATTTATAGCAACTAAAATAAGCTTTATATCAGTAAGGTAAATCAAGTGAAGCTTTTGTGACTTAAAGCTCGAGAGTTCATATTAATGTCTGTCCCAGTCATTGTAAACATTGTTCACATTCAACTTCTTTAATAAACTTGACTCTAGAGTTCAAAAACTTTTTAGATTGATTCTGCTTTCAAGTTGTCATTTGTATTTTCTCACAGTGTGGTTGCTACACACACACTCTTATCCTCTCTTTCTTTTTCTACTCTCTGTCTCTCTCTCTCTCTCTCTCTCTCTCTCTCTCTCTCTCTCTTCATATCCAGCATATTGTGCTATTTGTAAAACTATTTTTATCTAAAACGTTTTCTTGTTGTTATTTTACTTTTCTACTCTTTTCCATTTTATGGGTTTGCCTACAAAACTTTTTTGCTGAACGTTTGATGCATCATTGACACACCGTTGCGCCCACACCTACCGAATGCCGACTCCCGCATGTGCCATGATAACAACAACAACAACAATAACTACTACTACTACAAATACAACTATGACAACAATGAGTACAGCTCGTATTCGTGTTACTGCATTGACGGCTACACAGGGATCCAGTGCCAAACGAATTGGGACGAATGCTGGTCGGGCCCCTGTCAAAACGGCGGCACATGTGTGGATGGTGTTGCCTACTACAACTGTACGTGTCCGGAAGGATTTTCTGGTAAGTGTGTGCGGTTTATTTTTGCGCTACGCCAACACACACACACACACACACACACACACGCACACGGACAGACAGAGACACGACTACACACATATCCCACAGATAGTACAACAAATACTACGAGTAAGTACTAAAAACTTGCACGGCCCACTGAACAGCCTCCCGCTCGGTGTGTGTGTGTGTTCCGTTACAGCATCGCACACCACGTGCAAAATGTATTTTTATTAAGCCAACGCGCATAAAATAAGAAATGAAATAAAACAAATAAGAGACGCCCACAGCAGGCACTCTAACACGGAATGCAACCACAAAAACGAAGCCTCGTCTGGCCACCTACGGGCAGAACTCTCGGCGAGACTCTGAATGCACCGACGCACGCCAAACGTATTTGTAAAATTTCCCCAAAAAGAGAAAACCGAAAAAAAAAATAAAATTTACAATGCACGCTATACCCTGAAAGCGGGTAGTTTGGCTAGTGTATGAAGTGTGAAGAAGCATGAAAGGGTTGCAGCTGATAACAAGTTGATAGATTCAAGCCATTATCATATGTGATACATATTGGAATTATTCGAATAGTACACTATATCATATAGCTATTATTAATAAATCAATAAATCAATAACCGAATATTTATATTCTAAGAAAAAATAAATTTTTTTCTGCACACATAACTCAACCAAGTAGACTTCACTATAAAAGATCAACAATTTCCAGTAAGAGCATTCAGTTATTCGACTTGGCATAACTGCCAGCTTCTCCGTGTTTCTGGCTTTACTTTTTTTGCTGCATTCACTCACATGTGTCTATTATTCTTTAAACGCTTGAGCAAGAAAGCAAAACAAGGAAATACACGAAAAAAAAAACAGACAAATTTTAAAAGAAAGCAGAAAAGTTTCGTGTGTACTTAAGCCGAAAGTTAGTTACACTTACATATGTAGTACAAGTTTACTAAATTAAAAACACAACTTAGTGGAGCTAAGCGAAGCAAGCAAGAAAACTTTTGGCAGGAATTTAAATATTTTTAAGCTTGACTACAAATTTAAAAAAAATTTTAAATTTTCTACAGAAAATCATAACTAAAAGCAAATGTGAAACTTCAATATTGTAGAGCTTTGGTTTAGATCCAGCTGAAGCCAACTTTAATGTTGTCTATTGTGGTAGTCAATGGTGGGTTCTTAACCTGCCACTTGCTACGTGTGAATTGTTGTGTGGCTCTCCAATTGTGTGTGTGTGAGTGTGTATTTATATATATATATAAATGTGTGTGTGTGCGGAAGTCTCAGCATGAATGTATCTAATGTTCATCCTTTTGGCTTCGTGTACTTTCCGTCCGTTACGTACATATAAACACATTTACTTTTGCTACGTGTGAGAAGCACTTAGTGGGGGTCTCTTAATGTATGTGTGCAAATGTGTGTGTGAGTGTGTGTGTGTGTTTGAAAAGTATCTGAGAGTTGACTTTATAAAATTTAGTGAAATTTATAGCCATCGTGTAGGTGTTATATGCATTACCCATCAACGGCAACTAATACCAAATACAAATTGCTACAAATTTGTGGCCTACGAAAGTTGCCAAAGCCAATAGCTCAGCGATGGGGTAACGGAGCTGCATGGGGGTTGGAAAGGTGTTAGGTAATTGACACACAGTTCGGATTAGCAGTTTTAACCGAAACTGTGAAAACATGTCGCAGCTTAGCAAATGCGAATAGTTAGTTGGGCGTAACACATGTCGCTTAAGCTAAGCATTTAACGTGATTTTGTGACGTGAAATGGAGCCGGCTTAGACCTAATTGGAATGGGTACACAAATGAAAAGTCGCTGATGTTTGCTCGAGTACTAATTATGATAACGAAGAGAGCACCTCACACATTTTAATCATGAAAATTAAGCACGTGGGAAGTACCTATAAGTGCTCTTGAGCGTATTAAGATTTTCCTTTGAAATGTTTAAGCCTCTTAGGTTATGATTTGCTTTTCGTGGCTGAGAGAACAAAGGATTTAACATATACTTATGTATACATATATAATCTGTCTTAACAGACTTGTCTATAGGCTTTCTACTCTAGCCCTGTCTTGTCTCATGGCAGACCCAGACCTTGCTTTACCACTCTCCGAAGCTCTTCTATACACTCACCATTTAAAAGTGTAGTTAATATTCGTTCTGCCCTTCGCTCTCGTCTCTTAATTATACCGTGATTATCTTTAATGTTATGTACCCTAGAGTCATCTATTTATTTCCTCGCATTACTCATACGAACCGTTTGACGCCGCTTGCTGCGGTCTCCACTCTTTCATATTCCCCTAACACAACAATTGCATTAAATTAGAATAAATAAAAGAGTGGAAAAAACGCGGTCAAAAACACGAAAGCATTAAGCACTGCAAATAAAATTAGCACAAAATAAAAACAAATTTAACAACGATAAAAAAGTTCACTCGATTAGCAGGCAATTGAATACGCTTCAAATTTGTTTAGATGAAATAAAAAATTTTAGCTGGGAAAAAGGTTTTAAATATAAAAAAATTAATTGAAAATGTTAACTGTATATATCATAAGTAAATTTGCAATACAAACTAAAACAAAATTTGTAGTCTAAAAAAAGATTTCTTCATCCACAACAAATTCCAAATATCCTGTTGCTTAGTGTATAAATAATATTTGAAATTATGCACGGCGCTGGTTTCACCAGAGATTTTAAGTGGATCAAGCGGAAAATAAATACAATAAAGCCAGAAACAAAGCAACAGCTTTTGGAATAAACTGAGCTGCGTAGACAAAAAAAATGCTTATTTTTTAATAAAAAAAAATCGTATGCTAAATAAATTCTGTGAAATAAAATATATACAAAAATATGCTTTGCAAATCAGCGCACACACAAAATAACTGTATATAAATGCAGACATATAGTATGATAAGCAGATGGTTAAAAGCGCGAAAAAGCAGGAAATGAAGCTGAAAACTATGCAAAAAAAGTGGTATATATGCACACAAAAAGAGGTATATATATATATATATATATATATATATATATATATATATATATATATATATATATATATATATATATATATATATATATATATATATATATATATATATATATATGTATTATAGAATCAAATGCTTTGAATGAATAGAGCGAAAAATAAAAGGGAAGTACTAAAAAGAATATATAAGTGAAAATAGTCAACGAAAAGAGAGCGCGAAATAGGCATAGATGAAGGGCCAAAGAGGGGGAGAGAGAAGTGAGAGCAAACTCAGTGCCTCTGGCAGGCTTTTTAACCGTTCGTTGAGTTCACAAATACCGAAAAAAAAAATATAAACAAAAATGTATAACAAAAATATATACATTTTGCTGCTACTGCGAAATTTTAAAATTGAAAACCAAAAAAATTGATGGGCTAAAAATACTTTAAATTTTAATTAAATATAAATATACGCAGACCCTAAAAAATGCAAAAAAATGCGAAAAAATACTAAAAAAAAAATTAATAAAAAAAAGTTTCAGATATTAAATTCGAAGCATCAAAAACTAAAATATATCGAAATAAAACATAAAATTTTGAATATTTAAGAAACTTTTTACAATTTCAATATTTAATTGAATATGATAACAAACATATTTTTATGTTCGAGACATACTCATTATCATTTGCAAAGTAAATAAATACAAAAATCTGCGCAGAATATATTTGTGCAGCTATCAAAAAAATTTAATATGCAAATCAAAAATACTTAGAACTTCAATTAAGTTAAGTTAAGTTAAGGAATGCCTTACGAACTCAACAGGAATGAAAGAAAATTGATTCATCATAATTTGATTTTATTTTAAATGAATTTCTGCATGTACTACATATAAATTCCAAAGGTACTTTCATGACTCCCCCACTCCTACTCATTTACAGGATATTTACATTAAAATGGCTTCCGTCTGAAATGCTGTGCTGAGCCAACGTTCTAATTAATATTATGACCACTTCGCGTTTTGTTTGGCTTTCACCTTTTGATGTGCATTTGCTTTGCAGCTGCAAATGTTGAGCGTTTCGCGCCCCTTTGAGTTGATCATTGCTTTGCCAGATATAGGCAACTCAAAAGCCATTCTCTCGCCCAAAAGTCGGCTATGTTTTCTTTTTTGTTGGTTTTTGTTTGTGTCCCACTTACCGAGTTTGCTGGTTTCTATCACAACGAACAATTGGTAGGTCGGCAGCAGGCTTAGCCAAGTTAATTGTTAGTTTTGCGTTGCTTTGATATGGTTTTAGTTCCAGGTTTGTCTGCTCGTTATGGTTTCTCTTTGCAGTTGCTGTTTTTTTAGGGTCACTCTGCTTAATTATCACTGTGCCTGGGTTGCTCTTCGCTGCTGAATAACTGAAATATAATAAATGTAAAGAATATCAATGTAGAAGACAAGGTTAAAGTAAGTACGCAAAAATAATGAGAGTAACGGTCGAAACCACGGCAAGCCAAAGCGAAGCCAAGGCTGTGGTCTGTTTAGGGAGAACTAACTGAAAGTGATATCAAAGTTTGTGTTGCCTGAAATGAAAAAGAAGCCTGGCTAGAGGAGGGGATTCATAAATGTATAAAGAAGTATATGCAAAGTATATATCCATAGTTACCCCATCGTAAAAACTTGATATTAAGAAATATAAAATGCAGCTGAAGATTTTGTTTACTGATAGACATCAGCCAAGGTTCAACTAACCATGTCCAGGCTGAGACAATAGAGAGAAACAGATTAACTATTATAGTTATTAATACAAAATATTATGTTTCACAGAACATCAATATAAAAAAAACTAAAACACCTATTTTATTACCTTAATTTATTTAAGGTAAAATATTTTTAAGATCTTTTGTTAACTTCCAGCCCAAGAGCAGCAGCAAAATCTATAGCTCATTGCACAACTCTAATGGCAAGGCAACTAACAATGCTGCAATGCTCAGCAGAATAACCTTGCTCCCCTTGGCTCACACACACACACACACACGCATACGCTTACAAACACAATCACAAGCACACAATAGTTTTTATGCTGAGCAAAAGGCATCTTCTGGGCTCCCTTTATGCAATCATTGCAGTCGAGCCAACATCTGAGGGCTTCGCATAGACCAAAAGAACTTAGGGGCATTCAGCGCGAAAACAATGCAAATGCAGTTGGAAGCCATTGCCAGGCCTATTCACATTGAAATTCGCATTTCATATTCAAGCAAACAACAAAAACTGCGACTGCAAGTCAACAATAAGCAAAGGTTTCACAACAAATAATACATAAACCTGCAACTCAGCTTGATGCTCGCTTGAAAATTGACTTTAACGATCTATAGAAGTAGCTAAAATAATCATTGATTTGATTTGAAATTATTTGTAAGTTATGAAGAGCCTTCTCAGCTAATAAAAATATCTAAAAAGAAAGCTTACACACATGATAAAACTTGAATGAGCCCTCTGGATAGAAGCAGAAACAGGAGAAGTGATTCCTGACTTGAAACTTTGATCAATGCTTAATATGATAATTATATGATAAACTATATGTTATATGAACAAATTTAGCCTTGCTTAAAGCTTACTTGAGCTTTTTCTTCTTCACAGAACTTACAGCCCATATACCCCTTCAAAGCATTGCCATTTAGGGTATTTATATTAAAATGCATTCAAATGGCAGCATTGCAGATTTATTCGTATATAAATGTATATATATTCATACATATTTATATATATATAAATAAAAATATGTACATATATACCGATTTTGCTGATGCTGCTTTAACTTTGGCTTGACTCTATTTTATTTGCATGTTTTTAATATAAATTTTCGCCAGCCACCTCATAAGTTTTGCACCTTTATCAGCAGCTGAATATGAATATGTGAATGTGTGATTGGAAATGGGGAATGTATTCGTTCAGCTCTGCCTCTCTCTCTTCCTTTTGCTCTCTCTCTCTCTCTCTCTCTCTCTCTCTCCGTCTAGCCAGCTGCACCTCTGTGTCTCTTGTGCATTTTCACGTATTCAATGCACATTCATTCAATCAAACATGCATTTGGCTCAGCTGCTCATTCATTCATACCTTCATTTCGCGTACCGACAGATTTTTTGTCTTTCTGGCGTCTTTTTAATGCTCTTACGAAAGGTGTATTATGGTTATGTGATGAAGATTGTGAGACAGGCAAATATAAATAAAATCAGCTTTTATTGCGGACTTTATATGTCATATATTTCATAGATTTGGTATTGTAACTAAAACCATTTAGCTCTGGCAAAATCCATTAAAATTATGCACAAGTCATTCATCTGTATATTTCTTAGTATAGATACTAGACTATCGTTCTCTATTTAAACTGTTTGTCTGAGATCTCAAATATAGTGATTGAGCTTTGCCTAGACAAATAACTAGCAAAACAATCACACAATGTTTTTTCATCCTTCATCCGCAACCTCTTCAAATCTCACACAAGCCAACTTCCAACTTCACTTCTAATCCTTCAATCCAAAAAAAAAGCGTATTTAAACTTCCACATGCCACTGATGGCCATTCCATTACTATTTTCGCTTTTTCGATCTTTTTCTTGTTTTTTTCGCCAATCGGAATTGCCTTTGTGCAATTTTTGCCTTACAGGCGACAGCTTCAAGCGATTGCTCCATTTTCACTCTGCTGCTGCCAGCTGGCCCCGCCAACGCCCGCTTATTCATAACTACGGGGGAAACACTATTTGGGACATTTAAGTCGCATCGTTGCCAATGCAACTTTAAAATGCTGGCAGTGGGTGATTTATCGAGGGACCGACAAAAAAAAGGAGAACTGAAAAAGGAAACAAATCGAAATTCATTGAATTTCACGTGGCTCAACGATTTACATAAATTTTTTATTTCATTTGCTCAATGGCCGTTAGATAGAGAAAGAGAGGGAAAGGGAGTGACTGTTGGAGAGAGAGAGAGAGTGAAGCATTTTCAGTAATATGGTACCCAATATTAAAATACATTTGCGGCTATCCAATTGTCCCCATTTTGAAGCTAATCAATTGCCTTTTGGGGATTTTAGTTTTGCTGCGTGTGTGTGTGTGACGTGAGATAAAATATTCATAATATTGCATATTGATTTTATAATGGAAACTTGCGAGTTCATTGAACCTTTATGCTGCAGCTTTTGACACGCTTCATATTGGATTTGGGATTAGCATTAGCTATACAAACAAAATAATATATTGTGTTCGATAGCAATAAAAGCAAGCGCTCTCTGTCCACGAAATTGGGTTAATTGTGATAGATAAACAGAATCAAAATATGCTAATTGCTAGCCATAAAAATAGACTTTAATCGGGTTTTGCCAGGACCATAGGGCGTTAAGCCTGTTAATATTTTATTATATTACAAATTTAATATTCGTTAGGGCAATCTACTATATATGACACAGCATAGAATTTACCTGGAATATATGAGAAAATATGTTGAGCGAAAGTATATGTATTCAGATTTTTCATATAATGACAAGAATGATTGGGAAAGCAACTCATCCAAGTTCAAAGTATTCTCTTGTCAACCACTCCCATCCAGAACTCATTTACTTCGAATCATAAAAGCTATACAAAGTTTATAAAATATTATAAATCCCGCTTAATGCAGCTTAATATAAGTTAAATATTAGCTAAAGCTAACTCTCTAAAAAAGAATAACAAATAGTTAGTTAGCTGAAGGAAAGACAAATAGCGACTGCATCAACTGAATGCTGAGAGCTACTCACAGCGTTGGCCAAAGCCATTTAATTAATTACCGCACATTTGATATATCTGGCCACACAATCCACTCGAGAAAGGCTCCCCCATAGAAGAAGAGTGAGTAAGGGAGGGATAGGGATAGAGTAACGTGAGCATGTTATGCTCATTCGATGAGCTGCTGCTGTGGCAGCTGAAATGCAGTTTTCTCACTTATAAATTTAGCCATTGAAGCTCAGCACAATACTTTCTAATTTTACGCAACGTTGCTGGCAGCCGGGGTAGAGCATTTTTCACATGGATTTCAATGAAAATGCTGGAGAAACTACAGCAGCCAACCAGCCAGTCAGCCTAGATGTGCCGATTCAATAGAAATTGCCAGCAAAGGAGAAAAAAATGAGTCACAAATTGTCTAAAATACGAAGAACTAAAAAGTAAAAGGGAAACGAAATCCAAGCTAGAAATATACTACAAAATTCAATTAATTAAAAGCCGTAAAGCACACACACACACAGAGCCGTAGCAGCAGCTGCAATTGCCGTGAAAATGAGCTTGCCGGGATTCTTTGGGCCGGGGCTGACTGGCAATTGTCCTGGCGCCGCTTGGGGACTTCCAGCTGATGCCTTTCGTTGGCGCAGCAAAAAAGTGCAATTGAAAGCGCAACAATGCGCACCACAAGACAGTCAAGCAGCAGCCATATGACCCACCGTACCACCGAACCACCTCACACCACTCACTCCCAAAGGATATGCGAATTCGAATAGGAATCAGAATCGCTTGCCGCCCCCCATTTTGCTGACTGAGTGACATACTCGAATTGCTTTAGCAGCATTCAGCGCTCGGGTTTAAGGTTGGCTTCTGTGATTAGTTTCCCGCAGCATTCACAGATGAGCTCAAGTGCATTTCATTGCTCACTGTCACATCGAGTCGTTGCGGTTCGAATATCCAAAAGCCACCAAAATAGATTGCCTTTCGCTCGGATTAAGTGCGTATACAAATCGCATGGAAATTGTCCAAATAGTCGAACTGCAATAATGCTTCTAGTTTATATTTATATAAGTATATATATATATATATATATATATATATATATATATATATATATATATATATATATATATATATATATATATATATATATATATATATATATATATATATATATATATATATATATATATATTATTACCTGGGGACATGCCACATTTAAGTCATTATTATGTCTAAGGCCTGTAGGTGTGCACTCATTTGCATGCTGCTGTTCAGCTTTAATATTAGGTGAGTTTTGAGTGCTCTTTAAAAGCTGTTAAATTATTCATTAAATTACATCAAACCAATTTTTGGTTTGATTATGATGACTTAATGCTTCCTTAATATTTCTGCAAGTCAGCCAGATTCATTAGAGTAATGTGTGAGCAATTGATTTTTAGACACTTTTCGATTTCAATTTTCTTATATTTATATTTTTAAAAGAAGAAGAGTATGAGGATGACTATATAGCACTTACGGCCTATGTTAATATAATAAAAATATGTGAATTTAATTATTAATTTGATAATACCAAAAAATAACTAAGACTCTAAAGTAAGGGAAATGTCATTTGACCACCTTGAATGTCATACCCAAGCTGAAGCTTGCTGAAAACCTTGCAGCTGACACAAGTTACATTTGCCAAGCATCTCAAGGGCATAAGCTACATATAAAACCAAGAAAATACGGTTGCATATGTCAACGCAAGCCATGAAATGCCAAATGATGCTTTTCACATTCGCACAATGATATCAAGGACAAAGTCGATATGGTTTGAGTGGAGACGCATCCATTTGCTATGACAAAAGTTAACCAAAATTTAATTTTTTAAATATATATATAAGATAAAAATATATAATGAATACATCGCTATTAAAAATATATATATAATAGAAGTATGCATAATTAAAAAATAATATGAATATAAATAATAAACATATTTATTTTATTTACGCCTCTTACATACACCTATGAAACAAACGCTGCTCCAGCTGCAGCTCCAACTTAATACTTAACAGCTTCTTCGCCTATTTATCACAGCTGCTGTAGCTCTGGTCACAATGCCATTACTTGATTTAAGTAAAACAGAAATGTTAAATGCAATTAAATGCATTTCAATTCAATTTTTCAACTCAAACTGCAACAATAAATATCTACATATATATAATAAATGTCGAAATTTAAGGCCCATAATTGCATTACTGTTAAGTATTTAATGTCAATTTAAATGAATATTTTCACTTTGAGCATAGGCCTTGGCATTAATCTACATATGGAGTCGTTCATCACACAGAATTCGTGTTTCTATTGCAATTTGTTTTGCTCAGTGCTATAAAATGGAATTTCTTAATTATAACGAAATGTGAATGCGAATGTGAATGCGAGTGTTTTGCAGCATTCGCATTCAAATTATGCAGAGCTGTGCACTCATTCAATTATTTATACTATTATATGCATTTATTCGTTCGCTCTTTTAACGTATACGCACGCACACACACTCTCTCTCACACACACACACACACACACACTCGAACAAAGAGCTGAGCGAAACTTAAAATGCAAACGAAATGTGCAATATATTTAACTCATGGCATTTTTAATACACTGTAAAGCCAGTCGAGAGGGAAGTATATTTGAATTGAATAATGTGCGTCTTACTGTCAGCTCACTGTAAGCTGAAACCACAGTGAACATCTGAGCAGTATATACATACATATATCAAAGCAATTGCTTATGGGCCAGAGTAAACTTGAGTTAAGACGACTTGCCGGCTTGAGCTGCAGCTCCTTTACCAAGTCCCTATATGCCCATCTACTACACTCTTACACTTTGACAGCGCATCGGACAGTCGTTGACAACCGTTTGCCACATTCTTGCTTCTCTGGTTCATATTTTTTGTATTATTATAAACGATGCCATATTCGGAATGCTTTCAGCTACTCCTTCAGAGCTGCACCCCTTCGAACCGTAAAGCATAAGTAAGAAGCAAATGTGAATCGCAAAATGTGTGCAAATAAAATTCAAATTTCAATTTGTGCACCGACTACACCAAACACAAGGCTAGAGGAGGGCGGGCGAGGAGCCTGGATCGGGGGTCATCATGGCAATAGTTTAAAGTTCATGCGTATTGCAGACTCGAAGCCAAAACAAATGTTCTTACCTTGTTGCACAAATGTTTACAGTACGTTGGCAATAGACAAAAAAGACGAAAAGGATGTGGGAAGCAGCAGCAGCTGTGGCAGCAGCTGTGGCAGGATGCAGAAGGCAAGGCGAGCAAAAAATTATACATAAATCAAGCGGTAAAAATGAGAAAATATTATGCTACGTAGTTAAGATATGGAGATCTAAAGTGGTTAGGAAGCGAAACAGATGCTTTAGAGATAATATGAACAAGTTTGAAGAGGCAATCAGAGAGAGATAGAGGGAGGGGCAGAGAGACGATGGGAGAGAGAGAGAGAGAGAAAGAGAGAGAGAGAGAGGGCTAGGTATTGTAAAAGAAAGACAGAGAGAGTCTGTTAGAGAATGATAAAAAGAAAGAGGGAGGGGTAGTAAGAAAAAGATTGAAAGAGAGAGATATATGAGTAAGAGTAGAAGAATAACAAACAAAAAAAAAACAAAGAAAGAGAAAGAGAGAGAAGTAATACGAATAAGATAGAAGACAGAGAGACTTAGAGAGAGAGGTCGTACGAGTAAGATAGAAATAAAGAGAGAGAGCGAGAGAGAGAGATAGAGAGAGATAGAAAGAGAGAGGTAATAAGAGTATTATTCAAATAAAAGGAGAGGGAGAGGAGAGAAAGTCAGAAAGAGGTAGTAAGAGTATGATTTACAGAGTAGTAAGCAGTAAGTAGTAATAGTAAGATAGAAAGAGAGAGAGAGAGAGAGAGGAAAAGAAAGAGGTAGCTAGCGTAAGATAGAAATGGACACAGGAAGAGACAGGAAATTCGTTTATGAATCTGCTTTCTACTAGAAAAAGTTGTATCAGATCTTTCAATAAATATTAACTAAAATCTAGAGAATAAAATGATAATCTGTATCATTCAGCTGGCCAGTGGTCAGACCTTTCAATATATATTATATCAACTCAAGGAAAGTATGTTTACTAAGCCAAGCTCTCAACTCTTTTAACCCTTTTCACTATTTAAATCCATATACGCCACTCCCCGTCCAGGTTAATGCCAGAATCAATCCATGTTTACGATTTCAATCGTCTCAATTGTTGTCTCGCCTGTCAATTTACAAAAGCAACGCACAATTTATCAATATTTGTGCATGTCTGAAACATTTGGTCATACCGCATGCAAAGTGCTCTCGGCTCTCTTTTGCCAAAAATACAATTTTTGATTAATGCTGCATTTCAAATATTTAGACACTCAACGATCAACAAAAACCAGAAAAAAAGAAGGAAAAGGAACCAAAATAAAATGGGCCAAAACGAATGCCAAAAGCAAAATCCGACCGAGAATCGTGTTGTAAATTTCACATTCGAAACAAAAAACTCTGGGCACAGAAAAAAACCCCAAAAATAAAAGGAAAAGGAAAATGCCGACAACAATTGAGGTAGCAGAGTGTGGCGGGAGCTGGGACGCTGGGTGGTTGGTTGAAACATCGGGGCAACCAGTTTCGTCCATTAACCACCAGAAAAAAATGTGCGTCCAATTCGAAAAATTCATTCATAAAACATGCCGTGGATTGCGGCGCAGCGACTGCTGAGAGTGAAAATTCAAGCACCACCAACACCCACTCCCGCAACCACTCACCATCAGACAGAGCTGACCATTTGCGACCCCTAGACTCGGCGCTAACCCCCTAAAGCAGCCCTCGACTTGCTATTCACGCACATGCAGCAATAAAATGAAAATCGATTTTCACTTTAACGACTTCACACATAACAAAAAAGAAAGGAAAAAAATAACAAACAACAAAAAATTGTGGAAAAAGGCCTTGCGGCAAACGCTGAAACCACAAATAGAAAAAAGAATGAAAAAAAATTGAGGGAGCATAGAATAGGAGGAATATAACGGCATTGCATAGGGGAAAGGTGACCAATGTCAAGTCGAGGGCTTTAGGTACTGCTTAGATGCCAGTAGCTGCAGTTGGTCAAATCAAACTCAATATACAATGCTGCCAGAAGCAACCCAACCACACAACCCACCCGCCGAACCACCCACAGTTAACCGCAAGTGCGTCGTCCTCGCCTCCAACTGGGTTAAGAAGAGTAAGGCTGACATCTTGCACTCTCACTCGCCCTCTCCCTCTCTCTCCCTCTCCCTCTCTCTCTCTTCCTCTCTGTTGCTCGCTTTCTCTTTGCTTGACCACTTCCTGGATTTCAGCCTGAATTGGAGCGTAATGTGACATTTCATGTTGTGCCTTTGGCAACAAAGGTAAATTTTCCATGTTGCGTTGCGGCTTTGACTGGCTCCTTGTGCAACGTGTCGTATGCTTAACACAAAGTGAATTATTTTCTGAATGTTTGCCATGAAATGGCAGCTGCAAAAGCCAAAGCAATACGCAAAAGCGAAAATGGCCACAGTTGCCACTCAAAATACACACTATTTATGAGAGATGAACACCACCAAAGCGAAGCAGCTTTCACGACGTGCGGTGCAGGGCTTTAAGCAAAGTTAAAGAGATGCTGAAATAAGCGAGATCTGTCTATAAGAAATAATAATTGAATTTTTAATACATAATGATATACAAAACTTGAATAATTTTATAATAATTATTATACAATAATAGAAGAAAAATAAAAAATATTATATTTTAATAATTATTTATAAATTTTAAATAAATAATAATTATGAAATAAATACTATTTATAAAGTAGATAATAAATTTAGAATAAATAATAAAATAATATAAATAAAATGAAACATATTATGCTTTAATAATTATTAATACATTTTAAATAAATAATAATTTTAAAACAAATAATGTTTATAAAATAAATAATATTTATAAAGTAAATAATAAATTTTCAGAAATATTTTTGTTTTAATTTTTAGCCACAGTTTCTTTAACGTTGATCAAAAAAGTCCGGAAAACGTTTAATGGCGCAAATAAAAATGTATAAATTTTTCAACATTTATAAACATTTTACTAGCTCACTTTAGTGCGCACTCGCCCTCTCGCTTTCGCTCCCCCTCTCTGTCCTGATCTTCCCTACCCAAACTCAGATCTGTATTTATGCAGGCCATAAAATGCATCCTAAAGTTAACAACGACAGTAAATAAAATTGAGGCACGAGGAGTATTTGTACAATTTCAAGTATGGCTCCATCAAATCATAAACCAACGGCACGGCCCATAAACAAATTGAATTGCAAACGCCCAACGACCAATGTCCAATGTCCAATGCCCGACGTCGAACACCCAATGCCCAGTGCCCAGTTACCATTCGCTGCTGATTTAATGGATGAGCCAGTGGCTGTGTTGGCTCAATGAAATACGCCAATGGACGAGAGCATTCATTACTCAAGAGCTGAACAGAGACGAATGCAGTGCGAAACTTAACGAAATTCAGCTTAAATTATTGCTCGGCCTCAAGCATATACATTGAGAAATCTAATAGCATTTAAGGTGCAAGTCTGGGCATATGTGAAATCTTAAACTGGCCGCCTCAAGGTATGCAACAGAAATTTAGCACGCTTGGGCATCGAAAATCATGAATTTTGCGGTTTTATATCTCTGCTCAAACACGCACGCACTCATGCCATAAGGCGAACAAATAGCATCAACTGTTTGCTGAGCAGAAGCTCATGTTAACTAGTTTGCATGTTAGAGAGAGAGAGAGAGAGAGAGAGGACTAATAGATAGAGCGAGATAGAAGCTCACAAAAAGTCAATGAGCATGTGTGTGTGTGAAGCTGTTTAGTCACAAAGTTCTCATGGCTTTAACTTTAATTACAACTTTTCCATTAGATTATTTACTTAATGTCTTTAACTTAAACTTGAGTTTTCTATTTCCTGCTTTTGTAAGTTTAGTTCACAAAGAAAACCAGTCAATTTGCCTATTACTTGAGTTAAGCTTGAGGCTATCAGTTGAGTATATAACAAAAGTTCATCAAATAAGTAAATTGCGTAAGGTTCTCCGATATTGTTAAAACTCTAATGCGCTTTAAAGCTCTTGGTTAGCAATCAAAGCTGTTGTTTATATAATTACTTTATGGAAGATTTGAACTATAAGTTCTAAAATCCCTTTCGTTTGCTTGAACTGCACTTTCAAAGTAATTATTGACAAATCCAGCTCAGCGTGATATGAATTTCAGCTTAAATATTTATTATTGGCAGAAAATCGATGAGCTTACAGTTCACCTATTTGACAACTAAATATTTATAGCTTATTACAACAAACCATTGAATAGCTAATTGCTCAATTATTCCACTTTAAGTCTTTAGTTAAATTTATGTATACAAAACATTTGACTAAATGCGTAAATAAATGATGATTTGATTAGCCAAGCTTAACATTTTAATGCTAGAACAAAGCACAAATCAAGCTGTTGAGAGCCATAAATAAATTACACTGAAACATTTAACACATAAATCCATTTAATCTATGAAAATGATGTGAAAGATAGTTTTATGAGAATTAGACTTAATATTTAACATTTAAACATTTTTTTTATATTGTTAAATTTTTAATAAATATTTTAAGGATCTTCCAAAACAAACTTACAAAAATATTTAAGCTCTTTTATAAGAATTATATGAGAATGAATGTATTAAGTAACTTTTAATATATTTCAAAAAATATTTTTTTTTGTTATATTTATTTTATTTATTTTAAAAAATAACTTAATATTTTTTTAAATTTAATAATTTAGTTTTTTTTTTTTTATTAAGTATTACTATTTCATTGATTAAATTTTTTTTTTATTAAATTTTTTAAGAATTTATATACCTTTAATGAATATATATAGCTAAAATATTTGTTAAGTATTTTAAGTACATAAATATTTAAAACGTGAACTTTCCTAATATTATATATATATATATGTAAGTACATATAATATAATCTCTACTTTATATGCTAATTTAAGCCATAAAAGCCTCAGCTTAAAGTGCCTTTTATAGCTTATTTCTAAATCTCTTGACATATATATTAAGTATATATATTTTTATAGAGCATCTGTTAGTCTGCAGCAGCTGTTTTTCTTCCCTATTTTATTTTACTTGTACTCTGCAGCTGGCTCTGACACAGTTTGTTCATTGTGTTGATTTAGTGCTTATGCAAATTTAATATTCGTTCGTCTGTTCGGGCGCGCCCAACCGCCCATATGCATAGACCGGCAACACAGTTGCATTATAAACAAAATACCCTCACTCACCCACTCGCACACACTCACACAGAAGAGAGACATTTATCTTTTGGTCTGGCCATTTATGAGTGTGCATCTGCATAGCTACATTTTTGTGTCCATCAGTGTATTTCGTGTTATTTATGAGCGCAAGTGATAAATTGTCGCTGCCACGCCCACAGCCAACCTGGGCATGTACACACCTTGTGATTATTTTGTTTCTTGTGTCAATTGTGTTGTCGAGTTAAATGCAATTTTTGTGCATTGAATTATAAACTTTGGCGCGCTATAATTTAGACAAAGTGCAGCAAAAGAATTTGCTAGCTGCTGGCCATGGCGCAGGCTTTTTGACACTTTAGTTTCGACACTTTGAAGTGCTTTTGTACAAGTTTTTTGCGAGACAGACGGAGAGACAGATGCACAGGCACTTCAAAAGATACGCAGCAGGGAAAAGTTTTGGCGCAGGATAAACTTGGAGCCAACTTGTTGCCAAAATAGAAAACTAAAAGCGTGTAGATGCGGGCCGACAAAAGGAGGCAGCCAAATAAATTCTTTCAAAAAGAGAAAAAGAAAAAAAAAAACAAACTTCAGACAAAACATTTCGCGAGCAATAAATTTGCAAGACAAACACACGCACGAGAGTTTGAGAAGCTGAGAAAAAATCACTCATACGCACTGTTGCCAGTGCCACAAACAACGCAACGAAAATTATAGCATACACAATGGGGCCCTGCTCAACACTACCAAAGACTTCCTGCTGTTGCCTTTGCCTGTCTGTCCGCCTGTCCGTCTGTCTGCTTACCCGTCAGTTGCTGCCACTGGCAACCACCGACTGCGCACCCCTCACCCCTCTCCCCCTTCTGCGCTGCTGCCTTGTCTTGTCGTCAGCGTCTTTTGTAGTTGTTGAGCAGAAAATTGAAAAGTATTTTCAAGCATTGTTCTTTGTGTTGTGCTGCTTGTGCTGCTCACGTTGTGTCTGCGCCCTGCGTAACAAATAACTAACTTGAAGGGTATAATAACTGTTTTATATAGCACTATCGGAACATATCAACTATGGCATATTTCTTATGAAAGCAAAGACGTAAGCCACATAGCCTGTAGCTGACTAAAATGTGTACTTGATATTGGTATCTATATAGAACTATAATATAACTCTCTGCTTACATAGTTCCATACCTACATAGAACTTTAACTACATAAAGCCCTCTCTATATACAAACATCCTTTTTTCTGCCTAGCCATGGCAGCTTCCTAGCTTCATCTTTTAAGCCAAAAACTTTTGGTTGAGTTTATTTTTTTTTTTTATCTTTTTTTTTATACAAAAAAACTTTAACAAAAAGCTCAAAATCAAAGCAAAAACTCTATTATGCATTAAATGTTAAGAAAAACTGCTAGAGCATAGCAACTTCGACTTGTGCAAAGCAGAAAATTTCTAGAATTTTGTTGCTATTTGAATGCTTGACAGTCATCAGTTAAAGGGTGTATATATATCTATATATATGTATCTCTTTTTCTACTTTTGAATTGTTTATATTGGATGCACCAAAATCAGCACTTGAAGTTTTGTTTTGATTGCCATTGATGCGCTTGTATCGAAAAAGTTGTGCGCTTTCCACTTGGCTGTGCGATGTCAGACAGAGCAGCAGACAGAGCTGTATAAGGTTGTAATGGATAGACAGACACATACTGATAGATATAGAGAGTGAGAGAGAGAGAGGGAGAGTGCGAAGAGAACTCTTTCATTGCTTAATATAATGAAAAGTCATTCAATTTCACTTCGATTGTATACGTTTGTTTGTAACCATCTAGTTAAAAGTTGCTTGCAGAAAAAATAGCGTTTTTTTGCCACACTAAATGAAACGCTTTGAATGGAATATATTGATGCACTAATTGAAAAGCAAAAAATCGAAGAAAAAAATTGATATTTGGATTTTGGGGTGATGTTTCTTTATGCAAGCGAAGCGCAATTAGGACACCAGCTCCTTTGAAGCTAACCGAAATGCAACTGAAAGGATACCTAATGAAAGTTGTGTATTTTTTTCACTTTATTGAACGCTGGAAATCAAGGTAGAGATTCCCAAAGGGTCAGTAAATTGAATACAGTTCAAATGAAAAATGAATTGGCTATGCATAAAGAAAATGGCAAACAATGCTCAACTATAAATAATATTTGCCAAAAGGGCAGAGCTTTTAATAAATATGTAATACACACACACACACGCGTATAGTCAGTCATATATATAGAGAGAGTTTGCATTTGGAATGGGAATGAAAATAACAAGTTTTATTTATGAGCCATTTACACGCCACACTGAAAGCGACAACTTTAACCAACAGACATACATTTTTAATTAAAAGGACACAGAAATTGTTGCAAACTTTATATGACTGGAACGGAACGGAACGAAACGAAACGAAACGAGACGTAACGTTATGGCACAGAACACAAGTTGCACATTGTGGTGCCATCAATTAATGTCACTTTCTCATCTCTCTCTCTCGCCCACTCTCCCCTCTCTCTCTCTCTCTCTCTCTCTCTCTCTCTCTCTCTCTCTCTTTCTCTCTATCTCTCTCTCTCTTTATATGTCGGTCTTGCTTGCCCACATTGTTTTTTGGTCACATCACGCGAATGTCAACGCCGCCAACGAACAGGTTCAAATTGTGAGGAAAATGTGGACGAATGCATGTCAAATCCATGTCAGAATGGCGGACTTTGCCGTGACCGTAACAATGGCTACACCTGCACCTGCCAGCCCGGCTATCTGGGGGATCACTGCGAACTGGATGTCGCCGTCTGTGACACGGGTAAGTTTCGGTCTGTGGGCAGCAGCAAAATCGCTTTTCCTTTCACCGTGATCCTTGGTTACAGGCACCGGAGCTCGTTGCCAACATGGTGGCGAGTGCATTGAGGGCCGTGGCCTGGAGTTTAGCTGCCAGTGCTCAGCTGGCTGGCATGGGCGCATCTGTCAGGAGGAGATCAATGAGTGCGCCTCCTCGCCCTGCCAGAACGGTGGCGTCTGCGTCGACAAATTAGCCGCCTACGCCTGTGCCTGTCCCATGGGCTACACGGGCGTCAACTGCGAGGAGGAGATACTCATCTGTGCGGACAACCCTTGCCAGAACAATGCCCTCTGCCTCATGGAGGAGAATGTGCCCACATGCTACTGCGTGCCCGACTATCACGGCGAGAAGTGCGAGTTCCAATACGACGAGTGTCAGCTCGGGCCGCGCTGCATGAACGGAGGCGTTTGCATTGATGGCGTCGATACCTTCTCCTGCTCGTGCCCCCCGCTGCTGACGGGCATGCTCTGCGAATGCCTGATGGTGGGTGAGGAATCTCTCGATTGCAACTACACAGCACCAGCCACATCGGCACCACCAGTGGTGCCCGTTACACCATCGATGCCGCCCTTCCTCGACCCTAGCACCACCCACTGTGCGGCCGGTTACGCCACCAGAAACGACCATGGCACCCAGTGCACCACCAACTACACAGCCAGCTCCACCCGTCACCACCATGGCGCCAATAGAGCTACCTTCCTCATCCGGATCGTCTTCATCGGAGGAGACCTTGGTGGAGGTAAGAGTAACTGTAGCACCACCGGAGAGCGACAGCCACAGCTTGGACAAGGTGGCCACCACAATCAGACCGCAACCACAGCCAGAGCCACCAGAGCCTACATTTGAGGTACAGCCACCGCCTGGACCCACCACACCACCAACTGGAGGCGTTTCTTCTGGCTCCTCCTCGTCTTCCGAGGAAAGTCACAGCATCTACACCACTCTACCCCCTGTTCCAGCACCCGGTGCCACCTCCTCCTCCGCCGAGACCTCTTCAGAGTTGATTACTTCCGGAGAATACACAACAGTCCGGCGTTTTGATGTCAGCGGTGGCAGTGGCAGTGGCAGCAGCTCCAGCGAGGAGCCCATCACCACAATGCGCACCACTGTCACCCAACCACCCAGCATTACAATTGCCGTCGATTATGCATCATCGAGCAGCTCCGAGTCGGTGGAGCAGCCCATAGCCGTAACCACAGCCAGCAGCACCTTCGTGCACCGCGTAACCACATTCGAGACAAGCATCTCCGTCGACTATGCACCCACACCGACGCCCTATTTTCCGCCAGAGACCACTATGCGCCCCACCAAGATTCCTCTCGAGGAGACAACACGACACATGTGGACCGAAATGCCCACCACAGCGGCGCCCTTCTTCACGGATTACCCAGCCGAGGTGCTCATCACAACACATCGCACGAGCGCTGGACGATTTACGACAGTGCAACCACCAATACAGCAAGAGACCACCACGGCGCCGTTGGACTACGAACCGCCCAGCGTGGAGCTAACCACGGCACAAACTCCGCACATTGTGGTAACCATTCTGGAGAGTAATATATCGCTGCCGACCACAACACATTTTCCGCCAATGACAACCCAGCGCCAGCAACCACAGACAACCGAACTACCAGCGGAATGGGAGCTCAGCACCACGCAGCTCCCACCACCTGTAACCATGCCCATACCTGTGGAGATAACCACATCGCAGTCTATGACAACGGAGGATTTGCTTGGACCGCCGCCGGTGCCGCCTTTGATGACCGTCGAGTCACCGCGCGAGACAACCACGCCCCGCTCTGTGGTTACCCCGGCACCCACGCCGCTGCCCACGGACCCACCAACAGTACCCACCTTGCCGGCTGCCACGGTGCCACCAACTCCGCCATCTACACAGTCGGCACAGACTATGCCACCACCCACACCGCCCATATATGTTTACAGTACGCCCGGACAGCCGGAGACGCCAGCGCCGACCAAGTCCCAGGTAACCGAGAGCAGCGAGGAGACAGATGGCGCCAATACGGTGGCTAGCGGTGGTGCTGGCAGTGGTACCGGCGATGCTGAAGAGAAATCTGGCGACGTTGACTGCATTAAGCTCGGCTGCTACAACGGCGGCACTTGTGTAACCACATCGGAGGGTTCCCGGGTGAGTAACCAAAACCAATTTCTCTATGAACCCCAGATCAATCGATAGACTCGACCCTCTATTTGTGGTTGAAATAAAAAAAATACCAACCACTTCAACAATTTTCAACCCCATTGAGCGTCTAATTGGCCATAAAGCAGCCCCTACGGGCGACTCCTGTTACATTTATTCCTGTCAAACTGTCCCGCCCGCTGACCCATTGACGAGTCATTAAATTAGCGCCAACGTTCTAATTACCTTGGCAAAATGCAAACAAGAGCGACACCTGAGCTGCCAATGCCCAGAGAGACTACTAACTATGTGTTATCCAGTCAAATTTAGATTAACTTCAAAAGATACTTTGGTAGGTAAAATGAATAGCAAATAATTACAGTAAAGCTCTTTGCGCTTTCAAACAGCTTAAAGCTTTAATGTGCTTTAAAGTTGATTAAATCGATTGTAGATGGCTAATTCTATATTTTTCCATTCGAAAATCAAACTTCAATAAACTTTATAAAAATAAAATTTAGTTTATTTTGTTCGAAGTTTTTAGTTACTCCAAAATCTGCATAAGCTCTCTAGAGCCACTCGATTCCAAGGGTATTTTTATACCCGGAACCATGGAAAGGGGAAAGGGGGGTTATTGTTTTTGGGGGGGGGGGGTGGGGGAGGGGGGGAGGGGGGGGGGGAGACCCCATAAAGTATATATATTCTGGTGAGGAGGAAGGGGGGGGTAGCCGTGCCGCTGGTCGGTCGGTCGGTTGGTCGGGGGGTGGGAGGGGGTGTTTGGAAAAGAGGGGGGGGGGTTTTTTTTTGTGGGGGGGGGGGGGGGGGGAAAGAGGGGGTGTTGTTAAAAAATGTTTATTTTTTTTTTTTTTTTTTTGATTATAATAAAAAAAATGTAGTGATTATATTATATTTTTTCCTCCTTGTTGTTATGGTTGGGGTTTTTTTTTTTTTTTTTTTTTTTTTTTTTTTTTTTTTTTTTTTTTTTTTGTTATTTATTGGTGTATATTTTTTGGGGGGGGGAGGAGAGAGGAGGGGTGGTTTTTTTTTTTTAAAAAAAGTAAAATAGAAAAAAGTGTGAAGCAGTAATATTAAATTAAAAGGGGGGGGGAAAAAAAAAAGGGGGGGGGAACGAAGGAAAAGGAAAAAAAAAAAGTTGTTTATTTGTGCAATATACAACAACATATCAGCGGGGAGGACTTAAAACGCAATTTGTGGTTTGTGGTGTGGGGGTGGTGGGGGTTTTGGGGGGTGGGGGGGGGTGGGGGGGGAGGGGGGGTATGAAAGGTTGTGAATTATTAAAGAATTGTATTTGGTTTTTGTGGTGTTTTGTGTGGGGGTTGTTTTGCGTGTTGTGTGGGGGTGGGGGGGGGGGGGGGGGGGGGGGGGGGGGGTTAATTATTGCTATTGGATAATTACAAACTGCTGACAGCACGAACATGCCACAAAATCAGCATATACTCCGCTACTCAGTTTTCAAAGCTCGATAAAAAAGAAAACTAGCACATGGCGGAGCCTAGATATTATCTATTTAGTGAGTTAGCTTGCAGCCAGCTGCGTGGCAATTACAATTTGCGACAAGCATCAGCGACAATTACTTGTCAACTCAACATATGATGTGCATAAATGCTGAAACTAGCTTTAAGTTTCATGATTTTCACGAAACTGAGCTGATAAATAAATTCTCATTAGTGCAGCAGGAAGAAACTTTAATCAGGGAATTTAATAGACAAGGCAACAAGGCGTTGGCCGAGAGATAGAAACCACACACACACACACATAATGATAAGTCGAAATAGCAAACACACATCTCTACACACACACACTCACACACAGTTGCATAACGAGCAGAGAGAAGCATATGCAGACCTCATGCGCCTGGGCCAATGCATAAATAATCATGTATGTTGCTTGTCGAGCAACAACAACAGTTGTAAGCTCCTTACTGAGTTTGATTCAAACCAAACAGAGCTGAATCCTGGCCAACAACAGCTAAGAAGGCAACGAGCTACAGTTACATGAGGAACAAGTCAAGTCCCCAGCACAAACCATTTCGAATTATGCTCAACAACAATGCAGGCAAAGGATTTCATTAAATACTGATTGTTCTATGACACATGAGAGCGAATTTCACTGGATTGAATTGCAAAATTGATCAAATAAATAACGCATCATTATAATGGGCTTAAGTAAGAGCTTAAATTTATATATATATTTCATCATTTTCAGACAGAGCACAAAGCACAGCAGTAAATCAATCTGAAAATTTATATATATATATATATATATATATATATATATATATATATATATATATCAGTTTATATATATGTACATTGCACATTCCTCTATTTAGACTGCATAATTTACAAGATTAGCTTCGACTCACTTCACAGGCAGGTAAAAAGTTTTCGCAACTAAGCTGTCTGTTTCATGGGGGCATCATCAAATGCCAATTGCGTTGCCAACAGAATTGTTAACAATTTCTCCTGCCAGTTAGCCTCAAATTTCAGCTAAAATCACACAAAATAGCAGAGCTGCAAAATTTTGTTCTCCAACAAAAAGCCACAAAAGTGTCTGTGGACTAAATGGGCCAGCTATTCAACTATTTATGAAAATACTTGCGGCAAGGTAATTCTACGAAAAAATAATGTGTTTTGTTCGGCAGGGATTTTGGGAACACAAACACAGGACTTGGGGGGAGGAGCATACTGGCATTTTAAATTAGTGTCAGACAAATTGAGCGCAATTAGAAACAATGCTGAGCGAGATAGCACTGAACATTATAATTCCCAGACAAACTACTTTTTTGGGGGCGGGGCGTGAACTAATAGCTCGCAAATCGACAATTGTGAAAACATGTACAACTTGTTTGGCCCATTTCGTATGATGAGGCAAATGTTTACTTGAGTGCAAGACGATTACTTTGATTTATGCGTGTTGTACAACACTGGAAGTAGTCTTTGAGATTGAATACAGTATATATATATATACATTTATCATACAGAACTGAAATTGAATTGAATGTATCAAATATATATTGCAATAATATATGTAGGCATGCACGTTAATCAACACTGGAACAATTCAAACTGTCCTTAAATTGAATTTGACAACATATATAAATTTTGTAACACTATTTTGTTTCATATTATTAATACAACTCTTCTAATATTTTAAAATATTTGTTTTTCAACACTTATTAATGTTTTTCCAACACTAAACTACTAAGTTTGCTTCAGTTCACGCACTGTTTTATACTGTTATAACAGTTTATCAGCTTAAAACCTGTTATCCAACACTGGTTTTAGTTTTAAAACTTTTTAACACCTGTATATGTATACAAATTATGCCAAAATATCTGTTTGCAGACCTGAACACACACACAGTCACACACACAGCTGCAGCTACTAATAAGTTAAATATTTAATTTTCATAACAAATTTCATGCCTGAGCGTGTCACACAGAACCGCAGAAAAGTAAAAGCACAAACAGCAAAATAGACGAAAAGCTAACCAAAACAAATGACAGGTGTCTGAGTGTGTCTGTTTGTGTATATATATATGTGTGTGTGTGTGTGTGTGGTGCTGGGTGTGTGGGTTGAAATTATTTCATAAAGCAAATGCCACTTTATTGTTGCCAAGTGATTTAAACACAAAAGCGCTGACTGCGTGAGTGTGTGTGTGACTGTGTCTGTGTGTAGTTTATCCGTTAATTTTGAGCGCCGAAAACGTGCTACCTCCCCACACACACACACACACACACTAGACACACACATACATACAGTTAGACAGACACTTACATATGTCAGCTGTCATTTCGTTTACCCTTGTGTATGAGGAAAGGGGCGCGCGAGGGGGCGGTGTGCGAGCAGTGCGAACTTATGAAAAAGCATATTTTTAACGTGTCTAGTCGCCAGAGACGGGGAGAGAAGCAGAGAGAGAGAGAGATAGAGAGAGAGGCGGAGTGAGACAGAGAGACAGAGCGAGAACTGCACGCAAAGTGGCACTCGCACTCAGCGAAAGTCACTCGTAAAGTGGCATTAAGCACATTTCAAGTGCCAGCCGCCGAGTTTGGGGTTTTTGCAAATGTTTGCCTGGTTTTTGACTCATGCCCTGCCTCTCTCACTCTATCTCTTTGTGTCGTATTCTCTTTTCATTTGCCACACGTCACATTTGCATTGCGCACTCTGCCAAAGTCAACGCCAACGCCAACGCCAACGCCAACGCCAAAAGCTGACGCCACTAATGAAAACTTTGTTGAGCCCTTTTAAACGCTCACCACATGTCTGCGTGCGCCTGCCTATGCCCTCTGCATTCGTTAGACGCTCCGCCCCACGTCTCCAAATGGCTCTGCAAGGTCTCAGCTCGTATTTGCCTTAATGCACTCTGAGTGTCGTCTTAGCGCTCCGAGCATCTGCTCCAAAAAAGTGTGTGCTCTTCACTCACAGCCTTTAATCATTTC
The DNA here is from genome assembly GCA_035047545.1 of Drosophila paranaensis. Taxonomy (NCBI): domain Eukaryota; kingdom Metazoa; phylum Arthropoda; class Insecta; order Diptera; family Drosophilidae; genus Drosophila; species Drosophila paranaensis. The sequence goes on from JAWNPL010000153.1 coordinate 11,686,960, forward strand.
CGAGTTGACACTCGAGAGTCCTCTTACAATTAGTATTGTGTGTTGCCCTCCCGCCTTAATGCAGCGGAGACAAAATCTTTTTAACATTTCTATAGACGTGTCAAGATAATATGGATATATGTAATTCTGACGCGAAAGGCATTTAGCTATGTTGCTCTATATATGTATAGTAACTATATATGTATAGTGGGAGGACTTATAAAATACTCAATAAATATAAGTATAAAATTAAAAATATTTAATAAATATACAAAAATATAAAATAATATAAATAAATAATTTGTAAATAAATAAATTGTAAATAAATAATATGGACAAAAATATTAAATTATTATATTATTATATAAATTACCAAAAATAAACAAAAAATAATCAAATATATATATATTAAATAAATAAATATATAAATAACCGATTAAAATTTTTTAAAAATATATATCAAATAAATATATATTTAAACTTTCAAATAAATGTATATCAACATATTTACTTCGAGCTATTCAAGCTTTTCGATATATATAAATAGTTTACCCATTTTTCACGCCATTGAAAACTTCTTCCATAGAACACAATTTTACCTTAAGGCGGCTTGCTCAAAGTGCAAGAAATGTGAGCAAAAAGCATAGTAGAAAAGAGAAATTTATACAAAGTTTATTTATTTTATATTTATGAACCATAAAGCAGACTTAAGTAAACTCAAAATTGAACTTAATTGCAAGTTAAAGCATAAAATATACATTTTAAAAACTGACGAAGAGGAATTGGCTTAAATCAAACAAGCTTAAAATAAATAAAAATAAAATAAATATTGCGTAAAGTATATAACAAAATCCATCCACGCCCACACACAAAACTCCACTTTAGTGAATTTAATCCACTAGCTAAAACTATTGAAAAAATAAAATTCATTTTTATTTATCTAAAACATGCAAAAATAAATTTACAAAAAAGAAGACAACTGAAACATTTCAAATAATTGTGCGAACATGAACAAGAGCAAGTGTTGAGTTTTCATTTTCCTGCGACTACCCGAAAACCGGGAAAAACTGATGCATCAAAAGTTTCCACATAACGGAATGCATGCGAAAATGGCGTGCTCAAAAGCAAAAAAAAAAAACAAAAAACAAAAAGCAACAACAAAAAACAGGAAAATAGACAGAGAAAATACTTGTAGCATGTAGCTACACAATTTGTAGTTCCCGCGGGGCAGCGGGGCTGAGCTATAGCTGCCATATGACCTGACCCTGGAAAACAAGGCCTCGCCCCCGCGAGCTGCAACATGAGGCGTTGATTATCGAGTAATACCTTGCCTGAGCTCGACAAATTCTGAATGAAAATATGCCAGAGAACCCTTTGGCGAGAGTGCTCGACTTAAATAAATCCTGAACCAGCTCTCTTGCGAATTTTTCAGCTTCCTTTCATGCATATAGATTGCATATATATTTTTTATAAATTTGTATACCAAAACTCACGCAAGTCTGCGAAATACAATTCAGCCTCAAGCTGTGCAGTTTCTTTGCTGCATGCGTGTGAGGTGGAGCCATTCCGTGAGATAAATATTTCGACAGACTTGAAATGTGCGTGTGTAAGCGTTGTAAGCAGTTAGAGTAACTGAGATATTGATTATAAAAATATATATGTATTAAATTTAAATAGGAGTTTATGCCCGATAGAATACAATTATAATCAACTTGGATGCTTTGCAATTAAATATCCTTCGACTGCCTGTCATACAGACATCTACCAGATTTAGCCTGCAGCATTAACAGATGATAATAGATATACAGAGATATTGATATTAGTAATAAATAGACTCAAAATTAAATTAAATTATTCTGAAATGCTTTTTTAATAAATAATTTACTTGACTTTAGCTATTTTACCATTTCGAAGCATAGGCCCTGAAGCCCATACAAAATCCATAATTTGTCCAATTTTCCTTCGAAGTAAAGCCTAAAACAAACTGCTGCCAACAAAAATCAGATGCTTTGAACGGGGTGACCTCACAGCAAATTGCGGAAATTTTAATTTATTTCTTGAAAGTGCGGCAAACAAAGTTTGGAGCCAAACGGAGTCCTACACGACACCAGTTTCAATAAGCAGGGGCCGGGCCAGCGGCAACAAAAATGCCAATAAATTGAAAAGCAATATGAATTAACTTTTTGGCTCGCTCGCTGGCTGGCTGGCTGGTGCTGGGCTGCAGCCGACGCATTGTCCTGCTGCGTCATTGTCCTGGTTTTAATAATTTATGCCCCACCAAAGGGACACTTAAAATGCAACCGAACTGCAACAAGGAGCCCAGCAATAGCACCCAAAACTTTCCTTGTAACTTCTACTTTAACAACCCGCAGAGCCGACAGAGACAGAGGCAGAGAACGAGCAAAAGAGCGAGAGGGGGAGAGTGGGAGAAATTGAACAAATGAAGTGCAAAGCAACTGGAGACTGCGAACTGGGTGAAAGGGCAAACTATTAACTGGCAACAGCCATAAGGACTTTCAATGAAACACGAGCGAAGCTTGCCACCAGACCAGCCACCTAATGGAACTTGGTCATATGTTGCGCAAAATATGAAAAATGCTTTTTTTTCTCGCTGTGTGCTTTCAAGTATTCCCTCATGTTCTTGGACACACTTTCATATCAATTCTGAAAAGTTCCCAACTTGGCTCGCACTTAGGCTCTTGGCTTCAAATGATAGTTTAAAGTTTCGAGTACTCAAATGGAAGTTTTCTGCTATAATGATAATGGCATTATAGTCAGTTCATGGGGGTAGTTATAAAATTAATAGAGATGGCTGAGAAATTGATACTTTCTGCAAAAAAACAAATAAAAAATAAAAAAATATAAAAAATGTATAAATTAATAAAAAAAATATATATGTTTAAAAAAGTTATAATTATTATACAAATTTAAGAAAATGCCATCCTTTCCGCTAATCTAATAATTTTCTATTATTTTGCCCAATTAACATAGATTTTCAATAATATTTTAATCAAACTTTTCTCTCTTTCTCCCTCTCTCTCTCTCCTTTAGTGCGTTTGCCGCTTTGACCGGCAGGGGCCGCTTTGCGAGCAGCCAATAGTCATACGCAACGCCGCCTTTTCGGGCGACTCGTATGTCTCGCATCGCATCTACAAGGATATACCGCAGCACGAGGCACTCGACGCTGTGCTGCCCATGCACATCCAGCTGAAGGTCCGCACACGGGCCACCAACGGACTGATCATGCTGGCCGCCGCCCAGGGCACCAAGGGCGGCCACTATATGGCGCTCTTCCTGCAAAAGGGGCTGATGCAGTTCCAGTTCTCGTGCGGATTGCAAACGATGCTGCTGAGCGAGCTGGAAACGCCTGTGAATACGGGACACGAAATTACCATTCGAGCTGAGTAAGTGAAATGCCCGGCCGCGGAATGCAATTATGTGGTTCACAGCGAACTCGGCCCTGGCCCAGCCAGGCCAGGCCAACCCATGGATCACGGGTCAGGCAGGCAGTGGGCCAACTTTGATAGAAGGGAGGTCGGCACGTTAATTAACTTTTTAAATTGCGCCTGACACGAGTGTCGAGTGTCGAGTGTCCAGGGGCAACTGCTGCTGCTGGGGTTCAGCATGTGGGTCACTGTCAATGCTGCAGGAAACGGCGGCAGGATGCCATGGAACGCAGGCCATTAAAGCTGCCTCATGTCGATTTCCATGCCGTTTGCCCACCACAAATTATAATACTTCAAGTGTAGAATAAATTGCGCTAGTGCCGCTTCGTTATTTTTTCGCTCTCTCCTGCTTTTTTTTTTTTTGTTGTTTTATTATTATTTCGGCAATAGCCCGACAGCCACACCTCCGACTCCGCGCCGACGACGATCCTTGGCTTCGCATTCATGCGTAATTAGTTGGCGTAGTTGGTTTTTGGCTCAAATTTAATTTGCCGCATTTTCTGCGCTCGCTCGCAAAGCGGAAGCGGAAGTTGAATGGCTGCAACGGACCCCAGAGACAGCGACCGGGGAGCAGCGCAACAACTTTTCGCCAAAGGGAAAGTAAAGCGGAGCCCTTGCGTAATTAATCGTTTAACTAACAGTTGCCGAAACTCTGCGCAGCACTTTCAAATGAGAAATGTAATGGCGCAAAGGACAATTGCGATAACAAAGCCAAAAGAACTTAGACGGCAGCTGCCCAGCCCGAAACCTCTTCAGATAAATTATGCTGCGGCTAAGCCAGAAATAAGCTGAACAAATATGCTAAGCACCCGCCGTCCACTTAGCGCGATGAGATCCAAAAGAGCATTTCATGTGTGCTAATAGATGGCACAGAAATCTGCTTTGGGCTCAAAGTGAAAGAGAGTATATTGGCTTTGGTGTGAGTCTGTGTGTCGGACTGTTGAGCTGGCCAACTGGGCGTATGAATATTGAGCATAAAGAATTTCATAATAATGGACTCGTCTCGAGACCATGTACAAAGCCATAGCCTAGAGTGAACTAGGATACGGGCAACTATAAATTTGTTTATTGACCCTGCCAAGGGCAGAGTCACAATATTTTCTGATTTATTTTTCATTTTTTAGTGAAAAATAGAAATAAAAATTCCCAAGCCAAAATGTAGAATTCTTTGAATAGGCTATACTTCGAGATAAGCATTTCCTTGACACTTTTATCTTCAATAATATATTTCCTAGAAAAAAACTGACTAAATCTGCGCTTGAATAAGCTTTGCTAAAGAGAATTGGGTAAATCTGTGATTAAATAATTTTAGCTTAAGAAAGTTGGTTCATTGCAAAGTGGAAGATATCATGCCGAAGTCAAATTCCATAGGATATAAGTTGAAATGGTGCCAAAGCAGATATATTAAACAGCAAAAGCTAGCAAAATACCTTCAATTTAGATTGAAATGCAAAGAGTCTTGATGTATCCATCTATATCTATATCCATTTTCCTATTCTGTCTCAATTATATGCCTGACTATACTGACAGCATATTATTATTCAGGCCTTCTTACTTCATATAGCTTATATGCAGATTATTCATACATATCCAAGGGAAAACCCCGAAGCCCCTTCAAAGCACTCAATTCGAATATTAATCCCAACTACTTAAATAATTTAATATTCATAATCGCCAATTGGCCGAAACCGCATAATATTTCAGCAGCTGCTTAACTCTGCAGGTCCTTATAGCCAATTTATTGTTGTTCTACTTATGCCGGCCGCAAAACCCCAAACGGAAATTTATACGCATTGAATTCAATTCGAGTGCTCTCACGACATGTGAGATCATTTACATTTAACTGGCAATTCGCAAATTTACAATTCAGTCGAGTGCAATTACTTAGAACGAGGGGGTCGGCGGGTCGAGGGGCTCGAGGGGGTGCCAAGGGGTCAGCCATATGGAAAATGACCAAGTAATCATTTTACAAAATCAACAAGCAACAGAATGAAATTCCCACAACGCCGCAACGACGAGTGGCATAAACAGCACATTAAGGAATAAATATATCAGGCAAATAGGTCGCTCGGCTGGCTGCCAGACGTGAGAAAGTGAAAGAGAAAGCAAATAAGATGAATGTGGCCAGGTCTGACTGACTGCGCAATGCGCGCTCAGCGTGAGGACTAGATGGATTATCACTAACTAAGGCTAAAACTAAATCTGAGTAATATGGAACTCATGCTCGTATGCTCTATAAATCAGAGATAAATACAAACTAATATACTCCTTTCGAGTCTATAAAAGCACACACTTGCACCAGACTGGACTGGCGGCCTATATAAATAATTTACTGCTTAGAGCGAGAGGGCTATAGTAATGGGCATTTGATATCTCTTTCTTGTTTTTATGACTATCGAATCGACCACAAATTTACTTTTTAGCACTTGGTCCCAGCTCGGGGCATGCTCATGTGGCACAAAAACTGGGCCCGCCACTGGATTTATGAGCAACAAATTTATGTTTGTTGCCTATTTTTATTTGACTTGCGTGCTTAATGGCCATGCCACCAGGACACTTCATGTTCGCCTCCAACAGCCAAGCCAACTCCTGCTCCTGCTCCTGCTCCTGCTCCTGCTCCTGCTCCTGCTCGCAGCTCATTCGCCCAGAAGCGATTTAGCGTCTCCCAGTCGACGCGACAATGGCAATGAACATAGACCTTCCAATGAACTAGTTCGTGACACACACATAGACACAGACACACACACACAGAGACACAATTATGATTGTCCTGCGGCGAAAGTGCTGCTTGAACTTTTCTCGCATTGTTGCCTCTTGGCTGAATTTTCATTGAGCCGGGTCACGCCTAATGAGCCTAATGCTCCACGCAATTGACATTTTACTTAAGGATTTCGCAAGAATTCCGTGTAATTAGAAAGCAATAACAATTACCGCACAATTATGAAGCTTTCGCTTAATCCCGGCTAAAGCTTATGCCGTTCCGCACTTCCGACTTGAGCCACAAAAAAACACAAATTAAGTGCATTAGGCATTAAAGGCCGCCAACTTAAATTAGAGCAGAGAAAGAAAAAATCGAATTGCTGGAAATTTATTATATTTATATGAAATTCCATCAAATTATTGTCCTTGAGTCGAGTTGATTCATTATTTTTCGCTAAAAGCCAATTGCGAGTGCTTGAAAATTGAATTGTTGTGAAAATTTGTTGTTTATGAAAAAGCATTAGCAAATTATGTGCTTAACTCCAACAAGGCCAGCCGCAGCAGCAGTAACAGCAGCAGCAGCTTTTGATAATGTTTTGAAGAGTTTTTATGTTTATTGATTCTGTGCGCCGAGTGCTTAAATGTTGAGTTAAGCAAACAATTTGTAGCTTGATTGAAAAATAGCTGAAATTAATTATTGCAATTTAACGAGTGCCAAAATTGTATCAAAATTTAAGCAGCTAACAAGTAAAAATTTAACTTGCATTTTAAATATGATTTCCTTGGATTTATGAGAAAAATTTATAAATATTGCATAAGAAAATTTTATAATAAATTTTATATTTTATTTTTATATTTTTTTTACATTTTATATTTTTTATTTTATATTTTATATTTCACATTTTATATTTTATATTATATTTTTTATATTTCATATTTTATTGTACAATATTTTTCTTTATTTCAGTATTAATTTTTTATTTTTAATTAATATGAAATAAAAAATGTAAACGTGAATAAAAATATATATGTTTTTATTTATGTATTATTTATATTTTAATAATTATTCTCTATATATTTTTTACTTTATTATGTCATTGAACAAAATAATACCATAATATATATATATTTTTTATATTAATTGAAATATATTATAAATTTTCTTCAAAAAGATATTTATAATTTATCATGCCACGGTTTCATAATTAAACCTCTTCGCTGCATATTTGCTATCAATTAACTTACAATTTTTTCTGTTCAACCCTTTTTTTCGTTAAATATTGATGCATTACATTTGCAGTGAATTCAATTTAAAGTAAAAACCGCATGAAATTTATTCAACCTTTTAATATTTTACTTTATTTTTTTTGGTAGTTCTGCTCGCTCCCTCTGCCTCTATAAGTACAAATTGAACCAAAAAAATATAAATAAAAAATTGCATCAATAAAATTTTGGTGTCCCATTGATGTCTCCCTTCTCGCAGTTAATGTCAACATTCAAATGTAATGAACGCACTGAGATATGAATCCCAGATCGAATATAAAATATACAAAAAACACACACAAACAAAATAAAGGCTGACAAACAAAATAAAATCAGAAACACTTTCTGGCCCAAAGAGCGTCGAACAAAAAGCATTCAAATAACGCCAGGTGACATTTACCGTTACAAAACAATAAAAAAAAGAAGAAAATTCCACAACAACAAAGGGGCACAGGAATCTCGGTAGTGGGGTCAACAAAAAATATGCCGAACTGGGGCGCTTTTTGCCCGAATGCCCGACAGGCGAGACAAAAATTTGACAGTCGATTGACAATACAGCCTATTGGCAGCAGCGGGCGGCACAGTGGTGCCAAGTCTATCAAAATTGAATATTAATAAAGCAGAGTTTTCATATTTTATATAGTTAACTTTATGTGTACAATATATGGTTAGATAATTAAATTTTACATTTAGTTTTCATGCATTTTATAGCTTTGCTTTCGGCTCATATAAAGCTGCTTGCGCGCCACGGTCTTCGGTCATGGGGTTAAGTTTAAGGGGGCGGTGCCATAAAAGGTCAGTTGAGAGAAAAAATTCTGCCCGTTGGGGTTGGAACTGGGGGGGTTTATGAGGCATCTTTGTGCGGGCGTCATAAATATTTGCACGCTTCGGCATGCTGAAAATAACTTTTTCTTCTCTCATTTTATTTTATACATATAAATACATTTGTTGTTGTTGTTGTTATTGTTGCTGTGGAATACCCTACGCAACGAAAAAGTTGCCCGCAGTGTGCGGCATATTAAATATTTTATATGTGCACTACACAGCCAGGACAGCGAGGGTCTGAGCCAAAGGACATGGGACATGGGACATGGGCGGGCTCTGCTGTGGGCGGTGAAGCTTTTATCGCTGCTCATGCTCATCATCAACCCAAAACGCTTCTGTCTGCCTTTCAGATTGGACTTCAGCCGCAATTACACGCACTGCAATGCCTCGCTGCTCGTCAACGACACGTTGGCCATGTCCGGGGATCAGCCGACATGGCTGAAACTGTTGCCGCCGCGACTGCACACGCCCGAGGTCATATTGAACACTTGGCTGCATTTGGGCGGCGCCCCCCAGGCGCCAATTGGCCTCATTATCGAACTGCCGCCGGCTCAAAGCGGCACCGGCTTCACCGGCTGCCTCCACACACTGCGCATCAATGGGCAGGCTCGCGAAATCTTTGGGTAAGTCTTCTTCAACAGTCTGGACACAGCCAGCGGCCAGCGGCCATTCGCCATTTATTGGCCCGGCCAGAAGCCGTAGGCCATAGTCTCTGGGTAGCTCACATAATGAGCAAGGCAAGTGAAGCGAAGTTATGACGGCGCCGCCTCTTAAATGTTTATGCCACATACGCATCTGAGCCGCCGGCCACGCCACAAAGTTGCAGGTAGCCCCGTAGGAAAGCTCTGCGGGAATACGTGCAGTAAAATCGTCTTCAGGATTAAATGAGCACTAAGCCCGGCCGCCGACGTCGACGTCGTCACAGAACAGTTGCAGAACTTGGGCACATCAAAAGAAATAAGCTAGCGAACATTCAGCCGTTGAAGTTTGCGGCGAAGCCTTGCGGAACAGAAGAATACGTCAATCATTAGCGTAAATAATTAAAGGAAAAATTAAACCCGAGAAGAACAAAAAGTATTCAAGAAGTTAAATCATCAAGTTCCATTCAAGACTTTCTGCAGAACTAGGAACAATGAGAGCAAAGTCAGGCAATCAAAGTAGGATCATAAGTGAAATGAGAACAATAGATGTCGCTGGATAGCCGACTGACTGCTATTGTGTTATCGATAAACAGACTTTTAGACATTTGTATTATAATCACTTCTGTTTGGCATCTTTTTATTAGAATAGATTGCACGGATAGGCATTTTTAAACAGTATTCGATAAACAGTATTCGGTAAAAAGTAATCGATCATAATCGATTTAAACTACATTCGATCAGTAATAGTCAATTGAACACATTTGATGAGCAGTATTTCATGCAATATATTCGACAATTAACAATCGATAATTTAGTTTAAAAGCATTCGATAAATAAAATTCGATAAGCCGACAAACCTTATTCCCTTAAAGGAATTTTAAAGCAATCGATATTCGATATTAAGACGATGTGCCCATGGTTTAGATGAATATATATAATATATTACTTCCATTAGCTTTGTATCATTATTATCGATAAGCGTCATCGGCTGCGTCAACCCTTTGACAGCTTAAGCCAGCAAATAGAAGGCAGACAAAATGTCAACGTTAAAAGGACATTAAGGATTAAACCAATTTTAGCACTTTGCAAGCGAAGGACTGTGTATAGATAGTCGTATAAGAAGATGGAGAGCGGAGTCGAGAAATGCGAAAGCCATTTGTCAGCGCATTAAAACGCGTTCGCAAACAGCCGGTCAGGGCGGACAACAAGACAAATGGTTAACGGGACGGGATGACACGCTGACAACAGTGGGTGGGAGGGGCTGGTCGTAGGCGAGTCCCGACTCGGACAATTGACATGCGAATTAGCAGCCGGGTAATGAAATTGGAGATGACACTAACCAGCCTTTTAACCCATCTGCCCCACCTGCTGCACCTAGCGACGCTCTGGATGGCTTTGGCATTACGGAATGCGGCTCATTGGCCTGTCTGTCGAGTCCGTGCCGCAATGGCGCGGCCTGCATCAAGATTGAATCGAACGAGCTGGACGAGAACGGTGACAAGGCTGAGAAATGGAAATGCAAATGCCCCACCGGCTACATGGGCCCCACCTGCGAGATATCCGTGTGCGAGGACAATCCCTGTCAATACGGTGGCACCTGTGTCCAATTTCCGGGCAGCGGCTACCTCTGCCTCTGTCCGCTGGGCAAGCACGGCCACTACTGCGAGCACAGTGAGTGTGATTTATCATATTCCCATTTTAATTCATTTACTTTAGCCTCGCGTGCCTTTTGCTGCCACAGATCTCGAGGTGGCTCTGCCCTCCTTCTCGGGCAGTGTCAACGGACTCTCCTCATTCGTGGCCTACACGGTGCCCGTGCCCCTAGAGTATTCGCTGGAGCTGAGCTTCAAGATCTTGCCGCAGACCATGTCGCAGATATCACTGCTCGCCTTCCTGGGCCAGTCCGGCTATCATGACGAGAAGAGCGATCACCTGGCCGTCAGCTTCATCCAAGGCTACATCATGCTCACCTGGAACCTGGGCGCTGGCCCACGCCGCATCTTCACACAGAAACCCATCGATTTTCGACTGGACGCGCCGCGTGTGCCCTACGAGATCAAAGTCGGCCGCATCGGCCGCCAGGCCTGGCTCTCCGTCGACGGCAAGTTCAACATAACGGGCCGATCGCCTGGCAGTGTCAGCCGCATGGACGTGCTGCCCATACTCTACCTGGGCGGCCATGAGATAGCCAACTTCAATACGTTGCCGCACGATTTGCCGCTGCACTCGGGCTTCCAGGGCTGCATCTACGATGTGCAGCTGAAGGCGGGCCAGGTGACCGTTCCGTTGCAGGAGACACGCGGTGTCCGAGGCCGCGGTGTCGGCCAGTGCGGCACGCGCGAGTGCCACAGGCATGCCTGCCAGCACGACGGAGCGTGCTTACAGCATGGCGCCACCTTTACGTAAGTATTTTTGAAGGGAACTTGGGATTTGTTAGGATGAAAATCTGATAGCTAGAAATATTTCGTAATGCAGAGAAAATATGTGGAAAATGGGCGGAAAAGTGAAAGATTTTTTACTATCCAATGAAACTGTTCAAAGATCTGTGTAAAAAGACATATATAAATTGTATTCTTTGCATCTTTTCGACTTATCGTAGCTGAGAGATATTGATGAAAGAGTTTCTAAGTCAAGACTTTAAACCCACTTTTTTAGAGATTTTCTTTATAATATAATAGAAATCAGAGAAAACTCTTTAAGCTAGTTCAATTATAAATCATTAATATATAATATAAATAAAGTAAAATCCTGCCCAATACTCCGACTATATTCACCTTGCCCCTGGGGCAGAAATCCTTCCCAAATTATTGCCTAAAATTTGTAGCAGCTGTCGCGCAACAGCCGTTAGTAAAGCTCACTAAAATTTAACGAGTCTCATATAAAATCTAATGATTTTGTTCTTATTTCCCGCACAGTTGCATCTGCCAGGAGGGCTGGTATGGCCCGCTCTGTGCCCAGGCCACAAATCCCTGCGACTCGTTCAACAACAAATGCTACGAGGAGGCGACTTGTGTGCCGCTGGTGAATGGCTACGAATGCGACTGTCCAGTGGGACGCACAGGCAAGAATTGTGAGGAAGGTGAGCGGAAATTGCCCATAATATTTATATATATATATCATCATATATATCACATATTCATATATATATATATATATATATATATATATATATATATATATATATATATATATATATATATATATATATATATATATATATATTTTTTTTTTTTTCACATATTCCTTAATAAATCCATATTTTATTATTCGCTTTGTAGAAATACGTTCACTTAGCGACGTCTCACTGACCGGTCGCCGTTCGTATCTGGCTGTGCGTTGGCCCTATCTCTATGACGGCGGGGATAAGCTGGGCGCCAAGCGCTCCCAAATGGTGAGCTATCGCAACTTCACCAAGAAGCTGCTGCCGCCCAAGCCCATCTCGACGCCCAGCACGCACTTCGTGATGAAGCTGCTGAACGAGGTGGAGAAGCAGCGCAGCTTCTCCCCAGTGCCGCTGATGGGCTCGAAGACGTTCGAGGAGCATCATCGCGTGCAGTTCTTCTTCATCGAATTCCAATTGCGTCCGCTCTCAGAGCGCGGGTTGCTGCTCTACTTTGGCACACTGAACAACAATCAGGATAAGAAGATTGGATTCGTGTCGCTCTCGCTGCAGGGCGGCGTTGTCGAGTTCCGCATCTCGGGGCCCAGCAACCATGTGACCGTGGTCAGGAGTGTGCGGATGCTGGCCATCGGCGAGTGGCACAAGATCAAGATGGCCCAACGCGGCCGCTGGCTAACGCTGTGGGTGGAGGGCAGCGCCTCATCGGCTCTGGCCCCATCCGCCGAGGTGCTGGTCGAGCCCGACGCACTGCTCTACATTGGCGGCCTCAAGGATGTCTCCAAGCTGCCGCACAATGCCATCTCCGGCTTCCCCATCCCCTTCCGTGGCTGCGTCCGCGGCCTCGTCGTCAGCGGCACTCGCATTGTTCTCAACGAAACGAATATCGTGGGTAAGTCACAAATGCACAAAATATGACAGCGAATAATTGATGACCTCCTCCCCGGCCAGCTGGAGCTGAAGCTGAAGCTGAAGCTGGCATAAAGCATTTCCCATTAATGAAAAGTATAAATATACTTTTGCATATATAAATCAATTAAATTAATAACCATAAATAATAGCCGCATGCAAGGCGAATGAGCCTCGCCAAAGATATGCAAATTCAGATTATAAGAAAATGGAAAAAGCAAAGAAATTTCTGGGAGTTCTTAAAAATAAATCATAAATATAAGAGCTATACATAAATAAATAAATAGATAAATAAATGATTAAATAAATTAATAAATTAATTATTAAATAATAAAATAAGTAAATTTAAAAAATAATAAATAAAAGAAATATAAATAAATAGTTAAATAGATTTAATAAAAGAAACTAAATAAATGTAATAGAATTTTCTGGGAGTTCTTAAAAATAAATCATAAATATAAGAGCAATACATGAATAAATAAATAGATAAATAAGTAGTTAAATAAATTAATAAATTAATTAATTAATTAACTAATAAAAACAATTAATTAATTTAAAAAAGTAAATAAATAATAGAAACATAAATAAATAGTTAAATAAATTAAATAAAATAAACTAAATAAATACAAATAAATATGAAAGATCAAATAAATATATAATTATATAAATAAATAAAAATAAAATATATAAATTATATATCTTTTAATAGCTCTCGTTTCTGATCGATTATTTTTCGAAGCTCCATAAAGTTGAGCAAGAAATTTGAATGACATCTTTTAGTGCATTTGGCGAGATATCAAGATAGATGTATATATAATATACATAATATAGTATATATTATAATGAATCAAGAAACTCTTATCAACTGAGTTGTTGAATAAACACACCTAATGAAGTCGTAGTTGTCATAATTCTCTGAGTCAAATCAATGAATCATTCATAGATTGGAAGATAATAAACACAAATAATGCAAATTTTGAGAACAACGGATCGAATTTGAGATAACATTAAAAGACAATAAATATTTAGTAGCTTGACCTATATTAAGATGAATTTTAAACAACGTAATTTGTGTAGATTATAAAAACTTGAAAACAAATATATATTATTTCATAATTTATTTACATATTTATATATTTTATACTTTATTATTTAATATATTTTATTTTATTTTATTTTTAATCAATTCGTTTTTAAAAATGCATCTTAACATAGGTATTTTATGTATTATTAATATATTATTTTACATATTATTAATTTAAATTTTTCATACGTTATTTACTTCTACATTTCATATATCTTTTATTTATAGAATCGCGTAACATTCGCGACTGCGATGGCACAGCATGCGGCGGCGACTCCTGCGAATCGGGCGGACACTGCTGGCTGGACGAGAAGCTGCAGCCGCACTGCATCTGCCCCGACTATGCCAAAGGCGATCGCTGCGAGTACTCGGAGACCTGCAAGCTTATACCCTGTAAAAACAATGGACGCTGCCTGCGCAGTGGCCGCTGCTCCTGTCCCAATGGCTGGGGCGGCTTCTACTGTGAGATTGGTAAGTACCCGAAGTGGGAGCTGGAAAGGGGCGTGTCTGAGCCAGGTCAATGACCTCAATGTGGCTCTAATTGAAAGTTTTTTGGATGCGCTGCGCAAAACTGTTTTGTTTCTCTCTTAGTTCATAATTGCCAACTCGTGTGTCGAGCTGTCATTTCCTGGCTGCAGCCGGGCTGGAGCAGGTTGTGGGGGGCCAGCCAGGCCAGGCAATTCGTCATCGAATTAGTCAAGCGCCAGATGTTTAGTTAGTGCTTAATGTCCGCAGCAACAATAAAAAGAGTAGAAGCAACAACAACAGCGGTAGTAGTAGCTGGGCAACAATGAAAGGCATAAATCATTTCACTTGAAAATCTTCAAAACGAGTTTCACAAATCCCCAGAGCCAAGTTGAAGTTCAATGTGTCAGCAAAGTAAAAGTTGAGCTTACAGCAACAAACAGAAGCTACAACGAGCGAAGATCTTAAAATGTCAGAAAACTGATTTTATTTTATTTTATTTTATTTTTTTTTTTTTTATATATATAGAATTTGCTTTTATCTGATGTTCTCGGTTCAAACGCCGAAACAAGTTTTCAATTTCGAATGCTAAAAGCAAACGACAAAAACCAACAACAGCAACCAAATACAATCTAACACAACAATATTATTATTATAATTAGAGATCTACAGCGAGGGGGAGAGATGAAAGCAAAACCATTAACAGCACCACGAATCTTACGGTTCGATGCGCAGCGGGGTCAGGAAGTTGATGTCGCAAAAAAAAATAAACCAAAAATAACGCTCAAATTAGTGATCTACAATATATATTATACATACATACATACAACAATAAAATAGAAAAGCGTAATTTGCATGACTGGGAACTTGCTTTAAAATTGGCAAGAATAAACCCATAGGAAATTCTGCGAAAAAAAAATGTTTGTATAATTAGCAAATGGAACAGAACTCGGGCGGGCTCAGAAAATAAAGAAAAAAAATTAATAGAAATTTTAGAGGAAATAGAGTATATCTATATATATTAAGAGATTTATTGCTGCAATAAATGAACAAGAAATTATTTAGAAATAATTTAAATGACAATACGACGTTTGTCGGGTCATTATAAAATTATTATTAATATAAAAAATAAAATATACTTATACATATATTCATCGACCTTTCTTTAAAAATATTATATCTTATAATAATAAAAATAATAATAATAATATAAATAATATAAATAATATAAATAATATAAATAATATATATCCTATATATACATATGTATATATAAGGAACAAGCTGATTTCATATATGTATCTGTCTGTCTATCAGTCTGTCGATCTGTCTGTACAGCTCTCTGTTTGCCTAATAGTCCCTGTTAATATATAAGGCATGCCTCTGTAACACCCAGAAGCAGCTCAGAGCAGAGGCAAAACAGTTGAGCCAGAGCAGCGTCATTGCAGAGCTATTGGCAGAGCCAAGGCAGCGAAGCAGCGCTGCAGAGGACCAATACAGCGATGGTTGAGTGACCAGCAGAAGTTTTCGGGATGCTCGAATCAGCAGCGAGCCTTCCCATTTGCCACCCACTGATCAAGTGTGAAAACTAACGCTTAGAAATTCTCAATAGTTGAGTTCAACTCGGAGCAGGAATGGAGTGGGTGTCGTGGCTTCCTATAAAAAGGCGAGCCTGCGCAGCGCTGCTTCAGTTGGTTTCCTGATCTTGTGGTGTTCAGTGGTGCAGTGTGCTGGTCCTGGTCCTTAGTTAAATGTAGTTAATAATTTTAAGTACTACATTAAGTTGGATTGTCATAGCTATAGTTAATAACTTTAAGAAATTGTTTGTAATAATTTCACTAGTAAATATCTCCCGCTCTCTGAGGAATAAGGAATTCGGAGAAATGGTAGATGGGATGGGAGAGATGAGATCAGATCTGTAAAAGGAAATTATGAGCAAGAAGCCTCTCGCTCGATTAATAAAGTACAAGGAATGTAGCAGCACTCATACATAGACAGAGTGTGAGTACAAGCAAAAGAGCTGGTGGGAGCAACGGAGCCCTCGCGTTATTCCACTTCGTCTTGTGATTGGTCAGCTTTGTTGAGAGCACAAGTGGACAATGTTTAAGAGTTAAGCACGAAGAGAGTGTCTGTAATATATGTAATATTACGATACGCAATGAGCAATACGTAATATTGGAATACGAATTACATTATATAAGTTACGTAATACGAATTACGTAATATTAATAACGTTATACGAATAACGTAATACGAAAAGTAATACAAAAAACGGAATACAAATAACGTAACAGGTCTTAAAACAAATATACTAAACCAATATACTCTTTTCATTTCATAAAGGAGTAAAACAACTGTCTAGTGCAATAAAGCAATTAAGAAATCGTAAAAAATCTGTGTGCTTATAAACGTAGATAGACTGATAAGAAACGTGAATTATAATAGTCAACAAAGCTTATAAAGATTTCAAATTAGAATCAATTTTGAAACAAACTTTTGTTGCATTTATGCAAATTAAAATCATTTATCAAGCGGCATTGCGCGAATTAAGTATTTTTATACAAAGTTGTAGAAGTCAGAAGGGATTTAAGGAGTCTTTAAAAATTATAAACAAATTATATATAAATATAAAAATACATATATATTTATATATATATTATTTATTTATATATTAAATCTGACTATCTCCCATTATCCACTACCCTAAACTTGTGCCATTTTCAATACAGAATACAGCAACAATTCCTTATTTAAAACACATTTAATTAAAATGAGATAAAAATTTCCTCCAACTATTTACGCAGGAAGCCTAAAACTTTTGGCCATAAAACAGAGTTTTATGATTATTTGGTTTGTGGCCAGGCTGAGTTATTCAATTGGCAGTTGGCATACAATCAGCTAGCGGATAGCTGGATAGCTGGCTGGCTGGCAGCCTTTCACTTATTAGCAAAGTGAATTAACATGCCACTAATAACAATAAGCCATAAACAAGCTGGTGAAAACACGAAGCAACAAGTGCAATCAAGTTGAGTGGCAGCAAAATGGAGAAGAAAACAAAACGCAAATTCATAATAAGAATCCAAAAAGTGGAAACCACAGCAGCATACCCAAAGTAGAAGCAGCAGAAGAAGCAAAGCAGAAGAAGAACTCGTAGATCTTGTTAAACAGATTAGATAGCAGCGGCCAAAGAAGCACCAAACGAGATCAGGGACTTGCAGACAGACAGAAAGACAACGGCCAAATGGCATAATGAGCCAGACAAAGCCAAAGTTGATAATGACAAGGGAGCTAAGTTCTCTGAGAGTAGTCGCCGTAGAGATACCCTATATTGGAGTGGCAAATACTGATTATAGTATGGAAATTCTTTAAGTAATCTATATTTATAGTTCTCAGTTTAATTTGAATTGAATTTATATATTATATACCCTATAAAATTTGAATATTTCGAGTGCAGTTTTCTAGACTGTATGTGGGGAAAACAACATATTCATGGTATTATTTAAGTATTAAATGCTATAAGAAATAGCATAGCCAGAAAAAGCAGTAGTCGAACCGAAAATACCCTTTCCAAAATTACCGAAAACTCTAAAAATTTACATAAATTGAAGCCTCATGATAACTATTTGTTGAGACAAAATATGACAGGATATTTAAAATAATATATAGTTGATAGCATAAGAATTATATACGTAAAAACTGTGGCTTTAAATTTAAATTTTTATGGTCAGTTTATTTTACGAATTTTATTAAATTTATTTGCATTTTGGATTATTTTTTTGATTTATTTTTACATTTTGTTATTGTTTTTTTTTTTTTATTAAAATTTAATTATAATATAAAATTTAAATAAAATAATTATACTCTTATTGTATATCATATTTTATTTAAATTTTATATAAAATTTTTTATTTGTATAATCAATTTAATTTAAAATGTTAAAATAAAACATTTCAATCATTTTTATACTTCTTTGATTTCCTGGCTTATATTTTTTATCTTTTTACTTTTCATTGCATTTTATTTATTTAAATTTTTTTAAATTTAATATAATTATATTTATTTTTTATTTAATATTTTATTAATTTTTTTAGCCAAAATTTAAATATTAAATACTTAAATTATTTTTTTTAGTTATATTTTTTCGTTCTAAATTTTAAATATTTTAACATTGACAAAAAAATAAAGATTTTCAAGCTCTTCAATCTTTTAAACTTTGCAAAATCCCTGACAACTACAATATACTCTTCGACTTGTTATATTGATCAACATAAGTCTATTGTGAATGATGAAGTAAATTGCATTGCTGCGACGCTGCTGCTGCCGTTGCTGCTGCTGCTGATGCTGTAATTTCATTATGCATTTGTAGCACACACAGACACACAGATAACTGTAACATGTGTACATGCAATATGTTTTATGCATTTTAACTAGCGTGCTCTCTCTCTCTCTCCCTCTCCCTCTTTCACAGCTCTCAGCAAGCCAACAACACCGAGCTTCCGCGGCAACAGTTACCTGATCTTGCCGCCCCCTCGCATACCGATGAAAGACAAACGCCGCGGCCCTTCGCTCTATGCGCGTCCGCCGCGCGAAGCCGTACAAATCTCGCTGAACTTCTCGACCATCGAACCGGATGGGCTATTGCTCTGGAGCGAGCACAATCAGCTGAAATTCTTGGGTCTCGGACTGGAGAACGGCCACCTGAAGCTGGCGAGCAATCTGCTGGGCAGCAACAATGACACCGTGCAGGCGGCAGCGAGTGGCTTCATTGCCGATGGCGCCTGGCACGGCACCAGCGTGCTCCTGGACCGCACACGGCTCGAGCTCCAGCTGAATGGCGCCGTTATATTCACGGAACGATTGCCCGAACAGAATCGCAGGCTGACGACAACACCAACGACTTCGCTGCAGCGACGCGGCGGCAAGGAGCCAACGATTAGCTATGAGGATATTTTCTATCTGGGTAAGTGCTGGTCACACTGTGCACAGCCTAACGTATTTCATGCTTTGCATGCACGTGCATGTCTCCTAGCAATTAAATTAAATATGTTTATTGTTGCGGACTTACCTTCTATGGTTTGTAGTTCGTAAATACTGCTGATTGTTTATTGTCCGACTTCGAATTGATCAAATTCATAAAATCCACTCGCGACGCGCGCCTCAGCCACAAGTGTTAACTCGCATGGAACTGTAACGCCGGCGCAGCTGTGCAATGCAGAAAGACGCGTTGCGAATGGATTAGCTGTGCGCGAGAGCAGGATAGCTGCGAACTTTCGACACTGTGCACTGGGCAGAGAACGTCTGCGCGAAGCTAATTTAATACTTGTTGCGTTTTGCTTGGGATTCTGATATCCACGTTGCGCACACTTGCTACACTTTCAAAGTTTACATGGCAAACGTTCACACCGAATGTTAGGCCAACAACACTATTCACAACATTCACAAAAACTCACAACACACCACTGCGTTCAGAGGGCTTTAAACAATTACTAAGTCTCAGTTAATAGCGATGTGCAACGGCTCAAAACATTGAGTGATCGCATATCGATAAGCAAAATATCGCTGTTATGCGCAGATGATCTGTTAACAGGAGCTTGAAAAATCCAGCAGAGCGCTCCTATATTTAAATGAAAGCTTATTGCTTATAAAACAATTTTATGGGATTCTAGTAAGACAGCCTGCTAAAAAAATATAAATATCAGCTTTTCCGTGCAAGTACATACAAATAACTAAGTCAAGCAGCCGCTTTTTTAAGAATCTTCATAGTTAACGCTGTTCATTAACAGAGCTCTGTTAACGCACAGCTGAGCTCACCACTTGCAGAGAGTTGGCAGCGCTCGATTTTTTACATACAAATTTTAACGTCTATTTGAATTTTCTGCTATTCAACAGGTGGATTCCCCAATCAGGAGTCGGTGAGCAAACGGACACAGGGACGCTTTTACGAACCATTTAAAGGCTGCCTGCAGGACATACAATTCGGCGCTGAGCCCACAGCCATTATAAGCGATTTCTCAGCATACCAAGGCGAAAATATTGGCTCTTGTGATTTGCACGGTGACGAGCCGATTGTTGTATAAATCGACAGATGAATCAAAAAAAAAAAAAAGGAAAAAATAAAAATAAAATAAAAATCTGAAAAAGAAAGTAATAGTAATAAGACAACAAATTGTATAACCAAAAATATTCGTATATTAATGTGAATTACAATTAAATAATTGTGCGGACGAAATTTCAAGTAAAACTGAGGACAAGAAACGTAAAAAATTTCAAAAATTTAGACGTTTAAGCTTAAGTGTTAAGGGAGTTTATATTTGCAAAAGCCTCCTCTTTGAAAACCGAAAACCATTTTAAAATATATACAGTCGAGGCAAACGAAATGAAACATAATTTTGTAAATTTTATAGAAATAACTGACAGAAAAAAAGGAGAAAAAAATGAAAAAGAAAAAGTTTAGACAAGTAAAAGAAAACAAAAAGAAAATGGAAATGAATGTGGTTTATCAATAAATCAAGAAAAAATACTAAACAAAAAAATACTTGAACAAAAATTGTAGTTTAGGTTCTAAATCTAGCAAAAATACCAGATACTTCTCTTACGTACATAAGTGATATTTAATGTGGAATAATGATAAAAAAAAAAGAAAAAAAAACAATGATAAAATGAACTTAAAGACATGCTCCTTAACCAAAAGACATTTCTCATTAGAATATATAAATATGTGTGTAATATTGTTTTGTTGAGCCAACGTTTTTGTTATGCAAATGTGTTATATATATTTATATCTCAATATACCTTATTGTGTTCTCTAATCACAACTTCTCTATACTGCCCTCTAGCAAAAAAAGAAAGAAAAACTCAACAATTTTCTGCCATTATAATTTGTTAAATAACTTTCAAATTTAGTTAGACTTAATATTGTTTTGTAAAACAAACACTCAAATTGAAGCCATTTAGTTGCCTTGTAGTAAGTTAGTTATATAACTCGCGCTCTGATTTATGGTTTTCGTCAGGCATCTATTCAACAACTTTGACTCTACGTATGAATTATGGAAACAAAATTATACAATACAAATAAATATTCTTATAAAAATGAAATCAAGTAGTAAACAAACCGAAAAACAAAACAACAACAAAATATATATATACATATATACAATACTTTATTATACAAGTAAAAGAAAAAGAAGAATGTAACCGAAATTACATTAAGTATGTAATAATTATTTCGAGTTATAATTTGAACAAATAAAAAACAAAAATAGAATGAGTTAAGCTCAGAGCAGTGTGCTCGCCTTTCATTGCTTTTGAGCTGACTGTACCCGGGTTGCCAGCGTTGCCAGATACCAGAACTATTCCATTTCATTGTAACAGAAAAGTCTTTTCGAAAAACTCCAGCAAGACGGCTTTTCACGTTTACTGTCCTTGGCTTTTTTGGCACCTGAGTCCTTTTCATCGTTTTCAGCACAAATTTCGTTGGCTGTAAGAATATATACTTATATATATATCTCAATTTATATCTATATCTATATGTTGGCTTATCTTACCCAGCTCCACAAAACAGTTTCGCACATTCAGCCCACTCACGGGCGACGTTTCCATGAATATCAGATCTTGCACCGCCGCAAAAGCATGTGCTTCACTCTGACTTATCACCCGATTCGCTTCCATATCCGATTTGTTGCCCGCAAGCACAATCACCAGTTTAGGCGACTGCTCTTATACATATATAAATATAAACTGAATTTCGATCGACTCACATTGCTATTTCTGAGACATACCATTTCCCTTAGTTGAACCACCCAATCCAGTGCCACCTCAAAGCTGTCGCGACTCTGTATATCGTACACAACAACAGCGCCTTTGCACTGGCGATAGTACGTGAATATTAGATTCCTAAAGCTGAATCCCCAGCATTATTTCAGGTCCCATTCGAAATTCTATTTCTATCTGATCTTACCGCTTCTGTCCCGAAGTATCCCATATTTTCAACTTCACAACTTTGTTCAGCAGGCTGATTGTCTTCACCCTAAACTCAGCTCCAATGGTGGGCGTTATCTTTGACGGATTGGGCCCTATATCCGATACGAATCCCTGCAGCAGCGACGACTTGCCCACAGCTGCATCTCCGACCAGCATCACTTGATATTTGGCATTTTGCCGGAAACTCAGTCGCGAGAGCCGTTTCATTGCGAACGATCTGCACTCGACGACCTCACGTATATAACTATATATTTCTAAAGAATATACATTTCTGACAGACTCATAATTTATTTTATAATAATTATACTTATTATTGTTGAGGTGTGCGTATACAATAATATCGAGAAACCATCAAAGTCAAGCTGATTCAGCTTTAAACTGCGGTTGTCAAGCATCCTCTCTCACTCTTTCACATTTTCTCTCTCTCTCTTTCAAATTTTCTATCTCTCTCTCACACACTCTCTTTTTTGCTTTCTCGCTATGTTTTCTTGATAACAATGATCTATAAATATATATCAAGAATATGCTTCTCGGGATTCACAACTTTTACTTTATTTGTATATATATATCACATATGGGGATTACTGATATATATAATATATATATATATATATATATATATATATATATATATATATATATATATATATATATATATATATATATATATAGAGAGAGAGAGAGAGAGAGAGAGAGAGAGAGAGAGAATTTCTTCTTGATAAATAGTACGTGAGTATCCGTTAATCTTAATTTTTAACGAGAATTTCTTCTTTTATATAGCTATCCATATAATATGAGGTTCATCTATATGGAAAGTCAAAAGCAGACGATCAGCCTCAGTTCAAGATTCCAATATAAAACTCTAAGAACCTAAATATATTCTAGATTCGTTAAAAAAAAATATAAAATAAAATATTTTATTTATATTTTTTATTGTTTAATATTAATTTTAATTGTAATATTATATTTATTTTTAAGATATAAAGAATTTAAAATAAAAATATTAAATTATATATATTATATTATAAATTATATTATATTATATTATTTTTACCATCTATAGCTAATGTAGCTTCGTTAATCATATTTAGTTTCTATATAGTACGGATATATTGCTAGATGTACATGGTACACATCACTCTAGAGTATTCCACAACTGCAGCCAGAATCCTTATCTAATCTGGAGAGCTCGGAGCGTTTGCGCGATTTGAGTTCATCAGCTGAAAGAGATATTTCCGTCTGAGATCTTAGGTAAATCTCTTGATCTTGCGACTTACCAATAGCAATAAAAATTTCATGAATATTCGTGCCCGTTTTGGCCGACGTCTCCATGAATATATAGCCATTATCTCGAGCATATTTGCTCATCTCGGCGGAATCAACGCCCAGACTATCCCACAGATCTGATTTGTTAGCTGCGATGGCTATGACCAAAGTTGGCGCTAGCTAAGGGAGATATATAGTACATATATGTATGATATTTGACTATATATAAAGACAAACCTTTTCACGTAATTCCTTGATCCACATTTTGCTGCAAACATAACTATTCCGATCCTGTACATTATAGACAATCAGCGCTGCCTGAGCATCCTTATAATACATATGCGCCAGGCCCTTCCAACTGATCACAATCAGATAAATTACTATATATATACATATAGATGTAGGATAGATATATATACCGCTCCTCGCCCGCCACCTCCCACGCATCGAACTTAGCCTCTTTGTCCACATACAAACTGGAGAACGATGCAACCAGCGTTTTTTCCTCAGATATAACAGACTTCCCGTTGACAAAGTACGAGACCATAGAGGACTTGCCCACCGCTGCCGCGCCCAATATTACCAACTTGTAGCGCTTGATCAGCCAGGCGATTGTCTCCCTATGCTTAGCCGCCGGCGCGCCTTTATTCAGGCGCAATTGTACTTTAGCCTTGGGCATTGCGAGTTCTCAGTTCCGAACCATCCGAACGCGACTGAAGTAGGAACTTCATTTCACCTTATCGTAGACCTTTGTTCTTAAAATATTCGAAGCGAAACTAGCTCTTGTGATTAATTCTGAGCCAGTCCGACTCTCTCTCTCTCTCTCTCTCTCTCTCTCTCTCTCTCTCTCTCTCTCTCTCTCTCTCTCTCTCTCTCTCTCTCTCTGTATTCTATTCAGAAAATACAATTAATCATTAAGTAGTCATATATGTATATAATATATATAACTCCTGTTCCAGCTGGCGATCGAGTTTTTCCACTTTGAACAGGTTCTTCAATAACTCTAGAGCGCAGCTTGATCAAATTATTTTTTAGATTAATATTTATCTTCTAACAAATCTTGTGCTTTGAACTAGTTCATTTTGTGCTCTCATGCCAACTAGTTCTCACACATTTCAGAATTTTTTAACCATTTTCCTTTCAGCAATTTCAGTATCACTAAAGAACTAGTTCCATTTATGCTACTGAATAAATATTAATTCTATGCAAGCTATTTCAAGACTGATGTGGAAGATTTAAATTTGATTTGATTTTGCGAAGGCAAGCTAATTTGAACTGGTTCGGCAATGTGGAACCAGTATATCTTTTACGGAGTAAAGTGAACTGGTTCGGCAATGTGGAACCACTATATCTGTTGCACACCAAATGTTTACGACTTTCACAAAGATGTTTTATACACAAATAAGTTACACTCTCTTTTAGTTCTTTTGAACTAGTTCATTATATTATTTTTACTAATTTTGGGCAATGCCAATGGAACTAGTTTTAACTAAACTTTAACAAACAAATATACCTCTTTAAAAATATAAAAATATAAATTTAAATACTATTCAAATGCATGCTCAACTTTCTGAACTAGAACCAATGAACCGAACGAGCAAAAATATTAAATTAAAAAAAGTTAAATAAATTTAAAAATTAAAATTGAATTCTGTTTGTCGAATAACTTTCAACTAAACTCCATTAAATGTTATTTCGATTTTTATATATGTGTATATATATACGATTTTTATTATAAATGTTTAATTTTTAAATACATACATACAACATAAAAATTATAAATTGGAAAAAATACACACAGCTGTTTAGGCGTCGCTTCTTTTCACACGCTGATTCATTGATTTTTTCTTTTTGTTTGCTTGGTTGATCGCTGGTTGATATATATATAGATAAATATATACACTTGTATATGTATATATAGATCTATATATAGTAAGTAGATTAGAAATCAAATACGATTTGTGAACCGAGATAAACAAATTGTGAACTTATCTTAAAGTATTTTTCTTTTAGCAAGTTTTCAATTTGTGTTTCTTCCAAACTTCAACTTGACTTCATCTTATATGTTGCATAAGAGGCTTTACGATAATTGATTTGTATTTTATTTAGTTTTAGGTATAGCATTAAATCTTTGATTGTTGCTAGAATGTGAAATGATAGTAGAATAAAGAATAAAGCTAAACATAAGTGGAACCAAAAAATTTATAACTATGAATAATTTCTTTCAATTTGTTTTGTATTTTTTCATTCCTTTTTTTTTGGATTTTCATTAGATTTTGTTTTGTTTTTCTTCTTTTTTTTATATGTGTATATATATATAATTTATATAAATTGCAACTATCACACGTGCCCAACGCAGCTGGAGAGAGCCGGATAGGCACACACATTGCCACAGATCGAGGACGAGCGATTCTTCTCTGCTACAGATCTGATCTGAACTGAACCAAAACTGAACTGATCTTTCGCTTTATCTTCACTATATATATATGTATATATATATGATTTTATCTCTTATTTGGAACGCTGCTGAGAACAACTGCAACTGGAATTTTTTCGGCTTGCGAAAACTTTTCTTTCTTTCTCTCAAGTTTTTTTCTTTCATTCTTTTTTTATACAATGCAAATTTTCTTTAAACACTTCTACGACACGACGTGAACTTGAATCCGCTTTCATTAATGTTTACGTTAAGTTTTATTGAGATGAAATCGAAGTGGGAGCTCTCTAAGTGGCGGCTATGAACTATGGGGCCCAGATATAGTAGAAATATTGCTGTAAGAGCGCTTTAGTCGCTTGGTGTTAACGGGGCTATGTGTTGTTGTTTTCTCATTTTATTTAAACTAACTTTTTGCTTTACGTTTTGTTTGTTTTTGTTTTCCATTTAATTTAATTTATAATTAATATTATCTTTATGTGTTTCATCATCATCAATCATGAAAATTAAATTGTTCGCCCCTATGAGCCGGCATTAGTTTTAAATTTTAAATAATGTTTTTATTTATAATTATCAGCATAAACTTTTCAAATCTCTCGTTGGAAATTTCATTTTCTGCAATGACAAAAAGCAACCAATTTAAAATTGAAATTCTATACGATCCAATTAATTTCGCTGATGGGCGCACACAACACACACCTACAAAGGGACATCACTTGCAACAGTTGTTCGTCGTTTGAGTTGATTCGTTTCCATTTGGCTTTATAACAGTTCCAGGATTGTTGTCATTCTTGGGTAGTTTCTTGGCTATACAAATAAATGTTTATATATATATTATTATTTATTTTTTGGGTAAATATATGATTTGTGGCTTACCAATTGCCAAGAAGATATCATTGACATTCATGCCCGTCTTCGCTGACGTCTCCATAAACAACAAACCATTCTCCTCGGCATATTGCTTCGCTTCATCGAACTCCACGACGCGAATGTTCGATAAGTCCGCCTTATTGCCAGCGAGCGCAATGACAATGTTCGGTGAGGCCTACAACAGAACAAATTGTTTATATAATAAATAATACAAATAATGAAATTAATAGGCCTTGCCGATTCACAGAGCTCTTAGCAAAACAAACATTCTGCTAATGGTATTGAATTGTTGTTTGAAATCTTGTTGATGTCAGCACTTGAGTCATTTAAGAAAGAGTTAAAATTCTAATCAAAACTTATATAGCTTGATTAAGCTTAAGTCAATTGCCAAATTCAAGGCCCTTAATTGATGGACTTTAGTCTTCGCCAAACCTTGCACTGGCCATAATTTCGTAATGAATGCAATGAGCCGCAAACAATGACGGAAATAATAAATGAGTTCAATGCACAGTCGAAAGCTTCAATTCATTAAATAAATATATATGTGAATAAATATATATGTATATCCATTAAACAGACAAAAACAATTCTATTTGTGTTTATGAGCACATTCAGCATGTTGTCCACTTGTGATCGCTTAAGAGAAATGAAGCAGAGTTCATGTGCTAAGTTTACTCACTTGTTTATGCAGTTCCTTGACCCAGGTTTTTGCACGCTGAAAACTGTCCTGATTTTGTATGTCATAGACAACGATGGCGGCCTGCGCACCTCTATAATACATGGGAGCTAAGCTGTGATACCTGTAAGAGGACAATTGTTTTAGACAAATTTTAAAAAGTGGTCTTAAATATCAATACATATATAAGTGAATTACTTAATTTTTATCTACATTCCTAATGACTTGCAATTTTTCAAGCCACCCTCTTAACGTAGGGTGAAACAATCATGTTAATTGAAGCATTAACATTTGAATGAATGGTTACATTAACATTGAAGCCTTCACATTTGAGTTAACCTCAACGGCTAATAACACTTATAATTACATTAAGGCTCACATGATTGTGAATGTTAATGTTAACATTTATATTCACATGAATATTGAAATATGAACATGAACATTGAAGCTAACATAAAATTGAATGTTAACATAATGCTTTGCTGTTTATAATTACGTTATAGCCTTAACATGAGTTTGTACAGTAACATTAGCATTAAGGCTAATATGAAAATTCATTACATTATTGTTGTATTAACATTAATGCTATTATTTACATGATATTTGAATGATAATTAACATTACCGTTAAACTTAACATCTATAATAAATGAGCTCATGATATTTACATGATATTTAACATTAACATTAAACTTAACATTTTCTATTTCTATTTCAGACTTACCGCTCCTGACCGGCTGTATCCCAGATCTCGAACTTGACCACTGTATCCTCTATGCAAATGGTTTGTGTTAGAAAGGCCGCACCTATCGTGCTCTCCTGATATTCGTGGAACTGGCCCTTGACGAAGCGCAGCACCAGCGACGATTTGCCAACAGCCGATTCGCCAAGTAGCACCAATTTGAATTGGCAACTTTTATTCTGCGAGGTGCCGTTGGGACGTTGGGCGGCTCCAGAGCCGGACCCCCCGCTGCGTGGTGTTGTTGCCATTATATTTCTGTAGTTGGTGTTGTTGCTGTTGTTATAATTGCGCTTAAAACGTAGGAATAAGCCTTTTGGATGCGAGATTTGTTGCGGACGGTCAAAAAAGATTCAATTTTCTGTCAATCTCTCACGCTAGCCAGCTCTCTACTCTCTCTCTCTCTCTCACTAGTTATATATATATATATGTATATATCTCTCTCGTTGCCTCTGTCTGTGTGTATATCTAGAAGAGAGAGAGTAAATTTTAATGCAGGAATTTGTGAGAATTTCGCGGCTGGCTGATAAATAATCAAATAATGCCGTCAACGTCATTGGCCGCGTGTGGCGCCTTCAGTATTTGCATCCGCGCTAATCGAAATTAATTAAACATGTCACAAAAGCACAAGAACTCTCATTTTATATATGTATATAGAACTGCTTATCGCTGAACTGAAGAGGCAGAGCATAAATCAGAAACGCCCATTAAAATTAATGAAATAGTGAATATTTTGAAAAGGAATCAAATGAAAGATAAAAGAATTAAATAAATTACACAACTATAGTCGTATATCCTAGAGCTTAAAGCTATTGCATTTTAAATTAAGGAGCTTTTCCAGCAAAATCTCAGCAATGCAACAAGGCCGACTGAAGGCCGCCCAGTTTATCTACACATCAGTTATAACTGCATATCATCTGAATAACTGGCATATAGAAAGCTTTTCTTTTGGAATTACACTATACGTACAATATATGCTAATTGAACGACAAAGTTCAATGTCAAGAATACTTGCGTGTCAGCAACAAACACAAACAAACACACACACACACACTCACTCAGTTAATTGCGAATTGCGCTAATCACAACAACAACAACAACAACATTAGCAAAGAGCAACTAGGGGAACTACTAAAAATACTTCAAACACGCGCAACACAATAGGCGAAACCTTAAAAATGTTTAGGCGCAATTATTGTTTTCATGTCTAGGTCTATGTATACATACATATATACATATATATATGTTTGTTTGTCAGTTTTTAAGACTTTCCTCATTGTTTCTTCAACTTTTTCAAGCAGCCCCTAAACAAAACACAAACTCAGACAAATGTAAATTGTTATCAGTTAAATGTCTATCTTATCTGACTTACTCATATTATAGTCAACAAATTGCTCACTTTGGCTACTACAGAAATAATACAAAAATTAAACAAATATGAGCGAAACGCGCCCATAAACAACACTAAAAGTTTGTATGTAACAGTAACAGAGTAAGAGGCAATCTGTAAAGCTTAACAGTGTGACTATAGCAGTCTGTCAGCCTTAACAGTGCTACTGCAACAGTAAAAGTCTTTAAGTAACATAGCCAAAACTTACTTAAATGTTAGCTAACATAAATAGAGCATGCTGATTTTCGTTCCCAGCAGAGCAGAAAATACCCCTACATTAAACCAAACACTGATAACAAGAGCAACTCAAGAGTAAAGTCGAGGGATTATTATAAAAATATGTTGGGCGTGAATCACACAAGTTTTTTTAGTACCATAAGTAACTAGAAACGCGCTAGAATTAAATCAAATTCGCAAACTCCCACATTAAACACACTCACACACGCGCGTTCACATTTCGTCTCTGCAATTAATTAACAGCAAAATGCTAAACTGTACAGAGAAATCGAGTGTAAGAGCGACAACAGATTTGGAAGCGAGATTGATAAACGCGGATCTCGCTTTGATGAGAACAGGCTGAAAGCGGATATGTTAAGCAGAGAGAGAGAGAGAAAGAGAGGAGGCAGAAAGAGGATGCGGGCAGCAGTGTGCAGGCACTGGACAATGCGACAAAAGAGCGCGACAAAAATCAATGCAAAATGAATTACAGTTGTCAGGCGGGTAAGCGTAAGCGGGCGGGCAGGCAGGCAATGCAAGAGAGAAAGTGAAATGCGGCGCATTTCGTTATTGTTGGTATTATTAAATTAAGCGTCAAAGCAACGATGCAACGTGAACACAAATCGAATCAAAACTTGATGCACTAACATTTTCCTACATTTTCTATTGTTTGCTGTTTGCTGTTTGCTAGGAGAGCCGTTTGAGGTTTTGGCGCTTCAGAGCAAAGTGCAAACACACACACAAGTAAATAGAAGAATCAAGTTGTCAAGCACGACTTACACACACATGCACAAACTCAAATATGCCAAATGTATGAATGCGAGTGCCGCTCTCTCTCTCTCTCTCTCTCTCGCTGGCTGTAAAAGTTTTCACTTGTTTTTGTATAACTGTTTTGTCGTATTACAATTGTATTAGAGGTAAATTATTAAAGTCTCTCCTCAGATTTTAATTAATCGAAAGATCACATGATTTTCAACAGCAAAAATTATAAATTAAATGAACAATATTGATAAATGCTTTTGCAAACACCGCGAATGACGATGCCAACAGCTCAACAGCTGGCGGTGAACAGCTTAAAGAGCGTAGTAAATTAGGAATCTTAAGGCATGTTGCTTTGATCGTACCGAACGGGGGCCAACAAAATTAAACGGACACAAGCGGCGCGCAACCCCTTTCGAGGAAAATTCAATAAAATATAAAACAACGGTACTGGGACTAGTCCGGAAATTACCGTAGGCAACACTAGAACAGCTGACGATGCGTCATTCACACAGCAAACAAAACGGCTGACACACACACAAGAGAGAATAAGTGGCAAAGGGAAAGAGAGCAAAAGAGAGCGCAATCCATTTACAATTGGAGCCAGTGACATAGGAACGTTGCTGACAACATAAAGCAACTACGATCAAAGGAATTTTGACTTTATATCAATAAACTATAGTTTTTAACTATTATCAAATTGAAATATTATACAACATTTTTTGGATATGTCTAGTTAATTTACCACTAACACCGCAGGTATACCTATTTAAATACCTAGCATAGTGCGAGAGTGCAAATTAAAGTCAACAAGTGTAATCCAAGACTTCTTTTTGTGCGTAATTATTTGAAATATGACGAAGAAAGAAAACAAAAAGGGAGAAAAAACACAAACCCCTATATGTAGGGTTCAGTTCGAAACACGTCGACATAATTTTGGTTTAATTTCAACGGCGTCAGCATCAATGAAGGCGGATACAAAAACAAAGAAAATAAAATATGCCATTTTGTTTACATTAAGCACAGAGAGCTTCACGGGTGGATATATCAGAGGAAGGCCCCATGCAGCGGGGGCGTTGAAGCTGGCATGACGATAAGCAACGATTGTAGATAAATCCGTAGACACACACACACACAAGCTCGCGCTCCACATTCTAAGACGCAAAAAGCGACTGAACAAAGAAGCAGGTGAACAGGGCTAAGAGCAGCAAAGCTTAGCCGACTACTACTGATTACTAGACGTAGTGTCCATCAATTCCCCACACCTGCAAATGTATTATTCACAGTTATATTGCCCTTTGGTTATCATGCAGAAAAACAAACGCACATTTATTGCGCTGAGTGTAGCCACTGTGCGCTGCACTTCAGCAACAATACTTGCGAGATAACTCGTTCTGTCTTGCTTTCGCACACGCTTTCGCATGCAACGCACCCAATTTCAGGGACAGCTATCGCGCTCGCTCACTCAGGCTCGCTGAGCAGCATTATTCGCATGTATGAGTGTGTGTGTGAGTTGTGGGGCGAATTGATTGCTGTGCGCGCTCTCTTTCTCTCTTCTCAGCGCCAGCTATCGATGACGATTGTAATGGTGGACATGAAAAATTTTACACAACTTTCTTAATTAATGGAAAAACAACAGCGCCCTTTTCGCTTGCACTTCTCTGCTCTCGCTTACTGTTACGCACTTTAATTGTAGCTCAACTTTATTGTACACTTTACTGCTGCAACTCACTCTTTGTTTGTGTTTGACTGTGATTTACGATTTCTTATTTGCGTTTTCGAACGTAGCACAGCCACGGAAACTTGGAAACAAACGCACGCAGACAGAGATAGACAGCGACTGACTCTGTCCCCACGACTCTCCACAGTTTCAGGTCTTGTTTTTGTCAATTTCGAGGAGTTGCATGTATTGTGAGACGTGACTTGCACTATTTCTGATGGCCCTTTAGTTTTGGGTGCAGTCCGTGTATATTATTGTTATTACCACTCTGTTTTTTCGCAATTATTGCCTGGATTATTGCTGAACTTGAATCCACTTACAATTTTTATTAGTGATGTAAGAAAACATCGGACAATCGATGTACTTTTTTGCGATATTGAGGGATGTACAATCGGTATATCTTTGTCGTGACTTTCGACTGAAAATAACCGATTTTCGCAAGCAATGTTCAACAATTGTGTAATTAAATTATCATTTTGAAAATATTCGTATTTAATCGTATTGGGATTATAAGACCGTTAACTTTTTTGCTAAACTTTATGCAGTTTTAATTATACAGAAAAAGAGAAATTTCATACATTTTATTAAGATATTTAGAGTATTTAGTCACAATACCACTTTTATAATTTAATTGTGTTCAAGACATAGTATTCTTTTAAAATACAATATAAAATATTTCTAATATTCGATTCTTCACTGGCTTTGTAGGCTATCGAATTTAATAATAATCAATGTCGGCAGAAATTTATCCCAAGTTTCCATTGCTCGTTCTCTTCAATTTATTCAATCAGTATTTCAGTTAACATTCACAATGTGAAGTGCATATTCTCTAACAAAACGCTGTTAATTAATGTCATGAGCCAAGTATCCATCTATTAAATTCGTATGCTCCCTATTTAAAATGCCCAACTATCGATAAGGGAGATTTCTGCACTATTTACGTGGCGTTCGCTTTCTGTGCCTGGATCTGATGTCATCTTTGACCAATTGCGACAGTGCTCGCGAATTGTGCGCCAAAGATGGTATTTTTGGTATTTTAGCTAATATGGCCACACATTATCATTTTGAGTATTTTGTGAATGGCAGTAAATGGTAATAACATTGCGAGGCGAGAAGTGAAAACGTAAATCGAGAATCCGAAAAAGCAGGATTTGATTGAATAATTAAAACTCAACGTCGAAAGTGCGATTGAACAACTGTGCAAACGTATTAAACAGTGAACAGCACCAATACATAGATATTGTGACAGTTTTGTTGCGAAGCCCCTTGCATACGCACACACACACACATAGCCATTGACATTTGTGATCTGTGCTCTGCGCCTCCTTTGCTCATACACACACACACTCACACATACGCTGCGGTCTC
This sequence comes from Drosophila paranaensis, assembly GCA_035047545.1. NCBI lineage: Eukaryota > Metazoa > Arthropoda > Insecta > Diptera > Drosophilidae > Drosophila > Drosophila paranaensis. The sequence continues at coordinate 11,720,804 of JAWNPL010000153.1, forward strand.
CCCGTTTCGTCGTAGTTTTCACAGCTGCAACGCAAATTCGAAAAAGGAGTTTGCAAATTTGCATCAAGTGTCCCGGGAAAGCGCACTCAAAGCGCACTGTGCTAAATAATCGGATCAAAGGTGTGCAAATTATTGATTTTGCTTAGACTTCAAATCTATTCATATAAAATTCATTTTATATATTTTTTCACTCACTTAAATTAATTTCATTTGCCACAAGCTGTTGCATACAGTTAGCTCTGTCTATCTGTAGCTCTATGTCTCTCTCTGTAATTTAGGTAAAAATCTTAATTTTCACTAATCCTGCACGTGGCGATGTGTCTGCCGCCTGCTGCCTGCCTGCCTACCTAGGCGTGCCCTTCGCATACACACTCGCACCTACTACGCTGGCCCGGAATTTTCCTTTCGCACACAAACCGTTGGAACGTAACGCGAGAACTTTCATTTCGTGAACTACTCAAGATTGTTTGAGCAAAGGCATCACGCATGATACATAGCCGAAGCAAATAAATAACTTTTGCCAACTGATCGATCCAGCAAACTCTACGCAGGCAATTTCCACAGTACAGTAATTACTCACGAAAAGCGAACAGTTATGCCCTGAAGCCATCAATTTTATTATGTGAATTTACTGAAGTCACTTAAACACTATTTCTGGCAATCGTGAAATAGTTTTTGCTCCAGTGAAAACTCTTAACGTGGCTTTGTTCTACTTGAGTTGGCTAATTTTGATGAATTTTGTATTTTTAAGATTTTTTAAGTAAGCAATGTAACTGTATTTGATGTTTGGACTATATCTAAATTTGGCTGCTCTGTAATAGAATTAAGAATAAATTTATTTTTAAATAAAAATGTGTAAAGCTTTAAAATTTAAACTTATATAATTATTATGTCACTAGCTTAAACTTAAGAGAGACTTAAAGCAATTTCAAGATATTTGTTAATATATAAATGCAAATGTATATAGTTTTATCCAATCGAGAAAGTCTATAAGTTTTAATCAGAACTTTCGAATTGCTTAACCTTAGTTTTCTGCTTCTCAGACTAAGTAGGAAATAGACTAGAAAACTAAGAGCTAAGATCCAATAGAATTGATTGTAAAGAGAGGATGTAGGAGGATCTGTATCTTTATGCAGTCTGGTTAAGCTCAAGTCTTGAACTTTCTTGATTTGAAAACGACGCCTGAGACTAGCTAATATGGTTCATAAAGTATATAACCTTTGTTAATAGATTATTATTATTATTATTAAATTAGAATCCATGCCATTCAAATTTTGTATCTTAAAATTATTATTATTTATAAGTATAAATAACAATCAGGAATAGTTCATAAATATGTATAAGGCGATCAGCATGAGGCTCTTTACTGTACAGCAAACAAGTGATATCTTTATACATTAAAGTTGTTATCTTTATAGAATTTCAATATGTACTTCATGCATATATGTTTAATCAATCTAAAAACTACATTATGTCTAAAATATGTATACCTCGCCTGAAAAACTTATTTTTCCAGGCACTTCCATCTATAATGACAAAAAATGATAGATAGATGTATATATTGATAGATATAGCTATGTATTTATACCTACAGATACATAGATACAAATCTATCTTCATTTCATTACAAATTCCCTCTTATTTCCATTCAGTTGAGTTTCACTCTAACGAACCCCTTCTCTCACTTCGATCCTTCCAGATGGAACTGTTGCCACAGCCACGCTCAACCGCACGGAGGCCAACGAACTAAGTAACAGCTGGGTGAGCCTTTGGGGGCGGTCATGAGAAGCATGTTCCGTCCGATCAAGAAGATTTTTACGTACATACAGAAAAATGCCAGCAATGGAACAATGTTCGGCAGCACAAGCAGCGTGAATGCGGACAATGAGGCCAGCGGCAGTGGGGGCGAGGCCAGCAGAATGGAACAGCCCAAGGAGCTGGTGCTGGAGGAGCAGATGCAGCTGCCATCGGCAGAACGGGAGTCGGACCAGCAGCTCGACGATGTCGACATCGAGCGTCAAATAAAAACTTCAATTATCGATGCCAGCAAAGTGCACGCGGCAAAGTCGAAAATCGTGCTGCCGCTGCAGCTGCAGCTGGACGATGAGCTGGCGGACTTTGCCCACGAGCCGGTCTCACTCATAGTTGAGGCGGACGACGATCTGGAGGAGCAGTTTCTGGAGTTGGACAACTTTCCGAACAATGAGATTATTGTGCTGAGCGATAATGAGATCAATTCATCGCTCGCCTCGGACAACATCTCTGAGGATCCGCTGGCAATCGACGACTTTACGCAACCCATGCTGCGCGAGGACGACAACGAGGTGGAGGTGGAGGAGGAGGAGCCAGAGACCAGCGGGAATTTGCTCTGGCTCAAGCTGGACACGCCAGCGCCAGTTGGCAGCAATGTGGACAGCAGCATCGTCGCCGGATCTCTGCCCAGCTGCAGCAATGGATCAGCGGCTATAATCCAGCCACCCACCAAGACCAAAGAGGAGGAGCTGCGCAGCGACGGTGGCTCCGATTCAGGGCTGGGCAGCGAAAACGATCGACTCAACACAACGGCAACAACAACACCAGCATCAGCAACAAAGCCGCTGCGCTCGAATTTGAAGCGGCGTCTGGAGGATGACGCCATGGAGCTGGCCTTGGGCTCGGAGATGAACAGCAGCAGCAACGTCAGCTGCTGTTCGAGCACACAGAAGCGCTCGAAGCGTAGCATTAACTTTGATAGCGTTAAGGTCTACTATTTCCCGAGGCAGCAGGGCTTCAGCTGTGTGCCCACCGCGGGCGGCTGCACGCTGGGCATGGGCGCCCGGCACATTGCTTTCAAGACGATGACGCTGGCGGAGCATGCGGCGGAGCTGAGGCGTGCGCATCGCAGCCAGAATCAGGAGCAGCAGCTGCAGACGCGCGGCTCCAGCAGCGACGACAGCGAGGAGTCCGAGGAGGATTATCTGAGCGAGGGCAGCAGCTCCGATGCTGACGATGGCTCCAACGGCTTCCTGCAGCCGGTGACGCCCAAACAGCGGCGGGCGCTGCTCAAAGCGGCCGGCGTGAGGAAGATCGATGCCAGCGAGAAGGTCGACTGCAAGGACATACGCAATTCGCGCGAGGTGTGCGGCTGCTCGTGCCGCGAGTTCTGTGACCCGGAGACGTGCGCCTGCAGCCAGGCGGGCATCAAGTGCCAAGTGGATCGCGCGATGTTCCCGTGCGGCTGCACGCGCGAGGCCTGCGGCAACACCGTCGGACGCGTCGAGTTCAATCCTACCCGCGTGCGCACCCACTACATACACACGGTCATGCGGCTGGATATGGAGCAGCGCCAGAGCCAGGGCCCACCGACGGCCACGAGCGGTAATGGCCTCGTCTATGGCGGCAGCGCCTCCGGCAGCAGCAGCAGCAGCGCTGGTGTCGTTTCACCCTCTGCTGCTGCTGCTGCTGCCGCCGCCTCGCACTGCTTCTTCATGCAGCCGCAGTCGAACTACAGCTCCGGCTATGCCTCGCCAGCCTACACGCCCGAGACGAGCGTCAGCTACTACCAGCAGCAGCAGACGCCGGGACAGCCGAACGCCTCGCCTGGAGCCACAGGCAACAACAGCAGTAGCAGCAGCAGCACGACGCAGCAAGCCAGCTATGCTGCGGGCTATCCCCAGCTGGACAGCCTGGATGCGGGTCTCTTTACGAGCGGCAGCAATGCCACGCCCTCGTACGGTGAGCTACTAACGCCCACCTATCACCAGACCGTCAGCTATGGCGGCGCACAGGTGAGTGTGAGAGAGGACTGACTGAAGACTTCAATAACTGGAATCCTCTTGCAGCTCAACTCCTACAATGCCTATCAGCAGACGACGAGCTTGTCGGGCGGCGGTGCGTACAGCTCGTGTGCGGTGCCGTCTGTGCCGCCGTTTGGCAATGCCACCACCACCGCCTCGAATGCCACGCAATATCAGCACGCGAATGTGCTGGAAACCACCGCCGCCGTCTCGATGAACACCAACAGCAGCATATCCATAACGGCCAGCAGCTGTGCCACGGGCCTGGCCCGGCTCGCGGGCAGCGTCCCGGTCGACTTTATCAATTTGAATGCGCCCATTGGCAGTTCGTCTCGCATCTCGCAGATCAATGATCTATTGCAGCACAATCGTAACACCACCGCCGCTCTGGTGGCTGTCTCTGAGGGCTATGCCGCAGTGCGGAGCAGCAGCAGCGGCGGCGGCGGCGGCGGCAACACCACCAATACCAGCACCACCATTAGCATCGACATCGATTCAATTGATACGCCGCCCATTGTGGAGGAGGCGCAGCGCAGCTGCATGACGTTCGAGGAGCTGCCACCGCCGCTGATCAATCCCACGCCCATCGTTGCCGTTGTGGAGCAGCAGCAGCAGCACAAGCAATTGCTCGTTGTGTCCGCAACGCCGCAGCCACGCCAGCCGCTGGAGTCCAGCGTCGGGCTCGAAACCCTGTCGAACGGCAACAGCAATTGAAGCAGGATTTGCCCAGCATCTGTGGATAGTTTTTATAGCAATTTTACACAGCAGAAGACTTAACTATATTTAAGTGGCAGCGTCTGAATCAAAATGCGTGTTTAGGACTTATCGACATTATGTTTGTTTTCGGGCTACCAGCTACGTGCCACGTGCTGCGTGCTGCGTGTCGCCCGCCTTCCTTCGTCTCTGACGTACCAAAACTTCAGCTGGCAGCTGGCAATCATCCGCGCTATGCATGATATGCATAATGCCCCGGCTCGCCTTGTATAAAATCAGTTTTAATTGTTACAATTAACTAATTAGTCTTAAGTACAAACTGTAATTTAGTCACTTCGTTGCTTAGGTTTGGAACTTACACATACTTTTTTCTCTTCGCCTTACCCCCGACTCACATTTGTATTCCACTCGACGTTGCTTCAACGAATTTAATCCAGCTGAGCCTTGAACTATCAATTGTTCTTTAAAATCACTTTTTCTCTTTTAATCAATTATTAACTAATTTCCCCATTTGTTGTCTTCGAACTAAGTTATTGCTTTGCATTTACATTTGATTTGACACAATTCGTAAAAACTTAAAATTTTTTTTTTCAATTTTAAATTCTTTTTGTTGTCCTCGATTTTCTGTTGTTCTTAAGTATTCCTTTAGCTCTTAAGTTCCCGATTTGACCTTAGCTGATTAGCCTTAATGAACCAACGGCGACAACAACAAAACAACAAACACAATTATATATTAGATATGAATTAGTAATCTTTATGTATATGCAGCATAACAAACAAACAACAATTTAATAGAGAAGCAGAAAGTTAAACAAGAAAGAAAAGAAAACGTCAAATGAACTTACTAAAGAGTAAAAAGTAACAAAGTAAAAAAGTAATTGCAATTATTTAAATAAAACATTGAATACAAAATATTATATGATTGTATATCTTCTTAGATGAGACCAGAGAAACGGAAGAATATCTTCCCATTCATATGTATCTATGCTTGAGCTAACGAACCAATCTGATAACCCATGACATGCCCAAGCACTGCAGGTGCCGTGCCCCTGACCCAAATTGGTTTGTTTTTGGGAAAATAATGCAGACTTGAATAACTTTGAGAGCTTTACGAGCTGAAGCTGGGTTGAGTTTTGTTACAGATAGATTAGATACAAGTTTTGAAACTAATTTGAATACTGAAATACTGAATTTTTAAGATTCAAAACTAAAAAAACTCAAATATTGAGATAATTATAATTCTATATACAATATTTAAAATTATCTCTATATAGAAAATATATTTTATTTTTTTTTTTAAACTTAAAAATTCATTATGTATACAAATTAGCTAAAAACTTATAAAAAGGGGAAAGCAGCATATAAATAAATGGTCTATGCATTTCTTCTCTTATGGTTGCCTGTAGCATATCCCATATCTCATTCCTCAAGCTCATACCTCCATTAAATTTCAAATATTTTAGAGACTCTTATTTGACCCTAGGAATTATGCTCAATTATCCTATGATCTATTACTAAATTGCTTTCTCTTGCTCTGATTCTGATTCCATACTCAAGTTTATGATCTTCTGGAGATTTAAAAAACTATTTTTCTTCGAATTTTTAAAAATATTTCTCTTTAATATTTTAAAAGATAATTTGAAATTTATTTAACATATTTATCTACAGATATTTGAATATTTAACCCAATTTTAGGTGACCTCAAGCCATATTCTCAGTCAACTTATGCGAATCAAAGTTATATAGACTTCCAGAGCGTATAACACTTGCAAGATTTTTGTCATAGGGCAATTCATGACTATATATATAATATACATATCAATTCATATTCTCTCCAAATCCCTCTAGGCATCCCTTCCCAGCACATTATCATAGTTAACTCCAATTTGGGTGCGTATCTGATCCGTTATGGCAATCACTTCCATGCTCTCTGCATGCGTGTACTTGGGACTCTCCAGCAGACGCTTCTCGATGCATCGACGCACTTCCTCCGCCTCGTAGCGCAACCCACAAGAGTTCGTGTAGTGAAAATCAAATTTGGCTCTGGGCAGAGGCCAGGACTCGGGCGCGTGAGTGGCCAGCGTCAGCTGGGTGGGGCACCAATAGTTGGTGAGCTGCAAAAAGGTGTTGGAAAAGTGTTATACAAATGTAGGACAGAGTGTAGAACAGAATGTAGCACAGAATTTAGATGTAAGTTTTCCTATAAACTTGAAGTAAATAATCTGGAAGACTTCTGGATCCATCTCTTAATCACCTTAATCTCGCCCTTGGTGCCCACGATGATCGCATCGTTCTCCAGATTCTCTAGGCCAGTAATGAGTGCCATCAGCCGACGACTGTCGCCATAGTCCAATATGAATTCGGTTTGAACATCGACGCGTTCCGCATTGAGCTGAGTGCCGCTGGGTGTGATCTTGATGGGTGCCGAGCCGAAGATGAACTGGCCCAGCTGCAGCGCATAGATGCCAATGTCCAGGGTAATGGAGCCGCCCAGGGCGCGGCTGACAACGCGCTCCACGTTGGCCAGGCGGAAGCCGTGCTGTAGCTTCACTAGCTTCACCTCGCCAATGGCGTCGCCAAGGAGCAGCTCGCGCAGCCGCTCATAGCTGGGAAAGCAGCGACTCCACATGCCTGCAAAGGGAGTTAGTCAGCAATTGCCAATCCCAGTTGCATCAGCGATTCGCTCACCTTCCATGAAGAAGACGCCTCGCTGCTCGGCCAGCTTGTAGAGCTCCTGGGCCTGCTCCAGACCCAGGCACAGCGGCGTCTCGCAGAGCACATGCTTGCCCCGCGTCAGCATCAGGCGCACGACGGCATAGTGGAAGGGATTCAGTGTGCCCACATAGATCACATCCAGCTCCTTGTCCAAGGAGAGCGCCTCGAAGCCATCGTAGTGCCTGGGGATTTGATTGCGCTGCGCAAAGTCCTGGGCGCGCGAGCCCTCGACATCGGCTACAGCCAGCACGGCGTGCCGCGAGCTCGGAATGGTGCTCAGCGCAGTGACGAAGTCTTGGGTGATTCGTCCAGCTGCCGCAATGCCCCAGTTCAGATTTTGACTTTGCATTATAAGCTGCCAATATGTATATATGTGTATATATATATAGTATGTCTATAATTCCGTGTGCTGTCGCCTCGCAACTGTTGACACAACTGTCGGAACGGATCGGCCGCGATGTGCGCCAAGTGCGCGTCCTTATCAGAGCCAAACATCTGCATTCACTGCATTCGCACTTTTTCATTACATTCTCCGCTGATAACAGAGAATAACACGAGCTGCTAGTTCTCAGAGCTCTACAGTAGGCATACCTTAGGTGTACATACATACACATACATATACATATATATATTTATATGCGAATATATTCCCAAGTTGCCTTTGACTAGAATTCGAGATAATTAAAATATTAAAATATTAGAAGAAAAAAAAATATATGAATATATATTTGTTTAAATATATAAATTATACATTTAAAAACTTCATTAATTTTATAAATATATGAATTTCCATGAGGAAATCAAGCTTAGGCTAGTGATCGAACTGCAGACTAGAATCAGCCAATAGAAAATAGAAAATAGAACAAGCAAATACTAAAAAAAAAACAATTTTAAATAAATAAAAAAATATATATCTCATAAAACAAGATAAAATTCAAAAATTCGTTGGAAATTGAATACCATTAAAAAATTCTAAATATATTATATTTTTCTAAGAATATGTGTATATATATTACTAAAATTTTCCTTTTTTTTTTTAGCTTCAAGTCCTACTCTCTTGTGAAAGAATAAGTATTTATATTTTACTTACAAAAATTGTTTTTCTTTTAATTTTGAATCTTAGAATCTTACAAAAATTTAAAGTCTTTGAATTGAGTAGATAAAAAAATATTTTAAATTTATACATTTCTGTTCACCTTATGTTGGATATTTCTCGTTTCAATAAATAATTAAGATTCGCTCATTTTATGCGTAGGTTTGCCCCACTGTTGCAAATATCACGCATTCTAATAACTTTTGCACATGTCCAGCCAACATTCTGCTTCATCATTATCTGTGGGAGACGAGCCCTCTTTTTAAGTTACTGATTAAAAGTTGATGATCTAATATATGACTAGCTGAATTGGGGTTTTTAACGGACATTAAAGGTCATAAGTTGTTTGGGCCATAAACATTTTTTACTGTTTATAGAATTATCAAATGCTAAATGATTTGAGTTTAAAATAGATTTAAATATATCTTAAAAATGGTTCTAATAAATATATTTATAACTATTTTTAAGATATATGTAATTATAAGAAGATAATTTGGCTTTTGCCAAGCTAAGATATATTTAAAGATGTGACTCTAATCATGTTGGGAACCTGATCCTCTATTCATCCATATATTAAGAGTTACTTCTACACAGATAGGCGAAAAAATCTCTGTAAGTCTATATATATTTTCTATAGGGTACACCTTATATATAAAGAGACACATATGTATATAGTATACGTATAAATACTATAACATATACATATATTGAGAAGCTTTTCTATACATATATTCTCTTTATAAATATTTATTTTCAAGCTGCAATCGTGACAGAACTGCCGATTGATTTCCTATAGCTTGACCTAAACAAAGTCAAAGCGCGACAGAATGGGTTGGCAATGTTTACAATATACTATATAGTCCACTTTATACAGAGGGTTTATCACTGAAAATAAAAAAGATTTAGAGTACCTTCGTTGAACTGAATGACTTGGCATAGATTGTAATTGAAAATTTTTGATGAAGATTAGATAAGCCATGAAATGCAACAATCCGCTGAGCATAGATTCTGCTATTGAAAGATTCTATAATAGAAATAGGAAATTTCCAAGGCTTAAACATAAATTTTTTATTTTTAAATTTAATTTATTAATTTTTTAATATTTATTATTTAAAAAAAACACCTTAAATTGTTCACATTATTATTTTAGATATTTAAAATTATTTTTTACTATTTATTTGTTATTGCTTACAAATTGGTTTTTATTATGTTTCTAATATTATATTATAATATTATTTATATCATTTTTTATTTATTTAAACATTTTAATTAATTATTTTCTTTTTTATTGCTTACATATTAGTTTTATTATTTTTCATACATTTTGAACATGTTAGTTTATACCTTTTCATATAAAAAAAAAATGTATTTTTATTTTTTATAATAATTTTATTTAGCTTTTTACATATTTATTTATATTTTAAGACATATTCATTACACTTATTCACTGCTCATCGTATTTATTAAGCACACCGATCTGCTTCCTAATCGTATCCTCGATCTGGGCGAATAGCAAGCTATCCGCATAGCTGACATTCTTGTTCTCTAGCTCGCCGGCGAGTATGGACTGACGCACTGCCTCCGCCTCGTAGCGCATGGCCTCCGAGTTGGCATAGTTGGTGGCATGCTTGCCCTTGGGCGGCAGCCACTCCTTCTCCTTGCCATCGATGTCTATCAGCTTGTTTGGTGTCCAGAAATCGATGAGCTGGAAAGAGAAAAGCAGTTGAGATATGGAAAGAGAAAGGGCATCCCTGTGACTTACCGTTACTTGTCCTTTGGTGCCCTTGATGATGGCCTTGTTGTCCAGCTTCTCGCGCGACGAGATGCGCATGCGCGCCGTGCGCCCGCCGCTGTAGGTGAGCGTGGTGCTGACATCGTCATCGATGCCCTCGTCGTTGGTGTGGCCAGTGGACTCGATTTTCTGCGGCGGCTCCTGGAAGGCCCACTGCGATGCCTGAATGGTATAGATGCCCAGATCATAGACGACGCCGCCGCCCAGCTCACGTTTTCTGCAGAGAACCCATTAGATTTGATGCCCATAACTATCCAAGATAACTCCAACTCACTGCAGCCGATCCACGTTGGCCAGGGGGAAGCCAAAGTTGACCTGCACATCCTTGATCTCGCCCAGCGCTCCGGTCTGGATGAGCTGACGCACGTGCTGGTATGAGGGGAAGAAGCGCGACCAGACAGCCTCCATGAAGAAGCGTTTGTTCGCCTTCGCAGCGGCCAGAATACCCTCCACCTGCTTCTTGTTCATGGCCAGCGGCTTCTCGCAGAGCACGTGCTTGCCATGGTTCAGCATCAGCAGGGAGACCTCATAGTGTTGTGGGTTCAACACGCCAATGTAGACCACATCTGGATGAGACTGGAGCTTAGTCAGGAGCTACAAGTGGAACTCTTAGGCAGGATACCTACCCACATCTTTGTTTTTGGCCAGCTCCTCGTAGCTGCCCAGCGCCGTGGGTATTCCATGCTTCTTGGCAAACTCAGCGGCACGCTCCTGGGCGCGTGCGGCCACAGCCACCACCTGGTGATCGCTGGCAGGCAGCGTGCTCAGCGCAATGACAAAGTCCTCGCTAATCTTGCCAGCGGATGCGATGCCCCAGCGAATCAGTTTGCCCGACGACATGTTCAACGTTTCTCTTTACACCTGCGAATGAGCACAGAGTGAGAACTGCTGTTAGTTAAATATGAAAAAGTGGACGGAGGCAATGTACTATATGCTGGGGCGTGTTATCAGCTGTGGAGGGAGAGAGAGGGGAGAGAGAGAGAGAGAGAGATACTTTCAGATAAGGCTCAATGGTGGCACTTCAGCATTTATCAAAATGCCCTTTGCAGAGGGTAAAAAAATAAAAATGATTTACATTTATGTTTTTATGTTATATAATTTTAATAAAAAAAATTAAAATATTTAAAATATATTTAATGTTATTAAGATAGTAAAAATAAAAGAAAATATTTATATTCATGTTTCTATATTAGAGAATTTGATTAAAAATTTAATAATTTTTAAAAATATTATTAATATTGTTAAATGTTTTTAAAAAATATAATTATTATTATTAAATGTTTTTTTAGTGCTGAAATGTATTCTATATTTTTTATAAATTAAATATTATTTATTATATTACTAATTCTTCTATACCCTACAGTCTATAAATATTAGAAACACCTTTATTAAGTCTAATGGCATTAGCTTTGCCACTAGATAACGCTGTTTTAGCAATATTAAAATTAGCATTTTTGTGTGGGAATATCCGACACTTAATCTATAGCTCAATAATGATATTTACTTATCAAATTAAACTAGTCAAGTATGTATATTACTTTATATATGTATATAAACATGAGAACTCGTGTACACAGCTTTTATTCTGTTAAAGTACATTTATTTAATTGATGAGAGTGTATATGCAGAGAGAGTGAGAGGGAGAGTGAGTAAGCAATGTTAAAAGATACCAGTGTATATGTGTGCGCACTCGTATAATATACTATGTAAATTAACATTACAGCTTGTCTACTGAAAAAGCTCTTTTGTTTTGATTGTATAGGAACTACTGTTGGGGGCGGAAAAGCAACAGGTGGCATAGCGGCCATATTTGTATTATTTATTGCGCTTATGCGCATAGTTACATTTAGAATGTATGCGCATATTACACTCTCCTTATCACACTTTCTACTTGTAGTTGGCATTACTTTATGCACAACAGTTCTCCAACAGCAAATGCCGGTTAATTTTACAAGTATAAATAAACATATGAACACACCTTTCTTAGCAAATCACAATCTCACCAACAAATTAATTACAACGCAGTTGTGTTAATCAACCGTGCACTGCTGTCAAAGCGTTAGAACTATTTCTATAATTAAAAACTTTCCGCTGTGTTGTGCTTGTATTTCAAAGAGACAACATTTAACAGTGCCATAACATCAGCTATCACTGTTAAAGTGCAGAGCAACTACAATAAGCAATGTTAAAGACAATTTTTGGCAGACAGCGAACAGTATTTTATCTTAATCAACATCAGTTATTTATTTAAACACATTATCTGTTCTAATCTGACTAATTTTATAAAATTCAAAAAATATATTTATGTATTTGTTTGCAGTCAGCTTGAAATGAACCGCCAAAGCTTGAAAGCTTGCCATTCACACGTAAACGTTGAGCCAAATTGAACGAAAGAGCACGACCAGGGCTAATCAGTTGACGAGCTGAATCTGCAGCGCTGCAGCCCTGGTGTTGGTACTGTGCGCGTTGCAAGTAAATTTTTGACTGCCTGTTTTCTTAACTATTTTCGCCATCTGTGCGAACACAAAATCAAGCTAGCTGCCTATCAATTCGCATTGCGCAACCCCAGACGTCTGGTCCGAGCGCTGTGCCGTGCTGAAACGCGATTGTAAACATGTCCGAACGCTCCAAAGGTGACGTGTCGTCGTCGCGCGTCAACAACAATAATGCAAATCGAATTGTTAAAAATCCGCTGCTCAGCGCCTCCGTGACGGGCCTCAGCTACGACGACTTTCCCAATAAGCCGCTCCTGCTGCCAGCAGCGCCGCCCGTGGTGCATGCACCGCCCGCACAGCCAGCCAACGCTCTCATCGCTGGCATACTCAAGCGCGGTAAGTGTGTCAGAGAGGGAGTGTGTGTGAGAGAGAGAGAGAGAGAGAGAGAAAGAGGGAGTGAGAGAGGAGTTGCAGAGTGAGAGAGGAGTTGCACAGTTTGACAGAGAGAGGGAGAGGGAGAGTTGTTCACTTGTTGCTTTTTGTTTTCGTCTGATAAGCGTTAACAGTTAACAGTTTTGTGGTATTTTTATTGGCCAACACTTAAACTTCGTCTCTAAATATAGTTTTATTTTTAGTTCTTTGTTACTTTGTTGTCTATTCCATGCTGCGCGTCGAGTGCGAGCGGTAGGTGGGCAGCTCGAGCGACACCTTGCGCCGCTTGCAGCACCACACGATGCTCCATATCAGCAGCACAATGAGCAACAGCAGCAGAATCGCGCCCAGACATATAGCCGCAATGGCCGCCTCCGTCAGAACTACATCCCTGACATCAATGTTGATGCTGCGCTGGTTGCCTGCGGCGTCGTATGCCGTTATGGCCACCTTCGGCTCGCAGCAGGAGGCCATGTACGTGGCCTTCAGCGGCTCCGAAGTGCCCGCCGTATAGTAGTTGCGGTAGAACAGGCCATCCGCCGGCGTCGACTGCATGCGCAATATGCCCGACTGCCAGTCTTGGGCGGTCAGATCCAAGGTCCAGAAGCGGTCGCCGCAGCTCTGACCCTCCGTGTTGACCCAGTCGCAGCGGTTGCCAAACTCCCAGGAGAGATTGGGACCCGTGGAGTCCTGCAGAGACAAGTCTTATATGAATTGAACCTAATTCGGGTATTCCGGGCACTTACCTGCGCATCGATGCTGGACACGACCTTCAGGCTCACCGCCAACGTGGCCGTCTCGCTGCCGTAGCTGCTGAATGTCAGCCTATCCGTGGTGCCGGGCGATGTGCCAGTGGGCGCCAGCACAGTCAGGCGCACGATGCTGGTCTCACGCGCTCGCAGATAGAAGCTGCAAGGGAGAGAGAGAGAGAGAGAATTCCAATATAAATTAAGATTCCTTTGATATAGTTTCCACTGTCCACTTACCCCGTTGGGCTCAGCTGCACCAGGTAGCGCCGCTCGTCCGTCACCTGCACCGTCTGGTAGACACGCTCCGCGCGCATATTGGTCACCTCGAAGAGCAGCGTCGCCACTTGACCCGCATTCAGCAGCAGCTGCGATTGCGTATTGAGCTCAACTTTGGTGCCGCAGCGCTGCAGCAACATGGCATTCAGGCTGGCGCGCTGCGGCTCACCCGTGGCAGCCGCGAATTGAGTTTGATTGAGGCTCGTCGCTGGCTGCACTAGCTCCGTTTCCGAGAAGGTTTCCACTTCGCTCTTGGGCGAGTCCACCTCGTTGTCCTGCTTCTCCTGTGACTCGGGAAACTTGAGCTTGGCCAGACGTGGCAGCGTAGCCATGGAACGCACGTGCTCCGCATTCGAGTAGTAGCTATCGATGCGTTTGATAATGTCACCTAAAATAGGTCAAAGGAAAGGTATTTGAAATGGAGCGGAAGTGGTTCAGGATGCACATAGTATATGTTATTAGTATTGTTGTTGCAGCAGCTCTTTTATGTGCCGTATGGCGTCAGTAATCATTCCGCTCAGATGACGCCCAAGGTTGATACGGTTATCAGGCGCGCGGGCAGTCGTTATCTCTACCAAGCGAGCCCCGAGCACCGGTTAGCTTGTTGTTTTTATAGTTTTTTGGTTTCGTGGTTCATCTCAGTTGTATGGGTACAGCGCGTTCGCCAAGTTGCTTTCTAATTAATTAGCTTTGTTGTCAAACTCACCAAGAAAAACATCAGCCTTACGCTCGGCGCGTATGAAAACATTGTAAGCGGCTTTAGCTGATTCGGGCGTCAGTTGCAGTTTGAGTGTTGTCGCCTTGCGCAACTTGTTGAGCGGTACGTAGGCATCGAGTTCATCGGGATTGGCATTGCGTGTATCGTTGCTTGATTTAAATTTGACCAGTTTCTTTAAATTGATATCTAAACGAAGATATTGAATGTATAAACAAATTAACAGGTGTATTTTTGCCATTCACTGTGGAACGCAGTGCACAGCTGTTTAACATGCAGCGTTGCCAGACTGTTGGCAGCACATTGCGTACACAAACAGAAGTTATTAATTAAATATCGTGCGAAACTCAAAGAAACGAGTGTACATAATTGCAGTTATAGCAGGCAGGTATTTATGCAACTTATTATTGTGATCTACAATTAATAACTAGGTGAATATATAACAGCCTGTGCGCTGGCAACTCTGCTCAGCAGCTGCTCTGTTATTGCTGTTATTAGTACTGTTGTTGTTATTGTTGTGCAAGGAAACGACTTCTGCAAAACATTAAACATAAAAACGATTGTTTTTCGAATTGTGAAATCATAGAAATTACAAAAAACACAAATAATTGAATAGCGCTGGTGTGTGTTAAGTGTTTGGCTTTGAAAACAAAGTGACATGGCCCGCAGCGTAATATGAAATTGACCAATTCGTGTGCATCATCAAGCAAATCGCCTTCGATTTTGGTCAGAGGCCACTTTTGAACTTGGCCATGGCAGTGGCCAAATGCATGTCAGCCGACTAATTGTGTATGTATTTTCGGTCTATATAATTGTGACTAATGCTGCAGCGTCAAAAATTTGGCAACCATTTAAACAAATTACTTGCCGCGTATCTCTGTGTCTGTATGTGTTAAATATATTAAATAAATTGTTTTTTCTTAATTTTGTTAGCTTTTCAAATGTAATTTGCAATATTTTCTATATTGCGGCAGGCAACTTCAATTGATTTGTACAAAAAAAAGCAAAAATGTTAAAACGGCGCCAGCATTACATGTGTGTGTGAGTGTGATAGTATATGTGTGTGTATGTATATGCCAGTTTGAGGGCGGCCTGTCATCGACTGCGCTCTTTCTCTTACACACTCTCTCTCTCTCTCTATAAATAACTTCCGCAAGTTCTTTTATAACTATGTTTATGGCAAAGTTCACTGCGTACTTCTGTTAAGTAAACAGTGCAAATAATTGAGAAGCTAAATTGAAAGCGCTAAGCGAATAACAATGAGAGAAGAAATGTTAAAGTGAAGTAAGCCCAACTCAGCTACGCTGATTATTATTAAGGAATTTTACAACTGAGATTAATTGGTTTGAGGTCAGACTTTGAGTCAGAGCAAGAAAGTAAAGTTATCGATTCATTGATTATCGATAAACGTAAACACTTTAAACTGTTGCATTTTAAGAGAATTTCGAATATTGAAGAAGAGTTTTAAACTCTTATCTGGATTCTTAGTATATTATATATAAGCTTTTATATGCTAAACTGAAGCTTTTCTTGTTTTCGTTTATATTTTCTTTCGATTGCGATAAGCCGCCATTCACATTCATATTCGAATCTGTGCTCAGATAGACAGTGCGAGGAGAGTGCTTGAGTCATTGTTGCTTTTAGTCTGGTTGCATTAGCGTAATCTATTTTGGGAGTGTTTGAACTTTGCACCCATAATACGTGGACATAGACGTTGACGTGTGATTAATCGCTCGATTCGAGACCAATTCTGATAGCAATCAAATACGTATTTAGCAACATATTAATAAAAGTGGCTTGTGGTTAGGAAACATTCACAATTTGTGCTGTGTCGAGAGAACGTTGAGTTAGTAAAGTGTAAAAAAGTGCCAAGACATAAAAACATATAAAAAAAAAGAGATACGAATATATTTTCTGTATACTTACGCTTAGGACAAAACACAAACATAAACAGAGGATCGACAAGTGCAAATTGTAGTTAAACTTGTGCTGGGGTCGGTTTCGAAGCTAAAGTTAAAAGTACGCCGAAAATTTTATTTGTAAAGTTATTTGCGAAAATTATTTGTGTGTCGTTTTTTTTTTATTGTAGACCCTTAAAGCTAAACATTTATTATATTTATAAACATAAACATATATATATATATCGGCATCTGTATATAATATTTGAAGAAATTCTTTTGTACTACAAGTTAATGTTAAGTATTTAGCATTAGGTTTTGGTTAAGGAAAGCGTTGGAGGAGACTTGAGTTTATCTTTCTTTTTGGCTATATACATAAAGAGTAGTGAGATGATCGGTAGGAAGGGGCGTGGATGGGATAGGTGTGGGTTGGCGGTTAGTTAAAATGTAAAACTTAAAGCTAGGCACATATAAATAAGTACAGTTGACTCTTGAGACATTTTACAACACTGGCTGTTTAGTAAGAAAGTATAGAGAGGAGGGCGTGTGTGTGAATGAGTTAAATTAACATATATAGTATAGAGAGATATATAGTTAGCTACAAAACAACTTAATTCGATATGCTAGCCTAGGCGCGGCCATACGCATGTGCCACGAAATTGAAGATCCCTTAATGTTGAACCCGTACACGCTGAACTTTTACAACACTATTAGTATGAAGTACAACCCTGTTTTTTTTTTTTGCTTCTGCTTCAGCTACTGCTTCTTCTTCTTCTTCAACGCCAACTACTTGGTTAGTACTAAAAGAGTGAGATAGCTTATTGTGTGATGTGTGTCTGTGTGTATGTGTGTGTGAGTGTGTGTTTGGCTTTAACTGTTGAACTAACCACCGTTGGGTGTTGCCAGTGTGGCACGTCGCATGTTGGCATCGATGCGCACGTGTAAGCTGGAGAGCGTCGTATCAACAGGTAGCTCCAGCTCCTGGCTGCCCTGATACGCATCCGAGACGAGCGTTAGCTGTAATGAGAGATCACAGGAGACAGAGAGAGAGAGAGAGAGAAAGAGAGAGAGAGAGAGAGAGGTGATTATTGTTGTTGTTTTTGGAATGTCTAGTTTCCTTTCTATAAACAAATTTGCCCTTCACTTTTCTTTCCATAACCTAGTTTTGCACAAAGATGCAACATCATCAACACAACAAACAGCAAAACAACAACAGCAACAACATCAGCAGCAGCGGCAGCAGCAGCAAATCGCGTCGTCGTGCTCTTGAGCACCTGTCTGAAAGGTAATCCAAGCTGCTATTTGCGTCTCACTTGGTTGCTTGGGCAACACTTGTTGCTGTTGTTGTTGTTGTTGTTGTCGCCACTTTCAGTTTCAACACTTGGCAGCAGGCTAGCCACTGCCTGCTGGCTGCTGGCTGTTTGCTGAGTCTTTTAATTACACTAATTACGCTCGCTACGTTCATTTGTGCTCTTTACCGTGTTGCCCGCTATGTGCTGTCCATGCTCCGTGCTCACAATGTGAATAATTTCGCCGCCCGATCGTATGGCCACCTCGCCCAAAATGCCGCCCACAGCATCTTCCGTCTCGTTCTCATTGGCCGAGCGCTCGCCATACCAAAGCATAAATAACTGTAATGAAAATATGATTAATAACTGTTACAATATAGTCGAACTCTCTTCAAGAGTCTGTCAACTCACGCGTATGCGCTTCTTGAGCAGCGTAATAGCCGCATCCTGCACTATATCCGTGTGCGGCGGTATGGCAGCTGTCGATATAAATATGGCGCTGTCGTAGGGTACCAACTCAGCGGCCTGTAACACGCCCACAAATGCATTGCCGCCCTCCAGCTCTTTGGTGCTGTTCAAGCCTGCGATGAACTCGCGCGTATTGTTGAAGCTGAAAGCGGAGGGCACACCTGAAAAGATTTAAGATCAATAAGTAATGGATGACAGATTATATTGTTATCGATTGCCACACAAAAAATCCATCGATATGCCATTTATACAGCATTTATCGATAACAATACTTACTATTTTACGTTTGTCTACTACTCTCGACTCTCAAGTCATATTTCAATTGAATTTAACATAGTTATCGATTACTTATGTATCGATTAATAGACGTCAAATAAATTTGAAAGTCGATTACAGTTCTGGAAACTTTACTTAAGATTCTAAGATCCGTACGATTTACATCTTAAATTTCTCTTAGTTATCGGTCACTAATGTGTTATTGTTATCGTTTGTTACATATAGAATCGATCATTTTTCTTTAGCATTCCTTTTAAATTAAGCTCCTTATATTGCGACCATTCATATTATTCACATGAACATCGTCCAGTCTCTCTTCTCTACTTATCGATAACCCCTTTAATCGATAACTTTCTCAATCAACATACCTGAGGCATTCAGCGTGACGAGCACAATTTTAATATTGATATTCTTGTCCTGCAACGCATCGATGTACAGCCGCTTGGCCTGGTCCAGCGATGCCGCCGACGGATCCACTATCACCGCCAGCGGCATGCGTATGTAGACATCCTTGATGTAGTTGCGCAGCTGATCGGCGGGCAACAGTTCCGGTTTGGTCAGGTGTATGTGCTTTGATTGCTTGCGCGGCGCAGACGTTGTTGCTGTCGTCGTTGTTGTCGTTGTCGGTGTTGTCGTTGTCGTGGTTGCAGCTGTGGTTGGGATGGCTACTGGTGGTGCGTTAGTGGGCAAGGCATTGGGCATTGGCTCAGGCCAGCCGCCGAAGCCGGCGAAACCACCAAAACGTGCCGCCAGCACTGGGAGCACAGGTGCCTCTGTTGTTGTTGTTGTCGTCGTAGTCGTTGTTGGTGGGTTCTGAATTGTGGTTGTGGCGCGGTGGTGCTCCATGCTGCTGTCCTGCTCATCGTAGTAGTACTCGTCGGAGCTGGGCTTGAACGGTTTGGCCTTGTGGCTCATGGGCAGCTGTTGTACGTGTGCCTGCGGCTGTGCGGGCTCATCCCGATAGATGACGGCCTCGTCCTGATCCTTAAGTGTGTTAACAGGCTGCGTCTGCTGCTCCACCATCATGTCCTCCTCGACATAGTCGGGCTCGGTGTGCGGGAACCTTTCCGCCTTGGCCTTGCGCACATATTCGGGCACTGTCGTCGTGGTGGCTGTGGCCAGCTCCTCTTGAGGCTCTTTGTACTGTTTCTTGGGCTGCTCGGCGTGCTGCTCCTCATCCTGCATCTCCTCGTAGTAGTACTCCTGGGAATGCCTGGTGGGTTTCTCGACCTTCGTCTCCTGCTTCTGTGTGGGCGCATCTTCCATCACTTCCGCTGCCGTATTCTCATCGTACTCCGTAGTGGCCGAGGCAGCCATGGGCACTGACATCTCGGTGACAGCCGCCGACGCCTTATCCGTGGTCGATTGCTGCTCCATGGACTGCAGCGCATTGACATTCTGAGCGGGCAACGCACTCTCCTCGGCCTCGATGCTATTGCGTCGCTGTTGGCTTTCCGCATCCACTTCGGCCTCCTGCTGCGCCGGCTCATAGATGTCATCGCTGCCACCAGCCGCACCAGCGTCGCCTATATCGCCGCCATAATCCTCGCCTTGGGCCTGCAGCAGGGTCAGCAGCGTGAGCAGCCAAAGCCCCAGCAAACAGATTCTACTCGTTCGCAGTATCATTGAAATGGAATGTGTTTGGGTTCGGATTCGGATTCGGGTTCGGGTTTTAGGTTTGGGTATTTAGTTAAGTCTTCTCTGCGGTGTCTCCCGTGACTCGATCAGCATCCAACAAAAACCTACAACAAAAGAAAAATGTCATAAATCAAACATTTTTTGAAAGTCTTGATTGATTGACGCTCAGTAAATTGACGCAATTATTATTATTATTATTATTAAAATTGATCATTGTTGAATTGCCGTTGTTTTCGTAAGTTTCGACACTTTCGCAATGCGAAAAAGTGAAATGCGTTCACAATTATCCTATTATTCTGTTATTAAAAACATTTTCAGTTTAATTAGCGTTAATGGAGTCGAAATATGGAAAGGGGAAAAACATATATTTGATGATTCTAATTGGGGAGAGAGAGAAAGGGAGAGTGTGGAGCGCGGTAGAGAAAGATTGGAGTAAAGTAGAGATTAGTAAAAATAGCTAATTTTAATAATAGTATATGGAAAACTATTTATAGAACTTGAAATGGGGCTTTGTTGTGCAGAGAGAAAAGATTTATATTTATAGAAAATATTTTAAAAATTTATAAATAATATATATACATATTTTTAAAATGTAAAAATATGTTTTTTCATATATAAAAAATACAAATATATATAAGTTTTTAAATATTTGTATAACATTTTCTATATATACAATATAATTGTTTATATAATATCAGCTTAGAACATTCTTGTAGCTTATATATTCCATGATTATTACTTATCAGCAAATTAACTAGTTTTTACACACAATGTGTAAACTAGTTTTCTGTTAAGCTCTTTTTTAAGAATCTGCAGATTCTATAGTCAACGGACTCCAGTGGAGGTACTCCACTATCTGCTGCCAGATCTTCTTCGCATTGCTACTCTTTCTAAGCTGTAACCATTTGAGAATTCTATGGCTGCCACTTTCGCAAAGATCGCAAACGCGAGGGAACATTTCGTCTAGTCTTGTTAGAAAAGGCCTATATCTGATGTATATACCATATAAGTTATCTATAGATTAGGTATTTATAGTTCTATATCCCATATGTTTATGGACATCTGATCTCCATTCTGATCTCGCCTTATATCTATACATATCTACTATATACATCCTAGCTACACTTCCATGACTCGTTATTTATGTAAGCTTACTGATCTATATCTAATAACTATTATAACATTCCCAAAAGCCATATCTTTCCTTAATAAAATCAGCTTAGATCTCCAATTCACTGCACATAAGCAATTCTCCGCGTCTCCTCGCTTTTAAATGAATTTTTTTGGTATTTAGCCAACAATTATTTTACAATTTGCTGCCGCTATTAAAAGCTAGTTATAAATAAATAAATATAAAATAAAATACCAACAATTTGCGCTGATCACGCACTTTTCAATTTGAAACTTGATAAACGCCAAGCGAAATATTTTCCAAAAGTCATGTTCATGAACACGAGTCAATGTAAAACACTAAAAGCCGACGAGCAACAAAATGTGCTTTAACAATGCCTCCAAAAAGAGGGGGAAAAAAAACAAAGTAGACAAGAAAAAATATTAAATAAAATAAAAATTGCTGTTCATAAGCAATTTTTGTAGCTGGAGAAAGAGTTTTTCTTTGGCAAATAATAAAAGCCAAACAACCCGCAATTAAACTGAGTAGCGCATTAGAAACATGTATAAATGGTCTGTACAGTGGAAGGAAAAAAACAAACAAATCAGCTATATGGTCAAGGTTTTTGGCTATATTTTTGTTGTTTTTTGTTGTTTTTATTTTTGTTTTAAAGTTTTATCGAAACCTGCTGCAGCTGCGGAAAACGAAGAGCAGGCGGCGGCGCTTGAGCCGTTGACATTAGCAAATGATTTAAGCGTGAGACGCACAAATGCAACAAAATCAACAACCACAATAACAGCAGCGGTAACAACAACAGCAACATTGGCAACAACTTAATGAAGACATGTTTTTATTAGGCCCCCATCAAATCATCAGTAAAAAACTAATAACTAAATAAAACTGATGCCTGCGCTTGATTAAATCCGACTTTTTCAATGGGCGGCGAATACCCTGGTAAAGTTGAATATGTTCGAGTGGGGTGTATGGCAAATGATATTTTGACTAGGCTTAGACACTCTATCAAATTTACAAATAATGTACAGAAGTGTATGGCAAATGCAGAATGTAATCAAAGGAAAGTTAAGAGCAATAGAACTAGAAACTTTTAGATCTAGAGACTTTTTTAATTGAAGAATGAAAGTATTAATCTGTATATAAAAATAAAATATATACGCATATAAAATAAAAACTTATTATATATATAAAAAGAAATGGTATTATTATATACAT
The DNA here is from genome assembly GCA_035047545.1 of Drosophila paranaensis. Taxonomy (NCBI): domain Eukaryota; kingdom Metazoa; phylum Arthropoda; class Insecta; order Diptera; family Drosophilidae; genus Drosophila; species Drosophila paranaensis. The sequence goes on from JAWNPL010000153.1 coordinate 11,743,411, forward strand.
AAAAATTATTATATACTTTATATTTATAAATCAAAATATTTTCATAAAATTCTTTATAAATATAAAGCATATTTTTAGAGTCCTGACTTCTGAAGCGAGATCATTTCTTAAACGAAAATTATATTATGTAGTCCTTCTTGATTGCTCTGAAAACTTCCCTTCTCTCTCTCCCTCTCTCTCTCTCTCTCTCTCTTTTACTCTCTCCATCTTTTGTAAATCTCTCTGTAAATTGAAACTTGGAATATTTCTTAATTTTATTCTTCATCTTGTTTATGTGAAACCTAAATAGATATTTTATAAATTCATATTCTTATATTATCGATATTATCATTCCCTTATAAAATGTATTTGCTATTCGATCAGCTTTGAAGTCCAGCCCATTATTACATATTGTGAATATTCCTTCGCAATAGCCAATGCTGTTTCGCTCAATTTGATCAACTTTTAACATTTAATTAACTAAACGCAATTAGCACTTGGATTGCGCGTCATGCGAACAATAAATACAAACATATAAAGACATATACATATATACACAAATAAATATGTATGTATATATATGCTTTTATTTACTTTTATTTTGTGGTTGAATGCATTTTGCGCTTATTGGTTGCGAGTTGAAGAGCGTCGTCTTGTTTGAATAGCAAATTAGCAACAAATCAATTTGAATGATTGATTTCTTGGCTTCTCTTTGGCTCGCCGTGTGTGTCTCGTGATGTGTGCAACAACGTGGTCGACTCAAGCTAACAGTTGTCATTAATTAACGACATGCAAAAAATACAATAAAATTATAAAAAAGAGAGATATACATATATATGTAAGTTGGGTAGAAAATAGTGAAAAAAAGGTTTTTTAAAAAGGGTTTTTTTGGGGAAAAAAAAAAAAGTTTTTGTAAATTAGTTTTTTGGGAGGAAGGGGGGGAAAAAATAATAAAAAAAAAAAAAAAAAAAAAGTTGTGATGATGGTGATTTTTTGGGGGATTTGTTTGGGTGTGTTTTTTTTTGGGGGGGGGGGAGGTGGGGTGGGAAGAAAAATAAAATAAAAAATATGTTATATGTTTTTTAAAAGGAGAGGGAGGGGGGGTGGGGGGGGGGGGGGAAAAAAAAAAAAAAAAAAAAATAAAGGGTGGTGGCGAAATTGAGGGGAAGGAAAGGGAGGGGGGGGGGGGGGGGGGGGAGAAGGTGGGGGAAAGGAGGGGAGAGGGGGGGGGGGGGGGGGGGGAGGGGGGGGGGATAATGTAAAAAAAATAATAATTAAAAATAAAATAAGTTAATTAAAAATAATATAGTGTGGAATGTTGAAGTGGGATAATGATGTGGGGGGGGGGGGGGGGGGGGGGGGAGGGGGGGGGGGAATGTGGGGAAGGGAGAAAGAAAAGGATGAAGGGGGGGGGGGGGGGGGGGGGGGGGGGGGGTAAGAAAAAAATAAATAAAATAAATTAATAAAATATTATATTAAATTAATTTATATTATATTATGTATTTTATTGTTTTGTATTTTTTGTGAGGAAATTTTAAAAAAAAATGTAAAAAAAAATTTAAAATGATAATATTGTTTTGGGTTTTGGTGTATATTGAAGCCCCTAAAACTGAAACGTTTCAACAACAACAGCAACATCGAACATGTGGAAATAAATTAAGTTAAAATATTCTGCGTTCGTTTTTATCGTTTTTCGATATCTTTTTTTTTTTTTGGCAGCTGCTCACGATGCTTTTTTTTTATTTATTTATTTTTTTTTAATTCGAAAACTGATTTGTACATTTTTCAGGCGTTGCAAGGTCAATGCGCATTTCGTGAAGCCGGTTCGTACGTTCATAGAAGAGAGGCCGTCGCCGCCGCCGCAGCCGTTGCCACTTAGAGGCAGAACTGAGCTGCGGTTGCCCTGACATCAAATCTCCATATACGAAATGAGAACTTAAATTCCTCTCAACGAACCCATTTAAGATGAAATGCAGTTCCGCTTTCAATGAACGATAAATGCGGAATGCAGCCGATTGACACGTTCGATTTGTCAATCGACTGATTATTGACCTTATCGAGAAAGCTTTGTATTCATTCATTCATTAAACTATGGCAAAAGTTTCTCATCGTAGTCATTGTGGCACGTAGCTCTTAAATGCCGCACTGATCACTGAGCTCTTCAGTTGTACTATCTATATATAGTAGATATAAATATATATTCATATATCTATAGTGTAAAAGGTGTTTTCCAAAGGTTAAACACAGTTGCTAACATTGCAAATCATCAGTCATGCAATTCATTCTGACACTTGTCAAAATTATAATATTTCCTTGCCTATTTATCAGCTTGAATGCATGATCCAAGGCTGAAACGCAATTTGAGCTTAAATAATTAAAGTCTCGTGACATAATCCTTCAATTTTTACATATATTTTAAAAAATGATGTAAAATATGCAAAAATTTAAGAGTTGAAGCTATTTGAGAATTGAGAATATTGTTTTATGATGAGACAATGAAATGATAACAATAAGCTATAAAAGCAAGTTAATTCAAATACTTTAGATATAGCTGGAGGAAGTATTTAATCTTGAACTTGAATCTCGAAGCAATTAAAAGGTTTATATATAATATATTTGTTTTAATTTTTCAAATTTTTAGTTACATTTTGATACGTTTCATATATGACAGCAAGCCAACAAAATTAGTTAAAGTTTACTAACTAGTAGTTGAAGTATTAATTTCTGGTTTCTGTATTTGTATATGAAGTTTGACTTATGAAATATAAAAAGGTAGAAATGTTCCTTAATTTCAAGAACCCTACGTCTCATCTTTTCAAATAACAAAGTATATAGTCTACAATCTATATATTTTATAGATATTTATATAGATTGTAATGTTTATTAAAATTAAATATCAATTATCTGAAATTTCATATTAATATTAAATATAAATTTCACTTCCCAATTTTAATTTAAGATCGGACAGTTTCTGATAAGCACACATAAAAATACAAACTATAAGCTATAGGAATTTTTGAGATAAGATAAAGACTAATAAATAGACAATCAATTTGTGAGCGCCGCAGATTAGAAACGTGAACAGTTTTAATATGTTCTCGGTTAAGTTGAGTCGGAGGAAAAATTGCAAAACGATGTATATCTAAGATCTAAGGCAACGATATGCAAAAGATATAGATACATATATACATATGTGTATAAATGATACATATATTTACGTGCCATCGCAAAGGCATTCAAATCTTTGCATCGTTCAAATGGGACGTGCTTATTTTAATCAACAAGATCAAGATCTTAACTCTGACATCAATCAGAGCTACAGAAACACAGAGAGAGAGAGAGATAGAGAGGGCGAGCGTGAGGTAAATATTTCACTTTTCGATTGCAGCTGACGTGAGATTGTGAGTTCTGCGAGAACTGAACAGAAAACGATTCGTAGTTGAACTGAACTGAACCGAGCTGAACCGAACTGAAGTGTTAGCTCAGACAGTAATTTGTTTATTATTATTATTTATAGGCAATTTATTTTTTTTAATTAAAGAAAGACAACAGGGAACAGCAAATTACAAAACCAAAGCCAGCTGCGTCAGTTCATCAATCAGCAGCAGGCACAGCTGATACTTATTATTATTATTATTTAAAATTCTATAAACAAATTAGAAACGCGCAAATTATTCGAGGAGGCGGGGTGGGGCGGGGCGGATGTAATTCAAATAGCGCGTAAGCATTTCAGATGTGCTATGACTCTTTTTATTGCCCAGCAAATTAATGAAAAATAATTGCAAAAATTATAAATTCAAATTGCGTTTTGCACACTTTTTATATCGTATTTTGTATACCCTAAACGTATCAGCGGCGGCCAATGGTTCGCTCGCTTTGAAGTGAATTAGCTAAGAAATTGCTTATGGAAAGTGGAATTTAGAATTCATCGAATGTTATGTGGGAAAACGAAAAATTTGATACTGTCTGATGAATGCATAACTATTTGATATTGGATTGAAAATGATAATAATCCTAAGATAATAACTTTTAGTTGCCAAAGTAGCTCTATACCAAAGTGATGATAGAAGCGGGAAGAAGGGTATGCAAATAATAATATTTAGAGAAAGTATTCAGTTGTTAAACCTTTTAAATTTATTTATGATCAGCAAATAGCTAGAGTAAATATTGCATAATTCCTTATTCCATTCCATTTACCAAAAAAAACATGAACTGAAAAAATCATTTGAGAATATTTTTTATTCCGGCATATGTTAGGCTTGCAATATATTTTGAAAAATGCTTATATGTAATTTAATTTTTTTTTTATAAATTTGTATTTATTTATTGGCTTGTTGAGGCTATAAAGTCGTCCTACATATTATGCCCAAAATTGTTTTTAAATGGCTAATTTATTGCATCCAAATATATTGTCTATATTTATTGACAAGATGTACGTTTGACTGTAAACAATCCCAAAGGAAACTTTCTATATTCACTTTACAAATTTTAACTCAAATATTATTAAGTCTTCAGCCTAAAGTTTTGTAGCTTCGAAATTTTCCACTGAGAGAGCTAAGGCTTAGCTAAAGCACATTAGCATAATAATAATAAACTTAATGTAAAAGCGAATCATAAACAATTTGTCATTAAAAACGAGAACAGGTAAAATAACATTTAGAACAGAGTATCAAGCTAGTTGATCACTTTACACACACACACACACCCTGACAGAGGGAGAGAACCTGCAGCTCGTTAGTTGCCTTCGAGCAAATTGTGTTTGCTTTAGAAACGCAAATAGCAAAAAAAAACTGCAATTGTAATCATAAGACTCAATCGGTCTCTGGCATTTGTTCTAGTATAGACGATGCGGCGCGTTGTGCTCAAACCCTTTTGGAAGAACCCACGCGCCATCGAGCAGCACCAGCAGCAGCTGCTTTGTTTTATTGTTGATTTTTCTTGACATTGAAATCGCCGTAATTTTGTAAGTGATTCGGCTTAGATTGTTGTTTTTATTTTTGCTTCGCGTATAACATTTTTGTTATATTGTTTCGTTTGTGATTTATAAGCAGCGCCTTTTCAATATATATTATTTTCGTGTGCTTCTTCTTTTGTTTGACATTTGGCATTTCGAGCAAAAGATTCTTTTTTTTTCGTTTTTTGTTAGCTTTTGCTTTTGCTTTTTTGTTGTACCCCTCACACTTGCCTTTTATGCGACTTCTTGCTGACGACGTGGCTGGCTGGACGGTCCAAATTGCATATATTAGCAATAAATTGCGAGTATTATAAATAATTAAGTTTGTTTTTTGAAAGTATGGATAGTTGGCGCTGGCAAACAAATGACTTAGGCAACGAACTTGTTTAGCGGCCGCACTTTATAAGTTATGCGTCGATTGAAATTTTTGTTGTTGTTCAATCAATATGTAAAACGAATGCACTTTGTTTATGCATTTTGCGCACTTCTTTGCATTGTTTATGAATCGCCGAGGAGCGCTTATGCAAAGCGCAACAGCAGCAACAATAATAACAATAAAAGGCAATCACTTGCACTTTAGTACGAACACACAGGCTCACTCGCACGCACACAGAAAAAACTCAAAATTCAGCGTGTTGTTGCTCGTATATTGATTAACCCGTTTAAATTTGTGTTGTTTTTGTTTTTTTTTTTTGCTTCTTTCTTGCGTTGGTTTATGTTCATTTAGTTGAGACACACACGTTGCGTGTTGCTGCTGTTGGTGTTGCTATTGTTGAGCTGTTTTCAGCACTTGCGGCCGCGACGACGTCTCAAATGAAACTGAAAGCAGACACAGAAAACAGCAACCAGCGAACGAGCGAACAAACCAAACCAAAACCAACTCAGCACCACGATCACTGCTCAGTTTTAGCTCGACTCAACCTGGCTCGATCAGCGCTGCTGACGTCGACGTTGCGTCGCTGACAGCAGCCTCAACAGCAACAGGCAGCAACGAGCAGCAGCAGCATTCAGTCTCGTTCGCTCTGTTTAGTTGGAATCTTAAGAGCGTGATGCTGATAAAGTGGCAACGTGCTGGCCCCCAAATTTGAATAGGCGCCATTTAGATATACATATTTATATATGTATGTATGTCTGTTCCATGTGTGATTATGTAGTATTAGTGCTTAGAAAATATGACAAACGCCAGAATGCTTTATGCTTGACGTTGATTGACTGTTCAGATACCCATCACACTGTCTGTAGAATTTAGCAAAGAATAAATCATTTTCGTAGCTTTTGACTAATGAGCATGCGAATACATTTTAAATATATTTTAGTTAGCTGTTTGCTATAAAGCATAAGAATTTCAGGGCTTGATGTCTGGCAGAGTCTTAAGGTTTTTGTTAATAATCTATATGATACATATTTCATACCTATTGCTGTTAGAAGTTTCAAGTGAATAGCTTTATTTGTGCTTTCTTTTGACTCATGTATTACTAAATCTTCATACTATTGCAAAACTAGTAGCATATTCCTATTATTTATTGCCTTAAACACTGAACAACCTTTCCATGTTTGTTTACCTATTTTTTTGGGAAAAAAAAATCTTATTAATATTATTAAAAAAATTATATTTCAAAAAGTTATAATTAATTTTTAATAAAATAATATCTGTTTATATATATGTTTAATCATTTTCATCATATTATTTTTTTTTATTATATATTATATATTTTTATATCCAATTTTCAACTGAAAATCTCAGTTTTATACCAAATTTGTATAAGAATTGACTGAAAAACGTATATAAATTTTTAATATAATAAATATGTACATTAAATATTTAACATCAAACCTTTATATATATTCAATATTTGTATTTATATACATATTTAAAATTTATAAAACGCTTTTCCTCTAATCCAAGCCAAACTACATTTAGTATTTATTTATTTTGTGACTAAAGTTCTGTGCACGTTGACCTTTTTATTTGTTGCTGGCATTAAGCGCATTAAAAATAAAATATATATATATGCTTAACACAAGTCATCAAAATTCATGCAAAAAAATAAAAATAAATATATATATGTATATATAGTAAATTATAATAATGTGCAAGGCGAACTGAGGTCTGTCACACTCTGTAGGAGGAAGTTCGTCTACCCAGGCGCCGCGTTTAAAATGGAGCGTGTATCGAATTTAATATGCTTGCTCTGTCTACCTCATAAAACTCATAAACATGCCCCCCATGCAGAGCCGGGCTACGCTCGATTTGCCTATCAATAAAAATAAAGAAAAAACGTACTCAAACTTAACAAATACATGCGGAACTGTTTTCGGACATATACTAAATCGAATAATCGAAATCCTATGACGAACGTATTCCAGTTTGCTTCGAAAACAAAATATATATGTATATATAGAGGTACAAAATAAGTGGAACTTTGCTTTCTTTGTTGGTAAAAATTTCTTTACTATGAAATCGCTTTGTGGCTTGTTTATTGTGTTGGCGTCTCAAGGTTCTTTCAATGTTGCACTTAAAACTAAAGCGTTTGCAGAATGTTCAGCAACAGCAAACGAGAAATTCTACACGCTAAATATTTATATTCTTTTGTATTTCACGAGACATTTTCTCGACTCGTTTCCAACTAGAACAGCAGCAGCAAAAAAGGCAGAACGCAGCATTTGTTTTGTGTTCTTGTTGCTCTCAAACTTTCGCGCAAAATTTGAAGGAATTTCTATACAATTCTTTTACTTCGTGTTTGTAGTTGGTGTAATATGAGCATGTGTTACTTGGAGATCGTATGTCGTATACCATATATCATATATCGTAGATGTATGCTAAGAGAGCCAGCTTATCTATGGCCATGCCTGGGAGCTTATAGGTAGTTGGCTTCAGTCAGGTATATATACATGTATAGTTTTATAAGATTTTGGATTCATATATGGATATGGAAAAACTGCTGTCTTCTCACTCCGTCATTTTGTTTTCTCTTCTCTCTGCTTTATGCTGTCTCCCCATCTAGATCAAATTGGTTCTATATCCTAGGTGATATCTTGAATATTGAACTATTTCTTTTATAATTTTTAGCAAACATATTCTGCAAGTGTATTAAATCTTCGACTTTTAGTTTTTTATGGCTGTTCTCTTATTTTATTATACTTTTTACTTAGCCTTTTTATTTATTTTCTTGTTTTTTTTTTTGTGCTCGCGCTTTTTCAATGAAGTTGTCGCTTTTTATGACAACAACAGCAAATTATGCGTCCAGCTTCATCTACTTGTATTAGCCGGCATTGTTGTTGTTGTGGTTTTTACTTAAATTTGCTTTTTTTTTACAAAAAAAAAATCGTGTACGCGCTGTGACCTACGTGCGTTCCTCAAAGCTTCCTCAATGCGGCTGAGTAGTTGGTTGCGTCTTTGAACAATTTTATCATTTTTTTTTTCTGTGGTTCGTTGAATTTTTAATTGCAACATTTAGTTGTTGACATACATACATATGTGTATGTATAACGTATAAATTTATGACATAGATATGCATAAATTGAAGAAATAAATTCAGCAAAGAATCTACTTAAATCCAATTAAAAGCAAATTCATTTCGCTGATGATCTAACTAATTATTACAAATTTGTTTATATTTAGACATACTTATAAGCGCCTTAGATTGAAAGCGCTTATTATATATACATATTCATATATATAAAGAAATAAACAAAACAACATCATTAAAGAAAGCTGGAGATGTTGAATGAATTCGACTTATAACTGGAATCGCTTACCCCCACTCCTTTGATATGATTCGTATTTATATAACGTATTTAATTTCAGCTCGATTCACTTAAATTTCACGCTCTATTATTCATTTCTTTTTTTTGTTTACTTTATGTTAATTTGTTTTTTTTTTTTTACAATAAATTTATTTATTGCACATTTTGCGTTGAGAATTTATTCGCCTCACGCAATTTTCATGCATTTTGCGCTTTCGTTAAAAATTTTGCAATTTACTTTTGTTGTTGTTGCTGCATTTTACTTGCACAATATTTTGTTGTCTTTATTTAAGGGAAGTAAAATGCAAAAAACCCAAATTGAAATTAAATATTTGGCAATCATTTCGTGCAGCTATATAGTACACTCGCAATATGTATTAATTTAGTTGATTAACGCTAAATTTGTGATGATCGATCGTTCGATTTGATTTGATTGAAAACACACTTATAAAGTCAAATTTCCATTATTATTGTTGTTGTTGTTGCTGAATGATGCTAATCAATCAAAAAATTTACCAACTTGTTGCATTCGCTGCCCAATAAACGTTTCACACTTTTCGAACTGGTGAGAGCCTGTGCAAGTCGCGATTATATATAGTATAATATGCCTATTATACTTTATATCCGACCATATATCCTTACGATGATCACACTTTATAGATATGTTCTTCAATACTGCTGTGCGAGCTAACGATCGTAACGATACTAAAACAACGTTTCCTAATTACACGCCCTTTTGTAGTCGCAACTCATCAACTTAACTTATAGTTGTGCAACTGTATATAGGTGTGCGTGTGTGTGTGTGCTTAAATTTGAGCGTGTCTCATAAATTGTTTAAATATTTAAATATTTAGCAATTGGTTGCAAGCGGACATAGGCATAATACGCTGCAAACAGAGCGCACCCTATTGATAAGATTATATTGCCAAGAATCTATAGTGGAATTACCAGCGAGGCAGTTGCTCGAAATGCGTCACAAGGCCGCTGACTGAGAGACTTGAAAATGGGTGTGTGTGTGTGTGTTTTTGTGCGTGTGTGTGTGTGTGTGTGTGTGTGTGTGTGCTTGGCTTTTGGGCTGGGGTGGAAATAGATATATTTCTGTTGGAATTACCCAGCTGACAGAGTTTAACCTGCATGAAGCCTTAAAGCAAACAGACGAGAAAAAAGCATTTCACTTGAATTTGCTGCTACCTGAGTTCGTTGTCTAAGTCTTTTGTTTTTGTGCCTGCCATTTGGACTATGGGCGTGACTGCTGGTTTACGATGTTTGTCCGGGCTTGGAATGTGCTGTGAAGCAACTCTATAATCGCTCGAATTTGAAATGTGGTCAAAGTTCAAATTATTTGTAGAATTATTCACTGTGGTGGGCTACTACGAATGTGACAGAGGGGGGTCTGTAGCCTTTTGCTGAGAGGCAAATATTTTTAGGAATTCCGCGATAAATTTAAATAAAATTAAAAGTAATAGCAACTGTAGTAGAGTATCGACATTTTCACGTTGTATATAGTTCAGATATAATGAAAGTATTATAGAAATATATTAGATCTATACGCATTTGGCTTATGAAATGAAATTACTTTAAACTCATTGAGGTACGGCATGTAAATCTCAGCCTCATAGGCAACATCTTAGCTCTAGCTATGAAATGTGGTCAAGAAGCTCGAGCTTCCAGATCCTAATACGAACCGATTAGGATAATATATTTGATCTTTGTAGAACTTAAAACAAGTTCAGCTCAATCAACTAAGATTTCATTTATAATACATCTTAACTATTATATCTAAAAATATTCTTACTTAATCACCCATTTATCTATACTATTCAAATTTATAGAATCTTCCAAACTTAAAGCTCTAACAGTATATGGTATATAGAATGATATCTCATTATTGTTGGGCTTTACGAAACGTTCTGGAAAAAGCCAAGTGTGTAAATGGCTTCGACAACAAAGCAAGCAAAGACAAGACGAAAACACAAAATTTTGAACATTTGCTGCTTCCTCTTCTCCGTCATCTTTTCGTGGTTGTTTTTGGACTCTTGTGTTGTGATGGTTATAGAAAAATCGTGCATTTTATTTATATCATCGTTTTGCCGCTGGCAGACAGACCGTCTCGAGCATCGAGCGCAGCGTCTCCAAGCAGCTCCAAGCACGCATTTTTATTGAGTTTTTGAGTTTTATTTTGATTTCATTTCGCTCTTGTTTTTTGGGCATTTCGTTGCCGGAGGGTTCAATGCCAAAAATGCCAAGCTGGTGTTTATTTATTTATTTTGGTTTTTTGCTTTTCTTTTCCTTTTTTTTTTCTCCACATTTCTTGAACATTTTTGTTGTTGGATCCCTCATTTTTGGCATGCGACCTGCACGAGCCTTAAACCCAAATTGCTGGCAATCTTTTCGGGGCATCTTTATTGGTTGTGCACAGTGTTGTGTGTGTGTGTGTGTGTGTGTGTGTGTGTGTGTGTGTGTGTGTGTGTGTGTGTGTTGTGTGTCTCGTGTGTGTATCCTGCAAATGATTTCATCGTCTCTTGACGTGCTTATGTGTGCCTTAATTGTTTTATTTGAGTGCTATTATGTGCAGGCACTTGGATTGGACCAGACGACAGCGACGAGGCTTTTTTTTACTCTTTTTCTTTATTTTATTTTTTTTTTTTTTTTGCTTGTCTTAAGTGCTTATGCTGGCTCGATTCGTTTATGATCGTTATGATGTCATGCCAAAGCGAATTCCTCTTCATTTCTTTTTTTTTTTTTGTATGCTTAATGTGCGGTTCGGGCCATATTTGAACTGTGCTGTTCTACTTTTCATATGTGCCTAGACTTTGCGGTTAGAGAATCGTATAGAAGTATATATGTATATATACATATAGATATATTTGCTTTAACAATTTGTCAAAAATGCGTCATTGTCATTGCGGCCTTTTGTAAATATTAAAAAAAAATAAAGTTACAAAAAAAAACATAAGTAAAGAAAAAAACCACAACAAAAATAGGAGAGAAAAAAACATTTCAAGACAAAACTGGAAATTTTCGCTGTTATTTAATGGCTTAAAGCCGTACGTCCCCCTAGCAAATCGTTTTCCAACACAGTCTATAGCTCAAAATTTGTTTTAAGCTGTTTGCTGTCAATGCTTTTGTTTTGTTTTTATTGTTATTTGTTGTATTTGTTTGCTTTGGTCGCTTTATGGAGTTACATTAGTCAAACAATTGGCTGACGCCTCACAAAAAATAAAAATTATGGAGACGCCGACGCAGAAAAACAAAGCCAAAAAAAATTACACAGTCAAGTGACTTTGTTATCTGCGGAAAATATGGCATAATACCTCAGCTTAACTGTAATACAGCAAATATTTTTGTTTATCTCTAAAATGGTTTTCCAGCCGTATTCCGTTCAAATATGTGTAGAATAAATAATTATATAGACTTGAGAAATAGTTTTTCGCCATTGATGTTCAGGGAAAAAGCCCATAAATTATTATTTAATATTTATTACTTTAGAAAATTGATTTTCCTAATTCATTTTGTATCTGAAATGTGTTCTCAATAAATTTATTTTTAAACTATATAGCAAGTTTGTCGAGTAAAGCTGACTATTAATATGTATATTATATCTGTGGCTAATTGCTAATCATTTCCATCAAGTTTTATTAATGATTTTCGCTTGATATGCATATTCCAAGTTAATTTCTGTTATGTAAACTTGTTATAATCTATCGCTGTCAAGTCGTACAATTACTGGAGCTGCATTTACAGCGCGGCAACAAATTAAATGTTATCGATTATAATATTACAATACTTAATTAACATGCGTCTTATATCTATGGTATTTTTTGTTATGAGCCAGCATTTCCCCGTTTTTCAAATAGAGAGTTATCGATAACACTTACAACATAGATTAGTGTTGTTGAACGCTTAAAGATGATTCAGTGCAAGCGGATATACAGCCATTCGTGACAATTGAGATTAACTGGTTCGTTATATCGAGTACCTGCTCTATCGCTAGCTTTCAGCTAGAACTAATCGCAGTTATGCAATACGTACACTCACTTAAGCCAGACACCTGATAAATTCTAAGAGTTCTATCTATCTAACTGTAAGATATGAGCTGATCTCAGCGCTCTGGCTAGCTTTTATCGCTGCTGCAGCTGGCGGGCGCTCGCAAATATGCCAAACGCGAGCATAAATATTTACGATCTCAAATTGCAATGCTTGGAATACTTGAACACTGGTTACAGCGGCTACAACAAGGTGTTAAAACCAACCAAAGGCCGCCACTCTCCACAGCCACAGCGAGCGCCATAGTCCACAGTTCGAATCACGTTTTAAGATCGAGGTGAATTCTTACCACCGCCGCTTACCCAGCCAAATGGCACGTTTGCTATGGCACAGCTCTGACTGCTGCCAGCCCTCAGCCGCAGCTTCAACTGCATTTGCATTTGCAATGACTTTCTTTCTGGCCCAACGACTAACACACACACACACACACAGAGAGAGACGACTGAAGATGATAGCTATAAGTAAATAAATAAAGAAAAACCTGCTAAAACTAACAACTTCTTCAAATGTCATGACATTTGAGCTCGGCTAATGCCAATTTTTGGCTTTTTATGAAGCTTGGAACAGCGCCAGCGCATAAATATTTGATTTTCAATCAAATAATTGAGCAATGAGGATCGCCAAAAATAATAATGATTTTTTAATGAGACAACTGAATGATGTTTCGAAAATGAAAAAGGTTTTGAATGAAAATCTTTGTAAGTTGTTGGAATTCTTATGAGGAAAAGTCAGACTTTGCTCTTAAATTTATGAATTTAATATTAAAGAATTATTTTTTTTTAATTTTAGAATTTTTTAAATAGTAAAAAAATTATTTAAAATTTTTGAAAAACCTGAATTTTTAAAAATTATATTTCAACATTAGCTCCCTAAGAAAATATATAAAACAATTAAACAATTAAAAAATGGTTTAAAAATGAATATTCTATACTCAACTCTCCCATAGATCATCTTAAATTAGTTCTGCTGCTTCGTTGTACTCTCCGCTCTATAGCTAATCACTAGATAATAGCCAGCTGGAGGCCGCGTTGATTTTGATTAGCATATTGATTAGTTATTGCGTTTACTTCCGGAACCCAATGCTGCTCGCATAACTCATTCTGTTTTCGTTTCTCTATGTTTTTTGCAGAGCCCAAAACTCTGGTGACCGTTGGACAGCCGTCAGGCATTGACGAGAGCGAAACGCTTGACGAGATTAACTTGAACGCCAGCAGCAGCGACGACTCGGCGGCAGCGAATGCCTCCTCAATCCTCAATCCATATCAGAGCGTTGCGGATGCCAATGCGAATCCTTTGCTAGAGCCGCCACTCGCTTCGGACTCTCTGCTTAGCCAGGCGGCGTCCTCATTCGGCGCTTTGCCCTCGGTGGCCTCCAACGTCTTTTCGACGTTCTCGAAGCGGATCTACGCTGGCGCTCGGGAAACGGACGAGTCCCAGCCTCAGTTGGACATACAGCCCACTTACATACAGCAGGCGGGTCAAGCAACTGTTGCACCTCCGCCGTTCTACGCTGCACCACCGGCTCACGTCGGCGAAGTTGCACCGGAGCCACCGAAATTCTATGCGCCCACTGAGGTGCCTGGCTTAGCAGCTGGCGGCTTGCCCCTGCCGCCCCCATCGGCTGGACAGAACACTTATCGCATCAGCGCCAGAAAGAAGATATACGCGCCCATACCAGGACTCTCTGAGCAGCAGCAGCAGCCAGTGCCAGCTGTTGATCCCTTCCAAGCACCACCATATCCCACACAGCCAACGGCAACAGCAGCAGCTGCATTCGAGCAGCCTGCACCACCGCCACCCGTTCAAGAGGAACGCAAGAGTGGTGGTCTCTTCTCGCTCACTAGTCTAGTGCCTAGTGGTGTTCTACAGAATATTTCGGGTCTAGTGCAATCGGCCACAGGCAGAACCAACGAGCCAACGCCACCACAACCACAGGCCAGCTACAATCCAGCGAATTCCGCTGGCTACTTTGACATCAGCACATCCTCTGCTGTCGTACCACAGCCACCTCCCAGCTTTTATACGCCAGCAGCTGCCCCAGCTGCAACTGATTACTTTGCGCCCACTGCAGCACCACCCACTGTAGGTGGTTTCTTCAATCCTCAAACAGTTGCTGCAACTCCGGCTCCAGTTGGCAATTTCTTTACGCCAGCAACAGCAGCTACTGGACAACCAACAGCACCACTGACATTTACTCAGCCAGGGGTAATTGCACAACCACCGACTGTCGCTCAGATTCCGGCAGTCAGCCAACCACCCACAGTCTTTCAGCCTGCTCAGGCAACAGGATTATTCGATAGCACTCCAGGGTTCGGACAACCACCAGTGGCAGCAGCAGCACCACCACCTGTGGCTTCTCCAGCACCACCACCAGCGGCAGTATCAGCACCTCCGCCACCAGCTACAGTAGCACCTTCACCACTAGCAACAGCAGCACCACCAGCAGCAGCTGCACCACCACCAGCGGCAGGACTTACACACTCCTCATATCGCCTGCAGAAGGGTACGAGGCTCTACAAGAGTCCACTGACAGCGCAGGAAACTGCAACACCAGCAGCAAGCTTTAGTCAGCCAACAGCCACACCTTTTGCGCCCTTCGCAGCACCCGCTGCTATTTTTAATCCTTTTGGTGGATCAGAGCCAACCGAAGTTGCGTTATTCGCAGCACCAGAGCCGGCAGCTGCACCAGCGCCAAACCAGGAAATTCCACCAGCTGCTCCAGCAACATCGCTTTTTACATCACAGACATCGACGGGCCTCTTCCAGGCTCACGAGGCAACTGCACCACCAGCAGCTTCGTTCTTTGCGCCACCACCAACAGATACAGTTAAGGAGGTTCCTCTCTCCTCTCCACAAGGACAGCCAGCGGACACAAGCAATCTTTTCGCGCCACAGACTCAGAGCCTAGACCTAAACAGCTCTTCAATCCCAAATCAGGAGGTGCCACCATTTGCACCACCGTCAACTGCAGCTGTATCGGAAACTCCACTCTTCCCAACATCGCAAAGTTTGCCCACATTTTCACAAGGACCTACAGCATCGTTATTCGCACCACAGTTAGATGCTAAGCCAGACCCACAACAAGCACAACAACAAACGGAGATTCCCTTGCTTACTGCACCACCATCACTAACAACAACGACTAACGAACTCTTCGCGGCAGCAGAACCAAGCAACGCTTCAGAGCCAACTCAGGAGATCCCTAAGACACCACCAACTGCTTTAATTCAGGAAGTCTCACAGCCACCTCTCTTTTATCCAACCGCACAAGCAGCCACCACTGAACCTGAGCAAGAGATTCCATTATTTGTGCCAGTACCAGCAGCATCCAACGCTGAAGCGCGTCAAGGCGTAGAGCTATACCCACCAGCAGCGACACCAGCAGCAGAGGAACCTGCAGCAGCAGCTATAGCGACAAGCGCGCCACAGCCCATCTTTAACGTCACCAACCTCTTTGCACCACCGACAACAGGTGGCTTAGCGCAGGAGGTTCTAGGGGTATCAGCAGCGCCACCAACAACAGCTGCACCCTCATTAAGCACCAGCAATTTATTTGCACCACCTGAACAGGCACCACTCGCTGTCTCTAATCTACCCAGCGTTGCACTAACCACTCAGACAACAACCACATTCTTTAATCCGTTTGCGCAGACAGTAACCACACCACTCCCACAAGATCCGTTGCCACCACCCATTGGCTTCGTAGAGCCCAGCACTCAAACGGACAGCAACGTGCTCTTCGCCGCACAGACAATCGAACCCGTGTTGCCTGAAGCAGAGACAGAGATCGTTAGATCCGCAGCAGCAGCAGCACCACCACCACCGCCGCCAGCAGCAGCCAGCCAAGACTCCGCCTCACAGGCCAATCCGTTCCGCAGAGCCAACGAACCAGCTCCAGCATCAACAGCAGCTGCTGCTCCCTCGGCTCTGCTCAGCTTCTTTACGCCGGCAGCAAACGGCAGCGACTTCAGCTTTTTTGGAGCAACTCAGCAGGCGGGTCAGTTTCCAGAGTTGCCACCAGTGGCTGGCGTTGCACCTCCCGCACTAGCGCAAGAGCCACCTGTTGGCGACGCTGCCACGCTCCAATCCACGCACGCACTTGGCTTTGAACAACTAATCAGCGATTCGCAGCAAGCTGCACAACAAACGCAAAATTCGAACGGAAATAGCTATCAAAATTCAAGTGTTAATTCATTTTCTGGCTATTTCGGCGGCCCGGAGGAGGCAGCAGTGCCAGCCGCACAGCCTGCACCACAGACACAGCCACAGGCACAGCCACAGGCACAACAACAGCCGCTGCCAGGTTGCAATTCGGCCAATTTCTTTGATCACTTCGCCGCCGGCGGACAGGGACACGAGGATCAGCGCATCCAGAACTTCTTCAACAATCCACCGCTGCAGGATCAGCCAGCTGCTCCGGGTGAACTCAAATACGATCTTGTGCACAGCGGCTTGCCCAACAAACAGTTCGAGCAGTGCTCCCAGACGTCTGTCTCCAACATTGTCGAGCCGCCCTCGTCTGCCTGCTCGGAGTTCTCCACAGCTGCGCCGGCGACAGTGGCCAATCCAACGAACCAACATCAATCCGAGCGTCAGACGGATTACCTATTGCAATTGCATCAGGGTGAACTGCCCGAAGAGATCCTACAACAACTAAGAATGGCCAACGAGAAGAATGGAACCACGGTTCCATCCGCCGAAGCCCTTGTAAGTATTAATACTTTTATGAATAGAAACATATATTGATATATATTTCTGTATGATCAGGTTTATACGCCCGTATTGCCGCATTGGTTCTACAAGCGCAGCGTGGATGGCAAATTCCTGTGGACTCCATTTAGCCACTACGACTCGGCGCTGCTGGAGACCAGCCTGAACAGCGGTAAGCAGGGAAAGCCAGCGGAAAAAGAAATTCACAAAATCCCTAAATCAAATTCAAATTAAATAAATTCTCACTTACGTATTCCCCTCACTCTCCACAGAAGAAACCGATTCCTCGGCCATTGTGCCCGTCGAGGGCGGTCGCTACGACGTCAACATCAAAGAGCGCACCAAGACGCCCGTTTATTGGGAGGGCAAGGCCATTGAGGTGCGTCGCTGCTCCTGGTTCTACAAGGGCGTCGATGGTAAATACGTGCCCTATGCCGAGCAGACTGCGGAAGCCCTTGAGATAGAGTACAGACGAGCGACCGAAACGAACGAGTGGCATAAGAAGATTCCACTGGCCAATGGGGAGCAGGTCACCATGCATGGACCCAGCGTCATTGTCCACTTCATGCCACCAACGACCGCCGACACGTGGGGAGGCACCGTGCAAGGCACAACACGGCCGCTGGTCGTAAAGCGCGACTTGAATGACTTCAAGATACAGCAGGGCGAATCTCAGCGAGTGGATCATTTGCTGTTCATGGTGCATGGCATCGGCTCAGCGTGTGATCTGAAGATGCGCAATGTCGAGGAAGTCGGTAAGTGGCAAGAGGACTTCAGTGAGAACTCATTAACTCAATAGCAATTGCTTTTCAGTGGACGATTTCCGCTACATTGCCCAGCAGCTGGTGCAGTCCCACTACAAGAACTCCACGGACATGGGCCTAGTGGGTCGCGTCGAAGTGCTCCCAATTGAATGGCACGGCCATTTGCACTCTGAGGAGCTGGGCATTGACGAGAAGCTAAAGTCCATTACCCTGGAGTCTATACCGCGATTACGCAACTTTACCAACGACACTTTGCTGGACGTGCTCTTCTACACCAGTCCCAAGTACTGCCAGAAGATCATGAATACGGTGGCCGATGCCTTGAACGAGGTTTATCTGAAGTATCGGATGCGACATCCTGAATTCAATGGCGGCGTTTCGCTAGCTGGGCACAGTCTCGGCTCGTTAATACTCTTCGATCTGCTGTGTCACCAGGAGCCGCTCAAGGAGAGCGAGGAGGAGAATATGGTAAGCCAATGACCAAAGACTTTATAGTCCAAGCCATATAACATTCAAGTTAATTATTCAACAGGAGAATCCCGATCGAGTACCACAAAAGAAGGGCACCGAATCGAAAAACGTACAACTTCCCAACAATGATGCAATGATGCCCAAGCAGGTCAGCTACGCTATGGGCATGGGCCCGGCTGGCACTGGGCAGCCGGTGATCAACTACACGCAGCTGATTTTCCATCCCAAGAAGTTCTTCGCCCTGGGCTCGCCCATCGGCATGTTTGTGACAATACGTGGCATTGATAAGCTGGGCCTCGACTTCCGGCTACCCACGTGTGCGGGCTTTTACAATATATTCCATCCCTTCGATCCGGTTGCGTATCGCATAGAAGCCCTGGTTAATCCGGATATGAAGGGCATTCGGCCAGTATTGATTCCGCATCATAAAGGACGCAAGCGCATGCATCTTGAGCTGAAGGAGACAATGACACGCGTTGGAGCGGACATAAAGCAACGATTCATGGACACGTTCAAGACCACATTGGACAGCGTCAATTTCCTCGCCACAGTGACGAAGGTCAAAAAGGAGGCCGAAGAGACGCTGGAAAAGGAGGCGACTGCAGTAAGTTTCAAGCAGACCAATATTGATAATGGATTTGTATACTCATCATTTCTAAAGAGTACTTCGCAGATGTTCCAGAAGGAGGACATGGATGATGTATCAACAGCGACCACTTCAACACACCCGCGTAACCGTACCGACTCGGAGTCCACATCAGCGTCAGATCCTGAATTCATTGAACTCGATTTCCCTCTGGGTAAATTGAATGACTCGAAACGCGTGGACTATGTGCTGCAGGAGGCGCCACTGGAGTTCATCAACGAGTATATATTTGCGCTCAGCAGCCATGTGTGCTATTGGTGAGTAATTAATATAATATCACTCAAATCGAGATTCTAGATTTCTACTTCACATTACAGGGGCTCTGAGGACACCATATTGTTCGTGATGAAGGAGATCTATGCTGGGTTGGGCATAAGCACCGATAGCCAAGTACCGCAGCAAACAATGACCATAGAGAGGCCCAACTCACGAACTAGCAGTGTCTGTCCGTCGCTGTTGCCGATGTGAGTTGACATTTGGACACACACTGTTGTAGACCGTTTCCGTTTTTTTACAATCTATTATTACAAATACTTAGAGACAATTTATTTAACTATGTTATTTGTTAGCAAAATCATACAAAGAATTTTTAACATGTGCAACTCTAATGTGGTTAATGGTTATATGAAATTAAGAAGAAGAATCGCGTTGACACGAATGTTATTGAAGCAAAGCAATTCGCGAAAGAAAGTTAATTCAAGGAGCTTAACAAACAGTTAATGACTATTCAAACTTTTTATTGCATATCTTCTTTGTGCTGTTGTTCTTTTGTAATAATGCGTTTATAATATAACATCGTAATTTGTATGCTAAAAAAAGTGTATGTCTATTAATATCAACCAATAAATTGCAATTCCGCAAAAGCAAAATCCTATTTTAATTTAAGTATTTTAAAATATTTTTTGTCGATAAATTAAGCGCCAAATGTGGATTGTAATCGCTACGAAATGTAAAAAAGCAATCGGATTCACTTGAAACTAGTGTTGTAAATAACGTTCACAATGGCGTGATTTATCGGAATCGAGCGACCGCCACTAATCTATCGCTCGACTACCACCAATTCATTCATTACTTTCTATTTGTTGTAAATATTTATAAAAATGGAATAATTTCGCGTAAAACCAATCAAAAATAGTCCAAAATGAGGCAATAAAGTGTAAACAATATTCTGTGCATGTTGGTGGACAACAAACAAATCACTACTGCGTATTTTCCACCTGTCAAGTGAGCGCACAAGGACGGGCCGTGCTGTCGTCGACGTCGTCTTTTCGCTATAATTTCCCAGTGCCAAAAAAAAAGACAGTTAAAAAAGCTAGTGGTGTTACGCGCGCTAAACGCCTCTACCTGCCTGAAGATTCTTTCAGCCAAGACGATGACGAAGTGGACTATAAAAATTCAGCAGGTAATCAGCAAAATTAGTAAGCAATGTGCCAACAACAATTCGCAGCGCTTCAGTGACTAGCGAACGCCACTTGCTCGCTCGCCTGCCCAAATAAATAGAGTTGTCTGTATGTATGGGAGTGAGTGTGAGTGAGAGTGTGTGATGCAAATGTGTGTATGTATTTATGTTTGTTCTTGTTGCCATTGTTGTTGTTGCTGCTGCTAGTCGCTGTTGCAGATGCATTGGTCAAAGCTTATCTGTTTGACGCTTTTGTGTGTTTCAGCTATAAAAAATCTATTTGTAAATTGATGTATGGGAACGAGAATACTCACACAAAGCTCGGACAAAGCACAAACTGCAAGATAACAACAATACATGCCAAACTACTACACTTATCGCAACAACGCCGCCAAAGCTCAACGGAACAGCCGAACGGAACGAACCCAAAATGAGTTGGCTTCGCACGAGTCCATTGCGTCAAAGTTTGACGCGCAACAGCAGCAACGGCAACGGCAACTCGGGCACTGCAACAACGATGCGTCAACGGCCGATAGACGCAGCCACAGACTGTGATCCGCGCGCCTGCTATGACAGCTTCTGCAAGCACTGGCAGCAGGCGCATGAAATAATCCAGCATCCGGGAACGCCCACGCACGACGATGTGCTGGGCGTGGTCTCGCATTTAGATTATATGGTAACGCTGCTCCTAGTTGAGCTGCATCATTGCAACAAGGTATCGCTGCCCTCGGCTGACTCGGCGCCACCAGCGGCGCCTTGCCTGGAGTACCTGCTCAGCGAGAATCTGCTGGACAAGCTCTACGAATGGGCGAGCACCACGGGTCGCTATGCGAATGCTGTGCGCCTGGAGCAGCTGAAACTATACGAGCTACTGGTGAGCCACTCGCGCCACCAGCTGCTTTGCCACGAGCCTTTCCTGCGGCCGCTGCTCAAGATACTCGCTTCCAGCCAAGGCGAAATCTTTCCGCCCGACCTAGAGAAGCGTTTGGTCATACTGCTAAACCAGCTGTGCGTGGTCCTCATGCAGAATGTCCATCTGCTGGATCTGTTCTTCTTCTCGGCCCAAACCCAGGTGCAGGAGCAAATACAAAACGGAAGCATGCCCGCGCCCAAAAGTGGAACCACAACCAAGTGAGTCGAGAACTAGATAATGTATTCTATGTCCACTCTTAATAACGATTTTTCTATTCTTAGTTTCATCATATTTTCGCTGCTCATACCGTACGTGCATCGGGAGGGCAGTTTGGGTCATCAGGCGCGCGACGCTCTGCTGCTCTGCATGGCTCTGTCGCAGAAGAACTCCAACATTGGCCACTACATAGCACAATACTCATCCATTTGCCCGCTGCTGGTGACCGGCCTCGGCGGCCTCTATTCCCGCCTGCCGAACAGCATCGAGATCAACTCCATTGACTGGCATCGCATCACGCCCGACGATGTCACCGAAATACCGGAGCTGACGCTCTTCATGAACGCCCTCGAGTTCTGCAATGCCGTGGTGCAGGTGGCGCACGAGATGATTAAGCAGCAGCTGCTCGACTTTATGTATCAGGGCTTCATAGTGCCGGTGCTGGGGCCAGCCATACTCCAGGTGAGTCTCGTTTCTTGCGTACAAAACTTGTCTTCGATGCATTTCTGTGGTGTTGGTTGCAAAACATTTGTCAATTGTCACTTGTCCTTGGTGCTCTTGTCTCTTGCCAGTGCGTGTGTGTGTTTGCTTTCTTATATATATATAAATCTATAACTACGTTTATGCGCAGATCAGATCTAAGCTCAAACCCTATGCTGCCTCAATCAGAACGAGTTCAACTTTCATTCATATATTATCTGCGGCATAAGCGTAGTCTATAGTCTGTGTGCTATCCTTTCTCTTCACTTTGGGCCGACCCCAAGCTAACCGAAAACAAAAACACCTCGCCTCGAAATCTCGAAACAACTTTTTGCGCTCCAATTCGCAGACACTGAAGGGCAAACATTTTCAGACGAACATCGACTCACAAATTTCGGCAATGTCCTATCTCGACCTGATATTACGCTCGATCACGGAGCCCGGCCTTATGCGTGCCTTTGTTAAATTCCTTTTGGACACGGAGAAGTTTGATGGGGAGCGGATTCTGGATGCTCTCGTGGAGCGACTCCATGCGCCCGATGCCAATTTGTGCATGGTGACGATGGCGCTGTTTGACACGCTGTTAGGTCTGCACTGCGAGGATCTGATGCTGGAGCTGCTGCTGAAGTATATGCTGCCTGGCAAGCATGTGCCCATCTCTCACCGTCACAAGATCAACAAGATCGATCCGTATCTGAACACGACCGAGTTCTTCTTGGAACTGACGCCCGATGTGATGAAGCGCGCTCGCGACTTGGCGCGGCCAAAGAGTGTTCAGGAGCTGGTTGACCCGGCGACGGGAGCGGCCCCATCGCCACCCATGCTGCTGAGTCTGCCCTCGCCGGTCATGAGCAAGACCATTGGAGCTAACTGGAACTACTATGGCCACTACACGGGCGACAGCCTCTATGCCAATGTGCAGGCGTATCTGTTTGAGGCGCATTCGCGAATCGCCCAGTGTCAGCGCGACTGCAGGAAGTGGGCGAACAGCTATCGTTATCAGAAGTGGCCCAGGCAGGGTCAGGCACGCGCCACTGCCCACGCTCTAGAGCTGGCCAAACAGTTCTTCAGTGAGTTTGGCACAGCGACTCCGGTGATTGCGGCGGCGCCTGTGACCAGCGAAGTGGGCGAGAAGCAGCTGGATAGCCTGCAGTCGATAGGCGAATCAAGTGGCTACGAGTCGTTCAAGTGGCGGCCCGCGGATGAGGATGCCGAGGGCATCGATGTGACCACCACAACGGCAGCATCCACAAGTGACACGGATCTGGATCACAACAACAGCAGCGGCATCAGCAGTGGGCGACGTGACTCGTGGCGCATATCGCACAGCAGTCGCAACGAGATTTTGCTGACCGACTTGGACTTCTCGGAGGATTTGTTTGCGCAGGGCACCGTAAGCTTAGGTGAGTGCCAGAGGATGTATATGTTTGTATAAATTATATTCTGATATATGTTTACCCTTCCTTCAGGTCCCTTTCTGAATGCCATTTGGGGCAAACTGCAAACCTTCACGAGCAACTCGTTGTACGTCAACCTGCATTTAACCGGGCTTATCACACGACTCGCCTGGTATCCACTGCCGCTCATCCACTCACTGTTACTGCGCTCCGACATCGCCATCACCTCGGACACGCCCTCGTTCCATCAGGTGCTGCGCATGCTCAAGCAGCAAATCGATGCTGAGCTGCCGGTGGCCGAGAACTCACTGGAGATCATCGATGTGGCGCGTTCGTATCTGATCGATCGCGAGTTCCGCTTGGTCAATGTGCGCAAGATAAATGACAACTCGCCGCTGCACCAGCAGCAGCAGCAGCAGCAACAGCATCATCATCAGCAAGCCAACAATCACACGCAGCAGCAGCAGTCGCAACAGCGTTCCACCTATGCAACGCTGTCGGCAGGGACGCCAGTGCAGGCATCGCCCACCAGTGCCTACGATCCGTTTAGACGCAGCGACAACAAACGTCGCAGCATTAGCAAGTCCATAACGAGCATGTTCAGCCGCAGACCAGCATCGTCCACGCCGGCAACAAATGGAACTTCAGGTAGGTGATGCTGTGTCTCACACCTTATCTAACACTTTTTGCACAATTTACATTTTCTTTAAACCAAAACGAACAAACAACAAAACTCACAAGTAAACAAAACACAGCAGCGGATGTTGGAACAAAGCCGGTTTTGGGATCTTAGCCATTTAATGGGCACAAACAGACACTCAAAGACTCATCCACATACATTAATTCATAAACATTTTGTGAGAGACTGTTTCCAATGGCCAAAGAATCTAGGCTGAAGATCAACAAATGAATCTTCTTTATATGTTAAATGGAATGTATTGCTATAAAGCATATTTGTATATATAATTATATGTGTTTTATATTCATATATATTATATATTCGTATATGTTCTATATTCATATATGTTATATACTCATGAATGTATCTATATTATTGTTTAGTATGCATAACATATATTGTCATATAGTTTACTTACTATAAAAGTCTGTAGTTGTTAGGCAGTACAAAAAGTTTGTAAAATGTTTCTAAGTCATTAATGATTGTAGAGTTAAACTTTTATTAAGCTGATCAGCTTACTCTCTTCAGTTATTTCATATTATATATATTTGTATATTATATTAATATACAAATTAGACATTAATGTTGAATGAGCTCAACTTGTGTTAGGCTGATCAGCTCATAACACATATACTATAATATAATTTATAGTGAGCAAACAAGAAATTGTTCACAGAGCTAAATACTGTTGCTATGATATGATATATTACTCATAGTAATTGGCATGCATAAGAGATAAGAGAGAGAGATAGGCAGGCAGGCAAGCGCTGTATGCCCCATGCATGTTTAATCTTATTTGTAGTCAAATACATTTAATTATAACTGATGATCTTGGCCATTGGAAATCAGTCAAAGCACCACACACACACAACAAACACACAGATTTAACGTAGATTTTTGTACAATGTCTGCAGACGTCGTTGCTTATAATCAATTTGTCTCTCTTTTTCTTTATTTGTTTATTTTTTTGATCGATATGAAAAACAAACAAAATTATTCTGCTACGAAAAACTTAGCTTCATCTGGCTTATCACAAATTTACGCATTCTTCACCGGTAAATATTTCACGCTTAAGTAAAACGTTCTATAAATATAAATATATACTATATATATGATATATGATATATGCTGATATAACCCGTAATACAACCCAACTAAACTCCATTATTGCATTGTCGTTGGCTATTGAAGCTGTTGAGTATACTTAGACGCCTCCTGTAGCTTTGTACATATACTTATTGCTCTAACTGTATCCACTTGAATAACCTACGTTTACCAGTTCTCGTTGTTGTTGCCATTTAACCCACCCATCCATCATCAGGGGAATAACTAATCCGCTTTGGCATATTGCAGGCGCAGCATCCACGCTGGTGGGTGGCAGTGGTGGGGAGGCGAGCGGTGCACGTGGCGCAGCGCAGGACACAGGCTCGCGGGGCAACACTTGCGAGACGAGTCTGAGCACCGCTCCGCGACAGGAGGCACAGACGAATGTGGGTGGCAGCAGCAACAGCTCGATTGGCGGCTCCACGCAGACCCTATCTGGGCCGCACTCGTCGAGCACACTGCACGGCGTGGAGAGTGGCCTGCAGACGGGCAGCTTTAACTCGGAGCCAGTGTCGCTCGATTCGGTGGCCTCGATGGGCATCATAGCGAACACGAGCGGAACAGAGCGATCACGTGATTTGGCCTTGTGCGCCGTGCTGCTGGACGAGTGGCTGAAGGAGCTGGCGGCAATCGCGCTGGAGCAGAGCGTCGTGCTGGTCACAGAGCAGTTGCTTTGACAACGGACAGGCAGTTATACAATACGCAATGGTTATTGGATTTGTTGACGTTTATTTATTTAACCAGTTTGAACTATGTTTTTTAATGGAACCCATTATTTGCTGTTAAATTATCAATATTGTGTTAGTGTATATGTGTATTTTTAACCATTTCGTACGAACAAAGTCGCACTTTTGAACAGAATTATTGCTAAAAGAATCAAAACAAAACAAAACAAAAAACAAACAAAAATCACTCGTTAATCTATTTAGTTAGTAAGCTTAAAGTTGTAATCCAAAATCGTTGCTAGCTGACAAAACAGACAAATTAAGTGTTCAAATGTAAAAAATTATTCTAATTACAAGCAATAGGCATATACATATTATATTAAATATATATATACACCTTTATATAAAAACAAATTAGAGCAAGGAAGAGGATGAGGAGGAAGGAAATTTACACCACAGCATACCATTTAAATATGTATGTATACACATATGTCTATTTTTGCAATATATATTTTATGCTTTTATGTATATACAACATGAAATTATAACAATTTTTAACTAACGTGAAAGTATTAAATTGGTCCAATTAATTAAAACAGCACAAAGCAACAAAAACTGTTTGAATTGAAAAACTTTGAAATAATTAACTTGAGCGCCAACAATTGCAACTGTCTGGCAACTCTGCCTGCGCCTGCATAACATTGATTGACACGCCAGTGTTGTAAAAGTTCGTAATCACTCGACTGCTTCTGATTAGATTGTGAAATAATAGAAGTAAATAAATTGTAAGAAAGCCAAACACAAGCACACGTGCAGTACAAACATGCAGAAAATGTTGGGCCGATTGCAGGCTCACATCCTGCGTCCGAATGTCGCATCGATAGCGTTTGCTCTGCGCCAGAGTTCGACAGCCGCTGCAGCGGCGGCTCCGAAGGCTCAAGCGGCCACATCAAAAGGTAAATTTCCGAGTTATCTATCAACTTACACCGCGATTAACGTTTTGTCGTGCCAGAATTTCGTGAGCGCCAGGTGCGTTTCAACATCAAGAACGAGCAAATAGAGGGGCGGCCCTTGTATTTGGATGCACAGGCCACGACGCCCATGGATCCGCGCGTGCTGGACGCAATGCTTCCCTATTTGACCAATTGCTTTGGCAATCCACATTCGCGCACACACGCCTACGGCTGGGAGACGGAGCAGGCGGTGGAAGTGGCACGCGAACAGGTGGCCAAACTGATTGGCGCCGATCCCAAGGAGATTATCTTCACGTCCGGCGCCACCGAATCGAATAATATAGCCGTGAAGGGCGTCGCGCGTTTCTATGGCACCAACAAGAAGCATGTGATCACCACCCAGACGGAGCACAAGTGCGTGCTGGACTCGTGCCGGGCGCTGGAGAACGAGGGCTACCGGGTCACCTACTTGCCCGTGCAGCCAAATGGCCTTATCGATATGAAGCAGCTCGAGGAGGCGATTACTCCGGACACATCACTCGTCTCCATTATGACGGTCAACAACGAGATCGGTGTACGGCAGCCCGTGCAGGAGATCGGCCAGCTGTGCCGCTCGCGCAAAGTATTCTTTCACACGGACGCAGCGCAGGCTGTGGGCAAGATTCCCATCGATGTGAATGCCATGAGCATTGACCTGATGTCGATATCGGGCCACAAGATATACGGGCCGAAGGGCGTGGGTGCACTGTACGTGCGCCGTCGGCCGCGCGTGCGCCTCGAGCCCATTCAGAGCGGCGGTGGGCAGGAGCGCGGCCTGCGCAGCGGCACCGTGCCCGCTCCCCTGGCTGTGGGTCTGGGCTCGGCAGCTGAGCTGGCCATGCAGGAGATGGACTACGACAAGAAGTGGGTGGACTTTCTCTCGAAGCGCCTAATGGACACCATCACGAACGCCCTGCCGAATGTGATACGCAACGGCGATCCGGTGCACACCTACAGCGGCTGCCTGAACCTGTCCTTCGCCTACGTCGAGGGCGAGTCGCTGCTGATGGCCCTGAAGGATGTGGCGCTCAGCAGTGGCTCCGCCTGCACCTCAGCCTCGCTGGAGCCGTCGTACGTGCTGCGCGCCATTGGCACCGACGAGGACCTGGCGCACAGCTCCATACGCTTCGGCATCGGACGCTTCACCACCATCGAGGAGGTGGACTACACGGCCAGCAAGTGCATCAAGCACGTGGAGCGACTGCGCGAGATGTCGCCCCTCTGGGAGATGGTCCAAGAGGGCATCGACCTGAAGACCATACAATGGTCCCAGCACTAGTTACCCCCCACTAGATCAGATCCCCAACAACAACAACATTGTTGCAACGCAAGCAAATAATTAAAATGCATAGCATGTTCGACGCAAATGGAAAAAAAAGTTTTTTTTATTTTTATTTTTGTTTTTGTTTAATTTCAATTTGTACACAGAAACCCCCTGTAAATATTAGCTTAAGCTGGAATTGATGTCTATAGCGGTGTCAGGCTAAGGTGAGCTGGACTCCAAAGTGCAAAAGTTAGTTTTCAATTAGCATTTAGCGAAGGTGACCAGACGTCGAGCTGGACAAAGTCCAGCTGCCTTAGTTGGCTTTCTTCTTGCTGTCGCCGCCCAAGATCTTGCGGCGCAGCGTGAACATGTGCATGTAGAGCTGCGGGAATATGGGTATGTAGCCGAGCATGACAATCCATAAGAGCGCATAATAGGAGAACGTGGCATTCAGCTTGTTGGGCATCTCCAGGCTCCAGACGCTGTGCTCCCGGGCGTAGCGCTGCGCCCACCAGAAGCACAGCAGCTCGCCCGTCACGCCGATGGGGTAGAGGCCAATGAATGTGGTGTAGCGCAGGAAGACCACCAGTTTGGGCACCACCTTGATGATGTTCAGCGCGTAGAAGCCGTAGCGGATGATCTCCGTCACGGACCAGGCGAAGAGCGCAATGGGCAGGCCGGGGGACACCTTGCCCGTGGGCGTGGCCATCACAACGCCGACGACCACCATCATGCGGCTGAACACCTGGAAGGTGGTGACCACAGGATTCGATTTGACCAAGCCGAAAACTGCGTTCAGGATCTCCACGAAGGCGGCATTCTGGAATATGATGACGGCGAGGCGGGTGTAGTCCCACAGCGTGACTTGTGCCCGGAACTGGGGACCCTCCAGCACATAGTAATTGATCAACTGGTACAGGATGTAGCTCCAGCCGCCCACCTGTATGGCATTGTAGGCGAACAGATAGAGCTTGGTCAGCGACGACGGCTCTTTGGAAGCCGCCTTGATCGGTTTCGTTGCTGTCTTGGCGGACATTGTCGACTGTCTGTGAACTTTCACCCCGTCAGCAAGGTATTACATATGATTTTAATTGACTAGTCGCTATAACGCAACCGCGCGACGTCCGCTACTACTACTACTCCTACTGATAGCCCCACTTTCACCTGACGACGCGATTGGTGTTTGTTGTTTTATTACAAAACTATCGATAAACGCTTGCTAGCTATGGCAAACTTATCGATGCACTGCTAAGCAACATATGTTCTGTTAAAGGCCTGTTAAAAGCATATCTGCAACTGTTAAGACAGTTTTTGGCTGCTTGGCGCGTGTTGCTGCTGGGCGTTGCTGTTGGCCTGGTGAAAACCGAACCGAAAACCGAACGTGTCTGAAAAGTCTGGCACGGTCTGTGCACATGGGTCGCACACACACCTGCCAGCCAGCCAGCCACATGTGGGGCGATTCTTTCCCCAACTTTGTTTGTTGCTCAATTTGCCGCCGCTTAAAGCTGCTCTGGCTGGTATGCTGATCACGGCACGGCAACTGCAAACGCAGCAAAAAGTCCCACAAAAAATGCTGTTGCGTATTAACTTCGGTAGTAATCGATTAATTACTGTAAATGCAAAGTACTTTAAATTGTATGTTAAACGTGCATGCATTGCTTGTATGTGTGTGTATGTCTCTCTGTTAAACATGGGCTCTGGCATGCCCAGCTTTGTGCGCAATGGCAATTTTGTGTAATCAACACGTGCCATGTGGGCGGAGGCCTAACAACCACGCCTACCGAACAAATTAATTTGCAAGAACAGTTCTCCAGGCCCAGTGCACTGTTATCATGTGGCTGGCTCTTGCCTTATCAGCAACTGGCATCGACTGGTGGTCGACCGAGGGTTGCGACGTGGTGACGGGCGATACAATTGGACTAGTTTAGACAGCGCCCACAAAAAGGCCGATTGGACAAAGCAGGAAAAACGAGACCCCGCCAAAAGTGAATTCCCTCTTTTTTACCAGGCGAACAGCAAAAAGAGCCAAGCGATATCTCAGCACATTTAGCACTGGTGGAGAAGGTGCGGCCAAGTTGTGTGTGCGAGCGAGATGGCAGCTGTTACAGTGGCAGGGGTTTGGTTCAATTGCCATGCGACTGGTCGTATGTGTGTGTGTGTGTTTGCGTTGCTTTCTATATCTGTGTGTGTGTGTGTGTGTGCGTGTGTGTGTTTGCATGCTGAGTGAGTGTTGGCTGTTTGCTCTTTTACGCCCGAGTGTTGCTATAATAAGTAGTAAGCAAAGCAACAGCTGAGCTTGAAGCGATTATTACTGGCAGTTAGGCTAATTGAGCTGAGTTGCACTGCTGAGGCTGTTGCCCTTCGTATGTATGTATGTACATATGTATACGTGTGTGTGTTTGTGTGTGTCTGTGCTTGTAGTATGTGCATGTCTATTTGTATTTGTATTTAGATATTTCTGCTGTTATTAATTAGGAGGCTTGACTAGGCGCTATCATTAGCAGCTGCTGCCAACGCCCCACAGATGGCGCTCTGGCAAATTGCAAATTTCCCTTGGCCAAGCTCGGCAATTATATTCGACAAACAGGCTGAATACGCCCCCAAATGCGCCCGGACATGCCCCCAGCGACTTGCCAAGCGTCACAAAAACAACAAGGAAAAAAACCTCTGCAGGCACACACACACACACACACACACATGATATATTTGGCAGAAAAGCAACGGCGAGACATGTTTGTTTGAAATTCTAACGCAAACAACGAACGGCGCGGTCCTCGGCCCCCCCTGGGGCACACGCTGCAGCACATCGCACGAACATTTTGCGCAAATTTGAGTAGTCATTTTGTTTGTTCACATCACAGGCCAACAGAAATGACGCCAACAATTGCGATTGCGACTACACACAGACACTGCCACAGCCACAGACCACAGCCCCAACTACAACTAACGACGGAACGGTTTTAGATGCTGTTGTTGTGGTGGTTGTTGTTGTTGTTGATGGGTTGGCTGGCTAGAAATTGAAATTGATTGCAATGGCGTCTTATAATCATGGCCCCCGGCAACGGAAGCGACACATTGGGGCCCGGACATTTTGTTTTGTGCCCGTCATTTTGCTTATTGCACAAAAGTTAGCTAGGCTCGCAGCAAACGCGAGCAGCACTCGCAGTTGGCTAAAATGCCTCGAGCAAGGCGAAGAGTCAACGGCAACTACGGCTACAACTACAACTAGCGCAAGAGAGCCAGCCCCGCCAATTCTCTCGCATTCGACAACTACAACTAACAACAACAACGACAACTAACAAGCAACAAACAAACAAAGCAAAAAACATCCATTATTGTGGGCGTTCAACGTTTTCCCACATGCATAATAACAGGCAAACAGCGCCGCTCAGCAGCCGCAGATCGCCGCGTCGCGCTGCTGCGTGTGCCCCAACACAACAGCACAACAAAACTAAAGAAAAGATAAAAGTCAAACTACACACACACACACACACATGCATACAGAGAGTACAGACTGTTACATACATACATGTGTCTGTCTGACATAAGTACATCTCTGTCTCTCCCTCTCCCTCTCTCTCTGCATATGCGTGACTGTGAAGAAGCTGCCAACGGCAAGAACCAGTTTTTTGTGCGTTACGCTGCGGCTGTTGGAGCTCTTCCTATGCTCAGCTGTCTGTCGGTCTGTCTGTCTGGTGGGCAGCGTCTGGTCAGCCTTGACCAGCTACCAGGCGCATAATATATGTATGTAAATGGGATTAATACTTATCTGTGTATATATGTACATAAATACACTCAGTTAAGTATGTATATTTATACGGCAGAGTGTGCCATCATGAATACATACATATGTAGTAATGTATTTTAATCGGTTTATTAATTATATGAAATATGATATTATATTTACAATAATAATAAAAAAAATATATAACAAATAATATTATACAAAATTAAATATTTTTAAATTAATATTTAACTAATATTATTATAAAATAATTGCAAAAGTATGAAATACAAAATATATAAAAATATAATAATATATAAAATTTTATATTTTTAAATTATTGCAAAATTAAAATTTCAAATATATAAAATAAATTATAAATTTAAATATTTTTTTATTTATTAAGAAAAAGTTTTTCTTATAAAATATATATAAAATAAATCAAATATAATAAAAAACAAATTAAATATTTTAAATTCATAAAAAATTAATAAAATGTATTAAATATCATATCATATCATATAAAATTAAATATTTTTGAATTATTGAATTTTTTTTTTTTTTTTTTTTTTTTTTTTTTTTGTAAATATATATGTATGCAAAAATGTATACAAAATATGTGAAATATAAAAATACATAAAATTTAATATTTTCAAATAAATAAAAAACAGTTTTTCTTTTAATATATGTATATTACATTACAAAAATTATCATTAATATTATAATATATGTAATTAAATATTTTTAAATTAATAAAAAATAGGTTTTCATAAAAAAAACAATTGAGTTATATTGTATTTACATATAGAAAATATATAAAATTAAATATTTTTTAATTCATTAAAAATGTTGTTCTCATAAAATATATAAAAATGTTAAAATCAAAATAAGGCAATGTATAAAATTATAATATATAAAAAATATAAAAATATATCAAATAAATTTTGTTTTTTTTTGCAAAATTATTTTTAAGTTTGTCCTTTAGCATAACTGAATACCTATTTATATATACATACATATATACATAATTTTTATTAAAACCTATTTATAAAAGTTTAATTTGAATTTCCTTCTCTTTACAGCAATTTCAATGAGATTGAGAGATTCATGGAACCCCTTGCCCAGATGCATCTCAATGGCAATGCAACCAAATGCATCAGTATATAGGTATATGTATATAAATATGTATGTGTGTAAGTATGTGAGCCCTTTGTTCTGGCCCATTCGTAATCGATTCGATAATCAACACGCCCATAATAAACACGCGTTCCATGTCCGCGTCCATTGGAGCTGCGCGCAGCGACGATTGACGGCGCTGCTGCTGCCATTGGCATTGGGGCCATGGCGCTACTTGTTGCTGGGTTGTGTGCGCCTGTTCCCCAAACTGGATTTTGGGGCCTGACTGACCGCACAATTAAAACGGGACGGACAGGCATATTATATATGTATATAATATACTTTTTTTTTGCGGCAACAATGGCAATTAGTGGGGGCGCACGTGTTGGGTGTGGTTAGTTACCGTTAGCGCGGCGGCACTGCAATTAGCGCGAGTAACCTTAACCTTAGCTTCCAAAAAAGCTCAAATCACAACCTGTGCTATGAGGCGCCCAAAATGCAGAGCAAGTGGCTGTGGCTGCGGCTGCGGCTGCGGCAGCCAAAATGCGCTGCTTGCCCCCAAAAACCGAGAGAGAGAGAGAGAGAGAGATGGAGAGAGTTCATTTGAATTGGCTGCCACGCATCGAGTGAATCGCCCCTCTCAGCCTCAACTCGCACGAAAACTTGTTCCATGAGTTTCAATGCCACTCGAAAATGATATCAGCTGCTTATGTCATCTGCCAAAAGCCCAAAAAGTCAAAACCAACCAGTCAACAGCATTGGCGAATTTTCGCTTTGACCCACTGACGAACCGCAAATGTTTGCGAAATTTCGCAACTCGCCCAAAATCCTTGAGTTTCAAGGTGCGTCCTTCACTTGGCAATGGGAACGGCCTCAAATTACGGTCAAGGCGAGAGAGCACACTCAACTCAGCCAAACGAGAACGACGACTCGTTTAGCCTTGTATTCGTTCTGGCTGCGCTACGCACGAGACGGCATATGAGTGCGCTCCAATGGAGTCGATGGCGTTACAGCAGGTCGAACAATCGATTCAGCTGACAGCCAATCAGAGATGAGAGCTAAGCATAATGGTATAAGTAAACTCTCTTATACTGCGTGCAAGGCGGCTGTAGAAGAGTTCTGCCTGCGTGCATGAGCTGTAACGGAACAGCTCATGGCAGCGCTGTAGGGTGCACACAGAGTCTCACTCGCACAATACAAAGCAACAACAGCAACAATAACAATAACAATAACAATACAACACGTATGTATATGCCAATACGCAAACACAAAGAAATGAGCAAAAATGATTCTTTAGCCGCGGCTGTTGTACGTTGTTTTCTGGCCGCCTAATGAAAATGTTGCTGTTCTTGTTTTTTGTTGCTGCAATACACGTTTGTTGTACAAACACGCACGTTCACACACACACACACACACACACACACACACATACGCTGCTGCTGTCAGTCGTCAACACCGTCGTGAAGGTGGGTCATTGTGAAATGACAGCGCCGAACCAACCAGGCGCCCAGCGACCAATGGCAGCAGCCGCAACCGCAAAGCGAGACAACGCGTCTGCTGTGCGGCGACTGACACTGCTGTTGTCTCGCTCTCGCGTGCAGCCACTGGCATGATGCTGCGCGCCGGTGCGCATTTTTGCGTTCGAAAGAAACAGGTCGAAGCACGCAAAAGACCCGCGGAAATGCGCGACGCCAGCAGGGCACGTGCGAGCGCTCGCTCCGACCGCGCGCCGGCTGCCACGTGCTGCGCACCTGTTACTTAGTGTCATATTTCGCACAAAAGTTCGTTCGTATTTTCTGCTACAATTTACGATTTAGAGACGAGAGAGAGCGAGCGAGCGAGCGAGCGAGAGCGAGTGAACGGAACCGTTGGAACCCGCCGCAGCCGTTGGAATTTGAATTTGAAATGCGTTCGACGCCGCCGCCTTCGCCGGCGGGTCGAAAATTCTTTTTAAGCCGCACAAAAATGCGTCTTAAGACGCAACTAAGCCCCGGCTAATCCGGGACTAAGGGTGCTGTGTGGCTTTTAATCCGCCTTAATTAAATTCCATCGGGCACTATAAAATTGCCGCCGCACGATATGTCAGGGGTCAGCCGAGCGGCGAGACGTCCACGGCAAGCATGCGGCCAAGCAGTTCCGAGCGACTTTGATTCAGCCAGAATGTATCTCAGCCAGGACGGATTCACGGGGCCCCAGCCCTACGCGAGCTACCTGAACGACAGCTCCGGCGATGCGGCTGGCGCCGTTCTGCCCCTGGGCCAAGACTATCCGGCGGAGTATCAGCACATGGTGCACGCCCATTGGCGCGGCTTTCGCGCGCCCCCGATCTACTATCGCGCCGGCATCTACATAGCCTTCTGCGTGCTCATGTCCCTCAATCTCTTTGGCAATGGCTTGGTCATCTGGATATTCTCAACGTAAGTGAGTTAACATACATATGTTAACATAATGTTAACGCTATGTTAACTTGCAGTTCGAAGTCTCTGCGCACTCCCTCCAATCTGCTCATCCTCAACCTGGCCATCTTCGATCTGTTCATGTGCACCAATATGCCCCATTATCTGGTCAACGCCGCCTTGGGCTACATCGCTGGCGGGGATCTGGGCTGCGAGATCTACGCCTTGAATGGCGGCATCTCGGGCATGGGCGCTTCAATCACGAACGCTTTCATCGCCTTCGATCGCTACAAGACCATATCGAATCCCATCGATGGCCGCCTGAGCTATGGCCAGATCATCATGTGCATCATCTTCACCTGGATGTGGGCCACGCCGTTCTCAGTGCTGCCGCTGTTCCAGATCTGGGGTCGCTATCTGCCAGGTGAGTGAGGCTAAGGGGGTTCCCCTATTCTCTCCTCATTCCTCATACATCCATATATATATATCTTCTTAGAGGGCTTCCTGACCACGTGCAGCTTTGACTACCTGACCAACACGGATGAGAATCGCCTCTTCGTGCGCACCATCTTCGTGTGGTCCTACGCCATACCCATGACCATGATACTCGTCTCCTACTACAAGCTCTTCACCCACGTGCGCACCCACGAGCGCATGCTGGCCGACCAGGCCAAGAAGATGAACGTCAAGTCTCTCTCGGCCAATGCCAGCAACGACTCCATGAGCGTGGAGCTGAGGATTGCCAAGGCGGCTCTCATCATCTACATGCTCTTCGTGCTGGCCTGGACGCCCTACTCCGTGGTGGCTCTCATCGGCTGCTTCGGCGAGCAGCAGCTGATTACGCCGTTTATCTCCATGCTGCCCATGCTGGCCTGCAAGTCCGTGTCGTGCCTGGATCCCTGGGTCTATGCCACCAGCCATCCCAAGTATCGCCTGGAGCTGGAGCGACGCCTGCCCTGGCTGGGCATACGCGAGAAGCACGCCAGCTCCGGCACGACGGGCGGGCAGGAGAGCGTGGCCAGTGTCAGCGGCGATACGCTGGCCATGAGCGTGCAGAACTAAGCGGACGGACACAGGACACACGACACACCCGAGACGTACCTAGTTAAAGACATACTATATATATTATATAGAAGCAAGCAATGAACTACCAAGAGTTCCAAAAATACAAAACCAAAAAAAGTTGGCATTCAAAAAGAGACGACGGCCCCAGCCAGGTGTGTGCATACTTTTGGAGTCGATTGTTTGAAGCGTTCAATTTAAAGCAGTTGAATTCCCGTAGTCCACGGCCCGTGTGTGTCCAATGAGTGGACAGCGGCGGGCCGAACCACCACTTGAAATTTTCTCATTTCTCATTCGACGCGACTGCGCCAGTTGCAAACGCTACCCAGACCCAGGGGCCCCAAGCAGTCGCAGTCGCAGTCGCAGCCCAGCCCGGCGGCAGTCGATGAAGTTGAAAAAGTTGCGCTTCTTTGTTGCTTGCGCAGGTCCAACCAATCCGCGTGGCCAACAGCGGCGTTTCAATTCAGCGAATGTTCCACACGCTAACAGGCGAACAGCGCTCGCAGCAGCCGTTTACAACATTTCTACGCTCAGTTGAAAGCCTGATTGGCTGAGAAAGCGCAGCGGCGAGTGCGATTGGCGTGCGCCTGTGTGCGTGTTTATCTCTGTGCCCAGACCTCTACGTGTGAGCGAGAGAGCGACAGGGGCAGGCAGCGAACTCATGCCAGCCAGCAACATTGCCAAACGACGACCAACCACCACCACCAACCAACCTAGCACGAACAGCACACACACACTTCGGGCTGGGTCGGGGCTTCTTCTTGCTCTTTAAGAAACAACAAACATTTTTACTAGGTCTGCATGAGATTTAGCAGCATGCTCAGCGCACAGCGCGATTAGATTTTCAATGAAAACTCAATAGAAATTATGTTAGAAGTCGCACAGCAGGTGCGACAGAGACGAATATACATGTAGACAAAACGTTTGTGTAGAGCAGCTAGAGTATGCATGCCTACATACATGTGCGTGTGTGTGTGTTTATTTCTTTGTTTATGGGGATTAGAGATGTGTTTCTGCTGTGGCTGGGGCCTGGGCTGCTGCTGCATTCGTTTGATGTGCTGCTCGCGCTCTGAGCTCCCCATTGTCGCATGGATAATCCAATTTGCGCACTCAATTGAAAAAACACTTCCCCCAACAGCGACGCCTGGCTAATGGGCCTCTTATGAGTGAGTGTGAGAGTGTGAGTATGCCTGTGTGTGTGTGTGCTTGGAGGGTGAGACAGGCACAGTCACAGGCACAGTCGCAGGCACAGGCCAGCCACAGGCGACGACTTGTTGCATGTAATAATAATAATAACGAACGAAACGGTATCTCGTAGCTGTTTAGTGGATGATTAAACTGAATTTAATCGTTTGCGAACAGGCGCACAGCGTTTGGGCGTATGCGGCGGGGCTATTTACGGCCGGGTTGCAGTTGCTTTTTCGAAATTAAAACGATTTCAAATTGCCCACTCAGCAGCGTCGCACAGCTCGCACACAGCCGTTGTCTCGCTCGCACCCCTGCATCGACTCAACGACGTTGAGTTGCTGCCAGTTGCCAATTTGCTGCGGCGGTAGTTGGCCGCATTGATTGGACTGTCAAACAGAGCAGGGAGGGAGTGTGTTTGTCTACACTCACCGTTCAGTTGTTCAACTGAGAATAACTCTCACGAAATTCCTTATATCGTAGAAGTTATATGCATGCCTGCGCATGCCCGTTGGCAACAGGGCATTAATGCTGACTTCTACGTAGCTCTCTCTCTCTCGCTTGCACTCGACACTTTCACACTCAGTCAACGCACTACACTCGCTGCTTGAGCGACTCTCACTCTCTCTCTGTCCCGCTCTCTCTACACATTAATCGTCTTGCTATTTTTTTGGCAATCCTAATATGTAATGCCAATTCATGGGGTGGGCGCCTGATAACTAGCAGGCGGCGAGCGCGCGAAAATTAACATGACGAAAATCGATAGGCGGACAACAGCCGCCAGTTCTGTGGCTCTGTTAGCATTTGAACGTTAAAAATTCGATTTTATAGAATGCAGCAACGCCCACAAAGGCCGCAGTCGACGCTCGACGGTCGATGGCGTTGAGCAGCTAATTGTAAAGAGAGACAGAGAGAGAGAGAGTGAGAGAGCGAGCTGCCCCGCCTGGGCCCCAGTTGGGGTAATGGTAGGTAACAGCGGCGTCGAGTTCGAATGTCTATGTAGCTAACAGACGCTGGTCTACGCATTCTGCGCGCCTCTTAGTTATTATGTCAGATCTGCAATGCGCGACTATAAAATACGTAGTCGGCCTCTGAGAATTTATTGACTCGCCGCCCCCGGCAACGGGTGTGAGTTATAAAATTGATGGCATAAACTGTCATGAATTTATAAATATGAGCGAGCGAGCGCGCGCTGCCAGGGCCACACTGTGCGGCTGGGCATTCGGGATGTGGCCAACTGGCTGGGCATTGCTGCGCGCCTGCTGACATTTTTCGCTTGTATGTTGGTAACATTGTCATTTCGAGTGCTCGCAGTCTCTCGCCGCAAGAGCTGTGACTCTGGCAACGCCGCTCGCTCGCACCTGCAGGCGCATGTTAACAGTTCGCCACAGTGTCTCTCTCTCTCTCTCTCTCTCTCTCTCTCTGTGGTGTGCGTCACTCTCGAACATACATATTATTTGTTGGAGGCAACCTCCACAACCTCAACATTCTTGCGGTCTCGTGGCAGCGTTGTCGGGCTGCCAGATTCGATCGCTGGACGCCGCGCCACAACATATTCGCCCTGGCGCGCGCTCTGGCAACACTCTGCTGCCGCCGCTCGCCTCAGTCGTCGGCGGCCCAGCGCACATGCCAAAGCATTCCAAGCATAACAATGCCGTCTGCTCGGCGCTGCTAGCCTGTTCGGGCAAGTAAGTGAAATTTCATGCAAAACCATTCTTCGGAAATTTCAAATTCCCCACATACTTTTGTGTCGCGCTGTGCACACACCGGCCGATACGTATAAATAAATAAATATGTTTTTGGACTGCGTAATCGTGATCATGATGTTTGAATGGGAATTCGCTGTTGACGCTGGCGATGTCACTGAATTTGTTTATTTATTTATTCTTTTAATAACAGATTTCGTGATTTATTATTATTCACTTGCTGCTTGCTTAGAAAACGTATTTTATGGCAAGTACCCTACGTAAGTGCGTGTTGCTGTCATACTTTAGCTGGGGTAATTTGAAACGTAACAAATACTATTACGTATGTACATTAAGTAGAAACATTACGTTACACATTACCCCATACACATAAATTCAAATGGGGAAATTTGAAACGTAAGTACATTTACTTAAGCACATCTCTAAGTAAATGCATATGTATATGTGTGTGTGTATATTGTGTGCATGCCATACTCTTATATTATAGAAATTACGCTATTTACTTATATTTTTATGCCACTGTTTTTTGCTCCGCTTTCCTTGTAACATGTTCCATTCCGAACTGATTTCAACAGTCGCTCGCAGCGTGTTAGCAGACATCGCCTTGCAACATGCAACAAAAACAGCTCCCGTCAAGGCCAACTTGTTGCTGGTCCAGTTAAGCACATTTACAGTTGTTGTTGTTGTTTTTATCAAATGCAAAGGCATTTACTTACGCACGGCTGCTGCTGGCAGCGACGATTCCTTAAATTCAAGGTGAATCGAGTCCGATACGGAGCGAGGGCGAGACACGCGTTTAGGGCTGTAGTAGCTGCTCCATCTTCGGAGTTAGACGCACTATTGTCCTCTGTAAGTCCTCATTGTAACAAGCGCCCAGAATCAATGTCTTACGCATACGTCGCCCAGACTCTCCCGCAAAGTGCATACAGCGCCAACAATAAAATCAGCAGCAGCGCCAACAACAACAACAACAACAGCAACAGCAGCGAAAATGCCAATGCAAAAAGTTGCCATAAAAAGAAGCCAAGCGAAATGTCGTCGCATCGCTGAAAGTCACTTTGCCAGGCGTCGCCCAAAAATAAATGCAACGCGCTCTCCATATACTCACTCAGTATTCATCCTACACACGCATACATCTGTATGCAAACACACACACACACACACACACACTTATACAGTAGTTGCCTTTGAGATCGCAACTCGTTGATTAACAGTGCTCCAAGTTCATTGGCCGCACTCAAGGCGATGTGCAAGAGGAAATTGAGAAAAATGCACAAATAAAACAAAATACGTAAAACGAAATCATTATAAAATAACCAAGATTGCATGTTTCTTGCGAATTCTGTGCTCCCATTTGATGTTTCAGCTTCGCTCTGGTTTCGCCAACTCCTTTAAAGGTCATGGGGAGCAGCAGTCAGACAGCTGAGCAATAAAAAACAATAAATTTCCCTTTTGTATTTATCATAAGAACAACTGCTTACAGCAACATAGCTCTTATACGGCAAGCGGCTCTGATAGCTGCTGTTAGTTGCAGGCGACAGTGTAATATGCTAAATACTAAGTTGCACGACTAATATATTTTAATAGCGAAAACATTATTTAAATGCAACCTTATTTTCATTTTAATAATTAACAGATAATGTTTGCAGCCTGTGCAAGCTGTGCTACACATAAGTACATATAAGACTGCACTCATTTTCGAACTCTGTTAATTAATTTGTTATTTGCATGACAGAGAGTTTGAGTTACCTAAAGTGCAGCCTATGTTAATAGAGGACACATATACATGCATATGCGCTTAGGCGAAACTGCGCTCTCTGTTAATTATGTGGGTGCTGGAAAAGGGAAGCTGCTCGATCTGTAACCACGAACTCTGCTAAACAAGAGAGCTTATACTCTTTGCACAGTTGCATAGGCGCTACTGCACTCACTCTGTTAGTTATTTCTCGGAGTGCGCTGTTCGATCTGAAGTTCACCCACATTCTGTTAGAGAAGAGAGTTTATGTTAATGCATGCTGAGTGCATGCACACATAGACAAGACTGCACTTATATTTGCGATGTCTTCATATGCACTCAGTACAGCGTGAACTGTCAAAGGAGAAGGACGTGTCGTTGGTCTATTTAACTAAAATTAAACAAATGATTTTAAATTTTGTTTGTTTATTTATATGTTACAAACATGTACATAAATGTGTACGTCTACATAGCTTTACCAATTAATTGATTGATTGCCTAAGTCTAACGCTTGTCTTCTGGAATCGCATTCAGCTTAACTAAGAACCTCTAATGTGCCGTTTGAGTATATTGAGTAATTTCCTCAGTTGTATTAAAATAATATTTGGTGCCTTTAAATTGCTATAACTAATATCTGTGTACGTATGTATACATCTTGAATATATATAATTGTCTTTAATATCAGCATCCTCTCCGCTAGCAGAGCAGCGCGATGTTGCCACTCTCGTTGCCGGCGAGGAAGGCGCGATTAAGTGGCAACACTGCCAGCGAGGTGAGCACGCCTCGGAACGTCTCGGAGCGCAGCTTGGTAATGGTGTGCAGGGCGTGCGAGTTGGCCACATCCGCATAGACGCCCACGCGATTCCCAGTCGTGGCATAGACCAAGGAGGAGCCGACGCTCTGCAGGAAGTGGGCAGGTTCCGGCGGTGGCCTGAAAGAGATTGGACAAGTATATTCGAGGTGCCTACACGGGAGCACCTTCAATGGTCAACTTACTTCAGCTGATAGTGCAGTATGCCGTCCAGGGCGTGCCACACGGCCAGGCTGTGGTCCAGCGCTGAGCTGATGAGCACCTGGTCGCTGGGCGCCGTCAGCTGCAGCAGGTCACACTCCATGGGCCGCCAGTTGTTGAGCACGATGCCGGTGCGCGTGTCCAGCTGCACAATGACCCCGGAGGAGAGACCCGCTGCCAGCCAGTTGCCCGATGGCGCCACCGCCAGGCAGCGCACCGTGGCATT
This sequence comes from Drosophila paranaensis, assembly GCA_035047545.1. Classification (NCBI taxonomy): domain Eukaryota; kingdom Metazoa; phylum Arthropoda; class Insecta; order Diptera; family Drosophilidae; genus Drosophila; species Drosophila paranaensis. The sequence continues at coordinate 11,786,000 of JAWNPL010000153.1, forward strand.
GGGCAGGGCGGCGTGGCAGACGCGCCACTCGTTCACGTACTGCATGGAGCGGGCATCGATGATGCGCACCGTGGACTCGGCTGTGCCGGCGACCACCAGCGGGGAGTGGGAGGGCAGGCACTTGACCACGGTGACGGCGCTATGCCGCGGTGCATCCAGTATGGCCAGCGGGCGCCCTATGAACGGATCCCACAGATGCACGCCCGAGTCACAGGAGACGACGTAGCGCAGGGACTCGAGGAAGCTCAACGAGTTGATGGACTTCTTGTGCGCCGTGTAGGTGAACTGGCAGGCGGTGCTCTTGCGGCCGTCGCCCTCGCTGCGCAGGGACCACAGCTTGACCGTCTTGTCCTTGGAGGCGGAGATGAAGCTGTTCTCGTTCTCGAGCGCGTAGATCGCGCGCACGGAGTTCGTGTGGCCGACGAAGGATTGCAGGCGAATCTGCTTGAGATTCAGCGCCTGGTTGTCCTTCTCGCTGCGGGTCGTCTCGTGGCGCCAGTAGGCCAGCCAGTTGCCCTTGAGGTGCCGCGTGCTGGGCATGTGGTCCAGCTTGTAGGCGACCATGTCCAGCAGCTCCATGCTGCTGCTGGGCACCTGCAGGCGGTTGCCCACGATCTGGGTGCCGAAGCTGTTCGCTGCCGTCTCGCAGGGCGCCGCATCGGGCACATCCACTGATGATCCGCTGATCCGGTTGTCCGACTGGCTGAGCTGCGCCTTGTCCTGGCCCGCCGCGGGCTGCTCATGCTCGTGGCACAGGGTGAGCACGAACTCCATGTTGGTCAGCGTGCGCTTCATTATGGACTCGCCCAGGAAGCGGAGCAGGGCCAGGTAGGCGGTGTGCGCCAGCTCCGGCCCGAAGACATCGCGCAGCTCCTCCTGCGCCCGCTCCTGCTGCCCGGGACCGCCACTCAGCGAGAGATTGGCCAGATTGCAGCTGAAGTCGTTGGGCAGCCCGAAGGCCTTGTTGAAGATGAGAAAGAAGGGCGCGAACAGCGACTGGCACAGATGCTCCCGCGTCATGTCCGAGCCAAGGCGCACGCTCAACGCATAGCTGGCGTCCAGGAACTTGCGCGCCAGCACCGATCTGCCCAGGTAGCCGCTGGGCATCAGCAGATTCGTGGAGCTGAGCAGCCGCAGTATGGGCAGCAGGATGGCATCCAGCAGTATGTGCTGCAGGTGCTCCATGATGCTGGCATCCATGAGGCCGGGCAGCATGTACTTCACCAGCTGCAGCGAGCTGATGATGGCGCCCTCCAGGCTGCCCGTCATGCGCTTCGAGCAGAGCCCGATCAGCTCGCTGATGTGTGGGAAGTACTGCAGCAGGAGGAAGTTCTCGCCGTAGAGAGCTGTGGGAATCGAGATGAAGATTGAGGGTAAGCTTAAATTGTTGACTTGGAGGAGGAGAATGCCGTGATGATAATTTTTTTAATCTTTTCAGATTGGAGACTTTGAAGAGCTGATGATGTTGAGATAAGATTTAAGGAGAGGTTTAAGGTCCTGACTTAAGGGAAGTGCAACTGCTCATGGATACTAATTTAAGAGCTTGAAGAGATCGGAATCGGGGTCAGAATGGAATCTTATCGTAAGCTATTATGGAGCAATTGATATTGAGATACGATTTATGGAAAGGTTTGAGTTTTTGACCTAAGGGAAGAGAAAATCCTAATGATGATATTCTGCTAATCATTTCAGGGTTTCAATTTGAAGATGTTGAGATGAGATTTAAGGAAAGGTTTAAGTTCCTGATAAATTTAAAAGCTCGAAGAGGTCGGAATCGGAATGGAATCTGGGATGGATATTGAGATACGATTTAAGGAAATGTTTAAATTGTGGACTTAAGGGACTAGAATGTATCCATATAGATATAAATTTGAGAATCTAAAGAATTCTGAATAATAGAACCATAAAATGATCTGTTGAAATGAAACCTCAGATATATAGCATATGTCAACGAAACTCTGAGATTAACTATAATTATAAGCGTGCTCCGATTCATAATATCTTTTCCATAGTAATAGTTCAGTTAATGTTAGTAATATCTAAAACCAAATGTTCTTTTATCTACATTATTGACTGAAAGGAAGTTCAACTCCTTGTGGACATAGATATACAAATTGAAGAGCTGAATGAATTCGGAGTGTTGGAATCATATGATAAACTGTCTTGAAAGGATAACTTGAAAAGAGATTTTGAATATTAAACTCTAAGATGAAATATAATTATAGCTGTGCTCCGCTCCGATTCATATCATGTTTTGCTTAGTAATTCTTAAGTTTATAGTTAGTAATATCTATAAACAAGTTTACTTTTATCTACACTCCATAAGTCTCTGGCATTACGATATTATTTGTATAATTAAGTAAACAATTTTATCATAGTATCGATCAATCAAGAAATGTATGTATGTATACTATATAGTAATGCGGGTGCTATGATATATGTATAGTAATAGAAACTGGGAAATACTTGGGCAAGACTATGTCCATTGCACCCAGTTAGAAGTTCTAATCAGAGCACTTCGGACAGCTAGACAAATGCTTCCTGGAACTCGGTGTAAACTATAGATTTCCGGGCAAACACTTCTGCTAAAGCCCAGTAAATTGATTAACAAATATAAATATATATACACTACTATCTATACATGACATCATCATCATCATCATAACTCCCGACTCACCCGCTATGGACATGAGACACTCGAGAACCCGCGCCGCGCTGCGATCGCCCACGACGCGCGCGTTCGCAATGCTGAAGTAGTTGAGATTGGCGGCGTCTGTGGCTGACTCAGCTGCGCTGCTGCTGGCGGCTGTGTCCGTCTCGGGCAGCAGATTCTCCTGGCCAACGTAGCAGAGCGAGAGCAGCTTCAGCAGATTGCGCGTTATGTGCCGAGCCGTGAGCACCGGACCCAGGCGATGCGATAGCCACACCAGACTCTCCGCGCTCATCTCGCTGATGCGATTGTTCTGCAGGGCCTTGGCCTCGGAGATGCGCGATATGACCGACGCCTGCAGTGAGTCAGCGCCCTCGGCGTCGGCCTCGGCCTGGGGCACTGACTCCGCTGACTCGTTGGCCGCCGTGCTACTGGTGACCTGGCTGATTAGCTCGAAGCTGTCGACGCTCTTCCTGGAGCCAATGTCGCAGTCGATGGCGCTCAGCTGGAAGCTGCGCCGCAAGCTGCTCGCGGGTATCTCGATGGTGGGCGAGCGTGGTCCGATCAGGGGCGGGGGCAGGGCAGCAGGCGGCGTTTGTCCTTGGCTCTGCAGCGAGAGCTTGTCCGGCGAGAGTCGGGCGCCGTACATGAGCTCGTTGATGGCCAGTTTGTCGGGCGAGCTGCCGTCGGATTCGCGTGCCTCCTCCGCAATGGCCGTGGAGGAGGGACGCATGTCGAAGGAGTCAATCGATTTGTTCTCCTGATCCTCCTCGAACGTGAAGAGCTCCTCGACGTCCGGCTTGGGCTCGATGGGCTGCGCTGCCGGCGGCTCCTCTGCGGCGTAGCTGAGATTCTTGCTGGTGCGCCGACTGCCGGCGCTGTGGTAGTGATAGCCATTGCCCTGCTCCGGCTCCTTGTAGCCACCGACAGCCTCGATGAGCGGCGCTATGAAGTGCTGCAGGAAGCAGCGCAGTCCGAAGCGCACGATCAGGCGCAGCAGGAAGCTGTGGTGGTAGAGCTTCACGGACTTGCGCGACTTGAACGAGCTGCTCGAGGAGAAGCGCAGGTGGCCGCCAGTGTTGCTGCTGCTGCTCCCGCTGCTGTTCGCCTCGTCCGCCAGGGCGCTGCTCTCCACGTCGTAGAGCTTCAGCAGGGGCTGCAGCAGATGCTGCTGGGTCTGGGCCGTGCCCAGGGCCTGGGCGACGGGATCAAACAGATTCCAGGCGGTCAGTATGGACGTGCGCTCGTCCCGCAGCAGATCGATCACGTGCGGCAGCAGCAGCTCCACGGGCGCGAACTGCTCGTAGGCATACGAGAGCGGCTCCAGCAGGCGACGCACGTGGGCACAGGAGGACATCACCTTGCACTCGGCTATCTTGCGCTCGAAGAGCACTCGCTGCCGATCCAGCTCGGTGAAGCGCGCGCACTCGCTGCCGCCGCTGCAGTTGAGGTGCGTGTACAGCTCGAGCAGCTCGAAGTTGAGCTGGAAGGCGTGCAGGGAGCGCACGAACCCGTAGACCGCAATGTAGTGACTCGGGAAGGGCAGCAGCGCCTGGCTGAACATCGGCTCCAGCAACTGGGCCGCACTCGTCGGCACGGGCAGGCCATGATCTGGTGGTGCTCCGTCAAGCTGCAGCAGCTGACGCACCACCCGACGCACCGGCATGGGCAGCTCCTGGCTGTGCATCTGGCTCAGTGTACGGCAGGCCGCCAGTCGGCAGTCGAAGCTCGCGCTTGGTCCGTTGCTGGTGAGCAACGGCCGGAGTCGCTGCATGGCGAACAGCTCTACGATGAGGCAGCCCAGCACCTGCAGCTCTCGCATCCGGCAGTCGCTCAGCAGCTGCTGCAGGCTCTGCTGGCGTCGCGCTGTCGGCACCAGCAAATTCTTGGAGTTGGTCTCGATTGCGCCATCGAAGGCGAAGAGTTGATTCGTGAACGAGTGCTCCGCCGAGTTGTGCTCGAACAGCAGGTCGCTGCTGATCATCTTCTCCTCCGGATTGGCCGAGGCACGCTGCTGGGGAAAGGTGCGCGCGTAGAAGGTCTCCAGCGTCTCCAGTTGCTGCAGCAGCAGTGCGGGATTATACTGCTCCGGCAGCTCTATGAAGTTGGTCATATTATAGAAGCTGGCGCCGGAGCCGGAGCCGGAGCCTGAGGGCTCATCACTCGGACGCAGGGACATGCGTGGCGAGCTGTTCTCAGCGGAGCTGTTGCTCCTGTTGTTCGAGGCTGCGTGCAGATTCTCGCTGCTCCTTGCCAGCCGCCTATTGGTGTGGCTAATGCTGTTGCCGTAGAGCTGCGTCATGCGCGGCGCCGTCTTGTTGAACCAGGCGGACACATAGCGACGTGGCGGATGGGCCTGCGTGAACAGCTGGACGATGCCACGCTGGCTGAGATTGCAGTGCTGATCCACGAGGCTCAGACAGACATTTTTGGACTTGACCGCCGCCTTGCCGCTCAGCTTGTAGCTGTCAAAAAAGGAGAGTTTAGAGATAAAGTTCTAATTGAGATATTCCAAGCATACCCAAAGTTCAAGTCAATCCAATGATGCAGTCGCTCGCTGACGTATTGCGACTCCAGGGCTTCGCGGTGCTTGCAGATGAAGTCCTCGGGGCAAGTGGCCCACGCAGGCAGCTCCAGGTCGGGCAGGTCTTCATGGATGCTCTTAAATATCATGGGATCTGAGTAGAACTCGGGAATGCATTCGTCGGGCGTCCACTCCTGCAGGCGCTGTATCGACACCGGATACTCGGCGGGCACCCAAATGGGCCGCACGTGGGCGCAGAGTATGGACTGGGGCGTGCGCCGCGCCATGTACACAAAGTACGTGATCTCCGAGAGGAAGTCAGAGACGTGATGCGCTACCTGCAGCTGCTCCACAGGTGTCACAGCCTCGGCCGTCGCGTGCTGACTGCCGTGCGTATACATGAGATCCAGGTGGACGTCGCCCTTGTTGAGGCGATACTTGCTTTTGGTCAGGTCGCGCCAGTTGAGCCCGTTGCGGGCCGCAAAGTCCGTGACCCAAGGCATTATGTGGTGGTGGGCAGCATTCGTGAGGCTCCTGCCGCAGGCATTGTTCAGGATGGTGAGATAATCGAAGTTCGACAGTTGTCCCTTGCACCACATTTCGCAGTATTCGCGTAGATTGAACTGGGCCGGATCGTAGGCCAGCTTGAGATCGATGGTGCTGCTGGATGGCAGCTGTTCCGGTGAGCCGGGCAACTCGGGGCAGCTCAGTGGCGACATGTCCACCGCTGCCGATTGCTCGCCCAGCAGCAAATTGCACTGCAGACGCGGCAGCACCTGCAGCCAGAGATTCTCGCGCAGCATCACGTGCTGCAGCCGCAGATCGCCCAGGAACAGGCCCTGCGACTGCAAATGCCGCGACAGCTGTAGCAGCTGGTAGATGATGAATAGCGTCTTATTGTAGCCTCGCCCCAGCAGGGCGGGACTGTAGCTGATGCAGTCATACAGGCTGCACTCCAGCGCTGGCGGATAGTGGAAGATGCAGAAGTGCGTGCTCGTCTCGATAGCCACCACGGCGGGCAGCATATTGGCATGACAATCGCCAGTCAGGTTCACATCACTGTTGGAGATTCCATCGCCCTCCTGGTGGCACGGGATCACTGGGCAGTTGTAGATACGTTGGATCAACTCCCGCAGCACCACGTCGTGTGGCTGAAAACCTCCGCCGTTGGCTGGCATCTGCTTGGACTGAGCACCGCCTGCATTTGACCTACACTGTTTGACATGGGCGCCCGCATACTGCTTGTAGGCTGCCTCCCACAGCTGCTTGAAGTTGAGATTAGCCACATTGGACACGGCCTGTGAGTAGCTCAGTGGAAAATGCGAATTATCACCGTTTGTTCCTCTTGGTGGCAAGGAATGGGCTTTGCGCTGCGTCTGCTTGCGGTGCGTTTGCACCAATATGCGCGTCCAGGGATGCTCCAGCTGGCCTGTGGGATGAGCGCGTCTGTCCAGCTGGGGCCAGGCTGGGAATTGGGAAAGTTTGCGATGACGTTCCAGCGCCTGTAGCCAGGCCTTATCGCATATTAGCTTGTAGAGGCCTTCGTCTGATTCACAGACAACATGTTGAGGATTAATACCGATTTCTAGCCATATCGCGTCGTCGCTATCGCTCATGTCTAGGCCTCCGACATCCACCTCCAACTATATTAACTTAACTCCAGCACAAAAACAATACGACTTGTGCAAAAATAGAGATGGACATGCGAACAAATTGTTTGCGCGATAGGTAACACAGATGAGCCAAACGATATATTTGGGAACATATCAGACTAATATATTAAATGAGTTAATTAACTAATAAAATTAATAATATTATAGTTAAGGTAAAAATGTTAATATTTATTTATACCAATTTTGTTTGCATAAAAGTATTTATATTTAATTGTTTGATTTTAATAGCTATATATCGTAGCTTGCATTGTGGTATTTCGCAGCACTATCAGCTGTGCGCGATGAGCAAAAAATACCAAATAAAATCGATTATTTTTTTGCCTTGCGATAATGTACCAAACAATGTTCTCCGATAACATTTCAAATTGATTTAGCTGTTGAGCATGTTGCACGTTAAACGTACAGCATCGCAGACTTTCACCCCAAAGCCATCTGTTAAAGGTTAAATTGACTTATTTCTGGGTATTTAGAAAACCACTTGTCGCCAGGTCAACGGCCAGCAAATCTGTGTCGAGTTCAAAAGGCCGACAGCATCCACAATGCTGCGAAAACACTTGATGATATCTTGTTGACTGGTCGCACAAGCCAATGCCATGTTATTGTTATTATAAAGAATCGCGCAAAGAAAAACACGACTATATATGTACATATATGTGTGTAAATTCATAATATAAATAAAGTTTATTGTTTGCGGAACAGTAAATGACAAGTAATCTGCGTTAATTTATTGCACGGCCTATGTACTGCAATGGGCGTATTTTCACTTTCGTCGTTGCGTTATCAGCGAATTTTTGTGATTTCTGTTTACTTATGCAAAGTGTGTATGTGAAAGACACAAATTTAATGCAAACAGGACAGAGGCACTCTCGTTTTTATTTAGAAAACTTATTAGGCACATGAAACTAGACACGAAAGGAATTGGAACATGTTCCATTTCAGCTGTTTCATTGGCTATTAATATAGTTACAATTTAGATATATAAGGGATATCAGGAATATATCATATCAAACAAGAAAACTTATTAGGCACAAAAGGAATTGGAACATGTTCCATTTCAGCTGTTTCATTGGCTGTTGTTATAGGCAATTTGGATTTACAAGGGATATCAGGACTTGTTTGTTTATGCTTTTCTTTTATTATCTCATCTATGCCGCTTGCCTCGTGGGCCGCCTAATCTTATCGAGCCGAGTCTGCAGACTTGGGTTTGCCATGCTACCATTATTCGTGCTGTAACTGTATTGGTAATTATTTATTTATTTACTTTTGGCCTGCTGTCGGCAAACTTCAGTCGAGCACATTATTACACCTGTTTGTAAGGTCAAGGTGTTTTAATTGTTTGACTGGCGTTTGTACATATATATGTACGAGTATTTATGTATATACATATGTATGTATGTATGTCTGAGTGTATATTTATATTCAAATTAGTTACTTTTATCACACATTTGTCGTAGAGCCCACCAACTGTGGCTATTATGACAGCTAAATGCAGAGAGTGGGTCATTCATCTATCTAGAGAGTAGAAAAAAGCCGTTAATAGGCAGGCAAATACGCTTTTGGTAGGCCTATTCAAATATTGAATACGCTACAGTTGACTTGCCTCACGACAGCATCACATGACAGCGCGAGTGTATTTCACTTCCGTTCTTACAAATTCCGAGTTATAAATATACTTTACACACATTACGCCCGGCCCGAGACATGTGTCTGGAGTTTTGGCTTCATTATGCGTCCCGCCCCCAGCTGCTGGCTGCGAATCCGGCTGTGTGTTTATTAGGAAACACTCGAGCAAATATCACAAAAGCAGCAAAAACGCTTCAATTAAATATTTAATTCCGTTGACAAGCGATCAGACAGTATTTGCGTGCTAAAGGTTCTTACCGCTTTTCACACTTTTAATGACTTGTGTGTATATTGAGTCTTAATTTTTGTCGTATGCAGGTGTATATACACAGGTATATACCTGTGCCTGCCTGCCTGCCTGAGCAGGCCTCCCTCTCTGCTTTTTTAAATAAATTCTTTATCATATTTTATGTAGTTATATTTGGCTTGTAAATAACATGGGCGCTGAGTACATATAATTAGGGCATTTAGAGAGCCTTCGCAAATGTTGGGAAATATATGATTTTATTTATTTTTTTTGCTTTTTGTTTTAGAGGCTCTATAAATGCTATTGAACCATTAATGAGCCGCTTGCGCAATTAAGATACTGAGATATTAAGATATTACGAAGTGCGATGACACACCTACGAAAGGTAACAGGTAAGAATGTAGCTGAGGAGTTTAACTGACTGTGTGATACTCGCCTGGGGCTGTAAGAATAGTTAAATTTAGTCAAAGATATATATTTATATATTAAAGACCTTAAAGAGAGATTTCTAGAATTTGTGGTTCTATTTGAAAAAGAGAAGCAGAGAGAGAGAGAGAGAGAGAGAGAGAGAGAGAGAGAGAGAGAAGAGATGATCATAAAAACTTGAAGTGTATTTGTGGAGTAAATCAAGATCTATCCTGCGATAGCTGTTGGGAAAGAAGGAGCATATTGAAGTCTTTTGATTTGCCTTCATTCAGAGAGGGGCTCATAACATATGTAGCTCTATTTGTGGAGTAGATCCAGAGCTATGCCGCAATACCTGATGATCCTTGCTCTAAAGCTTTTGAAGAGAAGGCTGGAATTTAAATTGAAATAAAATTTGGTTAGTCTAGAGAAGAGCTCAAAACTTCAAACACTTTATAGATTTTAGGAAGATCTCCTTTTGTCAAAAATGCCTAAGCAGGACTTACCAAATCCTTAATGGACGTTTTTCAGACTATATTACGAGTCATATCATACTAATTTAAAGTCTCTATCTTTTGTCTTCCTACATGCCCAAACACCAAGCTGCAAGCCCATATACCCCCTCGACTTCATGAACGAGTTGAAAAAAATAATTTCAGTGACTTTCAGCTGCTTGAGTTGAGTCGGCGTGCGACTTCAATAAACTGAGTCACATGCTGTCAGATTTATATCGGATATATGCTTTACTATCGTAGACCATGTCGAAAATAGAAACCTTAAATCTTATCTGCCGCTGGCTGCAGTGGAGTGCGGCTCGAGCCTTTTTCAAATTAACCCATGATGCTCAGCGGTACAAAAGTCATTGAATATAAAGTTACTGGCGCTATAAAGATTAGACTGTGTATTATCATTAGTACCGCTGTAAACGCTATATTTAAGATAGCAACTTGCTAGTGCTGTTTACGACACAAGTTAGATAATGCGGCTGAAGGAATATCACTTGCCAGACGGAAAAACAAAAGTAAACGGAAAACAAAATTTAGAAAAAACCCAACATAGCTGCAGGGTAAAGATCAGACCATGCTAGCCGATTCCAGTACACACATACATATATACGTCTCAGTTTTAGTTGACAGCCTTCAATTTGCTAGATTACTTAGCTCAACTCTTGAGTTTGATAGATAGATAGGCACTCGTACGTGTTCCACTCCAGCCAAAGTAGTTCAAGTCTCGTGACAACTTTGCATGACATATTCATAATGTGGATAATATCTGAACTAACTAACTAACTCAGGCAGGCAGGCAGTCGATAAGCTGTGCTTGCTTTTCCTGGCCACGCGACCCTCAAAACGTCAAGAGCTGTCTTTAGTGCTCTACTCATTTTTGTAGCAAACTATTTTAATTGTTTAAGTATCTATTAACTGGTTTTTTTTCTCTCTCTCTCTCTCTCTCTCTCTCTCTCTCTCTGTCTCTCTGTCTCTCTCGCTCTCTGTGCGGTGGTTACCCTCGTGAGTTATGACCCTTCTGAAAAATAAATCATTTAGTCACTTACTTTAGTTCAGTTCGTGTAATGCTCGTGGCATAACTTCTTAGTTGCATAACTTAGTGAATAGAAAAAATACCCGCACTATTGGAATATTTGATTCAATTATTGTTAATTCCCCAATGTATGTAAGTCTAGTTTTAGGTATATATATAATATTTATTTTATAGTTGATCTTATTAACACAAGAGCCAGGCAAATGCTATTGGTATTTCCAGCAATTTACCATACGATCAAGAAAATTACTGTTATATCTATTTGCCTATCTATTCACTTATCAATCTTCGTAGCATTCAATGAACTTATCATTCTCTCAATTTGTCGGTATATCAACCTATCAATCTATTAATCCATCTATCTGTAAGGAATCTATCTATTTATATATAAATCTTCAATTTATCAATGTAGCTCAATCTATCTATATATCGATATATCTATCTATCAATCTATCAAACTATCAATCTGTCCATCCTTCAATTTATCCATCTATCAATCCATCAATCTATTCATCAATCTATCAATCTATCAATATGTCCATCAATCCATCAATCTATCTATATATCAATCAATCTGTCTATCCATCTATCTATCAGTCTACCTATTCATCGATTCCCATTTGTCTATCTTTCTATATAGATATCTTTCTCTCTCTCTATATATAATATAAATATATCTCAAATTATAACTACGAATCTCTGGCAATTTCAGTAGTCTGAAACATATGCTAAATAATAATAATTTGAATTACTATCTATAAACACTTAGCTTACATATGAATGTTAATCATAGTTTAGCTAAATAATGTTTATCTATTTATACAATATTTCAATAAGCTCTTGGGAAACATAACTGGAATTGAATTGTTGTAGTTGAATGGGAAATGAAACTTGTTTTCTTGTTTCTCCCCTCTCCCCCACCATTCAGTTCCATGTTACTTAAACACAATTATTATAAGCACATGCATAAACATCTACATCTATATATATACATACAGATATATCCGACTCGAGCTGAAACTTCTTTGGAGGCCCAAGGTCAGGGGCAGCAATGCATATTTGAAGTTGTTGCTTAATTATGATTATGATCATGATCATTATCATGATTTATTGGGGCAGTGACATGTGGTGGCAAAATGTGCTCCAGCCGCTGCTCTGGGGTGCTTCCTTGCCCTGTCCCAATATTAATGAAAGTGCGTTTCGACGTTGACACTTGAACATGGGAAACGCTTCCACTGACATTGGGATTGCATTGGGCCATTACTTTTGACTTCAAGAGCTAATCAAGTGCACGTTCTGCAGCTCAGCGCGTGCAGAGGCGTCTCGATTCTTTAAGGAGGGGGGCATGAGAGAAGTTGTTTTGCCTACGCCTTTGTGCTCGCTATCTTAATTGACCCAAGCGCTCGATGTGGCGCCTATTGGAGCCCAGTTCCAGTTACAGTTCCATTAATTCAAAAGGTCACCGTCCGCACTCTACTGATTGACAAAACTCTTGCCGAGACGAGCAACAGCGCCATAAATAGACGCCCATCCATAAAGGCATTTCATTTCGTACGCCTCAATTAATTTGGACGAATAAATAACGCAAAATACTCGAATGGAAGTTAGATATTGAGAGTACGAGCAGTTTCTGTCGATTTCTGTACTATATATATGTATATGTCTATATACATATACATATATATGAATAGCATACCAGTTGTAACCGGAAATGTTTTCGGTCAGGGACACGCGACTAGCGGTTTTAGCCGGATTTGGGACTTTACATGGAAATATACCCGGCATTTGCATTCATATTTAGAAATACCCTAACTTCAGTGCGCTTCGGTGAGGTTGGCTCTGAGACAATGTTAACAAATTAATGGGTTGCTAATTATATTACAAATCTTGTTGTAAAATAATAAAAAAGCGAAAAAAAAAATAAATAATAAAAATAATTCAAATTCATGAATATTGTATTAATTTTAATGTGTAATAAAGTGTTAAGCAACTTTACTTAAATGATAATAAACACAAAAAAAATTAAAAATAATTTTTAAAATTTTTAATTATGTATATTATTTTATTTAATAAAAAATAAAATCATAACAAAATTTTTTTTTATTAAAAAAACAATGTAACATAAATCAAAGGAATAAAAAAATAATAAAAATAATAAATAAAAATATTCGAGATAAATTTTTATATATTAATTTATTTATTTATTTTTAATTTATTGGATTTAATTTTTGTTGAAAGATACAAATTTAAAAAAAGATAAAAAATTTAATAAAATAATATATTTTAAATTACTAAAATTAAACGGCAATGATATTAGTTGGATTTAGTTAATATATTAATAGATAATATAATATATGAATTACTTGAGATAATAAAAATAAATTAAGTATAAAATTGCAGTACTGTTATTCATTAAATAAATAATAAAATTCAAATTATAATAATTTATATATGTATATAGTTTTATGTTGTATATAAATCATGAATACTGAAATATTTCAAATACAGTTTTAGCTATATATTATTTTATATAATTTGACAGAGTATTTGAAATGCCTCAGACTGAACTAAAGTTCATTCTTCATTATTATTTGGCATAATTTTCGTTGATTAAAATGATGTACAAACAATTCAATTTCAATTGCAGAATGGCTCTATGTGATCTGGTATGCTGCAAGTCAGCAGGCCAATTGAAGATCCAGCAACAGCAACAACAGGGAAGATCATCGCATCACACGCAGCTACCGAGCTGTCTGTCAGATCGGATTGTATCACATGCGTGGGCCATTTGATCTGTCTGGCTGGTTGGATGGCTGGTTGGAGGAGGCGCTCTTTAATTTAAGCTGTCGACATTCATTGAACAACATGCATATATGCTATATAGAGTTGCTCAGGGTTAGCTGGGCAGGGCAGAGGAGCGAACAATAAATATGCTGATAGCATTAGCAATTAATAAATATGTTTTATTAGTGGCCGTTATTATCAATTAATGTGCCATTTCCTCTCCCTTTTGTTTTTTGGACATTTTTTAAAACATATTTCTCAGTAATGCCACATATATTATAAAGTCTAGAGTATATAGTAAATATAATATACTTTGCAGCTTGTTGAGTGCTTGCTCTTGATAATCAGAGTTGTTGAGTTCAATCGCTGAACAAAGTGTGCCATTGATAATAAAATAAAAAGCTCGGCTGATAAACCTGCAATGTCCATAATACAGAGACATATAATCATGTATATATAGTGCATATATAATATAGTGCTTAACTGTCGCCAAGCACCGAGCCTTTCGCTTGATAAATAATCAATAATCTAAAGCCGATTGTGATTTGTTTCAATCTGTATAGTACAGTACATAGTTGTGGTTAATACATACATAGAATATAACTTTTCGAAATCCGACGTAGTTAGATAACACTCGTGTACACGATTGTCTTTGGCATACGGATCACGTTGCGCCTATAACAATTAAACACTGGCAATGATCATTCATTTAGATCGCTCATTTAGTTTTAGGCCACAGCTCGAGTTACGCTCATCAAAGAACTATATAGACAGCAATACTGTTACAGCAATTTGTATTTATATATATTATTATATAGTATATATATATATGTATATAATGTTTCTATCATAACTCAACCGCACTAAACCGCACAATTTGCACCATACAAAAAAAAAATACTGCTGGAAACCAATTTTGGTTAGAATTATAGATGTAGTTGCATATTAACTACTTGTATACTCGCTATATACCAAGTGTATATATATAGTATATAGCGTGCTCGGTCAACTAATAGTGAAACCATTCACTTTAGCACCCTGTTAGAACCAGCTATGAACACCTCCGCCTGCTCCAGCCGACGCCTCCCCTCTAAAAACATTATTTAATTGCATTTCACAAAGCAAAATAACAACAACAAATGCTAACGGTTTTTAACTAGTTGCTGTTGTTTGTTGCTAAAGTAAAAGATTTAGCTGGCAAAAGTTGTTGCACGTGTTGAATACTTTGTTTTCGACTATCGAGCATATGCGCTTTTTCTTTGACAGCTTGTCATAAATTAGCTGAAAGTAATTAGAGTGATCTAGTTGGATATGCCTGACTAGCTAAATACTTGTCAAATCTAGTGGCTATAGATATAAAGCTTTGCAATTGAGTTGCTAACTTAAAGAGTTATTTTTAATGAGGGCATATGAGATGAGCATCCATATACAAAATTTGATGGGTCTAGCTTTTATAGTTCTCGAGTTATGCTGAAAAAATAGGATATTCAAATGGATTTTCAGCTATAAGGAGAAACTTAACGCAAGATTCATGTGTGTTAAGCAGAGAGAATTTAATATTTGATCTAATATATGAATATAAATTTATGTATATCTATCAGTATTTCTTTTATACATGTACATATATACCATAGCAATATACCCCATATTCCATTCCAAATTAAACTACACTTATGCTTAGTCTATATACCCTCTCCTTGCACTTTTAGTACAGGGTATATTTTGTTTAGGCAATTGTTTTAATTTGAAGTTTAATGACCATTGCTACAATTTAAAATCTTATAGAGCAATAGACTAGTGCCACAGGTAGTTGAATTTAGTTGTTTGTTCTGTAGCGCGTGCTCGATAAGTCAATGATTCACGGCGAAAAACCGTTAAGATATTCAATGCAGCTCCGAATCGAAAGTCAAACGAAACGAAAACGAATTCGCACAAAATGTGAAGTATATAAAAACAAAGTTCCTTGGACGGGAACGCTTGAGGCATGTGAAAGACGTCGTCGGCGACGATGGCGACGTCGTTGACCACGAGGACGGGCAGTTGGGTCAGATAGTGATTTTTATGAGTGGGCTCTCTGAAAACTACATATATGAGAGGGCGTGCTAATATACAAACCCACACAGACATACATACATACATGTGGAGCGTGCGATTCCTTGACGCAGTGATCGACGCTGGCAGCGACGCCAGCAGCAGTAACTCTCAACGGCAGCAGAGCAGAGCAGCTACGGCTGAGCTGCGCAGCAGCAGCAGCAGCAGCAGCAGCAGCAGCGCTTATCTGTTCGCATATAAACTAAAGTCGGTGGAAATAATTTCTCAT
This sequence comes from Drosophila paranaensis, assembly GCA_035047545.1. Taxonomy (NCBI): domain Eukaryota; kingdom Metazoa; phylum Arthropoda; class Insecta; order Diptera; family Drosophilidae; genus Drosophila; species Drosophila paranaensis. The sequence continues at coordinate 11,801,765 of JAWNPL010000153.1, forward strand.
TTGAAATTTAACAGCCGACGTGCGCGGAAGGCAGAACAAAAGCGCGCCAGATCGTGTGGTGTGAAAAACCGCTAAAACAAGCGAGCGAAGGCGACAGAGTAAAATAATTAGAAGACGAAGTAGAAGCAGAAGCAGACGACTGAAAAGCCCGCAAGAAGTGCGTGTTTCCAGTGCACTTTCATTGCACATTCCAGTCTCGTGCGCGCAGTACGATTCGAGTTGTCGTTGCGTGCGGTTCTTCATAACTGTCTCCGTCTCTCTCTCTCTATCTCTCTTTCGCGCTTCCTCTTCTCCTCTGGTTTTGCTTTCGCTATCTGTCCTGTTGCGCGAGCGCCAAAAGTGAAAAGTGTCCCAAAGCGGAATCAATAAATCCGTCGAGGATCTGTGCAGCGGCTCACTGTGTGAAGAGAATCGAATATTTATTTCGCCGCAACGCGCAGCGCAATCCGTAACCGTGGCGAAGGAATTGGCCAACTTGTTAACATTGCAAGAAAACAGGGCCGAGATGACACAACAACCGCAATGGGGCATAAGTTTATCAAAGTGTAAGTGAAATAAGAATCCAATTGGATTATGTGTGTGAGTGTGTGTGTGTTAGTGTGTGTGTGTGTGAGTGTGAGTGTGCTGTGCTCTGAATTGGGAATTCGAAATCAAATTCAAATCGCATTTCGAATTCGTTGAACTCTGGCTCAACATTCTCATAATGTTTCTTTAATTATTGCTCAACCGACATTGACCGGCAACAACAACAACAAGCTTAAGTTTTAAGTGTGCATACCTTATATACATATATATATATATATATATACGTATATCTCATAAAATAAACAATGACAAAACATTTTTGATTATTTCTCTGCATTTGCACTTCCGATTCAGTTTGTTTCGCTTTTTGTTTCGCACATGATTTGGTTACGGATGCGATTCTGTTCGATCTCCGTTTGGCCACATTGTGTATGCCAGGCACGCGTCAACATAATCATCATCAATAATCTTGCGGTCGATCGAACTCTAATTTGCCTATTTCTATGTAGAGATGACGACGTCTGCTGGCATCGCATTTGCATGTGAATAAAGAAAGGCGAGAGAGACGATGACGACAGAACCAACTCACAAAAAATACAAATAAATAAAGTAAAGCTCAGCCGCAGCTCAGCTCGAAGAGTTCTTGGTATTTCAGAGCTGCTTACGCATGAGTGTAGGGTGCACAGCGCAGCGAAGCTTATTGCTTTGCACATGTCGCTTGCTCACACTAATATAAATATTCATATATATCCCGATCCCGATATATACATATACTATATGTAATCTGTGGCCCAGACAGGCATTTACCTTGCCAATTTATAGCCGAATTTATCTGAACGATGTCAAATTAAGTAGCAAAACGTGTTCATATACATTCGTGAATTTTAAAATTGTTAATTTTCTTATGCCTGACAACTCGTATATTTATATAAAAGTAAATAAAAATGCTTTTATTTGCTAAATTATAATAATACAAAAAAAAAAAACAAGCACACGCAGAAAACAATGCCGCTCTCGTTTCAAATGCCTATCGCACAGAACTCAAAATATATAAATAGTTTTTGTATTTTTTTAGTTTTTTAATTCCAAAAGTATTTCTTGTGCCAACTTGTTGATATTTTATTATGATATATATATAAACTAGTATTCAGATCTAGTAAATATAAAACAATACGCGAATCATTTAAGCTTCAAATTAAATACTTTTTTTGTGCCTCAGCAATTATCACAAACCTGTTAAATTCTCCTCAGAAATTCATAAAATATAAATGCTTCAGCGTTAACGGCTGACCTCCTTATAGAGCCCATGCTCATTTCCTTTCCATTGTTTTTCTATCTTTTCTTTTTTTTTGAGCAAGGTCAATGTAATAAAAGAATTTTCCTTCTCTGTTCTACACGCAGCTCCTATGCGTTCCCTTCTTTCGTTTCATAATTTCAGTCTTGGGCAAGCATTTCTTTTGTAAGAACTTAAGCACATATAAATATATAAATATATTATGAATATATATATGTATATAGTATGTGTCTTCGAAAAAAGAAATGTTGTAATGCCTCCTCCAACTGGAATTCGTATTCATGTTTTCTTATTTTTTTTTTTATTTGTCGTATGCAAATGTTTTTTGTTTTTGTTTACGTTCAAAATAGCGGGAGAAAAATATTTTTAAAGTTTTTTTTTCTATTTTTTATGTACTTTTTATTATTTGTTTTTGCTGTAAACGTGAGTTAGGTACTTAAGTATTTTCTTTTTTGTTTGAATGGGTCTCTTGACACTTATAATTGACTATCCATCGTTTATGATATATGTATATGATATCATAAGTTCTTAGGCCTCTATTCTGGGATTCTGGCCGGCATAGTTGGACTCACAGTGGACTCATTGAACTCTTAGCGCTAACAGAAACTTTTCCATGCCTTATCCGCAGTCGAAGTGGATCAGTGCACGCATATCTTATATATATACCATACTATACACAATATACTCTGCCCGTACTTCAGCCTCGTGCTTAATTTTCGCAAGAACGTTTATAAAGTCATGTCGCCAATCAGAATACAAATATATATGTGCATAAATATATATAGGCATAAAAACTGATAAAAAGTATAGTATAGTCTTTAACTAGTGAGGGCTTATCTCGGATGTATGTCAGAATGTAAAGCTCATTATTAACTTGGGTTTAACCACTTGCAATTGCAATTGCAAAACAAATCTTTAGCATCTATGACTTCCATTTACAAAATATTCTAATGTAATATTAAAATAGGTATACGAGGTGTGTCCGAAAAGTATAGCCAAAATTATTTGTTTTATATATATAATCATTTTTTCAATATATAGGCATGATATTCATGGAATCTTTTGCTTACAAGTGTTTTCCATAACTCCCTAAAAATATTCAAAAATTAAATTAAACATTTTTCAATACTTTTGAAGCCCACCTCTTCATATATAACTATTATAACTATTCAATCTAGCGTATATATTATATTTGATATTCCGCTGAGTAATTAATTTTCAGCACGGAAATGTACGTAATTCTTATTAATCTATTATAAAGGTAATTAGTCGTGCTTATCGCTTAGTACAAAGTTAATGTCAGCTGAGTGTAACCATATCTGCAGAGCTATCGCTAGATAGCAATCTGGGCGGGCGCACATAGTCAAGAACCTAGCTGGCAGAAGGCCACTAATCGTGATTGGGGATTAGAGTCGAGTGAATTATGGCCCACTCGATGATATGATTAGCGCCACATTTACATAGAAAAGCTCACGAGTCTATATATATCTATATCTATATTCATATCTATATGGAGCCATACGGGTGCCGCCTTATCAATGCCTTCTCGTAATTGGATTGTATTTTATTTGAGAATCGTGTGGCTTATAAATTTCGTCTCGGCTGTCGGCTTGCGGTTGAAGTATTTGTTAAACACTATGGTAAATATTGGGACATCATTAAATTGTCTGTCGCTCGTACTGGAACTACGTAAATATATTTATATAGAAATTTATGAGCGCTAATTTCTAAGGCAAACAGAATTGCAACTCAGTGACGTCGATCAGATTTACTGTTTACTCTGCTCAATAAATCAAAAATCCCATCTTTCGATCAAAATGAATTAACAACCGCCAGCTGGGAAGTGGGCCGGGAAACGAGAGCTTTGCATGAGGGAATCGGGTGTTACGGGCGTCGTTGCTGCTGACTGGAGCGTGGATAATTATGGCTCTGACAATCGGCACATCAACAATATTCTATTTTCTTTTTTGCTCTAATAATATTGTCATGAATTGGTTAGCGATCAAAAGAAATAATGGAGTTTGACTGACTGTGAGATACTCGTGAGGGAGGCAATGAGGCGGCCCATGAGCTGTTGAGAGGAATGAGCCACTTCGAAAACTTTGGAATGTGCTTCTGCAACTATAGTAGATTACAAATCCTTTTCTGATTAGTTGCGGACTCTAAAGGCGTAGAGCTGAGTATACAAATTCCCGATTTACCAAGCTTTGAGTGAATCAAGCTAAAGAGTCTTTATACAACTATATATTGCTGTGAACAGAACAACAAATAGATGAATAAGCCCAACCAGCCGAATTCCTCATACAAGCCATATATTTACTTTACAGTACCTGAACGTGCATATATAATTGTTAGCTCTTGCACTCCTCTTTTATAATGTGTTAATAAACTTAACAAGTTGCTCGCTCTTATTGACAAAATAGTTCCAAAAAGAGAGAAAATAACTTTTGTTTACATTGATTTAACCTTGGCATTTCGTATATTGAAAAATACAACTGAATTGAGAACTGAAACATTCCCTAATTGAAATATCTGTAGAATCGAGCCATATCAATTTGTTGGTATTTATTGCGCTCGTATGATTGTTTTTATTTTCTATTTTTTTGGTGAAGTTCACATTAAAAGTCGAACAATAAAATCAACTTGAGTACGAATGGTTAATTGCCAAGCAACTGTGCTTTTATGGTTCCTTCCTCGGATTTAGCGACGTTAACTTATCGCGAATTATAACAGGAATTTGTGTTAACTTATCAAGACATAATTTCATTTAACAAATTATGATGATATGGCCCCATAAACCAGGGGCCATAATTCAAAGGAAAAACTCCGTTATACACTAAATTCATAAATATTTATGTTTGAGATTATGCAAGAGCTAAATAGTTTCATAGTTTTCCATAATATTTATTGTTTACTTACTGAAGATTGTTGTTAAGAATTTTGGCTAGAATGGTGTGTTAAAACAGCAGGAAGTCGGATCCGGATCAGCAAATGAATCGACTCGGCTCAGGCTGTCCGTCCGTTTATTCGTCCGTCCTTCTCCAGTTCATCTCTGCTTCTGTTTAAATGTTCATCTATCTAGCTATTCGTCTTTCTTTTTATCCCTATGTCCGCCCTTTTGACTGTCCCTCATACTATCCTTCCGACTGTCCGTCCGTTCTTCTGTCTGCTTATCCGGCCGTACTTTTCTCTGTTCCGTTCTTTTGCCTGTCTTTACTTGTGCTGTCCGTTCTTCTGGCAGTTCATATGTTATTCTGTCTCTATATCTGCCCGTCCCTCTTCTATCCGTCCTTCTGTCTATCCGTCCTTCTGCCTATACATACGTCCGTCCTTCTGTCTATCCGTTCATCTATCTATCAGTCCTTCTGTCTGTCTATGTATATGTATATACATATTCTTTCTGTCATTCCCTTCTTCAGCCTGTCCTTACGCTCTTCCTTATGTCTATCCGTCCGTCTCTTTTTCCCGGATACAGGGTACCTTCTAGCCGTTCACCCCCTACCAGAGCACTTGATTTCTTTATTCTAATTTCGCATTTATCGGATATGTGTAGCGGACTCTGCTTACGTGCCTGGGATATATTACGGTTTCGCTTATGACTAATTGAAGTGAATATACGTCGGATAACTAGCAATCAAGTTTAATTTGCCGTTTAAGAGCTGAAAATTGATTTACTCTAATTGAATAACTTTCAAAATCAGCCCAACAAATTGCTGTTTTATGCGCATGCTAAGTTTTTGAGTGCGCTTCGATGGCCATTCACGGACTTACATTGACGTCAACGCAGCTTTAGTACTTAATTATAATGCTAATTAGTAATTGATTAACTGAATCTCTGCGTGAATTTGCAGACTTTGTGTTGCCACAACGTGTGATATTGGCCATAATGGGCTTTCTGGCCATCCTGAACGCCTACACGATGCGCGTCTGCCTCTCCCAGGCGATCACGGTGCTCGTGATTAAGAAGAACAACTCGGATTCGGGGGATGATAGCCATGCGATCTGTGACGCCGATGACCTGGACGACGGCGTCGCCTCCAGTGGCGGCAAGTTCGAGTGGTCCGAGGAGCTGCAGGGCCTGATTCTGTCCTCCTTCTACATTGGCTACATTGTCACCCACGTGCCCGGCGGTCTGCTCGCCGAGAAGTTTGGCGGCAAGTGGACCCTCGGTCTGGGCATTCTCTCGACGGCTGTCTTCACCATGCTCACCCCGCTGGCCATTGAGCAGGGCGGCTCCGATTGGCTGATTGTGACGCGTGTTCTGATGGGCCTGGGCGAGGGCACCACCTTCCCAGCCCTGAGTGTCCTGCTCGCTGCCTGGGTGCCAGCCAACGAACGTGGCAAACTGGGCGCCTTAGTGCTGGGCGGCGGTCAGGTGGGCACCATCATGGGGAACCTGCTATCGGGCGTCTTCCTCGACTCGTATGAGTGGCCATTTGTCTTCTACTTCTTTGGCGGTCTGGGCGTTATTTGGTTCGTCATCTTCGTAAGTATTTTTTACATATTTTTATAGAGCTTTTAGGTGTTTTAGTATTTTATAAGACTAAAAGCACATGCAAGCTTTAAAAGCTTTAATCTTGTGGGATTGCTCGCAAATATAGTTCTATCTAAATCATCTTAATATATTACTAAATAAGTTTAACCTTTAAACTATACTTTTAATACTAAATATTTAGTATTTTTAAAAATTTTATTTAATTTGATTAATTATTAAGTCAAGGCCAACGCCTAAAATTCATAAATTTCATTCCAATTTTCAGGAATAAAATTAGAATTTGTATATATTTAAATTCCAAGTCTAACTAACTAGTTTAACTTAGTTTTTACTAGTTCAATCTAGTATTTTGCTAGTTGGTTTGACTAAGGGCTTCAGTCTACTATTTTGTCAGCTCAATCCATTGTTTGACTCGCTCATTATAATATTTTATATGACACTATATGGCAGTATTATCATATATCATAGATGCAGCGTGCATTCATAAGTAAATCTCGTGGCTTTAATCTGGTATAAACCAGTTGAATTTAGTTTTTTAATGAGCTTAATATTTTTATACCTCAATTCTGGCATAGGTAGCAAAACTTTAAGCTCTTTCAATCTAGTATTTTAGCAGTATTTACAGTATTAATTACAATCATTTAGTATTTAATACTTTTAGTTTTAGTATTTGGTACTACTTCATTCTAGTATTTCAACCTTTTAACACAACTGTACTTTCTCTGCCTGCAGATCCTCCTGTGCTTCAGCGATCCCAGCAGCCATCCCTTCATCAAGCCCTCGGAGCGCGAGTACCTGAACAAGGAGATCGGTACCATTGGCCGCAACGAGAGCCTGCCGCCGACACCCTGGAAGGCCATCCTCACCAATCTGCCCATGTTCGCTTTGGTCTGCGCTCAGATCGGCCACGATTGGGGCTTCTATATCATGGTGACGGATCTGCCCAAGTACATGGCCGACGTGCTGCAGTTCTCGATCAAGGCCAACGGCCTGTACTCCTCCCTGCCCTACGTGATGATGTGGATCGTGTCGGTGGGCAGCGGCTTCGTGGCCGATTGGATGATTCGCCGTGGCATCATGAACACGACCAACACCCGTAAGACGATGACCGGACTGGCCGCCTTCGGCCCGGCCATCTTCATGGTGGGCGCCTCGTATGCTGGCTGCGATCGCGTCCTTGTCGTCGTGCTCTTCACCATCTGCATGGGCCTGATGGGCGCCTACTATGCGGGCATGAAGCTCAGTCCGCTCGACATGAGCCCCAACTATGCCGGCACTCTGATGGCCATCACGAACGGCATTGGCGCCATAACGGGCGTGGTGACGCCCTACCTGGTGGGCGTGATGACACCGAACGCCTCGCTGCTCGAATGGCGCACAGTCTTCTGGGTGGCCTTCGGCGTGCTCTTCATCACGGCCATCATCTACTGCATTTGGGCGTCCGGCGAGGTGCAGCCCTTCAACGATGCCATCATGGAGCCGCGCAGCGTCGACTTCGAAGCCGAGGAGCGCAAGCCGCAGCCCAAGTCGAAGGCCATGGAGCAGAGCTCCTAGGGCGGTCAGATCCAAAGTGCCATAGCCTTCCCCATGAAAGTGTTGAATTTCGTGAATTTTTGTTGTTATGGAACCTCAAGAAGACATTGTTAATGTACAACGTACATCTTGCGATCATCTGTTGCAATTGCTAGTTTTATAGTATGCCAAAATGTCGGCCCCCAGTGCGCTGTCTAACTAAGTATATATATATGTGTATATCTATCTATATGTAGTAAATTATAAGCTTTTAGCTGCAGCTCGAGAGCCCCCAAACAACCCCTCCCCATCCCCCTTCCACCCATATATACATGTATGTAACTTATGCCTGTTATACGTAGGATAGCTTGGCTATCATGCTCTTCACCCATCCCGCCCCCCCAACTCCCACCAGCACCTGCAGCAATTTACTCTCTTAATTATTATTTAGTATTTAAACGAAACAGCAAAAAACAAACAAAAATGAGATAGCATGTACCTAATTTGCATTGCAAAATGTAAAGAAAAAAAAACGGAAACAGAAGCAGAAAGAAAAACATTCAATTTAAATATTGTACGAAATTTTTTAATTGTTGATCAATGTGTAATGCATGTGCTCTTAGCTTTACCGTTAAGACATAATTGTTTTTATAATGTTAGTTCAAATAAAGTGCAACTTATTCAAAAAGTTTTGATTGCTATTTAGCATAATTAATATAATAATTATATATTTTATTTAATATATTTTTTTTACAGAATTTTTGTAAAAAAAAGGCTACAGATAGCCCATTGTGATATGCCTGATAGTTTTTATATTTAGTTATTGAACAAAGAATTATAAGCTCGTACGGCGTAGGTATATAGCAATAGGTATGGAAAATTTCAAACTTCTAGCTTTTGGGACCTCTGAGATCGCTGCATTTGTCGGATAGCGCACCCTTCACTCTCACCGTAAATGCTGAATATCTTCTATATTATGTGAGCTAGAGTCTTACAATTAGTTTTCTACGAAACTCAGTTTTATTCTTCTTAAAATAAAATATGACTGGGCTCTGTATCATTTCAGAAAGTATTTTAAAAATATTTTTGAAAAAAAGACTTCAAAAAGCAGTTGCTAAAGTCACGTCAGGATAGCGCATTTATAGTTTAGGATATTAATAGTTAATATCTTGCTTAATTTGGCCACCATAGTTACCAAATTTTTCATTTAAACAAAATTGATATTACTTCACCAAAGTATGTATATAGTTTAGTATTTGAAGGAAAAACCAAAGATTGAAGTTTACGTTGATTCCTGACTATCAGGAAATCGCTATAAAAGTTGAAAGAAAGTTATTAATTTTCTTGGAAATTATGAATTTAGTTGAAAAAAAAACATCATATACAGTTACATATATGAACGCCAATTAGGCGATCCCACACAGAGGGAAGCAGTATATGAAGTATATGAAGCGTGTCACGCCGTCTTCTGCTTTAATTAGTACTTTAATTTAGATATACATATTTCTATTTTATATTTTATATTTTTTTATTATTATATATGTATATAAATATATATATTTTTATATTACATATTTCTAGATATTTTCTCCCACTTTCTTCTCGCATTTTCCCAAACTTTTCCCTCAACTCATAGTTTTCCGTACAGCTGTCATCATAGTAGAGTTTGTAGTTCATTTCACATAAATTTCCATTTTTAATTTCGATTTTTAATTTCCATTTAATTTTCTTTTTAATTTTTTAACTTTTTTTATCATAAACAAAATATCAAAAATGCAGCCAAAATTGCGAGAGTTATTTGATTGTGAGTAGCGAATGCGAATGGGGGCTATATAAAGTTTAATCGTAATAGATCTGCAGGTGCGGCAGCGCGTGGTGCTCTGCTGCTTCGCCCTGTTGGCCATTGTGAATGCCTATACCATACGCCTGTGCCTGGACTTCTCCATGAATCGCATCGCCCGGGACTACAGTGAGCAGGCTGCTAGCAAATTGCAGAATGCGCCCAGGTCGTGGAGGCCATGGAAGGCAAATGTCGTTACGCCGGAGACAAAGCCAAATATATTTTCGGCCATAAACGACTACGCTTCGAAATACATCCATAAGGCAAATACTGTGGTGAGCGATGCCCATAAGGCCAGGCAGCTGAGGAAAGAGGCTCGCTTACAGCAGCGTAAGGCGAGGAGCGGTGCTCCACGCTCGTCGCATCCGAGGCTGAAGAGTGGCTCGTGTGAGCCACAGAGATGGAATCAGCCGTGTGAGCCTCTGACCATGGCCAACAGTGCCGACATCTGGACCAAGGAGGTGCAGGCGCTCATCACGGTATCCTTCTATGTGGGCTACATGATCACCCACATTCCGGGCGGCCGCCTGGCGGAGTGCTACGGCGGCAAATGGATATTGGGCGCCTCGATTCTGGCGTCTGGCATTCTCACGCTGCTGACGCCCACAGTTGTGCGCCACGGCGGACCCAAGGCCGTGATGCTGCTGCGCATGATGATCGGCATGTTCGAGGGACCCACTTTTCCGGCCGTGAGCGCGATGCTCGCTCAGTGGGTGCCGGAGAAGGAGCGCGGCCTGCTGTGCGGCTCCGTGCTGAGCGCCGGCGAAATAGGCATCGTATTTATGCACCTGGTGAGCGGGTTCACCATCGACGAGCAGGACTGGGCGGTGGCCTTCTACGTGGTTGGCTGTGGTGCGATACTGTGGTTCGTCGGCTTCGTCGTGGTCTGCTACAGCAAGCCGGACGACTCGCCGTACATACAGACCAGCGAGCGGGAGTACATCAAGAGCCAGGTGTGCGAAACGCTGGCCACGGAGGAGGGGCCGGAGGCCACCAATGAGCCGGTGCCCTGGACCAACATGCTCCTGAATGCGCCCCTTTGGGCGCTGATAGCGTCCAACATGCAGCACGATTGGAACCAGCAGGAGTTCGCCAAGGAGCTGGAGCACATGCTGCACGACCTGGAGGCCAAGGGCAAATCCTACTGGACCGAGCTGGAGAGCAGCGTGCGCCTGATGGCGCCACATCTGTACAGCTGGCTGGCATCCCTGACCTCCGGCTCGTTCAGCGACTATCTGATCGCCGAGGGCATCATAGATCGGGCGCAGGCGCGTCGCCTCATGTCCTGGCTGGTCTTCATCAGCGTGACCATGTACTGCATCTACGACAAGGGCAGCTCGGCTCGTCCCTGGAGCATACTGGCCTTCGGCGCCTACTATGCGGGCGTCAAGGTGCTGCCGCTCGACATGAGCCCCAACTTCGCCGGCACCCTGATGGGCATCACGAACGGATTGGGCGCGCTGCCTGGCCTGGTGCTGCCCGTGCTGCAGAAGCTGGAGCAGGACTACGCCATCATCGGCAGCATCCGCGCCACCCTGTGGCTCATCTGCGCCGGCTACATATCCGGCGACGTGCAGTCCTACAATCAACCGGAATCGACGGCGGCGGCAGCAGCAGCAACGCCTCCTGCCTGAGCTCACACGTTTTTAGTTCGAAATGTTTATAATTGTTTTAGGGCTAGGCTAACATTTTAACTATATAATGTATAGTCCTGGCTTAGGCAATACTATATAATACATATATTATATATATATATGATTAACTTAACAGTTGTTATATAGGTTTCATTATAGACGACTTTCATTGCTAAAACTAGAGCACAATAACTAAAATAAGATTTCCATATCTTTTATCCTGCCTTGTGTTATATATATACATATAACAGGGATGATCCATTCCGTTTCATTGTTAGTGTCTGTGTGTTAGTGTGTGTGTGAGGGGGTGTATCTGAGGGAGGGTGGTAGCTACTTAGGTAGCACACAACGTCAGTTGAGACGCAACTAAATGCTCGCTTATTGGGCTGCCTTCGTCCCGCCGTGTCGGGGAGAGGCAACGTCTGCTGTCTGTCCACTCCTCGTCCTGCGTCTACATGGCTCCCTGAGAGAGGTAACTGGATTGGGCCATCGCCGACACGGAGTTCATGTCGATGCCCAGCTTGCGGGTGACATTGATTTGAGCCAGCGCCGCGTTACGCAGCGAGTAGACATGGACCAGCTCCGCCTGGCTCTTGGCGTAGAGCAGCGCCTTCTCAAACAGCTCAACGGCACGCCGCAGGTGGGCGCGCTGCACCTCGACGGTGCCCAGCGTCTCGTAGGCCAGTTCGCACTTGGGATCCACCTCGATGGCGCGATTCAGCAGGGCCACGGCGGCCTCGATGTCGCCACGCCACTGCAGCACCATGATGGCTTGGTGGACGAGCAGGGCGGGATTTGAGGGCGACCGCTTCATGGCCATGTCGTAGAAGTTTTGCGCCTGGGCGAACTGCTGCTGGTCGGCCAGCACCTGGGCCATCAAGCTGTAGCACTCGACGCAGTCCGGGAACTTCTCGATGGCCTGCTCGAAGTCCTGTATGACGCGCTCCAGCCGCTTCTGGTCGCCGGCTATCAGCGACAAACGGTACTCCGCATAGCATTTCTGTACATTGGCAATGGCGTGATTGGGCGCCAGTCGCACAGCCTTCTCGAACTCCAACAGCGCCGCATCGATCTGCTCCAGCAGCAGCAGGATCTGCGCTCGCTGATGGTACACATCCGGATTGTCGGGCGTCAGTTTCTCAGCTTCCGCGAAGTCCGCCAGCCCCTTCTCGCGCTCCTCCGTCTGAATGAATAGAGCAGCACGCCTAATAAACGCATACGTACGGAGTGTGACATCCGCATCAGCTGGAAACAGAGATTGGCATTAGCTAGGAGTTCATTATAGGAGATCAGATCGGATCGGATCGGATCGACTCAGTTACCATTCGCCAGTATGGCATCAAAGTCGAGCTTGCTGTCGGCAAAGGAGCCGCACAGCAAATGGAATGTGCCGCGCATGAGCAGCGCCTCCACCTTGTACTGCGACTCCGCCTCTGAGGATTCGATCTCTTCGGTGCATGCCCCAATGATCTCATCGTATCTCTGCTCGTCGAAGGCACGTCGAGCGCGCAGGAAGCCGCTCAGCGGCGCATCGTCCTCCGAGGCGGGCGGCAGGTCCATCGTTTGCAGGGGATCCGCTATGAAGGAGCGCATGTAGGTGTTGATGAAGCTCGACGAGGGCACCACCGGCACGCGGTCCCGCAGACCCCGTTCGGCGTCCAGGCGGCCCGTCTCCTTCAGCACTCGATCGGCGAACATGATGGTGACGTTGTTCTGGAACATCTCCAATATGCAGGTGGCCGTCACATCGTCCAGGCACTCAATCATGTCCTTGGTGACCTCGTGGGCCCGCGCCCGCCGGTAATAGGCCTTGGCGTACCGCGGATTGTACTCCAGCGAGAGGGTGCAGTCCTCCTTGACCTTGTTCCACTTCTTCAGCATTTCGTAGGAGGCAGCGCGATTCTGGTAGAAGATGGCCATATCCAGGCGATGCTCGGCGGGACACTTGTCGATGGCCTTGTCGTAGAAGCTGATCGCCTCGTCGTATTTGCCGTTCCTGTAGCAGTTGTTGCCCTCCGTCTTGTAGTTGTTGGCCTCCTTCAGCGGGGACATCACCTCGCCCAGCTCGGCCGACTTCTTCTTCTTCTCCAGCTCCGTGTCCGTGGCGGTGCCGTCGATGGACAGATTCTGCTTCTCAATTTTGCCCTTCTGTCGCGCCTTGCCGGCGGCGTCGTTGGACTTGCCTGTGGCCTTGCCGTCGCGGGAACTGCGGTTCAGCACGTACATGCCCAGGCCGATGGCCAGGGGCGTGCCGAGGAGGAGGGCCACCTGCCATTTGTTTAGTTTGACGGAGTGAATGTTGAGCAACGTTGCCATTTGTGGGCCTTCCTAAATGTGTGTGCAGCTTGTAAAAACTGCAAAAAGACGAAAACATTGTGTAATAGCCACTGCTCGGGCCGGTCTTATCGCACGCATCGAGTTCAGAGCGCGAATAGCGGCAAATCGCTAACTATATACCGGGCGGGGGCCTCCCTGTTCGATAGCTTTTGGGGGTATGCCCTTCCCCTTATTGATTTTTAACACATGGTCGGGGGGCGTGTGGGTGTTGCGACCCGTGGCTACTCACGTTTGTCTTGTAATTTAACACTGCAATGAATTTTGCAAATATGAACTGTTGCTTGAATGCTTTTTAGTGAAAAGTAAATAAAAGTTAATATTATGGAATACAGCTAGCCTGCTTAGAAAATAGAACACACCGAACTACCGAACAGCTGCGCAACTGTTGAGCTGTTGAACGACTGTTAGGCACATGTGACAGCTGGCTGGGATGCGCAACAAAAGCTCAACGCTATGAAACCCCACCTAAGATATTCACCACTAACAGAATATGTTAAGGCGATAACAGTTGAGTTCATATTAGAGTTAACAGGCAATCTTATTTGAATATAGCCAAGCACAATATGAATAGGATTTTTTTATTGGTTTATATAAATATAATATATAAATGTATATCTGTTTATACAAGGCATTCATACAGGAAGAAGCTTTGCTAAGGCCACAGCAATGTTTCCGCTTCGATACTAATCACGCATTTTGCATTAAAGTTGTGTGATTACAAAAACAAAGGAAAATATATATAAACACACATACATGCGGATATTTGTATGCATGTGTCTGCCGATGATCGCGCGGCCCAGAGCTGAGTGCAAATGAGTTCAACTAAAAGGCTATAAATATGTACTCACACACGACCAGCGCGGGAGGGAGATGCAGTCGACTGCAGCACACACACTAGCAAAGCTTTTTTCAGTCTGCATGCATGTGTGTGCGAGCTCCTCTTCCAATGCAATAATACACAATAAAATCGCTATTGTAGGTTTTATTTTTATTATTTTATAAGTTATACCTACTGTAAACTTCATATTTCGAAACGCGCTAAGCTTAAGACTAAATTATAAGTCCGTAAGTGTATGTATTAAGTTTAGGAAATAGTAGAAACTAGAACTATATTCAATACGTAATTCCAGCGTTTTTTTTTTTGTTTCCAGCGCCAGCCGACACTGCCAGCTGCCGCCGCCGAAGCAGCTTCAACTCTCTTCCTTCCCTTTTCTTCGTGTGGGCAGCTTTTGAGTTGCTTTTTAATATCTTCTTATGCTCTTTCAATTTTTTTTCCTTTCCTTTTGCAATTTGAATCCAGTTATTTTTTTTTTGTTCCTTCTTTTTCTCACACACACTATCTAACGTGTGCGTTGTGTTAGTGTCTCTGTGTTGTTGGTATACATGGTATACATCAGTTTTTCACCATCTTTTTGTTGTTGTTGGTGTTCATGAGCTTTGTTAAAATCTTCCTCGAGTGGCCGGACGGGTCAAAGTGGTTGGTGTGCTCGCTGGCCTCCTTCTTGGAGCGCTGCTTGCCGCTGTGGCCCGAGAAGATGTGCTTGCCATGGTCAAAGTTGTAGTGCTCGTATTCATCAAAGTGTGCCTCAGACATGTTGCTTATATATGTAGTTGAGATCTTGTTTTTAATTGTAGGTATGGCCTTTTGTCAGATTTTTCTTTTTGGATGAAAGTTTTGTCTTTTTTTTGGTATATGCGCTACTTCCACTGGCCTTCGACGTCGTCACAACAAAGTACGAATGGAAATTGAACTTTCTGTCACACACGGCCACCTGCTTTTATACCCGACGAGAGCTTTTTCTCGAACCACTACGAGGTTTGCTGAGCTGCTCTCTCTCTCTCTCCCTCGCTAGTTCGCTCGTAAACGTGTGCCTTGTGGAAAATTTAACGATTTGCATTTCAATTTAGACTAAAAATGTTTTTATTTACCTGCTTTGTGTTGATGTTTATTTTTTCTGAATCTGTAATAATTTAAATTATATGTACAGATTTTCCAATTTGGGTAAAAATCTGTTAGATTTTTAGCTCCAAATGAATTGTTTATGGTTTGAATATTTGGCCAAATATGAAAATAATACATTAAAGTTGCTTTAAAAGTAAGCACATATGCACGGCGTGCCTACTCTGATCAAAATAAATTAGTTTTACATTTTATTTGAAGTCTGGAAGTTTCGATGCCATTCACCATTGGGTTGTTTGTTATTCTGTCGTTTGCCTCTCTTTCGCTCGTAAAACGTATGCGCAAAAAGTTCTTGGGAGAGCGAGAGAGTGAGCAGCTTTCCACAATTATTGCTGCGCAATTTAATTTTTGTTGTGTTTACAAAATGCGCGGTAAACAAAAAAAAATTAAAAATATAAAAAAAAAAACAAACGCAATGACAACGTCAAACACATTTTTCGCCTCGGCTATTTAAATTATTTTAATTGACACGTTTTCCAATATATGCGAATGTGTGCAATTGTTCTTATGTGAGGCCACGTCAATGGCTGAGAGAGTGCTGCAATGCACACGTACATATGTATGTGTGTGTGTGTGTGTTTGTGTGTAAGTGTTATGTTGCATCATCGCCTTCATCAGGTAACGAACACATGTTGCATTTCCAAGTCACTGGCCGACTCATTGCCACAAATTTTCCGTTACAAATAAAATGTCAACATAGACGAAAACAAAATGATTCTTATCCTCCAACAACAAAGAGCAGACATGTGTGGCAACACGTAATACAGAGGGTGTATGTATGTGTTAGACAGAGAACGAAGGCCTGTCCCGACGTCAACTGGCGTCCCCCTGGCCGACGACCTAGTTTCCCCTAAATACCCCTTAATAGGTTTATGTTTAGAAGGGAAGCTTTTTAAATTGCTAGTCTGACCATTTGTTTATATAAATGCATTTGCTTACGTATCAGCCATGCCGGTGATAAGCTTTGTTTACCGCTATCAGCTGGCAGGCATATTAGTCATTCAATTCACTTCGGGCTTTCTCGAACTACGCCGAGCCAAAAGTTCAACGTGCTTCATCAAAAACTTCGAGAAACAACGCAGTAGAAGATTCCCGAAGCTCAAAGCTAAATAAACGAATGAAGTTTTTGTTATTTTTGTTTTTGTTCTTGTTTATGTTTTCGCCATGATCTGTGTACTAGCCTTGAAGTGTTGTAAAAGCTTTTAATGTGTTTAGATTGTTGTCTACGCTAAGCTTTTTCGTCTGGGTGTGTGCATTGGCTAACATTGCAAATTGAACAATATTTGAAATTGAAGCGAAATTCATGAAAAAATAAATTTTAAAAATAATAAAATAAAATGTAAAAAAATAACAATAAAATCATTTTTTAAGCCATTTAATTTACCATGAAAAATACAAAAAATATATGTAAATTCGGAACGAATTTTATTACTAATCAAAAAATGTGATAATTAGACTAATTAATTATTATATTATATAATAATTATACACAGCCCATGCCTCTTTTACTGAGCTGCCGCCACGTGTTGGACCCTCATGGGCTGGTCCTTGACTGTCAGTATGTCCGTCATTTGATCAATCAGATTGACCATCAGCTGGCTCTCGCTGTGATTGAAGAGCTTGCTCTCTGTGTGCCCGTTCAGTATGCAGCTGCGGACTTCCTCCATTTCGTAGCTCATGGCAATGCGACTGTCGAAGTTGGTCACCTGGTTAGATTCTGGTAATTTGAATTCGATTTGCCTATCGTTGAATTGCAACATTTTGGGACACCAGAAGTTCTCCATCTGCAGAGATTAGAAATGAGAAGTTGTCAAGTCATCCCAATCCCAAGGGGCTTACTATGATGAAGCCTTTGGTGCCTTCTATGATGGCTATGTTCGGCAGGTCCTGCTCCGCGCTCAGTTCCAGGGTCGCGCGTCGATTGTTCTTGAAAGTCAGCTTTATGTGGGCCGCCACATCCAGAGCCTCCTCATTCAGCTTGCCCTCGGCCTTCACCAGCAGTGGCACCTCCTGATACACCCACAAGGCCAGCTGCAAGCAGTCAGCCGCCCAGTTGTTTATCACTCCGGCATAGGCCGGCGAGCTGGTCTGGGCGATGGGCAGTCGCCAGCCCAATCTGCAGCTGACGTCATAGACGGAGCCCAGCTGCGAGTTCATGAGCTCGCTGCGCAGATACTGGTAAGCGGGCAGGCAGCGCGACCAGATGCCCTCCATCAGGAACAATCCACGTGCCCTGGCCTTACTCACCAGCTGCGCTACCTGCTGCTCCCTCATGCAGATGGGCTGTTCGCATAGCACGTGCTTGTCATGGTTGAGCATCAGGTGACACAGCTCACAGTGCATGCGATTCAGCGGTGATATGTAAACGGCATCTGCAACAGGTTCGAAATGTAAGTGATGTTCAAATGTAACTGAGTTTATTATGTTTAGGCCCAAAGATTCCAAGAGGCTGAGAAGCCTAGTGGAATTAGGAAACGACCAGCAAGACAATCTACCATTCCATTCTTCCGTCTTTCCCTCTATCCATTTACTTATCCGTATATCCATATGCCCGTCCTTCTCTCTATTCGTTAGATGTCCATATGCCCGTTCCTTTGTTTTCTTTCTATCCATCTATCCGTCTATTCGTCTGTCCGTCTATCCATCTGTTTGTCTGTCCGTTGGTCTATCCGCCCGTCCGTAGGCCTATCCACCCATCCATCGGTCTATCTGTTTGTCCGTTCGTCTATCTATTCCACCGCCAGTCCATCCATCCGTCTATTCTTCCGTCTATCCGTCCGTTTATCCGCCGGTCTATCCGTCTGTTCGTCCGTCAGTCTATCCTCTTGTCCGTCGATCTATCTGTTTATCCGTCGGTCTGCGTGTTTGTCCGTCCGTCTATCCTTCCATCCGGTAATCCATCCGTCCGTCCGTCTATACGTCAGCTTAGTCATTTTTATTATCAACCTTCTCCATTTTCATTCCCATTATCTTGATATATTTGTTTCACATTCCCCTTAGTTACACCCGTAGTCCTAATTGACTTCCGTAGACTTACCCACATCTGGGCAGCGTGCCAGATCCTCAAAGCTGGTAAAGATATTGGGCACTTGATGGCGATTGGCAAAGGAGAGAGCCTCCGACCGATAGGCATCCACGCAGGCAGTGATGCAGTGCCGCTCCGGTGGCAGAGTTTTGAGTGCGATGGCAAAGTCTTCCGCCAGGAGATTGACGGGCGCAATGCCCCAGCGTAATGTCTGTTGCGGCTTCCCGACTGCGCCTGTGTCCCATGTAAATTGGCTCTGTCCACTGCTCTGTCTAAGAAATGCGCGTCTTCCAATGCGATGCAGACAACGACCAGCCGAAACTGGAAAGAGCCAAGAGGCGGGCAGATTAGCTGAGCAGTTGCCATCTATAGCGAAAACTACGTCGCACTGCGGAGCGAGTCGCGTAAAACGCATTTCATTCATACAAATCGCAATTGCATGGTTCGTTTTATTCGTATCTTTATATATATATTTCCACGAATTGGCGAAATTGCGGGTGTTGCTGTTCGCTGTCCATCTATCTATCCCCAACAGGTTACTAGTCGCAGTCGCGAGTCGGAAGTCGCAGTCGCCGTCGGAGTCGCAGTCGCCGTCAGAGTCGCCGTCGGGGAGTGGCAGACAGACAGACGAAGGCGACCAGCCCATCTATGTCGAAACGAAGACGACGATCGCATTATGTGGCACTGTTTAGTGCGCGCCAGTCTCAGTTCCTCCATAATTAGTCATATTTGTTTAGCATCAAAAGTTGTGAATGACTTCGCTGCCTGCGGATCAGCGGCTCTGACCGGACAGAGATGAGCAGCTGAGCACGACTCGCTGTGCGCCTAATCTGATAAGAATTGAACAAGAGTGCTTAGTTGACGTGATTTTAATGATATATGTAAGAGTGGATGATGAGCGTTACAGATAGTAGTATATACCATAATAATCTAGGGCATTGCAGTACTTGTGGCTTAGAAAAGCTTTTTATGCTTTCGCTCATTTCATGCTAAGCTGATTAAAGCTCTCAATAAATTTTTGTTTACTTTTTAGGTATGCCAGATCGGTATGCTCTCAACTGATAACTTACGCCTTTAAATCTCCACTAAGAAAAAATCTACTCGAAAAAGCTTTAAGCTTACTACTTTAAAATTGATTCCAATTCACTATATAAGCTTTAATGAGCTTACGGCTACTACTCGCATGTAAGTCTTCCTCATTTGGCTGCGCTGTTAAGTATCGATAGAAGCTTTAATGAGCTTCCAACTTATACTTGCATCTCAGTCTTTCTCAAAAGCGATAACAGCTTTAATGAGCTTTGAGCTTAAGTCTATAGAAACAGGCAATAAAACTTGAGCTTTGTGCTCGTTGCATTGAAAGCTTAATCAAGCTTTCAGGCTGACAGCTTTCAGCTTATCAGGTCGTGCGCGTGACACGACGCACGAGCTCAGCTCGGCTGAGTGGCAGCTGCGGCTGGTCCTGGCCAACTAAGGCGCTGCACGTTGAGCGGCCATTAGGCGGCGCACTTTACGCTTAGCGCTTAACGCTTACACCGCGTTCTGTCAGCGCTGGATTTTCACTTTCTTTTAGAAACCGTGCGCAGTTGATGTTTGTTGTTGTTGTTGTATTTGTTTTTGTTTGTGTTTTTTTTTTTCACTTTTCAATAATTCGAATTTCGAATGCGTGCAACAATGTAGCGAGGTGCGAGAGGAGCTCGGACGGCGCGCCGTAGGCCAAAAGCAAAAAAAAGCGCATGAAACACAAAATTTGTTTATCTAATTAGCTATGCACCGGGCGACAACAACATTTCACTTGGATTTGGTTTCGGTTCATTGTGGATCGGTTTTCGCCAGCCTTGGCATGCGAGGCAGGTGCCAACTGCCCCAACCCAAATGCAAGTCGAGACAAATGAAAGTGTTCTACGCGTAGGCAGCGGAAGTTGGTGTGGGTGAAATTATTGTTATGGCCGAGTGAAAGGTTGCCTAATTTCAGTTCGCTAAACGTGCCAACGCACCACATTTCAGCGGCTCAGCCTGCGCCTCTGACTGTGCCTCTGAGTGTGCCTCTGCCTCTGCCTGTGCGTGTGCGTCTCTCTGATGACTCTTTCCATGCGGCGACATGTTCATTAAAGCCGCACAGCACCATAAAAGACAAACGACACAAGCAGCAAGAGCAGCGGCCGAAAGGAAAAACAAATTTGCATGCGAGCAACATAAATCGTTGCGCAAAATATTTAACAAGTCAGCAGCAACAGTTGAAATCAATAAATTTATTGATACAATTTATATACGCGGCGCAGGACGTGCAACATGCAGCACGCAACGCGGCGCTAATTAGAGGGGGGGGGGGTGGCCGGGGGGAGTGGCAGCGGCTGCAACAAAACTCACCAAATGAGCAACGTCCATTGCTCATGCGAAGCAGAAGCCGACAAAGCGCTTGGGCGAGGCGTCTGGTGGGGCTAAGTAGGGGGCGTATGCCTGTATGTGTGTCTAAGTGGGCGTGCCTGACAAACAATTTCATATTTGTGGCACTCTAACAAAACACACACACACACACACTTGCTCTTGGCGTTCTTTTGTGAAAGTCATGCAGCGTCAAGTTCGTTGCCTAAGTCTTTTGTTTATTTTCGCTTGCAATTTTTTGACAACGATTTTTCTGCAACATTTCGCCTTAATTAACACATCAAGCTAATGAGCCGGCTCCCAAACTAACAACAATATTGAATGATTGTCTCTTTATCCGTGTGCGCTATTGTTGTTGTTGTTGTCGCTTTAATAGCTTTACAAGTTTTATGCATGTCTCAAGTGGCGCGACGTCAACAAAACTCTTGGCCAAGACGCACACGCCCAAACCGCAACAGCGGATCGACAATAGCCAGAGCCCAGCATGACTGGACTGTCACAGTTTGTTGTTGTTGCTGTAGTTGTTGTTGTTGTTGCCTTAAGCTTTTAACATATTTTTCAATTTCAGCACCAAAGAAATGTTGATTCAGTCAAATGCCAAAGATTGCTTTTTATGCAACACACACAAAACATGCCAATTGTACTTGTCCATGCAACAAAAGCGAAAGTTGGATCAGACATTGACCGCCCAAGTAGCAGCAGGCAGCAGCACCACCACCACCACCACCACCAACAACAACAACAACAAACTTCTTGGCAAGTTGAATCAGTTGCAGCGCTTAAATAAGCTTAAGCCAAAATTATAATACATTTCTAGAAAGTCTTATACAGGTATAAGTCTTTTTTGTCTATTTATTTATTTATATATTTCTTTTTTTTTCAAATTCTTTTACATATTTTTGAAAGCTACAATTGTTGAGTCTTTTGGGTGAAATGTTTTTTGTTGCTTGTGCCACATAGCTGCAAGCTGAGACGTGCTCAGAATCTCTAATGCTCAGAGCACAATGCATATCTAATAGCAATTTGTATAATAGGCTAACCCCTTTTTGGCTCTAAGCAGAAGTGTGTGCAGAATGTACTCTAGCTGCTATTTTGGCAAACTAAAATAGACTAAAACTTTAATTGGAGACAACTATTATAAAATATTTTATTGCCAAATAAAAAGTAATTGATTTTGAGTATTATTATATGATTAAGATATAGATATGAATAAAAATAAAAACCAGACAATTTTTAAAAATTATATTATAAATTAATTAGTTTTTATAAATTTTCTCAATACTTGAAGCAACATAAAAAATAATTCTACACGCCTTAAAAATATATTCAAAAATCGACTAAATAAAACAAAATTTAAAATAATATAATAAAAATTAAATAAAAGAAATATATTATTTAATAATTATTTTAAAAATATATATGTATATATTATACAAAATATAATTATTTTATATAATATATATATATTTTTAATATAATTATTATATAATATTTATTTTTATTTTTTATAAATAAATATATATAAATTATAAATAAAAATAAATATTATTGTAATAAATAATTTAGAATATTTAAATAAATAAAATATAATAATGAACATAAAACAAATCAATTTAAAACAAGTAAGAAAACTCTAGTCGAGACCGCTCGACAAGGGTATACCCTGAACCCTATGAAGAACCGTTATTCTAAGCATTCTTTGTTTCTTTTATATACACATGCATATGTACGTTCATTACAAGCCAAACTTACACACACACGCACAGACGCGCACACATACACGCCAGTCGGTGCGTCAGCTGTTCTTTGGCTGCTGTTTGCATGGCAATGCTATGGGACATTAAATGTTTAATAACTTTTTTTCTAGAGTAACGATTTTGATCAAACTTGTTGGGCGTGATCATGTCATCTATATGTATATATGTGCCAAAGCACAAGTCTCTAGTATTTGATATACGGGAGTTACAAATTTGAGGCGAAGGGGGCGTGGCATCCAAAATTTAACAAAAATCGAAATTGTGCAATGATCACATAACACTAAATGCAAAAATTGAAGACTCTAGCTATAAAGATTATTTATATATAATTAAATAACGGAGCATCGATTTCGTTTTTAATCGATAACATTAAAACGATAGTTGTTATCGTTTTTTTTTAACAAACTTGATCTGCGCACGCTATACGAGGATCTACTAAAAAATTTCAAATTCTAGCTCTAGGTTCTGAGAACGACGCGTTCACACATACGGACGGACGGACGGACGGACGGACGGACGGACGGACAGACGGACAGGGCTAAATCGACTCGGCTTGTCTCCCTGATCAAGAATATATATACTTTATGGGGTCTGCCGCGCCTCCTTCTCCCTGTTACATACATTTCAACAAAAACATTATACCCTGATTTTCCCATTTTCAATGGGTTCAGGGTATAATAAATAAATAAATATACCAGCCGAAAAAATGATGTACTTTTTATTCAAAATATATATATTTATAGATCATATAGATAGTATAGTGAGTACAAATATAAATATAAGTTGTAAGGAAACGATAAAAAAGTAGATATAATAAAAAACCCTCTCAAGCTCTAAAAAGAATACCAAATGCGATCCCATATTTGTATTATATAATACCATCTCTTGTCTTATATAACAAAACATCTCTAAGAACTGACTTTGTCGAGTTCTTTGAAATGTATAAAATATATTATTATATTATAAAAATAGTCTTCAGTTTTAGCCCAACTCTAGCATCGCAGCTGAAGGAATCTGATTAGCTTTTCGTTGATATCATATTAAGCGTAAACATTGTCTCCGGTTTGCTGTGTTTGATAATCCCCGCGCAGACGACTTCACGGTCAGTCGGCGGCCGTCAGTCAGTTAGTCAGTCAGTTAGTCAGCAACATGTTGCAGTGAAAAGTGAGTCTGTTAGCAGGCGAAGCGAGGAGCCGTGGCAGGCGCGAGAGACCAACTGGCCAAAAGCAATGCCAGAGCCAAAGCCAAAGCCAAAGCCAAAGACAGCCGCAGCAGCTGCAGCAACAACAAATAATAAAAGACGACAACTTTGGCGTGTGGTGACGACGCTGACGTTGCCGGCAAGCAGCGACAGCGACGCCAGCGGCGACTGCGACGCATTTATATTGATTCGCTTTGGTCAGCAAGCAGCGACAAGTGCAGCTGGCAATTGTCAAGTAAACGCCGAAGAGTAGAGACAGAGACAGAGACAGAGAAAGAGAGAAAGAGAGAGAGGGAGAGAGAGTGGGCAGGGTGTGGCGGGGTGCTTGGGGTCTCAGTCTGGCTGCTTGTCTGGTTCGTTGTACTGCAGCAGCGACGTCGACGCTGACGCTGACGCTTCTTGAGCAGTTTTCGAATTTGAGTTTTGGCCAACACAACGCGAAATCAGTTAACAAACGGACGCGTTTTGAAACGGATGCGCCGCCGAGTAAGCCACGCAGCCAACTAGCCTTCAGTTTCAGTTTCTGTCTCAGCCTCAGCTGAAGTTTCCTGCTCCTAAATTAAAAGACTCTTCGCGAGCCGCCAGCCGCGAGCAGCAAGTGCGATCCGCAGCACGTCGGGCGCTTTGTCGCTTAAAAGTGAAATTTACTGAATGAAATGAAATGAAATGCTCGCCAGCCCCATGCAATCGCCATCGGAATTGGGAATGGGAATGGGTTAGCGATTAAGCCAAAGTCTGATTATTCACTTATTCATTTGTGACTTGTGACAATTGCAACAAAAGCAACAACTGCAACAGCAGCCGCAAAGGAAATGACTGCAAATTATCTAAACGCAAAGTGATAAATAGTTGGGCAAAAGAAAAGGATTATTCGACGACAGCGTAGCCACAGCTATCTGCCCCATCTGCAAGTGAAGTGCGTCTCGTGTTTATCTCCCGTTGTATGGTGGGTATTTCGCACAGCCAACTACGGCTATTAGAATGCATAAATAAATAAATAAATATATATGTGTATATATATAACAATGATCATAATAAATAAATAAATACATATATCATATATATAGTAATGATCATAGTACATATGGAATAATGATCATATAAACAAAGGCATTGGCTTATCAACCCACAAGAGTTCATAGCTTCAAAAAATTCTATAAAATATCTTATTAAATCAAATTAAAGCACAACTTAAAATATTAAAAAAAAAATCAAAAATAAATAAAATTTCATTAAAATAATTAATATGAAAAAATAGAAGTAATTTAAAAACATAAAAAAATTAAAATTAATTTTCTTATAAGCATCTTAGAAAATTCTTTAAGATAAACAATATAAATAAAATTGATTAAATTACTTATTCTTTTTTTAACTTTATATAAAGAAATAGCAAAAATGTTTAAATTAATTAAAACTAAAATTTACTGTCTTATGAAATCGTTGAAAATGCCTTTCTTTGGAGATTTTCTGATGACCTAAAGTTTCGTAATTGTAACTAACTAAGTTTTTAAATAGTTCAGTATTTCGAAAGTAATTTTTAATTTTAGTTTATATTCCCATTTATATTTAATTTAGTTAATTTAATTAAGCTATTCTAGGTGGAATTAATAGAAAATAATATAGAATAAATACTTTTTGATGCATTTAATTATTTGGATCTTAAATTTAAAATGACAAAATAGTTTTGAACATTTTTTTAAATTTACAAATATTTAAATTAAAAAAAATAAATATAGTTAGTTTCAATATAAAGCTCGCTAAAAAAAATCTATTTAGGATATTTACTTAAATTTAGTTGAGAATATGGTTCTCAGGATTATATGAATACATATAATGCATATTAAGCTTAGCAGATTTATGCATAGAGGCTAAATGCTCGAACGCTTTTATACCTTAAGCTAAATATTACTCAATTTATTTATGCCTTATTCAAGTTTGTTTAAGTTTGCTCTCAAATGAGCTCATTCATAAAATCTACCTAACTCTAATCTTAGCTATCGATAGCTAATTTAATCGATTGCCAGCTCTGTTTGTTTACTTATCGATTGTTTTGCTTTGAGAAAACTCTCAATTGTTGCGGCGGATGCTGCAACTCTTCGGCGAAATCGAATGTGCGTTGCTATTTAAGCTAAGAATTAAGACAGTTGCAACAACAACAACATCAAAGATAACAACAACAACAACAATAAAATACACATACATCACTCATACGCAGCGTTCGTCAGCGGCAAATGCAGTTGCAGGAAAAGGAGACAATGCCAAACACTTGCAACTGTCGATTTTCCAGCTCTGCGTGTGTGTGCGAGTGTGTGTGTGTGTGAGTGTGTGTGTGTGTGTGTGTATTTATCTTTCACTTAAAGTGAAGATGACATTCTTTAAATGAAATTAACTGCCGGCAGCAAAAGCAACACCAGCAACAACAACAGCAATAGCAATAACTGCTGCAAGTTGCTGCTGCTGCTGCTGTTGTTGTTGCTGTTGTTGTTGCTACTGCAAATGTTGCTGCTGCTTTGGCTGCAATTAGTATTTGTCTTTGCTAATACGCTGCCATGTTGGTATGCATCCCCAGTTTTCATGTTGTTGTTGTTGTTGCTGTTGTTGGTTGCTTTTTATGTCACGCATAAAAAGTGTCGCACACTTGAATGAATCTTTTGGCTATGGCTTTGCTTGTCACTTAGTTGTTGTTGCTGTTGTTGCTGTTGCTGCTGCTGCGCTTGTTTGTTTATTTATTGGTCTGTTTGTTGGCTTTTTATTCATGCATTTACAGCCGGCTCATTGGCTTAAGCGTTCACTTAACAGCGGCCGTCAGTCGGAGGCGCGCGAGGTCTCATGGGTTGGGCCACCGCCAGATGCAGTTGGCAGATTGTTTGAAGTATCGAAAGTACATTAAATACATATTGAAAATATTGGCCATATGCACACAGGCTTGTAATACCCCACACAGCGTCACGTATTCCACGTTGATCTATCGCGCTGATATGGCCTACACTCAGCGAAACGAGGATGTAAATAACTTGCACTTTTCAGTCGAGTGAAAAGTTAACTGTAACTCAACAATCACGAACAATATTTGATTGGAAAAGGCAGATTTTTGTAGTAAATACGAGTAAGAGAGGGGATAAAAGTGAATTTATATATACTTTTTACTCTTATCACTGAAATGGAAGTCTTATAAAATAATTTTAGCATAAAAACCAATATATGCCTAAATAATACCCAGCAAGAGTCTTGGGCTGCAGGAATATGTTAAGTTAATCCCATTTAATGTTTAGACTGTTAAATAACATTCTGCTCTTAATGCAAATTCTGTTAAGAATATTATTGCTCTAATATCCAACAGTATGTTAAGTATAACATAGTGCTAAAGGAATTGCTTTCAATAACAGAAATTCTGTTATCTTTCATATTCTATGTACTTGCTAACATGACGTAACGATGGCTACAGAAATTGAGCCCTGTTAACATAAATGAACTCTTTAACCCATCTCTCACTATATTTTAACAGCAACTATTGCTTACTGTAACACATAAAATGAACAGTAGCTCCTTTAACAGAACAGAATAATGTTAATAAGACAAGCTTCTGCTTAGCAAAAGCAATTGATATGAATTTAATTAAATATTAAATATCTATATACTCCACTTGCTTCAAGCATAATATGTTAGATCACAGCTGAGAGCGGCGCATGGATAGACAGACTTTCGAGCCACTTCCTGCACTTCGTGCTGGCTCTTAAGATATAAACTCGTTTAACGACCGAGCTGGCCGCTCATTCATGTAAACATCATAAAAGTCAATTAAATAACACAAAAGTTATGCATAATTAAATGTATTATGCAAAACAAATCGTAACTGCTGCAGTTAAATAACCACGCGCCGCGACAATAGTGTGAAAATTGCAATTCATGGATATTTAATTGCTGCAAAACTAGGCCTAATTCAAATTGTTTGAGAGACTGATTTGCTTTTTCATTATTAATGTATATACTTATAGCATACTAAAACTATGATATAAAACGAATTGAAGTTATATGTGAACTACAAATAAATAGAATATTTTGAAATTCTTTATAAATTTAATAAAAACCATAAAAATTAAAAAAGTATGTTTCGTAATTATCTAGAAAATTTGGTAAAATGGTAAAATGACATCAGATTATCAAGAATACGTATCTGTTCACTCTTCTCTCTCTCTCTCTCTCTCTCTCTCTCTTTTAGAAATGTTATTAAAATTTAAAAAACATATTTTTGGAGTAGCGAAAAAACACTTAAGTCTGATCAAATTAGACTAAAATAAAAAAAAAAAAAAAATAAAATAAAATATTTATAGAATATTTCTTTGTTTTATTTCTTATTATTCACATACTTATACTTATACTTATACTTATACTTATACTTATACTTATACTTATACTTATACTTATACTTATACTTATACTTATACTTATACTTATACTTATACTTATACTTATACTTATACTTATACTTATACTTATACTTATACTTATACTTATACTTATACTTATACTTATACTTATACTTATACTTATACTTATACTTATACTTATACTTATACTTATACTTATACTTATACTTATACTTATACTTATACTTATACTTATACTTATACTTATACTTATACTTATACTTATACTTATACTTATACTTATACTTATACTTATACTTATACTTATACTTATACTTATACTTATACTTATACTTATACTTATACTTATACTTATACTTATACTTATACTTATACTTATACTTATACTTATACTTATACTTATACTTATACTTATACTTATACTTATACTTATACTTATACTTATACTTATACTTATACTTATACTTATACTTATACTTATACTTATACTTATCTACATCTTTCCTACACACTTTAGTCAAACAAATCCCTGCACTAGCCCCAGCAGCTCCGTCACAATTTGTTTCTCATTCACTTGTTTTCGATGGGGCATTAAAATAAAAGTAATTACCGCCTGTAATTCTGTGCCCCGAAGAAAAAAAGGAAAACCGAAAAATAATTAGTCAACTTCGGTGGCTTCTTTAGCGGAGCCGTCGGTGAATTTTATTTGATTTTAATTGCTGTCCGTGCTGAGATGTTTGCCATTTAATGGCTTTATTTATGCGTGTAGTAATCAAGTTAATTTTTACGATTGCCGCCAAGCGGCAACAGACGCCGCCGTGCAACAGCCCCAACAACAACACGAAAAACAACAACAACAACAACCAGTAGAGCTGCAAAATAAATGCAAATTTTTGTGTATAGTTTTTTTTATATTCCAAAATCGAAAAACTGTGCACAAGTTTCACTTTCAGCGGGAACACGTCCGTCCGTTGACAGCGCCGCGTGAAGCGTCGCATTTGCTTGAGCGACGAGCGCAAACCCTAAGGACATGCGGCGAAAGATACTACCTTTTGGGCTCTGCAGCTGAGGCTGGCGTTGTTGCTTCGCTTTTAAATGGACCACCCATAAAAACTGATGTCTCGGGCGATATGAGTTTTAATAAAGTTGTCTGCGCGCCTTCTCTCTCTCTTTCTCTCTCTCTTTGGTAAAGAGCCGACTTTTGAGAGATCTGGAAATCATTTGAAAGGGCTTCATTGATAAAGGAAATAAGAGTGAGAGTGGCAGTTGCAGCTGTGAAGAGCTGATGTCGTTAACATTCTAGATTTGTATCTGTAGCTATAGCCATTGAATTGATCTACTCTAGGAATAGCATACTCTATTAATTTTATACACATCTCTCTAATCCCAGCTTCAGCTCTTGGTACATAAATTGTTTAGCTTTAATTATAAATTATATTATATAATTTATATATGATTTATTTTTGTTTTTTTTTTTTTGTATATTTAAAAGCTCTTCTATATTTTATATATATTGATTTTCATTTTAAATTTTAATTTAATTCTACACTAATTTATAAAAAAATAAATTGAATATAAAATAATTTAAAATATATATATATATATTATAATTTTTAATTTGGATTTAATTTAAAAAAATTAAATAAATATAAATAAAATTTAATAAATTTCAAATTAAAAACAATATATAAACTGGAATTTCTATAAATAATATATATTGCGTATTTATTATAGTTTCGTAGTCAGTATTCGTGTCAATAATGTAGACATCGGTAATACGTGATGTCTACATTGTTTATTTTATTATTTTATTATATAGAATATAAAAAATTATAAGCACTATTTTATCATAAATTGTGCGAATGACTTAAAAAACAAACTTGACACACAAAATACATCTAACTTCAATTTTGAGAGTTAATATTTAATATTTTTTACAATTTTTCAGGTATTTTATTTGGTCAAGTTTGTTGCCTAAGTCATTTATTTTATTAAGTAAATTTATGAAGAGAATGCTTTATGTAATTTTCGGGCACTATTTACTTTTGTTGCCTCAGTCTGTGATGCTTTAAGTATTTCATTCCGTATTGTCAACAATAAGATTTCCGCGTAGTCAAGTTCGTTGCCTAAGTCTTGTGCGCAGCGGCTGCAAGCAGATCTTAATTATGATGCACAGCACAGTAGTTAGTCTTAACTACACACACACACACACTCACTCACTCCAATTAGATAATGCCTAAAACTTGATCAATGACTTCGGCGCGTTCGTTGCCTAAGTCTTTCGATTGAATCACGCCGCATGCATAACAGAGGCAAAAAATGTTAAATACAATTTGCATTCGCATTTCCAGATAACCCGCACCGTTTCATGATGATTAGCGAACGCCACAAAACCCTCAATTTGGTGGCAATATTTCTCTGCCTCTATGCCGCCTGCCACGCCCCCTGTGCAGCTGATGAGGTGTTTGAGGTTTTGCCACAATCAGCAGAGGCTGCCAACGGTCAACAGGATGAAGTGAATGTCTTGACGTTTGTAACGCCCAATGCGACAACAGGTGAGTGATGGGGATGGCGGCAGAGGGGATAACAGCTGACAGTGGGGCGCCTTTGCCGGCCTGATGCGAGCTGCCACTGAACCGCATGAAATGCCGCAAATATGAAAGATTTGCACTTTGATTTTGTTTCGACCGCCAAATGCCGACATAATTGACACGACCACAAGATCGACCACGAGACGAGACGAGACGAGACGCAATCACCTGTCCACCTGTTTCTTCACAGCCTCAGTCGCATCGCGTGAGCACTGAATAGAGGCAGGGGGCTACTGGCTATTTTAATGGCCAGCATTAGGAGATCGAAACAATTTTAACGCAATCATGCGCGGTATTTTAATGTGGTGCAGCCAAATGAAAGTGAAAACGACTTGGGACGAGGCAATTATGCAAGGATAAATGGGAATACCAAGAGCTAAATGCAATCTAAATATACACACACACACATGTATATATATATATATATATATATAGAGTATATATGTGTGCAGTGAATGGCCAGTGCCCGCCCAGAGCCATTTAATCTTTGGCAATTCATAAAGCGTCCACAGTGGCCCGCAAAAGCCAATTGAGCCAAACAAATCGAAAATTGCCAGCGCATGGGCAGCAGTTCGCTCCGGCGCACATTTCCTAGTTCGCTGCATGTCCTCACGTCGATCTGGCTCGCATTCAAATGGAAAGCGATTTGTCTGGTTTTAGCTAATAACTTGGAAGGCTGCCAACGAAAGACTCTCTCAGGCCCAGTCTTAGTCTCAGTCTCAGTCTCAGTCTCAGTCTCCCTCTCCCTCCCAGTGCCACTCGCAACAACGTTGCTGATCAGTCAATCAAGCAACGCCACGTTGTTTGCTGTGCTGATTGCCCGCCTCGAGTGCTCTGGCCATGATCCGCCAGCTGATTGCCAGGTGGCACTCAGGTGGGCGAGCTGGCAGCGCTGCAGGCAGCAGCTTGAACTACGGCCTCATGGCCTGGCATCAGTCATAAGTCCCACACTCTGTCTGGGAGTTAATGGGAGGTCAATCACTGCAGCGAGCTTAGGATGAGCTTGTCACGAGGGCAGTTTGCATAGTTACGAAGCGGAGCTACGACAGAGCTTGAGGCTGCCACAGATATATACTGAACTGTGTCCCAAAACTCACGCAAGAATTAATTTTGAGCTGTTGCTGCTAAACTTTCATTATTTACCAAAAATTGCGACTCTAGCAACTGTTTGCTCTAAGCTTTTTTAAGAAATATGTTTAAAATATTTCTTTAAATGATACAGGGTCCAATCTTGTTTTATTTTAAGCAGAATTAAACAAAGTTTTATACAAAATAAGTTTTAAGACTATAGATTAAATATTATTGAAGATATTCAGCATTTACGGTGAGTGTGATAGGTGAGCTAGGCTGATAAAGAGCAGTGTATATATAGAGAAAGATATATATATATATATGTATAGAAAGACATGTATAGAAATATATATATATCGAAAGATATATATATATATAGAAAGACATATATAGAAATATATATATTGAAATCTATCTATAAAAAGATATATGTATATAGAAAGATTGGCCTGTCAAGTCCAATAATCTCTTGCCAACTCCTTCTATGCCCCACTCTCAGCTGCTTCTTACCCTCGCACCTGGGCCACTTGCCGGTGCCAAAACATTTGTTAACACTTTAACGAGTTTTGATTGGGCGGCAGCCTCAGCTAGGCTCTGCCCGCCACTTTGATGTGCAATTAAAGCTGCGCTTGTTCCACTTGCTCCACTTAATTGATGCGCGACTCTCTTGACTTCATTGCAGCGCCACGGGTGGACCCCAACAACAACAACGAGTGGCGGCCGCTGGGCCACGGGGATCCGCTGCAGAAGGATCCCACCTACGACTACAGCCCGCCGGCGCTGGAGCGCGTGCGCTACTGGGCGGAGAGCAACGCGAGCAGCGGGCAGGAGGCGAG
Source organism: Drosophila paranaensis (assembly GCA_035047545.1). Taxonomy (NCBI): domain Eukaryota; kingdom Metazoa; phylum Arthropoda; class Insecta; order Diptera; family Drosophilidae; genus Drosophila; species Drosophila paranaensis. The sequence goes on from JAWNPL010000153.1 coordinate 11,834,613, forward strand.
GCCCAAGCCGAGCAACAAGACGAAGAGCGAAGTTCTGCTGCTGGGCGTGGCGGGCGAGCGACCAAGACCCAAGCAGCAGCAGCAGCCAGGCCAGGCCAAATATGCGCCCATACGCAGGAGCTACTATGCGCCGCAGCAGCTGCAACAAATGCAGCAGCAGCAGATGCAGCACATGCACCACATGCCACACACGCACCTCATGCCGCCGCCAATGCTGATGAAGGGCATGGGCCACGTGGAGTATCGCCACAATGTCATCAACTCGCCCAGCAGCAGCTCCTACATGAGCTACAGCTCGCCCAGCACCACCAGCAGCCACAGTTACAGCCACAGCAAGCCCGCCAGCTCCAGCCACTACTACAGCAGCCCCGCCGCCTCTGGCGCCACTGCGCAGTGGTACACGCCCAGCACGAGCCACTCGAGCCTCTCCAGCATGGGCGTCACGCTGCCCCACCGCATGAGCCCTGCGGATGCACATCATCAGGAGTCGATGCAGCACTACAGCTTCTCCCGGCCCAACTCGATCCACCCGCACGCCCCGGGCGCCAAGCCCATGCGCAAGCCCTGGCTGCACGAGCTGCTGCAGAAGGAGCTGGTGAAGCCAACCACCATGAAGCAGCGCATGAAACCCACCATGCCGGCCACGAAGTATCTCATGGGCACCACCAAACCACAGCAGCAGCAGCCATCGCTGCCCAGCGCCACTCGGCCGCCCTTCAGCTATGCGCCCGTGACCTTCGTTCCAGGTCCGCCCACCGTAGCCACGCCCACCGCACAGTCCGAGCTGTACATAACGCCCACCATGTCGCTGGCGACAGTCAGCGCGGGCTTCCGGCCGATGCTCATGTCCAGCAGCCCAAGCACCACCACCACCACCAGCACCACCACACCTATGCCCATTTATAGGAATCCCTCACTAGCAACGACGACGACGACAACGACGACGAGCAGCTCGCGGCTGATGATACCGCAGACGAGCAATCTGCAGCAGCGACCCACTGTGGCGCCCGCGCCGGAGCTAACCACCGACGCGCTCTTCTCCCACTACAAGCAGCCGCCGAAGCCGCTGCTCGGCCCGATGTATTTGATTATCGAAGGTCACTCCAAGGTGAAGACCTATGGCCAGAACGAGCTGGATCCGCACAGGCCCAAGATTGTGCCCGTCATCTCGAAGCGGGAGCCGGTGGTGCGCGTGGCGGATCCCAACGAGCAGCGGGGCACGGTGGAGAGCTATCAGGTGAAGCATTTGCATACCAAGACGACGCCTATAACCACGACAACGACAACAACAACGACGACGACAACGACACCAGGGACAACAACAACCACTAGGGGAACTACAACAACCACCACAGCGCGACCTCGCCTCAGCGCCACCACAACACCAGCGCCAACGCCAGCGCCAGCTCCAACGCCCGCGGCTGCTGGTGTCCACGATCTGCTCAGCCTGCTGGACAACATGTTTGCCGATGCGCAAGATATAGTCGCGACCACGCCCACTGTGGGCGGTGGTGGCAGCACCGTGCTGAAGCCGTTGAAGCCGCAGCAGCCCGAGCCGCGCATAGGCGCTCAAGGGGCGGACATAGAGAGTCTGCTGCAGACAGCTGACACTAATGATGAACATAATGATCATCATGATGCTGAGCGGGTCAAAAGTGGTGCACTGAGCGCGACCAGCGCGGAGCCGCCGCGTTCGACGCGCCAAATCTTTGACTATGATCAATTGCCCGAAGCGCGCATTAAGGTCGAGGCCAAAGAGGAGCCTGAATACGATGATGATGCTGATGATAATGATAATGATGATGATGAGGAGGAGGAGCAGGAGCAGGAGGAAGAGGAGGAGGAGGCTGGCGATCTGGCCGAGGGCGAACAAAATTTGCTCAAGCGAATCGATAAGTTCGTCGATGATGTGGACGATGGCGAGGATGATTTGGAGGATTTGATGGAGGGTCTAACACCAGGACAAGCTGATGACGATGATGATGATGATGATGATGAGCAGCGTCATTAACAGCATTCAACATTCATTTGTTTTCTTAAAACTGCGCTCTATACCAAATCTATCAGAAATTTTTCATACACCTAAAAATTTGTTTAAACTGTAAATAATTAAGGAGAAGCTTTAAAGAAGTTGCAAGTTTAGTTAGTAGTATTGTTTGTTGTAAACTCAATTATCGCAAATGTCTTGTTTTTTAGTTGTTAAGTGTGCAATAATTGACAATAAAAATATAAATAATTTATTAAAAAAGATTCAGCTTCGAAATGGTTCGTGTCTGCGCTAATGTTAACAGCAATCAGTTAACAGCAGCTTTGTTTAGCAGACACAGCAACCAAAGCTCTGTTAGCAAAGACACACACCCTAAGCAGATCGCTGCTCACTCTCTTAAATTTCCTGAACTGCTCTAATCAACTGGATATTGTTGCGTGCTCTCTTTCGCTCCCACACTTGTGCATGTTGTCGTCGTCGGGCGCTCTGCAATTTCGCTTTGTTTATTTCTGTTTCGACTGTCAAAGCAACAGTTGAGAATTTGACTTCGAAGGGAACGGTAAAACAGACCGCTGCCAAACGTTCTCTGGAAGAAGCTCCATGCGCGTCGTGGGTGACACAAAAAATAACAGCAACTACACAAATTGTATGACAAGTGTTTCAATTAAACTAATCTGCATAGTGAATATTTTGAGTTAAATTGAATTAACTACAGTCTTATGAGTGCATCGATTTAAGCGGCGAATTTGTGTTATTGTTTACCTAGCGCCAAACTGACCGCTAAAACGGAAACGTTGTTGCTGCTTTATTTTGTTCGTTGCTTCGCTTTCGCTTTTGTTTGCATATTGGGGAGAGAGAGAGAGAGAGAGAGAGAGAGAGAAGGCAGCTAATGAAAGACCAAAGCAATTAAGTGTAAGACATGTTGCAGTGTCTACCCCTCTCGCTCGCTCTCGCTTTCTGTCATTGGAAATTGCAGCACGTGTAGCTGCGGCCCTTGTCTCATGAGTCAGAGACAGGCACGAACATGTCGATAAGTTTTAAAGTGATAAAAAATAAATAAATAGAAAAAAATCAGTCAACTATGCAAGTTTACTCACCCGCGCAGTTGGACTTTGAAAGTGTGACTAAATGTGTCCGTGTCCAAGAAAATCTGATCAGAATATACATATGTATATGTATGTATATGTATGTGTGTTTGTGCGTGCTTGAATAACCTTGATTTGTCTGCTAGCGTCTTAAAACAGATTGAACAAATATTTTGGGCCGTTGGCGTCTCGTCAAACAACAACAAAAAACTAACCAAACAAACTTCTAAGCAGAAAACAGGTTCAGCGATTGAACGTGCAAAAACAGAGAGAAACAGCACGCAAAGAGAACTAGAGAGAGAGAGAGAGAGAGAGAGAGAGAGAGAGAGAGAGAGAGAGAGCGCGGAGCATGGCTTGCAGCAAACAGACTGCAATGAGGAAAACTGTTTTTTTCCTCTGAACTTAACATAAACCCAATTGGAAGTCAAATTCCATTGATGTAAAACAAAAAAGTGCTGGTTCTTATCAGACAAATGTCAGACGTCGCTGATAGCATTTGGGCGGGCGCAGACACCAGTTGCCGGCTGATAAGCCGTTAAGTTCGATTGTGTGTGTGTGTATGTGTGTGGCTAAGCATCCGTTTACATTGTAATAAACTCATGTTTGCATTACCGCCCACACACACACAGCAGATCCAATTGGAAGTGCGATTGGAGGTTTTATATAACGCATGCCAAACAATTGAGCCTTATCGCCGCATCTCGAGTCTACGGCTAGGCAGCACAATTGACCTGCATTACTGACCTACTTAGTTCAATTCTCGCATATTTTTGCCGGCTCCTCGACCGGTTCCTCAGCGCAATTAGCCGAATGGCCATGCGCTTCAATTAATTGCAAAAATATATATAAATATATGGTATATATACTTAAAAACATATATAATGTGCTTTAGTCAATGCACTTCGATCAGTTGTCAATCAGCAATTACGTAATACGCACATAAACACGCAATTGGAGTTGTACTCTTATTAGACTTATTTTATAAGAGTACAAGATATCGAAATGTCAATGAACTGCTTTCGAGTATAAGTAAATATGAACAAATGTAAAAGAAAGCAGCGCGCACCTTGGCAATGTAAATACACACGACACACACAGACACACCCGCACTCTTATATATGTATATAAATACACTTATTCTGTATGTCTTCTACATGTATAAGTTGAATTGCCCCCACATGAGTGCAACTGATGCGCTGCTTAATGAAAGCGCGTCACGATGACTCGCCTGTGTTCACTCATGCGTGAACAGCAGCGGCGTATAAGCACTGTTAATTGGCATACGCAGGCGTATAAGAACAGCGCAATGTTAGTAGATCAGCAATGTTAGATTCAAGCGTATAAGAGCAGATCTATGTTATACGTATTAGTACAGTTCAATGATAAACCAATTCAATGCAATAACACTTCGCACTCACTATCTGCTCCAATAAGAAAATCATAAACTGTTTTACAAGAGGCAATATCGTATTTACTTATCTCTCTGTTTACGTATATATAGTCGGGGCTATGTTCATTAATTAAATTGCTTTTATTCTGTTGCTGATTCTGATGACGTCGTTACTCAAGCAATATAATTATATTATTTATTTTGTGTGATAACCCGCACTGTGATTCAATGCTAAATCTCTTTAAAAATAAACCCAAATATATATTTAAATAATTAAATTGCTTGCAGTAATTGTTTCAACTAATTTCTAATCATATTTCTGCCTTGCCAGAGCGAAGATCAATAATAAACAAGTTACGTGAACGCAAATCGTATCGCAGCACTAAAATACATACTAGTTCCCCATATATATATGAGGTATATATGTATATAAGGTGTATACATGTATACTGTATTTATGTCTACAGCTAGTATATCAATTTTGGAATAGTCTTGCATGTGTTTCTCTGTATACATAGAGAGAAAGAGAGAGAGAGAGAGAGAGAGAGAGAGAGAGAGGGAGAATGTGCCTCTATTATTTCAATTTAGCTTAATACAACAGAACTGAATTTTATTTAGTGTTGCGTTAGATTAAACGACTAACTAAACAGCAATAAACAAAAAACAATTCACTAAATTGCTCTTTGTTTACTTAATTCGTGTAGACTTGACGTATCTGAAACAATTGTAATCAAGCTGTGAATGTTTCATTTGATTACTGATTCAAAACTTTTAAAAAGTTTTTGGACTTTTGGAAAATATATCTTTAGATTAGATTATACTTAGCTAGATCTTAGAGAACCTAGAACTCCTAGAACATCGTTAATAAAGTCAAATAAATATATTTATTTATATAGAATTCATAACTCAATTCTTAAGCCCCTTAAGCTAAGATTTCGCTAATCAACTCAGTCTAAAAATTTCAAAAAAAAAATCTGGTTCCGTTCAAGATAGGCAGAAATTATTGAGTTGCTTTAAAATGAGGAATATATACGTAATTTTATTTATAATTATAAACAAAAATATTAAAAATATGTCTAGATATCTTAGATTATATATTCATACCAATCAACTGATCTTAGCTACCTACATATGCATACATATATCTTGAATTTTGCAAATTTAAAAATAAACAAAACGATTTTACCCTGATTTCCCATTTTCAATGGGTTCGGGGTATAAAAATAATTTAATTTAAGATTCAAATTTTCATATTTCCATATAGAAAAGAGTGAATTTGGTAATAGCTGACTGCATAATGCTCGTTCAAGGTCTAAAAGCAGCTGAACGCATTCAATTTTGTTAAGCTGCCATTTAATGGGCCAGTAGGTCGGGAAAAGTTATATACATATATAGTATGCCTGGAGTTTGAGAAGAAAAAACTAATATACTACGCGTATAGTATTCCGTAATATATATGTATATACGTATAGTATTTCGTCACCAACTGCAGGTATACACTATATAAATACCTTTATATTCCGTACTGTGTATAAAGTATTTTTTCTCTACCTCCACTAATAATTTAGAGTTTTTTTGATTTGCAAAACTCCTAAGCTATATAATTTTTGGTCATTTTGGCACTACGACTACTTTTCATCTACTTTTCTTTTAAGTCAATAGAGTAGGTCAGCTGTGAGTCTACGATCAAAGTCATATTAAGTTTCCAGCTGTGAAACAAGTTTTTTACGGCTTGCCACTCGCTGTACGGCCGTATAGCATATATGCACACTTTCAAGTCTGTAGCACTTGCTACAATAATAATAATAATTCGTCACGCCTCTAGTAGGCGTAACGGCTAAAGCTTAACAAGTATAGGTTCCACATTTGAAGTCTCTAGCAACTGTAGAACTGACGGACGTACAGCAAGACGGACACCAATATGCCCGCTATGCCTTATGAGCGAGTATTAAGTTGACTTGTATTCTCTAAAGAAGACTTGTATTAACTAAATAAGCAGCGATAGGTGGTTTAACTATAACAAGTATCTGAGCATGACCCAATAGGAATCGCAGTCCAATAAGACTTCGTGTATAACAGAATAGAGTAGAAGCTTATGATGTATATAAGCAACTATAATAATAGCTCAATCAGACATTCTTCAATTAGCGGCACAAACTCCACCTATTTCAGCTGTAATTGCTTCCATTTGGACTCTACGGCGAGAATCCTTTGTTCCCAAGCTAGTTTGAGATAATGTCATTGAGCCAGCTGAGCTGACATTCAGCGTCGAGAATTTGCAATGCAAATTGACGACTTGCGATTTGCGTTCTGCGCTCTGCACCTCGCGTGTTAAACTATGTACTATAGCTAATCATCTCGATCGCGTAATGCCTGTTACCTGGCCGAGCTGAGTCGAGTCGAGTCGAGCTGAGTCGAGGCGAGGCGGCTTATCAGAGTTGAGGTTTCGAAGCCAGCTAACAGCTTCCAGTTACACAGATGTGTCAATATGTTTCTCTACTATATATTCGAATACATAGTGCATAGGTAAATATCAATTAACTACTGCTCTCCCCTCTCTCTCTCTCTCTCTCTGTCTCTCTCGTGAACTTTAGCCGCAAAGCAGCTGTGGTTTTACGACACTTATTAACATTTGTGAGAGTTTAATTTTAGACAACAATTTGCAGCAGTTGTCGATCGTTGCGATCCGCTGGCTTAGCTCAAGAGCCTCACGCTGATAAAGCCAACAGAAACTAAGTTTTTCCTTATCAATTGCAAATTGTTTAGTGCTCAAAAAGAATGCGAACGATAAGATTCCTAGAAAGTAAAAATAAATAAAAATATGTAAAAAAAATAAAAAAAGAAATTCAAATCTAATCGAAGTTTCTCTTTAGCCGCGCAGCTATAGCCAACGAGCGAGCCATGACAGCGACCAAAGATCCCAAGGATCAGGCGCAGCCGACCCAGAAGAACGGCGCCGCCGGAGGCTTGATCAAGCGCCTGCGACGCTCCGCCTCGGTCACGGAACACAATCTGAACAATCTGCGCAGTCGCAACTCGACGCAGCATCTGTTCGATCAGCACGGCAATCCCATTGATCTGCGCCAGTACCGCAAGGTGCTGGACAAGGATGAGAACGGGAATGGCACGAGCGAGAAGAAGCTGCGCTACAGACGCACGCAGAGCGTGACGCGTGCCGAGGAGATCTCCAACAAGGAGGCCAAACAGCGCAAGGCGCAGCCCGACAGATCGTGAGTGGAGAGCAGTAGATAGTCAATTTACAGGGTATCTATAGGACGTTCATTACTGTTACAGCATACATCGACCCCGCGACTCGCTGTTCTCCTGGAGCTCCGGCTTTACCAACTTTACGGGCCTGGTCAACTGGGGCTTTCTGCTGCTGTGCATAGGCGGCCTGCGCCTGGGCCTGGAGAATCTGATCAAGTGAGTAGAGAGACGAGAGAGAGATAGAGAGAGAGGGAGAGAAAGACCTGACTAATATACCCCTTATAGATACGGCATACGCATCAATCCCATTGACTGGTATTTCTTTGTGAGCGGACGCAACCAGGGCGAAGGCCACAATGCGCTATTCCTAGTCATGTGTAAGTGAGATCTCTAATCTCTATCTCTATCTCTGCTCGATCATTAACTCTCACTGGCTTCTCCTTTGCAGACTCTTTCGTGCACATTTCGCTGTGTCTGGCTGTCGAGAAGGGCTTGGCTCTGGTAAGTACTCGAGCTTTACTCACCCTGTAGTTGTTGTCGGCTCCGTTGGTACAGTCGCAGAGCGCATTCGTTCATTAGCCCCCACATGTTGCTCCGGCGAGAGGTTACAGCTGCTGCTATCAAAACTTGAATTTCCCAATTTGAATTTGTGGCCGAAAGAAGAATTAGTTGTAAACAGCTACTACATGGCAGATCCGAGAACGGTTCCAATTGGATTTGTTTAGCTTTAGTTTAATCAGCTAACGGCAGAGGGCGCTAAGCACACATGACGAACATTGCTTTCTATTCCCAATTACTAATCATATCCTTATGAATATATAATTTGAAATCCAGCTGGTCAGTTTAGATACTCCTACAATCCAACTCCACATGTTACCTTGTTTCAAACATAACTTTATATTGATTATATTATTACACTTATAGACAATTCGTGTATGACAATTAATAATTCATGCATTGAGTGAGTGAGTGTGTCTGTGTGTATGAGAGCTGCTGTCGTATTCTAGGCAATGCGCACGCCCGCTTGCTCGCAATATTTCATCAGCATCTGCTTGTAGTCCGACTCCAGTGGCGTGAGCAAATTGGTCACTTCTGCAGGCGACACGGTCTGCGATAGGTTGGACAGCGCTCGGGCCAGGTATTGGCGACCGTCGGTCACGTCGGCCAGGTGATCCACTTGCTTGGGCTGCGCAAATGTCAGCTGTGAGAAGGCTGCTTGGTAGCCAGGCTCGGCGTCTACCACAACATCGGCGTCACCGCCGCCCTCAAGTCCCTCGAGGTAGGGCAGCTTCTCGGGCGGCCGCTCGAACAGATCGATAAGGGAGTGCAGTAGGCGTGCCCAGTACGTTTTGTATTGTCCGGAGTACACTTCAGGGCATTCGGCGAGTAGCTTGCTGACGCCTACGGCGACCATTTTGCGCTCCAGCTCCTTGCTGACCTTAGACATGTCCGTGATGAACACGCGCTCGAGCAGCATGCCAAACATGCCCGGCTGTATCTGTTCGATGAGCTGCACCAGCTGGCTGCCACCGATCTTGACCACGTAGAAGTTGAAGAACACAATGATGCCGTTCAGATACTTGGCGGTCTTCGAGAGCGTCAGTCGCTGAAAGAGCAGCCCAAAGATTTGCCGCATGCTCGTCTGCAGCTCGGCGGCGTTGTAATAGAACAGCAAATTCTGCAGCAGATAGAAGCCCTCGTGGTCGTTTGCCTTGGATGCGATCATCTTTTGGAATATGCCCAAAATGCCATTCTAAAATATAGAAATTTAATGGGCGAGCTCATTGTGCTTTATGTAAACTTTACCAATTTGCCAAGCGCTTGAATTTGCGCAGATCCCTGCTTGATGAAGATCGAGAGCAGACGAATCAAAGGCGTCACATTGCCACGGCGATCCCATAGCGGAGGAGCCAGTAGGCAGGGGAAGAGTGCCCAATATGGTTCCGGTATGGGTCCACTGCCCTCGCGCACCTCCATCAAAACAGACAACATTTGGAATACGTAAGGCATAAACTCTGTGATGTCCTGTTGCAAGATGCCCTGGAAAACGGGAAAGAGAGCTTCCTCAAAGGAACTAACAGCCGATGCATCCGCTTGGCAAACGATTCTAGAGAGAGAAATTTACTAATTAAACAATCTTGGATATCTTTGATATAGCTTACTTAATCGATAGTGCCAATGTCTCGAAGAGATAGTGATTGAAGAGCGGGCGAGACGGATTCTTGGCCACAAACGTGAGGATTTCCGTGAGGCGCGGCAGAGCAACGGCCATATAGGGCATAGCGCCAGCCTGCAGCACATGGAAGCTGCGCATGATGGCTAAGCAAGAGAAATAAACAAATTAGTGAATTTATATATATTTATATATATATTATGTACGACCTTCAACTCACCTTTCATCACGTACTCGTTCTCCGCTGAGCCAGTCAGCGAGAGCGTGGCAAACAATCCGCTGACAAGCTGATTGGAGTGTGGACCAATTACCTGGGTGCCAAACAGTAGTGCATTGCTCGCATCGCGCATTGTTAGGATCCTCTCCAGCGAGCACGCCGCATAGCTGTGCACCACAATGCTCTCCGCGGGCAGATGGCGTATCAGATGCGGCAAACAGCCCGCCAGCGTTTGTGGACCCAGCAAACTGCGAAAGACCATCACGTACTTGATGGCGGCTGCCTTAAGGACGGGGAGCTCATTCACTGTGTAGGAGAAGGAGAGAGATTAACAACTAACAGCTGATACATCCTATATCTATTTCACTTACCATTGGGTCGCTCCAGCTCGGGCACAATGTGCTCGGCGCAAAACTGAGGCAAGGGCACCAGCTCGGAACTCTGTGTTATGCCATGTTTCTGGGTGCCACCGCGTGATGCCCAGGAGGTGACCAGATAGATGGCCGTGTCTTTGGCACGCCAATTGGCAACCGGATCCTCTTTGTACTTGCCCAGCAAGATTTGCAGGTATTGGCCGAATATGCCAAAGATCTTTTGCTCGAAGTTGATAGAGAGCGTCTTGACCAGATCACAGGCGGCGCGTCGTCGCGTATCAATGTCCGAGCCCTCGATATCACGGCGTATGTACTCATCTGGACTGTCCTCGAACAGCTCCTCGTCCGAGGGACGTATGTCCAAGTTGGGTATGACGACTTTCTCACAGATGCGCGCCAGTATCTCCGGGTTCTCAAAGATGCCGTGATAATGCTTGCGCTCAGCGACCACCGAGAGGAATTGCAGGGCATTTGAGACGAGCTAAAGAAGATTTCGTGTAATAATGAAATCGGAAGACAATATCAATTCTACTTACGGCATCATATTTAGTGTGCAGGCTGGTCTTCACCAGCAACTCCCAGACGGCAGTCACAAACTGCTCCATGTAGGGCTTGAACTCCTCATCGTATTTCCTTGCGTACAGACAGATATTCTCACAGACCTGGGAGCGCAGATGCTCCAGTACGCCGGCATCCTCGTCATCATCGGTGCGCAGAAGGGGGACATCGACTGCGAGCTGTTGGAGGAAGGCGCCCATCCAAGTGCTCATGTTGTCCTCAAAGAACTCGGGCAGATCCTGTGAGTTGAGCGAGAAGAACACCTTGTTCACCAGCACTAGCGAGCTGTAGATCACCTTTAAGGCCACGGCATTGCCTTCGTGCAGAGTGGTCAGCTGCATGGTGGCCTGCAGAAGTTCCGTCAGTGGCTTGGCCATCCGGTCCAGCACAAATTTGATCTCCTCCCACAACGCTTGCGACTTGAACTCGTAGCGATAGCGCTTGAAGAGCGAATGGGCCGTTTGCAGAATGCCATTGATCACGTTAAAATCGCCCGAGGCGAACTTCTCCACCATTTCGTCGATCAGCTGCGGCCATTTCTTGGGAAAATCGTGTTTGCCTATGATGCTCACCGCGTCGCTCAACTGCTTCTGCAGCGCCGTCGGCGAGTGCAGCATCAGGGTGACAATTAGCGTTTTGATCGTGTTGCGATCGGTCGCGTGTATGCGATCCGGCTCGTCGCTGTCCTCGTGCGCGGCCCAGTTGCGTTTGACGTAGTTCTTAAAGGCAATGGCGCCCGCCACTCGTATGGTCATGTCCATGTCGGCCTTGTCGATCAGGTTGAGCAGCAGCACCGGATAGTTCTGTTGCAGCTCCGTTGACTCCAGCAACTTTTCGGCTGTTTGAACAAGCAAAAAGAGTCATGTTTTAGTAGTAGTTTATGTTTAGTAAGAGATTCGATCAACACTCGCATTTTTTTGCCGTTGATCTGCCTTAGCGGTTCACCGCCGTTTTCCCGCGCGCGCTTCGCTACAACGTTCCTCTCTGTCGCTCTCTTTCAAGCTCACACACACACACATGCGCATGCTCTCTCTCATACTTACCAGGTCTGCGGACATTTGGATCTGCGCTTAGCGTCTGTTGCAAATAGCCGGCAAGCAATTGCAAATTGGCGTCGGTGACTTCCATTTTGTTGCTGGATTTGCTTTTGAATTGTTTATATTATATATCACGTTGTTGACTATTGCGTTTTTGATTAGTCTTGTTAAACACTACTTTACAACATATAACGAAATTGCGCACACAAAGCGTCGGCGAACAAGCGTTGTGCGAAACGGTGGAATGACGAATGTGCCAATGTAGGTGATGGCATGTTCACGCGATTAACGATAGCTACGACTATCGTCACGAGCACGAGCACGACCACGAGCGATACATTGAGACATTGATAAGCATTTATTTCTAACTATCGATAGTTAACTGACATTTATTTTTAAATATTTGCAGGAAATAATATCTGAGGGCCTAGGCATGATCATTCAGATAGCGAACATAATTGTCTCGGTTTGTTTGCCCGTTGTCATAATACATCTCAAAGGAGCTGCATTTAGCATAAGTGAGTATGAGGTAAAGATAATGTTTTTTTTTATATAATTTAATAAATATTTTTATAGTGGGTGCAACAACTGTGTGTTTCTACTATTCCGTGCTGTTCCTGAAGCTCTGGAGTTACGTGCAGACTAATATGTGGTGTCGGAAGACCTACTACCAAAGGCAGCCTCGCGAACGACGACCGAGCATAACGGTAGCAGAGCTGAGTAAGTATTTCTTATTTAAATTTAAGAATATTGATTTATAGGATTTTTTATTTTCAGAGAGAAAACATTCGTCTGGCGGCGACGATGACGAAGATGTCACTAAGCTGGTCCAATATCCCGAAAACTTATGCTACAAAGACATTTTGTACTTCCTGTGCGCTCCCACTCTGTGCTATGAATTGAATTTCCCACGCACTTCGCGCGTCCGCAAGCGTTTTCTGCTGAAACGTTTGCTGGAAGTGCTGATTGGTGTAAATGTCCTGATGGCCCTGTTCCAGCAGTGGATAATACCCTCGGTGCGCAACTCCCTGATACCCTTCTCCAACATGGACATGGCGCTGGCCACAGAACGTCTGCTGAAACTTGCCGTGAGTATGGATTGGTCTATTATATATAGTAATTGATATATATTTCTTTTATAGCTTCCCAATCATTTAGTCTGGCTGATCTTCTTCTATCTGCTGTTCCACTCTTTTCTGAATGCCATTGGCGAAGTGCTGAACTTCGCAGATCGCAACTTTTACTGTGATTGGTGGAATGCGAATAATATTGATACGTTTTGGCGTACCTGGAACATGCCGGTGCATAGGTGGTGTGTGCGCCATCTATATATACCCGTTGTTCAAATGGGCTATTCGTCCCGCCAAGCATCCACGATTGTGTTCCTCTTCAGCGCCTTTTTCCATGAGTATCTGGTGAGATCTATTACAAAAATATTCATAACTATCAGTTTCTATATTCATATTTCCTTTTTACAGGTCTCAGTGCCATTGCAGACGTACAAGATTTGGGCTTTCCTTGGCATGATGGGTCAAATACCGCTGTCAGCTATATCCAGATATATAGAGCGTCGTTTGGGTCCGCGCATGGGAAATATTATTGTCTGGGCATCTATTATATTGGGACAGCCGTTGTGCATTATGGCATACTATCATGACTATGTCATCACACATTTCCAGAATGCACTGAATGGCACTGAACATAGCTAGACTTTGGGTAATACTATCTGGTCTGTACTTTTTCTCTATTTATAAGCCAAATGCAAGTTGAGGAAACTTGAATGCCACACACAAGTCATGCATAGTACTGAGTAACACAAATCTATTGTTATTTTTATGCATTTGTTAATGATCTTAAGCTTTATGTAAATAAAGAGAATGGATTTTGTATTTTATTGATGTTTTGAAACTTGTTCTCTGGCTCTAGTTCACTTTTCGTGCTTTAACGGGCAGCTGTTGTTGGTTGGCGATAGTTCACCACTAATCGTGCCTAATCGATGTTTTCGCTTACACTATCGATAAGTGTTTGCTCTACTTAATTTTTCTCTCCTCCACCAGAACCAAGCCAAAACATATTTGAGTTATTTTCGGGAAGAAAAACAAGTTAATTGTAGTTGAAACTACGAATTTATGTGCGTGTGTTGAACTAGCTAAGTGGACGTGACATCTCCCACGATTAAATTAAGGATAGGCATCATATTGCTTAGGTAAGCGCGAATACCAATTGCAAATTGGTCAATAGCTCATCGGCGTTTTCGCGACGCCCGGCACAGACACACACACACACACACACACATGCACATACATACAGGCAACATTAGTAAGAACACGTATATACACACACGCACGCATAGGTTATCTGAGAATGTGTGTGTGTGTTTCTCGTGCTTTGAAAAGAAAATTTTTATCGGCTTGCAAAAGGCGCACACTGCGCGAGTGAAAAGCACAACGCTTTAAATTAAAATGCTTATAATTTGCAGAAACGTTTGGCGTTGTCAGCAGCAGCGACTGCTACAATTTGGAAACTCATCAGCGCTCTACTGCAGTTCAAAATCAACGCAAAAAGAAACTAACTTAGACAGCGCCACCAGCAGCAGCAGCGGCAGCAGCGATCCGGCAGCAACAGCCCCCACAGCGGCAGCAGCAGCAATTTGTAGTCACGTAAGTGTGGCGCATCGATTGACTAAGGCACCAAACTCATGGTTTATATTTCCTACAGATCATGAGCGGTCGGTATCGCGGCGGCGGCGGAGGCGGACGTTATGGCGGTGGAGGTGGTTACGGTGGTGGCGGCGGTGGAGGTGGTGGCTACAACGACTTTGACAACTATCGGGGCGGTTGTGGAGGAGGCGGCGGCTATAACGACAATTTCGGCCCTGGTCCAAATCCCTTCAACAGTAAGTAAATTATTTCAAAAGGAAACAATAAATTGCAGCAGCAATCCAGTTATGCATAGTGGGCAAAAATGTCAAGTCGACCGTTTCGACTGTCGAGAGTTATATAAATAACTTGTCATATGGCTGAAGTAAACTATAATTGAGCTTTAAATGCCTGACAGAAATGAAAACTTAAATAATGATCAACTTTAAGCTATATCATTTTCAGCTCATGTTATAAATTTGTAAATTGCTCAAGCTGTAGGAGATAGAGAAACTAAGCTTAAGCTGAGAAATATAATTGTAAGCTATATATCAAATATTTGTATCTTCCCAGTGGGTCCCAACATCTCGGGCAACGATCTGATGCAGCTGATGAGCGCAATGGCCAGCA
Source organism: Drosophila paranaensis (assembly GCA_035047545.1). Lineage (NCBI taxonomy): Eukaryota > Metazoa > Arthropoda > Insecta > Diptera > Drosophilidae > Drosophila > Drosophila paranaensis. Next base: position 11,849,910 of record JAWNPL010000153.1, read on the forward strand.
ATTTCAGCATGAACTCACAGCCACCACAGCCCATGCGTCAGAGCTGTGGCGAGTTGCGGAACCATCACTGCGGCATGTTCGTGGAGCTCTCGGGGCGATTGTTTAAGAAGCGCGTGAATCGCTTTGCTGAGCTGCGCGATCGCAATGGCGGCGCTTGTCAGCTGGTCGTGCTGGAGGACAAGCATCCACGGGTGGCACGTCGCATGAACAACATGCCAGAGAATACAACGCTGACAATTGTGGGCCAAGTGATGCGGCGGCCACACAACTCGTGCAACCAGACAATGCCGACGGGCGAAATCGAGGTGGAGGTGCAGGACATACTCAGCATACACTTTCCTGCCAGCGGCACGAAACGTGCCGGCGACAAGCGCACCTACAGCACCATGGCACAGCAACAGAGCAGCCTGGGCATAACCAGCACAGAGTACAAGATTGCCAGTGAGTTGATGATTTGATACAACTAAAGAAATTTATGTAACTCCTTAAACTAACCTTGCAGAGAATGAGAATATCTTGAAATACTTTGAGAATCGCGATCTCACTTGTAATGATCTGCGACGCGACGATGTCGGCAAAACAGTCACCTTGGTGGGCTGGATACCGTCGACCAAGAACAACAAGTTCTTGCAGCTCAAGGATGGCTACGGACAGACTCAGCTCATGATCGAAGATCAATCTGTAAGTAAATATACAGAGATGAGTAGGGATGTTAAGTGTAAATGAATATGTATAGGGAATATATTTTTAATCACAGCATTAAGTATATGGAATATAATAGTTGTGCAAAGTTATAGATAGTTTTGTATCTTAAATATGTCTCAAGTTATAGATAGTATTGTATCACAAATTTGCCTAAAGTTAAAGATAGTTTCTGCATTGTATCATAGTTACTGTATCTGAATAGTTTCTATAACTAACTCTTGTACATTTCCCCACAGCTAATGGACACATTTATGTCCACACCGGAGCAAACTGTGTTGCAAATTGTGGGCAAAGTTCTGGGCAGACCGAAGGCAAACATAAATTTGGTAAGTAAAGTAAACAAGTTTAAACTTACAAAATATATTAATATAATCTGTTCTCTCGGTATTTATAGAAATATGACACTGGAGAGGTAGAAGTTAGTGTAACCAATGTAAAAGTTTTGAATCCCGATGATCCCTATGAGGGTCCCATCAAGGTCAAGGAGAAACTGCAGAAGATGTCCATTGATGATCTCGAGGCCGATGAGGCCGCCGCTGCTGCTCGCAACGCCCTCAGCGCCAATAATGGCGAGGGCGATGTGGATGGCAGCGAAACGACTGCACCAAGCACTGTTCAGGCCAGCGTTGAGCAGCAGCGCCAGAAGGTGGCGGACACCAACAAGTTTGCCGATCGCACGCACAATTGCGGCGAGCTGACATCCAATGATATCAACGAAAAGGTCATCATATGCGGCTGGCTGGAGTTTCAGCGCATGAACAAGTTTTTCATACTACGCGATGCTTACGGACAGACGCAGGTGCTGATCTTGGCCAAGACGAAGGGCCTGGAGGAGTATGCGGAGACAGGTGTGCCCATTGAGTCGATTGTGCGCGTCGAGGGCACCGTGATTCCGCGCCCAGCAGCCACCATTAATCCGAAAATGACCACGGGCCATGTTGAGATCGAGGCCGACAAGATCGACATACTGAATGCGGCCAAGAAGAATCTCCCCTTCGAGATACGTAAATTTAATCGAGCCGGAGAACGCTTGCGCCTCACCCATCGCTACTTGGACTTGCGTTTCAATGATATGCAGCACAATTTGCGTTTGCGCTCGTCGGTCATTATGCGCATGCGCGAATATTTGATTAACTACTTGGGCTTTGTGGAGGTGGAGACGCCAACGCTATTCCGCCGTACGCCCGGGGGTGCTCAGGAGTTTGTGGTGCCCACACGCAAGGCGGGTCACTTTTATTCGCTCGTGCAGAGCCCACAGCAGTTCAAGCAGATGCTGATGTCTGGCGGCATCGATCGCTACTTCCAGGTGGCGCGCTGTTATCGTGACGAGGCCACTCGACCGGATCGTCAACCGGAGTTCACACAGCTGGACATTGAACTGTCGTTCACTAGTCGCGACGATATCATGCAACTGATTGAGGAAACGCTGCGCTACTCGTGGCCCAAGCATTTGCCCAAGCTGCAGACGCCATTCAGGCGCATTACCTACGAGGAGGCCATGGAGAAATACGGCACCGATAAGCCGGACACACGTTTCTGTTTCCTGCTCAACAACGTCTCGGACATAATCGAAAAGAGTGAGAACTTCAAGGGCAAATACAATGACTTTAGCGCCTATGCCATTGTGGTGCGAGCCAGCGAAGCCTTCTGGAATGGAGCCGCACGCAAGCACTACGAGAGTCTCAGCAAGATCTTCTCCGGCACGCTCTTCGTGCGCAAATTCAACTTTGCCAAGGACGTGCAGGAGCGACTCACCAAGCTGCTGGGCACCGAGGTGGCCACTGAGATTATCGAGAAATTTGATTTGGAGGAGAACGACTTGCTTTTCCTATGTATCGGACCCAAAGTCGAGACGGTGAGCCAACTGAAGCATTTATAATTATTGTTTTTATTATAAATAACTTTTCGTATTGTTCTCAGCGCAATCTGCTGGGCCGCATTCGAGTGGACTACCACGATTTTCTTGTGGAGAATGTAAAAACCAAGAAGCTCAATGAGTATCGCTTCCTGTGGGTCGTAGATTTTCCGCTGTTTGAGCGCAATCCTAACACAAATCAGTTGGAGAGCGTGCATCATCCGTTCACGGCGCCGCTTGTCGAGGACTTGGATAAGTTTGCCACCAGCTGTGACAACCTGGAATCCATACGCTCGGAGGCATATGATTTGGTCTTGAATGGTCAGGAAGTGGGCGGTGGCTCTATGCGCATCCACGATCGCGATATGCAGCAGTTCATATTGGAGCAAGTGCTCAAGATTCCCCATGATCATCTGGCGCACTTGCTAAGCGCTCTGGAGTCTGGCTGTCCGCCGCACGGTGGCATCGCTCTGGGCCTGGATCGTCTTATAGCCATATTATGTCGCGCGCGTTCCATACGCGATGTGATTGCATTCCCCAAGTCACTCAACGGACGGGATCCGCTCTCTAATGCACCGGTGCCCATTTCAGAGGAGGATATGAAACTATACCACATCAACATACAGGAGACTGAGACCGAAGAGGACAGCGCCAGCAACAATGACACGGCGAACTCACAGGAGGACGACGATCCAGATGCAGTGCGTGCTCCGCCATCGCCCATGTCGGGCACCAGTGACACGGAGCACACCACGATGGACGTTGATGTGAAAAGCGAGCTCTCTGAGGAGGTGCCAGCACCAGTGCCAGAACCCACAAGGACAGACGACAAAGCCGACGGGGCATCAACGCCACCTGAAGAGTTGCTAGAGCCAGCCATAAAAAATGAAGATGATATCGCAGCTTCCCCCGTTGCCGAGTCCTCAGAGTCGACAGCAGATGCGACAGCTGCAGCTCCACCAGTGACGCGTGCCAAACGCGTAGTCAAGAAGAAATTGTAGGCCGCATTGAGTCGTAGGCAACAGCGGAATTAAAGATACGACTTAGCATTTTATCCATAAGCTCAAATAATTCAAACATGTAATCGACGGCGTTGCGGGATGCCAAGAACACCAATCAAGATGCCACCGCTCTATTGTCAGTCAACCGATGTAGGGTGGCACCGAGGCCGGCGGGGCAGCTCCTATCAAATTGTATTGTAAATGCCGATTGGGCGCGATTTCGGTGTCCACCGGCTTAGTTACCCCATCTAATCTCCACTCCCATTGCGGACGCACCTCACGCGCACGCCCACCAACATTCGTAAGTCCATTATTAATTATATACATATATATGGCGATTTATTACAATTTACAATATAATTATATACGAACTGCTATTGTATTGCGATTTGTTTAAAGATACAATAAATCAATTAATAAGATATCAAAGCATTTACTAATCTATCAGTAGGGGTATTCCCTACAGTCCTGCATAATAATGTATACTAAGGATATATTATACTATTATGATTATAAGTTAAGATATAATTCCTGGGCCAATTGCCTGGAATGTTATAAGAGTCTCTTTCAGATCCTCTCTGGGTTAGGGGCAAGGGAAAGGAGCTAGGAGTGCTTGGGAGCGGCTAGTGCACATTTGGCGTGCTGAATATATCGTTGTCTATATAGCCATGGGTCAGATTGCGCCTGTAATCCCACCAGTTGAGTGGCCTGTGCACTTGACGATCATCGAGCACTTCTATGAATTCGCCCGAACCCACGTCCTGCTCCTCGATGGAGTCGTCGCTCTCGTTGTCCGTAATCTGTGGCGGACTGTAGCTGGTCCAGTGCTCGTAGAGATCGTGAAACTCGGCGGTGTTGGGCAGATTATTGAAGTTGTAGGCCAGCTTGCCAAAGTTATCGATGTGCTGCAGCAGCGGGTCGACGCTGTGCGTTGCCAGGCGCTGCGCCAGCGTGGGCAAGCGTGGACGCTTGACGCCCAGCGTGGGCAGGTCCGTCCACTTGCCCAGTGCGTAGGGCGAGGTGTCGTTGGTGTCTATCAGGAACATGCCGCGCGTGCCGGGACGCACATTGTCCCCGGCCTCGCGCAGATAGTTTGTGGGCGGACACATGCCCAGCAGATAGGAGATGTAGCCACTGCAGGCCCAGCCCCAGAAGCCTCTGGGCGAGCGTATGGACTCCAGGTAATAGGCCGTGGCGCGCTGATGGCTGCAGGCAAACGAATCTAGAGGGAAAATAATCATCAGATAAATATATCTTATCTTTCAGATTGTCACCCACTCATCCACTGTGCTCCCGCGCAGCCTGGCTGCGAGATGCCGCCATTCATATAGAAATCCGCATGGCCGCAGCGCTCCAGCTTACCCTGCACCAGGGCATTCGTGTGTATCACGTCCACAAATCCCGCATCACTCGGATCCAGCTTGTCGTTGAGGCCGGCGGTGATGAATAGCGGCATCGCCGGATCCAGTCCAGTGATGCGTGGCAGCTGGAAGGACTTCAAATTGCGCGCTATATAGTTGGGCACCTGGGCGCCCAGCGAGAAGCCAATGATGTGTATATCCGTATTGTTCATCTCCACCAGACGCTCAACGAGCTGCGCAGCGCAGGCGCCCGCTTGCCGCGTATTGTGCACGGCGCTGATGTAGCAGGGACCAGGGGAGAGCACACTCCAGTCCACATAGATGATGTTGTAATCGCCTTTGGCTAGGTATTCTAGAGGATTTTAAATGGTGTGGAGTTATAGATATAGAAAAAATGTATTAAAGTCTATATCTGAGCTCATCTATCACCTCCATTCACTCACCATCTCTCATCTGCTGCAGCGTACTCAGAAACATGTCGGAGTTGTAGCCGTGTATGAGTATCTTGGTGGGATTTCGAGGATTGAAGCTGGAATTCGTGAGATTGGATTGCTCGGCCGTCGCATCAATTTGCAGACTCTGACGATCCATGACATTTTGACGCGTGTAAATATAGAATTTGACGTCCGGATCGGGACAGCTGCGACCGATGGCCCATATACAAGGTCCAACTGTTATATCTCGAGCGGCAAAAGGCTTTGCAGGAGCTGATTGTGGCGCAGACTGTGTGACGAAGTCAAAGACAGAGCCGGCAGAGCAGGAGGAGGCTAGAGAAAGATTGAGATTTAGAGAGAGATTTGGGTTGACTGTTTCGTAGTTACCTAAGCACAGGCAAACGATGACCAGCAGCCAAGAGTTCATCGCGGAAGCTGTTTAAAAATTTCTTAAAATTTTTATAATTGTAATTAAAGCGTTGCGCGCTGTGCCTTGGCCGATAATGTTGGAGAAACTGAATGCCGGCCCTCGAGCCGTTGACCAATTTGGCCAATGTGTGCTGGGCAGCGAGTGCAAAGTGAGAGTTGAGCATGGAAAGAAAGTGAAAACATTGAGAGTCAGAGGATTAGCTAACTGAGAGACCAAGGCAGACCTTAACTTTATCTGCAATCACACACACACACACACTCACCTGCTGCGTACGTGTTTGCTGTTTCAATAAGTATCACGTCGCACAACAACAACGACGAAAGAAGCGAACGATAGCTTAATGCTGCTTGTCTTCAGCTTTTATAGCGCAGAAGCCCTTAATACCTATATGGAGCGTCGGCGCTATAGGCTCACCAAGATAATACCAGTTAAATAAATATTTGTATTCCCGACCCACGTCAACACGCTTGAAATTGGGTTTGTTTTTGTTTACCTGCTTGAAATCTGTGGCAGCAGGTGCTAGCCCAATTGGAGCACTCTGGGATTATCAGTGGCATTTGCAACTGATTTATTAATTGATTTTGGAACTGTTTGAATTTTTAGCCAATTTCCATAGTTTCTCACTTTATGGTCACTGCGTGTGGCTGCCAACGCCCACGCTCATTCGAGTATGTATATATAGATATATGCATATCTATATATATATATATATATAGATCCATGTACATACACAAGTTTCGGCTGCTGTCTATATTTTCAGGGGCACCAATAATCTTCTCGCCATGGAATGTCAGGCGGAATGGAAACAAATAGAACAAGCATTAGCGCCTAAACGAGCGACATCTGTGACATTCTCACTCACTCTCCGCCGGGCGTGCGTCAGTCACTCTCTCGTCTCGTAGGGAGATGATCTTGATGTGGCTAGGCTGGCGTCCATTAATTTATTTATAACTTAGTTTAGCAACATTGTCTAATTTATGAAGACTTTTCAAGTTTGACACGCGCAACAAATTCAACTATATCTGGAAATATCTATCTATATATATATAGATATATGAATATACGATAATCTAGAATTATTTATATATAATTTGGAAATAATTATATATATATATATATATTTAAATTTACTATAATCTAGCATTATATATACATCGTTCCGGTATGCGTCGCTGATCAAATAGCACTTAGTTTCATTACTCGTCGTTAAATTTCGATGTTGCGTTGCCCAAGAGTCGTTTTATTTTTAATACTTATTTTTTTTCACCTTCCGTTCTAATTGCGATTTTATTAAAAAACGCTCCTGACAGCGAAAGGAGCCTTAAAGTGTCCCAGGCGGTAGCTGCGAATATGAATTGCTACGAGGAGATGTATTCCACGCTAAATGAAAAAAATGATCAGACAACACTGGACCCAGACAACGGACACTCAAGTTTCATCCGATAGTGATTGATTCTAATTTTTGTGTCATTATGGATTAGTTGAATTTGATCGACGCAAGGCGAGGTCAAGGTGTATATATAAATATACTATATCTGAAAATATAAAATATACTATATATGGATATATATACATAAATATATCATATCTACATACAATTAAAATGCGTAAAATATATGCTGTAATACTTTATTGCTTGATTATATAGTCTTTCGAGCCTTAGTAAGTCCTATGGTTTGCTTTCTGTAGTAATTTACCACATTTACAAAGCATTTCCACAGTTCACTCCGGTGTGTTGACATGGTTGCGATTGTCGAGTAGGGCCTTATCAGCTCGAGCTATAACGCGTTTAATTTCCAGCTTGATCATTTCTTTGGTTTGAGCTGGATAATCCTTAACTTTACCCTTCAAGAACTTCAAATATTGAGCAGTTTCGTAGTTCAAATTAAGATGGGCATCTTCATCATCGTCTTCACTTGCTTGCTCTTCACTCTTCTCAGATGCTGGAGCCGTAGCCTTCTCATCTGCCTTAGCTGCTGGAGGAGGTGTAGCAGCCTTCTCCTTCTCAGCTTCAACCCTCTTCTCCTCAGCCTGAGTTCCAGTTTTCTCATCAGCTACAGCTTCACTCTTCTCCTCAGCTTGAGTTTTAGTTTTCTCTTCTTTTTGAATAACGCTCTCCTCCCCAATTTCGGATTCACCTTTCTCAACTGCCTCGGTCGAAGTCTCCGCATCTTGAGTTGAAGTTTTCTCAATTGCTTGAGATGCATCCTCCTCTTCCTTAGGGATTTGCTCGACGTTGATGTTCTTAGTGTCCTCCATAATTACAATAAATCTATATCGAAATAGATAGAAAATGAATTTGAATGCAATTGAATTACAAGAAAATACTGCAGTCGGGCGAAACCGTTGTTCGAAAACAGAAAATATTTTCATTTCCCCATTTGCGTTCTATATAGTTTTTAAAATTTATTTGTAGAGCAGCTAAGTATCCTGCCTAGAAGACATAGACTGCCTCACACAAGGGTCTTCAATGTGTACTTGATATGTTGAAGAGGTTAAGATAGCCAAAGCTATCAAATGGCAGAATGCGCAGGCGTGCATTGGCGAGTTTCTCCCAATAGGCGTAGGTTAAACATCCACGTAGATAATTATGATGGGATATACGCATTTAGATTCTTCAATTATATAAACAGCTGTGCTAAATACTTTATATTCTCATTGTGATGCGCCACATGTCCACCTAACCTCAATCTTTAAACGAGTTGCAAATTTCAAGGTTTCACCTTTAATGATGTGAAAATATTTCATTTTTTGCAAATAGAAGGACATAAAACCAATACACACTATCAATTTGATAAACTTGTAAAACCAAGTTTGATTATTTTAGCTGAAGCCCCGAGACACGTGCACATTTTAGGTTATGTCTACGCGTACATCAGCAGAATACGCCGGCGTGCCTGCATTCTCCCAATAGGCGTATATACTACTGCCCTAAATACTCTTTTTATGGTTATACGAATTTAGATTATTCAATTATAAACTGTATAATAATTCTCAACTTATCACGCCATCTACCAACGCATAAAAAAACCTAACCTCAATCTGCACACGCGTTCTAAAACGCCACCTTGAATGGCATCAAAATTCTTCACATTTCTTCAAACAGACGGACATAAACCAAAAATACACTAATAATTTCATAAACTTGTTAAGCTGAGTCAGATTATTTAAGTCGAAAACGTCCCGTAGATTCTTCGCACATTTGAGGTTATGTCTGTGCGTGCATTCGCACAAGACGGCTTTCTAGTTAAATCTAATCGAAATCGGTTTGCGAAACTAATTCACAGTTTATTGATTGATCTTATTAGAATATCACATTTTAAATGCACAATTAACTAAATATTATATTAAAGTAATCAAAAATTTATATATTTTGGGATTTAATTGGTAGCGAACTTACCGAACTGTTTGAAGATCTGATTGAAAGTGAGATGGTTTACAGGAAATGAAGTTAGATATAGTGCTTTGTCGATTTAACGGAAATGAGAAAGTTATCGATGACCTGAGTTAAAGTTGCTAAAGAAGTACTTAGTTGAGTAACTAGTAAACGATGATCGAGTCGATAGTTGCGCCTGATCAAAATAATAATTTAACATATTTATACTAAATATGAGGTATATATTTTATAAGGTCCTATTCCTAGGCCTTTCAGCAACAAATCAGAATTTAAAAGGGCCTACCAATATAAAATCGATAAATTTCTAAATTCTCAAATGAGACAAATAACTTCAGTGCAGCTTCCATATTTGAATACTTTAATTATATGCACAACCTATTAATTTTTAAAAAGAGTTTTTAACTTTTAATATATTTATGAAATTAACTTATCGAATAGCGCGAGCTTCTTAAGTATGGAATGTGCTCAATGTCGTTCTTTATCGATTTAGCGGAAATTAAACAAATTATCGATGACTCGAAATAAACTTGCTAAAGAAGGACTTTGCTGTCGATAAGTTTCAAAGTCTCCAGCTTTTGAAACGATGATAGGAGGGTCAGCTCTAGATCGAAACGGCTGTTGAGCCTAATTAAAAAAAATATATTTATATAAATGTAGGTAGATAGGTAGATAGGTTGATAGGTATATAGGTATATAGGTATATAGGTATATAGGTATATAGGTATATAGGTATATAGGTATATAGGTATATAGGTATATGGTATATAGGTATATAGGTATATAGGTATATAGGTATATAGGTATATGGTATATAGGTATATATGACTATCTTCTTCTTTTCACAGACTCGTACATCCGAATAATATTTAAATTCTCAGATCTGCCTCTAATTTCATTGAGTTTGAGCCGTGTAACGCCGGCTAATACCTGGCAATGAGTAATAGATTGTTGACATTCTCGGCGTCTATTTTGCTACGGCGGAAATCTGTAAGGTCAAGGCGTTAGAGGCCTGCGCCATGCGCTGCTATCGTTTGTTTGGTGGACGTCACAATCTAGGCGCTCTGCTCCACATCTAGTCGGGGGCTTATCAGCTCCAGCTGCGATGTCGAGGCGTAGTACTCGCGCTGAGGCTGAGGCTAGCGTACGGATGAGCAAAATGCGCTGGCAATGGCAGCTGCCAATGCTGGCTATGGCTATGCTGATGGCCATGCGCCTGGCACATGGCGAAGGCACGACAGAGCAGGAGGACGACGAGGCAGCCAAGTTCTTCACTCGCTTGTACAAGCGAAATCTGCAGCAGCTGGTGGCGCTGCGAAACGTGAGCGTGGAGCCCTGCGACGACTTCTATGCGCACGCATGCGGCAACTTCGGGCAGTTGAGCCAGGCGCCGGATCCGGATGATGCACTGCCTCCGTTTCTGTACAACCTGCAGGATCGCATGCAGTTCTTTCAGGTGGAGCACGAGCATTTCCAAACGCTGCCGGGCAAGCTGCTGGCCCAGTTGTACGGCGAGTGCCGGATGCGGGGCAAGCAGCATGCGCACCTGGAGCACATGCTGGAGCAGGTGCCATTCCTAGCCGCTCACCAGGAGCTGCTGGCGGGCTGGCCTTTCCTGCGCCACCAGTGGCAGCGCCGGCAGCTGGACGGGCGGCTCAACTGGATACAGCTGGCAGCGCAGCTGGCGGCGCACGGTCTGCCCACGCTGCTGCACATCTACTTCGCCGAGCAGACGATCTATGTGGCGCCCATAGAGGAGCTGCCCTGTCCCGGGGAGAGGGAATTCAAGGCGAGCATGGCGGACGTGCTGACGGGTCGCCATGCGCAGGTGGCGCACATCGTGGCGCACGAGATGCGGGTGCTGTGCCTCGGCATGCGAGGGGAGCTCCCTCTGGCCAACAGCCTGTTCGAGGGGAAGAGAGAACGGCAGAGCACGCCGGCACCTGGACAGGAGCAGCTGGAGCTGGATGACAATACCATGGACTACATGCAGAGCTTCTTTGGCCTGCTCAACTTTACGGAGGAGCAGCTGGTGACGGCGCGCAAGCTGCCGGTGAACGTGGCCCGCATTACACGGGCGTGGAGCGTGCTGCGCCAGACGGAGCCGCGCGTCGTCTACAACTACGTGCTGTGGCAGGCGCAGCAGCGTCTGGTCTACGAGGACTGCTACGAGCTGGCCACGGAGTTCGAGCGGCTGCTGCACGCCGAGTACTGGCAGTGGCACGTGCTGGCGCCACAGCTGACCCGCGACGTGGCCCTGGCCATGTACCAGCTGCACTCGACGCGCTTTCAGAAGCGCCGACGCTCTACGCTGGGCAGCCGGGACTGGTACGGACACCTGTTGCCGGCGTCTGTGGAGCGGCGTGAGCTGCAGGTGGCACGGCTGCTGCAGGCGCATGCGCAGCACTATCTCAACATCAGCGAGCTGACGGCGACGTATGGCCAGGTGCACTTCAAGCCGTATCATTTCTACGGCAATCTGCTGCAGCTGCGACGCGCTCAGCTGCGGCACAGCTTCCAGTCGCCCTATGTGGACGCGGAGGATGTGCAGCAGTCGGCCTACTTCCTGCGCCACTTCCTCCACTTTGTGCTGCTCTCGCTGCATCGACCCATGTATCACTACTATGCCACGCAGGGCCTGGAGCTGTGGCGCGAGTCGCGCTTGCTGCAGGACACCGATGGCTACTATACGGCACTCGACTGCCTGGAGCGGCAGACGCAGCAGCTGTACGATGCCCAGCAGGCGGCCATCTACCGCCCGTTGAGCAATCACGAGGTGGCCAATGTCTTCCACTTCCACCGCTCGTTCCAGGCAGCTCTGCGCGACTATCGCTTCTGGCTGCAGGGCGAGCGATTCGTGTTCGCCGAGCAGTTCGTGCTGCAGTACTTCGGCCTCGACGAGCATCGCATACTCTTCTATGCGGTTGCGCAGCAGTTGTGCAATCGCCACGACGAGCTCTTCGCCGCGCAGCTCAATCGGGGCTACATGAATCTGCCAGAGTTCCAGGCCGCCTTCAAGTGTGAGCCGGCGGCGCAGATGAATCCGCCGGCTAAGTGTATGATAAACAGATGTGAATAGCCAAGTGGAAATCCTTAGAAATAATTAATAATATTTTAGATAACATATCTAAATAAATAAGTTTCTTTTATTAAATTATAAAATAAAAAATATATTGAAAGTAAAAATGAAAAAATTTTTAGGTTGATAAAAAGATAAATATATATATAATGTATAATCACATGGATACGAAGATTTGAAGAAAATAGTAAATATTTTATTTAAATTATCAAAATATGCGGATGAATTTAAATTCTAATATATTCTGAAAAATTTCTGTATTGAAATAATTTTTTTAAAATGTTTTTTATTTTTATATAGATTTGCAATTTAGTAACTTTTTCAAATATTTAAAAAAAATTTTTTTAAATTTAATTTTCTTACACATTTTTAATTTATTTTTTTATTTATTCATTTGTTTTTTAAATATTTATAAACATCTTTAAATTCATTTATTTTGCTGCTTAAATTTTAAATATAGAAAATACTTTATTAATACTGAAATATATTTAAATTGAACTAAATTCTGTTGAAAATCACACTAAAACTGAAGAAACTACAAAAATTATTCATAAACATATTGCTATAACTATTTTCAAAACTAAAATTGTCTCACTTCAAAGGCTATAAAAAGATTGTTAGGAAAATGTTTGAAAATTCATTGGCTAAAATATTTTGAATACTTCTAAGTACATTCCAAATATATAAGAAATAAAAAAAAACACTAAATAGACATTAAAATAATAGAAATAAATTTTAAATTTAGTATTTCAGTACTTTGGCGTATTGTTTTTCCCACTTATTTTTCTTTCCATTCTTGACTGCATGTCAAGTGAAATGTTTTCAATATTTTGTGATCATTGAACCGCAAATAATTCCAAACATTTTTCAGTAATTGTTTCAGTCATTATGCACATGATTTCAGCGAGTATATGTATATATATAATATACATATATTTTGTATTGTTGTTTTTCAAACATTTGCGCAGTGCATTTTCAAATTGAGTTAATGACAACTGTCAGGTACTCACTCACTATTGGTATGGAAACATGGTCCAAATGATGCGTCAAATTGTTTACGAAAGTGTGGGCGGAGTCTATAACTTATAGTACATAAGCTATAGCATATACTATGTACACTGTATATATACTGCTCTGCGTATTTCTTGGTATTTTTTGTTTTAGGTTCTCAAAATCGTTACAGCTAAAGTTCAGAATTTATGCGTTAGCTCAAATCATATGAATTTTAATGACATTTGACAACGTCATCTCGACTTTTGTTGAGTCTTCCAGACAACGTCATCTTGGTTTGGTTCTTTTGCACCTGAAAAGCTGAAACAAAAGACTTGTGAATGGAAAGATTCACAGGCGAAAGCGAAACAAAGATGTTCGGCAAATGTTTATACTATATATTTTTATATAATATATGAATTATTTTTAATGCAAAAAGCATTGTTATACTTTTTACATTATTTTTATATATTTTTCATACATTTCTTTGTTGGTTTTTTAGCGGCTGCGGCTGCTCGCAAACTGTCAAAGCGGCTAAGAAAATTTATTTTATTTATTTTCGATGTGGATTTTCGTTGAAAGTTTCAAGCATGTTCCAAGCAACATTTTCTATTGGCGTCTCACTTTGGCCCATGTGCTTTTTGGAAAGCAAAGCAAGCAGACTTTTTTCCACTGTATAAATTTATATATACACAGACATATTTTCATTTTCCACTTGTCAGTTGACAGCGCAACGTTTTTCTCTTGAGTGTCGTTCCTTGCCGAAATACCCATCGAATGTGAGTCTCTGTGTGTGTGTGTTCTTTCTATTTTATAGATACTTTCACGCCAATGTTTAGCGTCGCAAAGTATTTGAATTTTTGCTATATTTTGCGCAACCCAGTGGCCAAGTGCGTGAATCGATTTTAGTTGGGCCAAAGCCTCGCTGCAGTAAATAGCGCAAATATTCCGCAAAGAACTAAAAGTTAAAAAAAAAAAAGAAAACATTTCTATACCCGCAAAAGAATCCAGGTAACCAGCCCCCAGGCAGCGTTGGCATAATCTTGTGTCGAGTGAAATTTCTTTGCATAATCCCAATCGAATTTAAGTGTGCCGTGCTAATAAATTTATCGAGAAATATTTGGAACTGTTCCAATCTATAAAGCTGGAATTATTATGCCAACAATTTTTGTTCTCTATATGTACTACAGACAGACATTTTGATAGCTCTATCAACAGCACAACACAGCAACAACAAAAGAGATTATAAAAAAATAGAAATTAATGCAAAACATCAAATAAATATATAGTATATATATGTATATATAAATATATATATAGTATACTCGTCTATATGGAGCCCGTCGCCAGTCTGAATAACATTTTCTTATGATTTCTTATATACGTATAAAAAGAAATAAAATAATAAAATAAAACAAGTTGTATAATTTAGAAACAAAATGATATGTGCTTTTTCGAAAATTAATGGGCGCCTTCTGAATGCTGCGATCTCATATAAAATGTTCACGCGCGAGCGAATATTATTATTGCCTGACCTTTGCGAGGTTGTCTGAGCAGATAAAACCATCCAATTGGAATCTAATATTATAGTTTTAATAATTTATTAATTGCTTTACCAACCTCTAATTATAGCGCTTAAATCACAATGAATGAGGCTACGAATCTGTTCACCACCTTCGGCATTTTGGCCATTCTCCTGTTCTTCCTCTGGATCATCTATGCCGTGTTGTAAATAACACAGACTCCACGCTGGGGCATAGAGCGAAGGTGAGCTTAGTGTTATTTATATGGATATAGAAAATGGTTTACAGATGAAATATAATACAAATTTAATATAAATATAAATTTGGTAGATCTAAAGAATCTATAAAGTTATAGGTTCGAAATTTTTGTTAATTAAAAAATATATTTTAATAACAATTTCTGGAGCCTAAAGAACTAAAAGCAAACTATTTAGTCGTACCTCAAGGTGTGAGCAATGCATAATATCTTTGCATGGAATCTCATCTGAAAATTATGTATGCATAGTAGCAAAATATATGTTTATACTCGCTCACAAAGCACTAAAGGGTATATTTGTTTGGTTCTGCTTAACGTCTTAAATTTATAAGAATCTACAAGTTTTTAAAAGTTTCTGCTGAAAATCCATAGGCATACATATTTTTTATAGACATAAGAACTATAAGAATATATAGGTAAAAGGTCAATGGATTTGGAAAAAATTGGAGAAATGTATATACTAAAAACTCTTTCAGCTGCACTGCATAAGTTGTTAAAGCTGAGAACCGATAAACTTCACGCTCACTGAAGGCATGATAAATTTATAATTATATATTACCCTAGCAACATCTGCTGAAGACTTTTAAAGACTTTTACCCTTCTTCTTCCCTCTTCGCTAATGTACATCGAGTAAAAGAAAATTTAAAATATATATAATATAATATTTTTCCTCAAAGAAAAAACCTTCTATTGATTTTCAGAGCAGTTCGATCTCGATATTCATAAATTTCCCATTACATGTCTTAAGTAAACTGTTCCAAATACGAAATTGAAAAGAAATTTGGAAAATATGTGCGCGCAGAGCACTCGAAAAATTCAATTAGCTGCGAATGTAGGACAGAGTCGGGGCTACGTGCCTTGAAATGTTTTGGACATGTTTCAAAAAGCCAAACAAACATATGGCAGAAGCAATTCGAAAACGTATTTACCGGGCCAAAGAAAATAAATATATGAATTGCGATTTAGACTACAGCTGCCTGGAAGATAAAGTAGCACGTCGCCCAGCCTTATAGCAGCAATCACTGAATAACAAAGAAATAAATTTCTGTCCGAAAAAGCAATTTGCCAGCGCCTCGAATGAATGATGGCCGAATTGAAGAGAAGAGAAAGAGAAACTGGGAGAGCTATGGAGAAGTTGCCGTGGAAAGGCTGTCAAGACGACCAGCTAGCCAGCTAGCTAGCTAGCCCAGACGCCTCCGCATGGAATCTAAACATACTTATAAATATTGCGTATACGTAAGGTGGTACATACATATAGCGACGATGTGTGCCGCATCAAAATATGCGCAACAACTGGACACCAATACGTATGGCCAGCCACCACATATATATCGCTCAGAAATATATATAGATATATATATATATATTTTGATTATGTGTATGGGTCATATGAATATTTAGATATATATAAATAAACCATAATTCCAATGAGCTGGCTGCGGGCTGCTGTCCGATTTTGATTCTTGATAAAAATTGTAGGCCAGTTTGTGGAGAAATATTTTTTGGTGCGTTTCTCAGTTATTCCGTGCCATTTGCTTCGAACGGTTTGCCGATTCCTGCAAAGTCTCAGACTGTGTGTAATCATAGAGTGCATTCGAATGCCTCAACTTAATTAAAATAAACTACATATAAATAATCGAATTAATAGTGTTTGCCCACTTGACTAATTAGTTAATTATCATTTCATTTCTCCATAAAAATTCAGCAAGCAACAACAACAATAACAACAACAACAAAAGCAAAATGAATGAAGCCAGAAGTTTGTTTACCACCTTCCTGATCCTGGCCTTCTTGCTCTTCTTGCTCTATGCCTTCTACGAAGCCGCCTTCTAAATAATGATTCGAATATAGTTCAAGGATATATGCTTACATGTTGAATTTTGAATTCCAACAACAACAATTTCAAATATGAACAAAATTACTTACCGACTAGGATTTTTTGTAGAGCGTAACATCTGCGCGTTTAAGTCGCTAGCATTTAATGGATTTCTATTAGTACCCTAAGTCAGGTAAGTCAAAATCAAAAAAATAAAACAAAATTTTAGCCAGCCCTCGCAAATGGAAAAGTTTTTGTTTTTTATGGCACATAATTAGCCGTTTTGTGACATTAATTATTTAAATTAGCAAAAATGAAAGAGAAATATATGCATATAGTTCAGCATAGCTATATAGCTATAGCTATAGCTATATCTCATGCTTATGCTGAGTTCCTATTTCTTTGGCAACGCTGTCAAAAGTTGCGACATTAAAAAAATCATTTTCCAAAAAAGTTTTTCGCTTTTTTAGCGACATGGCTCACTAGAGAGATCTAACCTTCCCTGTGACACATATATAATGTATATATATATCTATATCTATATGTATATATCTATGTATACATGTGTATAAAATGGCTTTTGAAATATTATGGCAGCGTGTGAGATTTGTCAAATGAATTCGACGTGATATTTTGAGCGTTGATAATTTTTTTTTTTGATTTCCTTTAGATTCTTTTTTTCAGTTTTCTAATATTTGCGAAATGCATTAAAATCAAATTTATTCGCTATGCCTTTTTGATGTTTTCTATTTTCTATAAATTGAGGGAACAGTTTTTGCATGAATAAAATTTTATTTTAGTTAGTCTAAAAAGCCTCAACTTTTTTAATCTTGCCTAAAAATAGCATTAAAAAAATATACAAATTTTTGTGGCTATTGTTTATGCGTTTTACCCACTTGAGCCATTATACGATATTTATATATATATTTTATTTCGATATCGGCTGCCAAGAGCAACATTCTCAAGAGCGCATTTCCATTTGCAAATAATTTTTTTTTTTGGAATTGCGATGGCGGGCAATAATTATTTTGTTTAAGACCAAATATATATATATGCATATATCACTAACAAATATGCTTATTGGATTCCGACTTCCTGCAGATGACGTCAGAGCTGCAGGCAATGAGAGCAGCTGCTCAGTTCGATTGGGGGCTTTGTGTGGCCAGAGGAAATGTGTGTTCCGGTGAGTTACATTTGACTTAAATACACAAATTTTGAATGTAACATATTTATATTTATCTATAAATATATATATATTTATATTGCAGTCGTACGTGCAATCGAATTGGAACGTTTGGGACACTCACAGCTTTTATAGCCTGGCACGGCCTTGGCGTCATCTGCTCTAATCATAAATATTAACAGGCAACATTTTTGTTTCGCAATGGAATTTATTCAATTAATAATTAATTGACCATAATGTACAGTATAAGTGTGTATAGCAACAACTACAACAACGACAACAACAACAGCTTATGGCGCACATAGGAAAATTGTTTATTTTCATTGTTTAACACTTTGCACATAATATGTAAGATCTTGTATTTCATTCTATTTGCATTTTTTCGTAAATAACAACAAGACCAACAACAGCTGCACAAGCAACAGCAACAAAATGCAACCAAAATATAACAACAAAAAAGCAGGAATAAAATAACAAAAACGCAAAATGAGAAATGTTTTATTTATTTTCTGGTTTTGGGCTAAATTTAAGAGAAGATAAAAATTTTATATTATAAATAAGTAAAGTGTTCATGCATAAACATAAGAATGTTCAGGCACAAACATACAAATGCATAACAATTAAAGAGAAACCCGACGCGTTAAGAATACAAACCAATTGAAAAATGCCTCCGACGCACTTGTCGATTAGAAGGGAGCGCAACACACATAACCAAGGGCCACATGGGTTGACATTAAAATTAGATACGTGCACGCAGAGCCTTACAAACTCAGCGCTAGGCTAAGGTTACATAATTTAATCTATGATTTATGCATGAGTCAGGGTATAAAATCCCTGCCTCAGACGAATAAAGACTCAGTACAAAACTAACCACCACCGCAGTTTAAGTGTATTCAAAGGAAAACAAATGAGTACATCATAAGCTAAGTTAATAAATTTATTTATGGGCTTTATCTGAAATATTACTATAAAGATATACAAATTCAGCTAAATGTGAGCCACAAAAAGACTTTGAAAATATTTAAAAACTATTTATAAATTGTATATACACTTTATGGCGGCCGGAAACAGCATGCTATTTCCGCTAATGCATTTGATTACTTTTACAGGTGTGTAGCTCTGTGAGTGCCTCACCTGTTCGCTTCACTGATTGCGCTTTCATTTAGGCTGATTGACAAATGGCATGAATTTCGCATTAGTGTTGAAAGTTGTTTTAGGGCTATTATAAGAGATGTGGAAGTTGAAGAGCTGACTTAAGGTCTTTAAATAGATCATTTAACTAAGCTGTAGGTGGAGGAAAATATACAAGTTGAAATATATAGTAAAGTTCAGCTGATTAGGCTTGGTTCATATAAGTGCCCACTCCATTCTTACTCCGAATTGAACTCAACAGTTGAGCACTTCTGCGACTTATGCTCGATCAATGGGAAGACTCGTTGCTGCTGCTGCGAGCATCCCAAAAACTTCTGCTGCTCACTCATACATAGCTGTGCTAGTCCTCTCAGCCAATGGCTGTGTATTGGCTCGAGTCTGGCTCAACTGTTTTGTCTCTGCTTCTGATCTGACTCAACTGCAGCTGTCCCCTGGCTCTGCCGATAGGTGTGCCTCAGGCTGAGTTCTGGCTCTGCCTTCGCTCTGCTTTGGCTTAACTCTTTTTTCCTCTGCTCTTACCTTACAGAACTTCAATATTCGAGTTGAATTTCAAAAGATTTAGAATATGTCTAGTTTAATGTTTAAAATTTTCTTTTCAAGCTGAAATCTTTTAGTTTGACGTCCAATAAACTTCGCACTTTATATATAAATGACCTTGAGAAGCTTCACAGATGTTACTCTATAAATAGCGTAACAAGCTCTATCAATTACTGCGCACTTTGGGCCAGCTAAAAATGGCAAGTAAGTCGGCAGCCTTAGAGCTAAGCTGCGCCTGACCCACTGCCTCTGTCCCACTGGCTGAGTCAAAAAGTTGCATTGTAATGTCAGCTTGCATAATTGTGGGCACTGACCACAATCGAGAGACCCTCACGATATCCACTTGAAGTTCATTTGCATGCCGTTCGTTGCATGTTAGTCGAATTTGGGTTTTAGCCAAATTCGAACAACGTTAAGCTGCAAGAATGCCAACTCGATGCAATGAAGCATGGCTTAGCGGTGGCTCTTCCGCCCGCCTGGTCAAGACCGGTTTCACTGTACATTAAGTAATTGACGTCTCTCTTTGTCTCCCTCTCTCTCTCTCTCTCTCTCTCTCTCTCTCTCTCTCTCTCTGTGCACTTTGCAGAAGTTATGCAATCGGCTGGCAAAAAAAAAATGAGACTCGAAAATTGATTTTTTTTTGCCGTTTTTTGTATGAAAATTGTTTAATTGATTAAGACTATTTGCGCCAATATTTACAAGACTCATAAAGTGTATAATTTATGTATTATTGCTGCAATGCAATTGCAATTGCAGTCTACTAAGTTAACTTCTTTTGGCTTAGGGCCTCAAGGCGGAGACGCTTCGTCAGCTGGTGCCCAATGAGCATGCGCAGATGCAGCGGCGCCAGCTTCATGAAGAAATACTGCAAATAGGAATCAAAATAATATCAGATGAATCAGATGAATCAATTATAATATATTGTTCATTGACTCACCTGCAGTCCGTGCGTCCAGAAGCCGTTCGTCATGCTCGTCTTGCCCAGCGTGAAGACGGCGGAGCGTGCGAAGCTGCGCGCGTTGGGTATGAGGAAGCCGCCGCGCATCACCGAGTCGGAGTACTCATTCATTTTGGTGATGACAAACATGGGCATGACCAGCTGCACGGTGACGTTGTGCTCGGCCAGCTCCTGCTCCAGGGCCTGCGTGAAGTAGGTGACATACTTCTTGCTGGCCGCGTAGACGGCCATGTTGGGCATCGGCTGCAGCTCCGAGCCGGAGCCGATGTTGACGATGGCGCCGCGGCGCGCCGCCTTCATTTGCGGCACGATCTTGCGGGTGAGCATGGTGACGGCCCCTATGTTGATGGTCAGTATGTCCCAGATGGTGTCCTCCGACACCACCTCCAGCGTCTCCGGATAGTCATACATCTTGCCCACGTTGTTGACTGCAATGAGTTGAGGGAATTTTCACCGGTTAAGGCCAGAGATGCTTATCGGCCAGAAAACCTTGCTGCCGCAGAGGCAAGGTTGTCTAAACCAAAAAAATGTAAATTGCTGAAGCGCGTCAAAGCGTTTATGAG
Organism: Drosophila paranaensis; assembly: GCA_035047545.1. Lineage (NCBI taxonomy): Eukaryota > Metazoa > Arthropoda > Insecta > Diptera > Drosophilidae > Drosophila > Drosophila paranaensis. Next base: position 11,871,147 of record JAWNPL010000153.1, read on the forward strand.
TTTGGCAAACAAAATTCGACACAGAAATTATTTAGATGTACTTGAAAATGTTTGAAAAACTACCACACACACACACAGCCAGACACACAGTGGTCCGTCGCATGGCCCTACCATAGCGAGGCAAAGAGTCATTATAATTGCACGCCATTACGAGTATCGCTGCTTAGCTTACTTTTGTCAATGGCAATGACAATGACAACAAAAAAGACGGCGCTTTAATTGTTGTTGTTGTCACTCGACATACGGTTACAAACGGCTACTGTTAGCCAACAATGAGCTGGCCATATGGGCGAGAGATGGGCGGCTGCCTCAGACTCAGACTGCTTATTGATGTTGATGACAGGCTGAAATTGGTTTGGGATTTCGAATGCAATTTGAACTACACTTATTTAAGTGATTTGAGTATTTAAATTAACTAAAATTTGCTTGATTTTATAAATGATTTAATAGAGATTGGCAATTAAAAGAAATGAGTGTCCAGGGAAATTTGTATATTTTTTAATAATTTTTTTAGCAAAAGAGTTTCAGTCAGTTTGAAGTTAAATATCTAATAGGTAAGTCAACTCTAGCAGTTGCAGAGGTACAGCCCCATATTCGAAACAATTCGATATATGCATAAAATCTAACAGCAATTCTGGTAGTCTATAAAAAATACATTTAGCAACATAGGCTTAGAGAATTTTCTATATAAATAATAGAGTCTGGAATGATTTGTGCTCTAGATTTCAAATATGAATTCCGTAAAAATCAACTTTTAAGATCTTAATCTAAATTCTCTTTAAGAAACACAGATTTCATATGTGAAATGTATAGAAAAATTCTTTCTGAATCATATAACCTCTGCTCCTACCTTTGCTATGCAATATAATATAAACTATATTACGAATTATCAATATATACTTTACTCACAAAAAAAAAATAAAACATTTTTAAGTTTTGCTACAAAACAACACAAAAAACTTTAAGGCAATCTTGACTCTTGCTATGTATGCCTTGGCTCCATTCAGAATTTATTCCTTTTTTATACATTTTAGTCTTAAGCCCTGCATTTATTTAAATTGTTCAGCCCAGTTTTTTCTGCCAATGCATTCCACTCACCTAGTATACCCACAGGTATGCCAGCCAATTCCTTTTCGATTTGCTCGTAGGCCTCACGTCCCTTGGCGAAGTCCACAGCGATCCATTTGGTTTTCACCTTGTGTTCGCTCTCTGTAAAAGTTGTTTCACAGGTTAGCATCAGCTTTAGCTTTGTTATCTGCTGAAGAGCTTCACTCACCAATCTCGTTGGTTACCGCGATGAGCTTCTCCTTGGTGCGTGATATGAGCACCAGATTGAGGCCTTGACGTGCCAATTCCTTGGCATATTCCTTTCCAATGCCATCGGTAGCGCCGGTTATCACTGAAAAGAGAATGGAAAGTATTTCAATTATTGTAGGAGTGGAAAAATACTCAAGGCTTTAGCTGGTAACTGAAGGAAATATGTAATGAACAACCTCTTCAATAGGGCTTCTCTATGCGCTTCTCATAGGTGATTATAATATATTACGAGTAGCATTATTTGTATGAGTCGCATTGTTTTGTATTTGCATTTCCACAAAACTTTCAATTTTCAATGCTGGGACTAAGGTAACACACGCTCGCTCAAGTAACTGCTTCACACACCCTTGCTAATTATTTATTTAATCAGTTTGCTTAGTTGGCTATCTTTAATTTACCTGTTAGAGGGGCTACTGGCGGGCCCAAAACAAATACAAATCTAAATACCAGAAAAATTGGCATAGAGACAAAAAAAAAAAAAAACAAAACAAAAACTCGCTTGTTGCTGTTGCTGTTGCTGTTGCAATGAGTCAATGCAACAGTTGCCGCTGCGACTGCGCAACTGGCCAACAGGCGGCAATTGCTGGCACCGTTAAAATACAAGTTGTTGCTGTTGATGTTGTTGTTTTGTTTCGCTGTTGGCTACATTTGTTGCCAAATATTTGTGCAGCGGAAATATTGGCAGCGAATGGCAGCTGCAACGTAGTAGCTCTAGCTGAATACGGAAAAAATGTGCACAGACTCTCCAAAGTTTGGCTCAATATTTGCCGTTAGTACTTGAGATTGGGGAAAAACAAAATTTCAATTGATAAGTGAAACTAAGTGTAGTCAAGGTCAAAAACACTTGAGAATATTGAGCAAAATATTGAATATATTTGCCAAATGTGGGTAAAAATTAGAAAGTGAACGAAACAAAGTTACATTGGCGAGTCATAAGTTATACATTTTTATCACGCAAAGTCCTCACTCTCCGCCAATATTTATAAATATATATTTAATTTAATTATATATTATTTATATTTTTGAATCTCAAAAGTAAAATGATAAAAACGTATCGCAATAAATCCGGTTTTGGTTTCGCTTTCTTCAACCGAGTTGAATGACTTCAGTTTGCTCTATAAACAAAGCGTAAACAAATATAGAGAATACGCGCAGCGAAACAGCTGTTCGATATGTCGCTCTTATCAATGAAACATAGTTAGCTGCCTTATCTAATAAAAAATAGTAAATGGGCACAATTCGATAACTAATTGTTGCCTCATGCTGACTTGGCTAACTCTGCGGATCTAGGAAATAATTTGTGTTAATAATATAGCATAGATGATCACGAAAAAATTCTATCAAACTGCCAATGGGTGTGCAATTTACATAATTTTGTAAGCTTGCGAATTTCTATATAATTGCAGAAATTATAGATATATTAAGATATCGCAACTGCATGTAAGCATTATACCTAATTACCTTCGCAATTATACGATTATTGGAACGACTTTTAAGATATTTATAGGAAAGTCGTAGAAAGGATATCTGACTGCTTTCAAATTTCGTACCATATTTAATTTAATTTTTGTTTAATATTAAAATGCAAATAAAATATTTTCACATATTAAAAAATCCGAATTTAAATTTGTAGCTTATATTCATATTTAATACACGTCTATGATTTAAAATATGATCAATATTATGAGTATTTATATAGAAATATAATTTGTTTTGTGAAAAATTAATTTTCAAACTAAATATATATTTGATTTATTTAATAAAAATATTAAAAAAACATTGAATAAATAATTTGAAATATAAAACAATTGAAATACTTTAATTTATTTTTTCCCAAAACAAATTTTAATGTATTAAAATTTTTATACATTTAATTTTTTATTTAAAAACTAAATTTTATATAAATAAATAAGTGCAGACATATTAAATATTTAATTTAATATATTAGCACATATTTACTTATACTATATGTTTTTAATTTAAAATGAAAACATAGTTAATGTGTAAAATAATTGTTCACCATAAAAAAACAAGTAAGAAAACTCTAGTCGAGACCGCTCGACAAGGGTATACCCTAAACCCTATGAAGAACCGTTATTCCAAGCATTCTTTGTTTCTTTTATATACACATGCATATGTACGTTCATTACAAGCAAAACGTACACACACACGCACAGGCGCACGCACACACACACGCCAATCGGTGCGTCAGCTGTTCTTTGGCTGCTTTGCATGGCTATGGGAAATTAAATGTTTAATAACTTTTTTTCTAGAGTAACGATTTTGATCAAACTTGTTGGGCGTGATCATGTCATCCATATGTATGTATGTGCCAAAGCACAAGTCTCTAGTATTTGAAATACGGTACTTACAATTTTGAGGCGAAGGGGGCGTGGCATCCAAAATTTAGCAAAAACCGAAATTGTGTAATGCTCACATAACACTAAATGCAAAATTTGAAGACTCTAGCTATAAAGATGAATTATATATAATTATATAACGGAGCATCGATTTCGTTTTTAATCGATAACATTAAAATTAAGACAGTTATCGATTTTTTTTAACAAACTCGATCTTTTCGTGCTATACAGGAACGAGAACGACGCGTTCATACATACGGACAGAGACAGACGGACAGACGGACAGACGGACAGACGGACGGACAGACGGACAGGGCCAAATCGACTCGGCTTGTCTCCCTGATCAAGAATATATATACTTTATGGGGTCTGCCACGCCTCCTTCTCCCTGTTACATACATTTCAACAAAAACATTATACCCTGTTTTTCCCATTTTCAATGGGTTCAGGGTATAAAAATTAAAGTGCAATTACATATATACATTTCTAAATGCATAGATGGACATAAAGAAAGTTAGACAGAGAGAGAGAGAGAGAGAGAGAGAGAGAGAGAGAGAGACAGAATAGAGAGAGAGGCAAACACTTACCCGCCCATTTGCCAAATTTATCCAGCAATGTCTGCGGCAGCTGCGGCTGGAAGTAGGGCTCCAGCAGCGCCTTGATAATACTGATCAGCGACCTGAAGTTGTCGTAGAGATAGGCGGCAATGGCCAGAGTGCCCACCAGGTAAATGGCCAGGGAAACGAGCTGCCAAATGAACGCCATGCGTAGCAGTGTGTAAATGCTTAATTCGAGTGCCGGCTGCATAATGAATGTATTCACTTTAGAATTGAGTCTATATAGTCTATATGTATATAAAATGAATTTGATAAGCGACAGCTGATAGCTGGGCTAAGCTTATGTAAGTTCAGTTCGGTTCACTAATCAGCATGATAGGCACATGTACTGTAGGGGAAACGAATGCGCACAGTTTTCGATTGGGAATTCATTGAATTTCATTTAAAACTAATTTCATTTATAGTATTCCCAATATATCTGCACGGCTTGAGCAGCGGGCACAAGTAGCGACTCGGAGCGTCGATCACGCACTAAAAACCGAAGCCGAAACTGAACTCGAGCTGCAGGCCGCGCAGAGCTTCCGACCACAACAAATCGTATATATGTATATATGCATATATATATATATTTTACTTTTTTGGGCTTTACAAGCTGCAATTGTCTCTTAAGTCATGAACAACATCAACAACAGACTGCAGATACACAGACAGTTACCCAAACACGTATCTTGTAGTCGGCTTGTAGCGCTTTCGGCTTCTTTTTCAGTTTTGTAGCTTCATTACTCCATCAGCGGCAAAAGTTTATGTTTTGCTCGCGCTGTGAAGATTACAAAATCTGGCAAATTATGAGACATTTAATTATCGCCACGCTATTGTCGGAGATTTTCGGACAATCTGTGCGTTGCAGACAAAAGTGTGACATTTTGTGAGTTATCAAGTGCATAATTATACTACTCAGACTCGGACTGGGAATCGGGGTGTATATAGTGCAACTAATTGATATCAATTAAGGAAAAGATGTAAAAATTGTTTCCTACACGCCATCAGCTGAACTTGGGACCTTTGTTAATGCTAACAAATTTGCACACATTGTCAAAGTGATATGACATGATAAACGATTTGAATAAATAGTAAAACTTTTACATGTGGGAGAGGCTAATTAGCTTAATGCCTTTTAGAGTCATTCAAATTCGTATTCATAATTATTTATACTATATAAAGTTAATTAAAATAAAAGGTGAAATTCTTTTTTTTATTTTGCCATATTTAAGTTTTTTTCCAGAGAAATTCAGAAAAGTTTTAGTAACTGTAAAGTTTTCATAGAAAACTTAAACAAATATTCTAACTAAATTAAATTTTTTATGTATATATTTTGAAAATTGAATTGAATTATTATCATGTTTTTGAGATACTTAATTAAGGTAATATATTTTAAACAGTTTTCGTCTTCTTAAAAATTCTTTTTGAAATTTTAAAAATTGTTTATTTTTTCATCAAGAAAACTTTAATGATATTTTAACTTAAAAGTGTAAAAATAAAATTTGTTTATTAAAGATCTCTAACATTAAAAAGCACAAATTTTGTTTTATGATAGCTGAAAGTAGATATATATTCTGTTTTTCCCATCTTTTTCATTGCGAAATCAATTGCTTTGATATCAGCAACTCATTAAATGCCTTCTATAGGCTGACGTATTTCAAACACTTTCTAGACAAAGTAAACAAACAAAGCATACATCAAATGCCAAATGCTAAGTAAACATAATTACTGAAAAGTATTTTGATTGCACTTGGCATGAGAGAATGAAAACCTATGGGTAAATTGATGGCAAAATCTATAGATTTTTCTATAGATTTTGCCAATATGTTGATAATATAAATAAGGAAATAAATATATCAAAAAGTGCTTGGGCGCATGTCTGTTAGACTAGAGTAACTATTTATAGATACAAATTTGTAAACAAAAGAAAAACAGATAATGAATTAAACAAAATACCTGTGCAGTCGGAAAAACTATTTGCCGTGTCTGTTCGCGCGAAAAGACTGAAAAGAACTCCCCATAAAATTTTTGTACATTCATGAAAAATTATTGATTTTGACAGTGACAACAGAAATCAACTGTTCACAGAGCTTTTAATTTAAGGAAAGCTGCAAGGGCCGTAGTCAAGACAACTAGCCAAGACACAAACCTTATCCATTTCACATGAAGCCTGGAAGTATGCAATGCTTTTATTTCCGCTCTTTGTTGGCCATTTTCGTGAAGAACAACTGAGCCAGATTTAAGCGCAGTCTCCAAGGGAAGGCGGTCATGGCGGCATTCTGTATATGATGCCACAGATAGCCAGGCGTCTCGTCCACGCCATCCCGCAGCTGGGCCACCGCGCTGCGTGCATACTGCTCAGCTGTGGGTATGAAGAGGCCGCCGCTCATAATGCGCTTCGAGTAGCTGTTGATCTTGGTCACCACAAAGTTGGGCGACAGCAGCTGCACATGGATGCCAAACGGCGCAGCCTCGAACTGCAGCGCCAGCGTAAAGCTGCGCATGAAGGCCTTCGAGGCGGCATAGAGCGATGCATAGGGCACGGGCTGCAGCTCCGTGCCGGAGCTGACATTGACGATGGCGCCCTTCTGCTTAGCTGCGCGCAGGCGCTGATAGAAGTAGCGCGAGAGCTGCGCTCCAGCAAGTATATTCGTATCAATGAGCTGCTGGACTTGATCCTTGCTCACTCTGCCCATGCCGCCCGGAAAGCCAATGCCGACGTTGTTAACTGCGGGAGAGGAGGAGGGAGGGGGTTGGGGGGGGGTTGGGGGGTTTTTGGGGGGGGCGGGGGGTGGGGGTGATTGTGCGGAGGAAGGAAAATAATAAATTTCCCTTCACATTTTCCTCTCTCTTCTATTCACTTATTTCCTTGGCCACCGCCTTGAGCTTGTCCTCGTTCCTGGCTATCAGCACCACATTGATGCCGTTGCGCGCCAGCTCCGCGGCGTAAGCCTTGCCAATGCCATCGCTGCTGCCAGTGATCACTGCCCAGCTCCCAAAGCGGTCCTTGAGGCTCAGCCTTTTCCGCGCGTCGCCAATCACCCGCAACTTCAGCAGGCGAAAGGGCGTTCGCAGCTGCTCGTACAGATAAGAGGCGAGTGCGTACAGACCCACGCTGATAAGAAAAGTCGATAGGCTGACGAACATTCTGCTTGAGTTCCAACTAAATTCTGGCGGACTGTGTGCTCGGACGGCGTGGAACGACTGACAGCGAGCTATATGTGTTTCGGGTGTTTATAATATAAACTCGGCGATTAAAGGTTCTCGCGCTGAATACAAATTCGTGCATTAAACAGAAAAAAAAATAAAATAAAACAAATCAAAACAAACCCGCAAAGTGCGACAACTACAATTGGGATTCCAACACTCTGACCAATTTGGTGACTTCGTTTCTATATTTCTGTATCTGTCTGCGCACCGAACAGTTATAATGTTGTTAAATAATTTAATGTTTTCTTTTTGATTGTCGTAGGTGGTCGCCACCTGCCGCCTGCCGCCTGCCGCCTGCTCTGCCATCTCGATTGCCCATTAATTGTTGCCGCATTGCAGTGCGTTTCGAATCGCGGTGGGTGCATTGCTCGGTTGATTGGCTCGATTGATATAGCCGTTGCACTTTCAGGGTCAGTTTACATTTGGGTTGGGTCAGCCAGCGGCTATTGCATAATATTTATTATCTATTGATCAGTTTTGTTGTGCTGATAGCGCAATGCGGTTATCTTATCAGCCAGAGTTGCTGTTGGAGCAGATTAGTCAAAATTAGCTCATGTCTGATGATATTTTTTCCAAAGCATTTTCTATTTAAAGCTAAGCCTGCTGCTATCAGTTCTATCTGTCTGTATGTCTTGATGAAGGGTATTATTCTACATGGGTTATATTTATAATACCCTATAAAACGTTAAAATAGAGTATATTGGATTACTCAATATATATGCAACAGGCAGCAGAAGACATGGTGGACTCCATAACGCATAACATTTCTTGATCAGAATGACAAGCTGAGTAGATATGGTCATTTCCGTCTATCATTTGTTATACATTGTTCTGTTATTATGCGTGGTTCAGGGTATCTACCAGTCGACTACTCCCTACTAAAGCACTCTTACTTTTTTACATTTGATAAGGAAATTTATATACAAATCACCTTTTGAACACACAGAACTTTGGCATTCTCTCTGCACTTTGAAGCCTCTTTGCCATTTACTTTCCTATCTATCTCTACTAAAGCTAATGAAGTAGAACTTTCTAATATCATGAAATGCCACTAATGCCTGTAAATTGTGCAGCCCCGCCTCAGCGCCCAGTTCTCAAATATTGCATTATGGAGATTTTCCGATATGCCACGCCACTAATTCATTTCAATTTCGTGAATGATTATGAACATTTGCAGCTAAAAATGCTGAGCAAATGACATCATGGCCTTTCGCCTGGCGCCTTTGGCTTGTGGCTTGGACTTTGGCTTTGTTCTCTGGCTGTCTCTGGCAGCCAAGTGCACTTACACATATCACAATTACTGGCATGAGCGCATACTTAGCGCATGCATTCATAAATTAGAGACTCAAAGTGGGATTTTACAAAGCGCTAAGTACACACCACACACATGTGTGTGTGTGTGTGTGTGTGGCCAGGCTTTGGCCTAAGAAAATCAGGAAACGGAAATGTGCGAAGCGGCGCTGTGCATCGAACATGAAGAACAAGCTAGACATGGGTTATATATCAATGCGAAGCAAAGCTTAACGCCTGTGCAGAGCTGCCTGTCGATGGGCAAGAGAGCTAGAGGGAGTCAGTTGAAAAATATGGGCTGACATTTTTCGTTGTCGCCGCAAAAACCGCATTTATTCAAGTGTCAAATAAATTCATAGTTTTTCGGCAACAGCCACGCCCCCGCAGCACCCCGCCTGCATAGCTGAGGGGGCGTCACGACAGCAGTGGCGTCGGCCAACTAATTAAGTCAAATGGCGCGCTGCTTGAGTGTGTGTGTGTGTGTGTGTGTGCCAAAAAAGCCTAAAAATCGAGCTGAAGTCGAAAATTCATTTTCCATCGCCGCCTGAGAGTATGCAATGGTTTTTGAAGCGGCGCCTAAACGCATGCAAAATATTTTGGCAACTTATGCTAAGCACATTTAATTGCTTTTTAAGCGCACTTCGCCTGGCAGTTTCAGCTAATTAATGTTACTCATACGCCACGTAGTACAATGGCCGTTAATAACCTTTAAGAGGCACGCTCAACCGACTGCAGCTTAAATAAACAGATAAAATACTGGCGGCCTCCTTGCCCTTCCCTCCTCCATGGCCATGCATATGCCAAGATAAAAGCACTTGCCAAGGCCTCAGTGGAACTGGCGCAGTCACTGTCAAAAAAAGACAAAAAGCGAGTCAAACAATTTGAATTATGTTTTGCAATTTGTACATCCGTTGCTGCCTTGAAATCGCCCACACATAAATACAAACACACACTGCTCCACTATATCCTGCAGCTGCTCTTACTCCAGCCCCACTTGGCCAAAGTTCTTATATATGAGTGAAATTATTGTTTGCTTTGTTGCGACTGCCGCTGGCTGCCTTTATTATAGACTATATGCGCGAGCATTTCCGGCCAATGCTCATTTTTATAACATTTTATTGTGGTTATTATTGCATTTGCTGGCAAAAGAGCGAGAAGAATGAAGTCATTTCAATGTTCTGTAAAGTGTTTTAGTCTCATTTTATAAGTCAAATTTTTGTTGGTGAGAGAGCATTGAATATAAAAATCATTAAGAATAACATATGATAGTTCTTTATATTTTAAATTATTAAATATATTAAATATATTAAGTTTTGTATTTCAAAATAAAATATGTGAATATTAAATATGTACATTTTTTTTATTTTTTTATTTATATTTTATTTATATTATTTTATTTATATTTTTGTCAACATTTGACAAAATTTCTTGGTTCTCTTCTTTTATTTCTTATAATTTAATTTATTTATATTCAACTCTAAGATAAACCCTAAAATTATTAAAATTAATTGAGTTTCCATTTCTGAGAACGCATTTGAATCTCCAATTGCAGCCAAAAACAAGAAACTCTTTCTCTTCCCTCATCTCATCTTGTCTTGCTCATCCTGCCAAATTCCGTAAATTAATTGCTTTAGCATTTTTAGCGCTCTAATCTCTGACATATCGTTAAAGCGCATTTGGCATTGTTGACTGGGTTACTTAAGGATGTTTATGTCATCCACTGAATTTTAAGTAGTCCAAAGGAGGCTGACAATCTGATGCAGCAAAAAACAAAAAAAAAAAGGGGAGAAAAAATACAGAAAGAGTTGTCAAGTGAATTCGTGATGCGACAGGCAAAACAGGAGTTAGCAAAGGAGTTGGATTTTTATAGTTGATCGACTGGGAAATACCCTGTGTTTCCGACAATGTGATGATAATTCACATAGAAACCTATTTCTTCACTATTGCAGCAAAGTTTGTAGAAGAATTTCTTAATGTACAAATTAAGTATCACTATATATTATAGTTAGTATGACAGACTTGTAGATATGCTGTCTTTAGCTTGCAACTTTGCTAGCGCATATTTTGAGTCGATTGCTGCTTATACTCAGTGACTGAGCTTTTTATCACTTCTGTCCTACTACCCTTTATACTCTATAAATCCAGGGTATTCCCACTTTGACTGCTGGCAAGTGGGTGGCATATCCGCGCCAGATTTCGCCCCGTAAATGGCGCATGAAAATTAGCAAGTTGTCTGTCTGCGGCTGCCATTATGCGGCACACTTTGAATGGCATCGAGTTCGCCTCTTTTTTTTTTGGCAGTTTTTCTAACTGTCAACCAGGCCTCGCCTGGCCAGGCCAGGGCCAGAGCATGGGCTAAAGGCTTAAGCGTTTTATGCCCAAGTTAATTAGCAGTTTGTACGTTATCGTCGCCTATAAATGTCGCCAAAAACTTTGACCATAAAACGGCAATCAGCGGTAAGTTATGTGGCCAGAAATCACAGAAACAGTCAGAGCACATATGGCCAGGACGAAGGAGGAGGCCAGGAGTGGAGAGTAGAGGACGACACCTGTTAGACCTGCAGGCAGCAAACGAGAGCCGATACACACACAGAGTCAGAGCGAAGCTCATAAAAAATGACTAACAACGCGACAGGGCAGCAACAGCAAAGCGATTAGGACGACAACAGGAGCAGGAGCAAGAGCAGGAGTAGCAGGAGCAGTAGCTGGAGCCGTCCACGCTCTGCATCTGCAGCGCAAGTGTCGTTTTGAAAAATTCAAATCTCGTTGCCAATAAAAGCCAATAAAACTCGTAAAATAACTCAAACAAAAAAGTGCTGCTCCGGCTACGGCTACGGCTACGGCTCCCGGTCCTAGTCCGGGTCCGTTCAGCTGCTGCTGCGGCTGCTCGTTCAAGTGTTTTTTGTGTCGCAATGTTGCGGCTTGGCCATAACCCGAGCAACGGTAATGGAGCTATTGAAGAACGTTGACTCCTGACACAAGCGTGTCCAAAGTGCAGCTGAGTGAGAGGCTGAGTGAGTTGAGTGTGAGAGACAGAGTGACTGGGCATGAGTGTGGCTGCCTTTTAAGTTGTCATCTGCTTAACTGCTGGCTGCAATTCGCTGCAAAGACAGCGTCTATTTATGGCCAACTCAGCAAGCGCGTGCCGTAAATAGCAGAGGTGATGAATATAGCTGGCGTCTACACCTGTTTCAAATATGTCGCCAGCAAATGGGGCAATGCCTGAACTAAAGTCTGAGTGGGTAAGGCCCGAGAGAGAGAGTGAGAGAGAGTTTAGGAGTTTCTGGAGAAGTCAGTAGATTTAATATATTAATATATATAATATTATGTATCTATTATGTATATATATATATATATATATATATATATATATATATATATATATATATATATATATATATATATATATATATATATTACACTTTCCCATAAATCTTTCTCTAGCAGGATTTACATTAATCAAGCTTTTCATGTGAGGCTCGTTTAGTTGACTCGCAAATCAATGCGATTGGCAACATTGTGAATGTCGTTGCTTAGTTCAACTTTCACAATTTGCATAGGCAGCTGAAGTTTGCCCTGATTTTTCAATTTGCTGATCAATCAACAGTAGTTAGAGCTAAGCACTGCATACGGAATGCAAAGCGCTGTTTAGTTTTTCGCCATAAGCGACGCATTCTGCATGCAGATGCAGCCCAAGACTGTCCCATCGACCATCCCATACTGGGTTCGACTGCGAGTTCGAGTCCAAGACAGCGTAATTAATATGCGCGTTGCGTGGCTCGGTCTCGGTGCTTGGCTTCTGGTCTCAACGGGCATTCCTTGACGCATTGGCCGATATTTGAGTTTAACTGCAGGAGAGTTGACTGGCGCTATCGCGATGCCGTCGCGTCGGCCAGGCCAAAAAATCGGCTGCCCTCTTGACAGGCCCGGCCAAGTGGACGAAAAATGCGGTAACAGCATTCACATCCTTTCCAATCCCAGGATGACTCTACGAGAAACAATAAGAAGAAGAGGGAAACGCGACAAAAACAATTTCATGCATTCAAATGCCAGAGCAGTGCACAGCATGACAGCATCTATATATATGTATATATATGTTACATACCTAACAAGTCAGATAAATTTCGATGAGGGATGACGAATACTTAATACTCTTCATATCTAGTCTAAGCTGAAGATATTCCTGCTAAACTATAGTCAGTTATTTCATAAGCAGCTCATTTAGCAAGAGAATAAGTTAGATATTGCAGAGTATAATATATAAAATATATTAATTGATTTTATAAAATATACAGAAATATTGTCAAAAAAATTGTTTTTTCGATATTTTGTAAATGCGAGCATACAAAAAAAAAAATTTAATAAAAATCCTGGTTTTATACATCTATTTTATAAACATTTTTTTAAAGCATGCTGTAAGTTAGATTGTAAATTGTACTCAATAAAATAGTTAGTTTTTTGTTTCAAATTTTTAAATTGAATGCTAAGAGTTCAAATGCTTAAATAATTTTAAAAATAAGCTAAAGGATATTTTAGATTTTTTTTCAATATATACCTATGCAAGCCTAAAAGTAATTCCCTGTCATCTAACCCCACAGTTAGTGTATTAAGAGTGGATGAGCATTTCTTTATGGCTGGCTGGCAGACGCAGCTGCCCTAACCCTGGCGTTCAAGCTCTCCAAGTAAGAAAAAAAATGTTGTACAAAATAAAATGTCTCTTTGTTTTTGCACTTTGGCCAAGCGAATCCAACAAAACACATAAATCTTAGCATATGTGCATTAAATTGCTTGCCCACTCCAAAGATCTGCCAAAATCAAATATATACATTTATATATATACTTTTATATTTATTTAATGTTTAGTTATCCAGAATGTACTTCAATTACCTCAACTTTTAAAAGCACTTGAATTTTCAATTGTTTTTCTATGGCCACTTTCATGAGTTTAGCTTAATTCACACCTTTTCTTTCAGCTTGGTTTAGAGCCGTCTGTGTCTGCCTCTGTTTCTCTGGTTCCTGCCAAAAGCTGTCGACAAACTTAATGACCTGAAAACTTTTCGATAATGTGTGTGTGTGTAGGAGTGTGTGTGGAGTAGTGTGTGCACGCCTGCGGAAATTATCAACTCGTCGCACTTCACACAAAGTAAATTCCCAAAAAACTGAATAGAAGCTAATTTCCAGGAAGGCGATTAGAAAGCGACCAATTTAACTGTGGCAGCAAAAACAAAAGGATTTCCGCTTGCTAAACGCTTGACAGAAAAAGGCGCCAGCGATAAGAGTTGACGGAGAGTGAATTTAGAACAGGGATTATGCATTTAGCAAATACTGAGAATGTTTAAAGTTAATGTGAATTATCAAAAGTAGTTAGTGTAGGGATAGGGGTTAGTAAGATTTTGGGCTGTAGATTAACAAACTTGCATAAGAGGCAGAATTTGTTGTTAATTAGTTCTTAGTCATATAAAATTGCTTAAGATTAGTTTGGCAAATTTTTAAAATAAATCTTTAGCTATATATTAATTTTTGAATATTTAAATAAATTTTTTTTAAATATTTTATGCATCTAACATTTTTATTCAAAAACAATATTTTATATCGTGACATTTTTATATATTTTCATAATTTCATAGATTTATTTTTTTATAATTTTATAACTTTATATTTTTATATTTTTCAATATATATTTTTAAATATTTTTATATTTTAAACAATTTAATTTAATGTTTATATATTTTAAAATTCGTATATTATTATACAGGTATATTTTTATAAATTTTAATAATTTTATATTATTTAAAAATATTTTTTATATTATTATATTTTATATATTTTTTAATTCAATTCAAAATATTGCTCACCACCAATTTTCCTATTTATACAAGCTATAAAAATATATGTTTTTTCTGTGGCATTTCAAGTTTCATTCTTTCGCCACAAAACCCACTCAAAATGATTTCACAGTTGTTTTTCTGTTGGCCCCTTTGTAGTGCTGCTGCTGCTGTCCGGCAATTTGGCCAACCAAGTGAAAGCCACGTGACTAACATAAGCAAATACAGTTATAGCCAAGGCAGTAGCCACTGCTCGAGTGCTCGAGCCATGTTTTGTTTGGCAAAAATCAAGATGTGTGCAGCATCCAAGCAGCCACAAAAAACCCCTTTAGTTGCAGCCCAGTTAAGAGCGGGAACAGCTCGTTGCCAGCGAACGTAGTGGCTGTTACTCAAGCCCAAAAAAAAATTTGTTGGAATCGTATGTTTATCTTTGGCGTGGCCTTTGTCTAGCTGAAGTGGCGCTCCGAGTGTGAGTGTGTGTTTTGATCCTTTTTGCGCTGTTTTTGGGCTATAAATAAACGTTTAGCTGGTGCGGAAGCAATGGCGACAGCAACAGCGCAGCAGTCTGTAATACAGGCAGCACAACAGGGGCGAGTGGCTGAGGGGGTGAGGGAGGCAGGTGTGTGGCAGGGGCACGCTTGTTTGTCTAGCGGCAGCACGTGCTGCTGCGGGCTGCGGTCAACACATGGGCGTGTTCTTGCACTGCTCGCCTGTTAACTAACTCCCATTAATAGCCACATAATCGAGGCTCAATTAACACTGTCAGCCCGCCTCTCGTCGCAGCCCCCTCGCTGGCTACATTGTGGGTTTTATTTAACATGCATTTATTAGAAATTTATTAGCGCATTGAAATTTTTTACTCTCATGCAATTGCATACAATTTTTACACTGGCGCCACTCGATTTCATAACTCACACAAAGTATCCGCGTGCTGGCGCGCTGAAGGGCACGAAGTCAACCTCCACACTTACCCTGATTGGCATCGGTTGCTGCCGCTGCGAACCTGTTGACCATTTGCATTTCATTAAGTTTTTGGTTGCTCCTTTGTAAGCATTTTACTGCCTCATTTAAATTCTAATTTTATGTCAGCGTTTATGCTTTTGTCGAAAGGCAAAGACATACATATATACATACATATATATACTTACACTCACACACACTCTTACACTTGTATTGCTTTATAAAGTTCATCTATCTATTTTTATAGATTCTTGTGTGCGGATTTTCCGCCATGCATATTCGAGTATATTCATAATTGTCAAATACAAAAACTACTTAAGATTGTCATTGAGATAGAGCTCTTACTTAACTCATTTGCTTGGCTGCCAAATGCACAATGTAATCCAATCTCGGTCTACTTGCGCTGAGGTAGTTAATGTCTCTGTTCATTGACTATTTAATGGTTGTAAAAATATTTTGGCATTCGCGATGAATCTGCAGTCCCAAATCTGAAATTGAAAATCTTAAGTAAATAAATCTAAAAATTTATAGATTAAAAAACGAAACACAAATAAAATATATCTAAATATTTATCAACTAAAGATCCAAAAAATACAAATCCTATATTTATTTGTTTATAAATTATAAACTAAAAATAAAAATATATAAAAATTGTAAAACTAAAAATCCAAAAACCAAAAATTCTAAAATCTAATGCTCTACAATTAAATAAATTTAAAAATTAATTATTTTATTATTCATTAATTAATAAAAAAATTAAAGTTTTGAAATACATATAAAAATTTAAGTCTAGAATTTAGTATGTAAAGTTTTTATTAAAATATAAAATATAAAAATAGGAGACTACTATGTTTAATAATAAAAATAAAATAAAAATAAATAAATATAAATAATACAAAATAAATAAAATAATAATAATGTGAAAATTTTAAAATTAGAAAATTCAAATCTAAAATTTAAATTCTAAAATATGACGAAAAATCGAAAAATAAAATCGAAAATATAAAATGTAAGTCTAAATATTTCATTTTAAAATTTTAAGCAAAAATCAGAAAAAGTCATAAAATAATAAAATTGAAATTAAAAAAAAACTTTAAAAATCTGTAAAAATAATAAATGTGAAATGAAAGAGTATTAAAACTATTTATATGCCACATTTAGCATGTTTTGACCTTTCCATTTATTTACAATGTATTTTATAGATGATATAGAGAAGATATATAAAACTTTTTAGGAGCAAAACGTGTCTTAATTGTTTATCGTTTTGGTTTATTGCAACATTATTTAAAGACTCTGGCCAGTTGCTGACGTTAAAAAGAAATCCAGTGCGCCTCCCCTGGCCGGCAGATGCTGTCGTAAATCTTCTATGGCCAGCCAAAGTCTTTTGGGCGGGTAAAAAAGTGAGCTGCACATGTGAAAAGCAAAATTCAGAAAATTTAGTTTTTCTTTGCGCAAAGAAATGAGAAGAGGAAAACGCCGAAAGCAGAGAGCGAAGAGAGCAGAACGCAGCATGAGAACCGAACATGCAGCAGAGCACGACGCGACGCGACGCGACGCGGCTGCGGCCGAAGCCAGACGATGGGCAAACGAGCTGCAGGTGCCGTGGGAGGGGCGGGCGAGTTCGCTTGGAGCGCAGCCAGTTGAAATTGCAGGCGACAAAGGCGCAGCATGAATGTGGGGATGGACGGCGGGCAGGCGATACGGTGTCTGTGGTAGGCGGCGACGATGACGACACAAAAAGGCAGCAGCGACGGCAACGACAACGACAACGTCGACAACAGCAACGACTGCTGCCGGCTGAGGGCTGCTGTCGCTGCTGCCTGGCTGCTGCTGGCTGACTGCGAGCAGTCGTCAGTCAGTTGGCCAAGAAACTGGTAGCGTCGGTGTTGTGAGCCAACAAAAGGCTGGCAGCTGGCAGCTGGGCAGCTGGCACCGTCACCGGCTCTGCCACTGCCACGAATGTTGTGTGTGTGTGGCCATAGGGCACGGGGCAGTGCCGTTTGGATTGGCTTTGGCTTTGACTTTTGAGCGACGCGTAGCCAGCCAAGAAAAGTGGCCAGCCAACCAGTCAGTCAGCCAGCCAGCCAGCCAGCCAGCGAGCCAGCCAGCCAACAACAGCAATTACTGGCCAAGAGGTGGTGATGGTAAAGGTCCAAGATGATGAGAACGCGCCAAAAGCCGTTGCCAAAGCAGCGCAGGATGACAGTGAAGGAATATATATTTTTTTGGCCGCAAACGCAGTTTGATTAGCCAAGTCAAACAGTGGTTTGACCCTGGCCAAGATCGCCGCAATGGACGCCAATTGACAGCCAGGCAGCCAGGCACACACTCGCACACCTCATACTCACACACATGCACACACACATGGATTGGTGCAGTGGTGCAGTGGAGCAGCAGCAACAACAGCAGCGGCCGCTTCGCAGGATACGTTCGTCTCGATTATACAGCTAATAAAAAAACAATAACAACAAAAACAAACTAAAAATGTGTCGCACCGCAACAACAAGAACAAAACGCGCTGTGCTATATACGTGTGTGTGTGCGTGTGTGTTTGTGTATGTGCGTGTGAACCGTTTAAGCTGACCAACGTGCGCCGTCAACTTTGTGGCCAGTGCCAAAAACCGAGGTGCGCCAATGGAGCAACTGGCGTGAAGCCCAGAACCAGCAACAACAACAGCAACAACAGCAACAACAAGCTCTGCTTTAGCTGGCCGCTAATGATTTGCGATGTCAGCAAAGGAAATTGGCGCAAAGCAAACGCGTGCGAAACCTCAAAGGATGCGCATCACGCGCCGAGGTAGCTAACGAATATCAAGCATACGCCGCGTGCAACAAAACTCAAACACATATATAAAAATTATTCAATACTCAACTCTTAAGTAGTGATTAGTGCTTAACCTTATAAACGATATTACAAATACTAAACACTAAAACTAAACAGTAGCAAACGTAGTCTTCTTCTAAGCCACTTACAAGCAACTATGATATAACCCCAAACACAATTATCTAAACATTAGTGCAATATCTATACACATATAATTGATCACATACTTATATATGTATATGTATATGTATATATATACATACACAGTTATATTGGTACGAACTGATAGCACTCGTAGTCAATTGAAATGCTATAAAAAATAAAAAGTTATCTGCGTTGGTTTTGTGCATCACTGCGAAGGGATTCGTTCGAAGGAGCAGGAGGAGCAGCAGGAGAGTAACTGAACTGTTTATAGAGTGCCAAAATGGTAAGTGTAAACGGCGAATGAAAGTGGGGTTTTTAGACTAGTATTTAATATTATATATATATATTTAATATTATATATATATAATTTTATATATATTTAATATTATATATAATTTTTGAATATTTGTATCATAAATATATATTTAGATATTTATAACACAATGAAATGATATAGCAGTGCATGCTTTATGCTCCATTTAACATTAAGAATTCCATTTTTAATTTATATGTAAACAGCAACAACGACTCTGGCGATAAATAGATAGACGGTCTTGTCTATAGATACTATTTCTGTTTCTCGCTTTCCGCTGCATGTTAAATATATTTCAGAAAATCCCTTTAATCCTGAATTCCTTTCTTTTTTCCCACCTTTCTTTTTTTTTATATTATATTGAATATTCCATATGAAATTAAAATTATCAATTAATTGATTTGCTAAAGATACGGTAAGCGCTATGTGTCCTTAAAAACTTGTGCTATATTTTGATTCCTGAATTTAAGCAAAATTGCCTATATATTAGGCTAAATTATATACAATTTCTGCGTAAACTTTCCTCATCATTAATTAAGCTGAACCAATTTTTTTTTCGTTTTTAGACAATTTTTCTAAGAACTTTTACAGAAATACTTAAAAGAATGGGAGAGCTCGATCCTTACAAATTTTATTGATTCATCTATATAATTTCTTATAAATTAAATAAATTAATAAGCTATACAATTTCTTATAAATTAAATTAGCTTGTTTTAATATAATTTCAATAAGCAATTATTTATTATTTATATAATTTTGAATTGGTACAACTAATATTTAGTGAACTGATCAACTATATAAAGTTTTTGAATTTAAATAAATATGCTTTATTCTTTAATATTTTTTTTAAATAAAATTATATTCAAGTAAAAATATTGCTATAACTTCAGCAATTTATATTTAAATAGAATATAATTTGATTCATTTTCATAAATATTTTATTATATTTATTGTTATTGATTCTCTATCACATAGCCACCTTCATGCTCGCAGCTGTCACCACAACAAGATCAGCTCACGAATGTATCGCTTTAGAGCACCACTTCGGCCCCACTCTTCACTCTCCCATTTAAGCCAAGTTGGCAAAGGCAAAAGCCAACAGTCTGGCGCCACATAAATAAGCAAAATGCAGCACAAAATGACATGTTAAATGCGTCATATGGCAAGGGGGGCTTACGTCGGTTGGGGTAGGCGTAAGAGTTACGCTTAAGACATACAATTTATAGGCTCTGCAAAAATGGTAAAGCACATGGCACGCCCCCCAAACACCGCCCCAGTCGACGCTCAAGGCCGCAACTTGTGCTTTATTGGGGGTTCTTAACTGGCGAGCATTAGACACAGATTTCACCCTTGCCCAACAGCTACACTTATCCGATGCGGCGCTGGTTCAGTGCACAGACGCCGCCCGACGAGTGCACAGACATAAAAAATATTATATATGGTCCAGAACCAGAACAAGTGCCTCCCGAGTGTAACCCTAGGCCGAATGAGACTTCACGTGAAAGTCATTAATTTATGGTCAGCGTTCGACAAAGGAAACATCTAAAGAGTAAATCAAATGCAGACCAATTAATATTTTTAAATACTCGAACATGCGCTTGTTTTTCAATTTTTAATGTTTGAATTTATGAGCGCAACTGCGGATCACTTTCAATTAGAATCATGCTGAAAAACGTGTACATGTCTCAGATACCCTATAAGTGCCAGAAGTGGGGGGTTTGTGTGACTATAGAGTAAAGACTGAAGGTGCAGAGGGTATATATAAATAGAAGATGAAAACTTTAGTTATCGAAAGTATTATTGAAAATGTTATGTTATCTCATGTTGGCTGACATTTTCAAAACTATAAACAATTAAAAAAAAATGTATAAAAATTTAAATATTATTTAAATAAAAAGCGATCAGCATCTATCGAAGGTGACAGACATAAGTCCATACTATACCATTAATTATATTTTAGCTGCAGTTATAGTTAAAGTAATTTCCTTAAAACTTATGTATTCAACTTCGATCTTAGCTCTCTGCACACCTTAAGGTATCTGCCCGTCGAGCATTCCCCATCTCGACTCCCATTCTGTTGTCTCGAAATTTCCGAGCCATTAAAGCAATTAACAACAGCGGACTGCACTCAGTAAATTAGCTCAAAGGAGCTGCCGGGACTCTAAAAGTTCCTCAAAACTAACACGAAATTTAATTGTGCGCGCGGTATGCAAAAAGGACATCGCCAGGACACGGGCAGGAGCTTTGGCCGTTCGTTTCTTAATGCTGGCGCATTAATTTTCGATTTTTTTTCACAATTTTTTCGCTCTTTCTGGCAATAGTTGAACGTATTTTTTTGCTAGCAGTTGGCATTCGCTGAAAAGGAATTTGTTGACACCAACAATGTTTCGGACATCCTGGCAAATAATTCTTGGCCGCGTCTGCACCCACCCAACATTAGCCGGAAATTGGCAACTAAGCCAAGCAGCGAGCGCATTGTGTCCTTTCCTCTTGACTGCCTGCATATGTTTGCCTTGCAGTCTTCGGCCAGCAGGCAAACAATGGCTGCTGGTCAGCCCCGGCCAGAGTTCGCACTTCCTTTTGCCAGTCCTTATCATTCAAGGCAGAGAAGCGGAGCAGAGATACTGGCCCGTTTACATTTGGGCACGTTTCAATGAACGGCTTCAAGATTTATGGCCCGCATTGATTTTATTGATGGCAGCCGGTCGCATTTTTAAATAAATCGAAGGCAACGCGCGACGACAAGCAATTAAAACTAATTGAATCGCCCAAAAGAAAAAAAAAGAGAAAAGCGAATGCCTCAAAGAACATGCAATGTGACAAATAGTTGCAAATAAACGACTCGTCTGCGAATGGGCAGCTAAACACAACTAAAGCGCACTTCGCGTGCTCAGGCATGAGGAATGTGAAATTGTGTATATGACCGCGAACGGGTTGAATTGGCAAAGCTTAAGGGGTGCAAGTAATCAAGAGTTGGGTATCTTCCTGAAGAAAGCTAAGCAATATAAGTTGTACATAAATAATGTAATGTTTTCATTGATTTGAGAGAGATAGGAATAGATACAGAGAGACGTTATCCTCCTTCAATTGATCGTAGCTATGGAAGGTGCTGGTTACATCTCTTTACCTTTAACTTCGGGAAGTTGAACAAGCTTCAAGCAAAGAAGATTATTGATAGTTCTATGTGAGAAGATAATAGATATATATATATATGATAAACAAATGCATTATACATGTATGATCTGTATCTACATAAAATAACTACCGATCGCTCAAAGCCGTTCCCATTTCTTTACAATCAAATGAACACTTAAAGCTTCTCATTGCTTTTGACTGATATTCAATTGCCGCTGCCCCATCAGCATCGTCGTCAAAGCCGCCAAGTGCCATTCGCATTGTCTGTTGAAATTATGTTTTGGGTGCAAAAGTCAGTTGCCATAATTTTCGTTGGCGTAGACATGGCGAATAAAGCAAACAAACAAATAAATCGCCAAATTATTATTTGGTCCTGTGCCTCCTGTCTCCCGTCTGTAGTCTCCTTTAGTCCTCGGCCTGCTCGCCCGAAATAATTTTTATGCGGCGCTTGAGCAAAACTTTGTCTGCTGCGCTGCCATTGTCCAGTCATAATGATTTACTCGATTTGCATATTTTTGCACTTAGAAAAATGCACAAACGATTTTTCATTTTCTTGAAAACTTATTAGTGCGGCGCGGCGAGCCTTTGATGACCGAAAAGGGAAGTTGACTTTGGCTTTTTTCAAAAATATATTTCTCGATTCATATAATGATGATGCCCGGCCTGGTCTGGCCTGGCCTGGCCTGTTCCATCTATTTGTTATTCATGAGTTCGGTGGCTGCCCGGGCGTATACATAATTTGAGGCGAACATTGCGTATACGCCCTGGCGTCGCATTCTGTCCGCAATGTGCCGCGCCTACAAGTCTGCTGCAGCAAATTTCTTGGTAGAGCTCCAAGACATTCTCGCTTCCTGCTCAGCACATTTGGCACACATCTCGCCAGTAACTGGAAGACAGCAACAAAACATAAACATAGACGCAACTGCGTCTGGCTGCCAACTTGGCAGCAGCAGCAGCAGCGGCAGCAACGCATCCTGTGTCTGTGTGTGTGTTGTGTGTGGAATGCGAGAGGCTCGCGTCGAGTTGGCCGCTGGCCACTGTTGGGCGGGAGGCGCCACTTGGCACTCTCATTATGATTTTAATTGCTGACACACACACACACACACACACACACAGCTGGCGCTTTTTTGACGAGTTGCCCAGTTTGACAACGTCATCAGTTGTTGTTGTGCCTGATCGTTTATTGGCCAACAGCATTTGGCTCTGGCAACAGGTTTCCAATTATCATGATTATGATAATATAAATAAATATATACATAAATATATATATATATATATATATATATATATATATATATATATATATATATATATATATATATATATATATATGTAATGACGCTTTGATTGGCTCGACCTTGACCGACAGAAAATTGGCCATCGTCAACGACTTGTAAAATTTATTGGCCAATATTCAGGCAAATTTTATGCTTTTGGCTCACTGTCTGCTGCCCGTTGCCCGCTGCCCGCCTTTTTGGCAGCAGTTAATATTTAAGTTTTGTTTGCCAATTTCCTCAGATTTTGCTGTTTGTTGTTGTTTTTATTGTTTTTCGCATTTGTTTATTTGTTTTGATTGACATTCGCTCGCCTCAGTTGTTGACGCGTCGTCGTTGGCGAAAGTTGCCGTGCCGCACAAAATTCCCTTAGCCTAACTGGAGATAAACCTCTTCTAGCCTGTGTCCTCTCTAGCCCATACAGCTGCTGCAAGAACAAACAACTTTTGCTGGGCATATAGACAATTTGTTCTTCCTTTTGCTCTTGCTTTTGTTTTTCTTGTTCGTTTAGTTTCGCGAAAAATGTCTGCAAAAACTAATTAAAATTTTGAAGATAATGCTTAAGTGCTCTGAGTGCATTTGTATTTAATGTGTACTAATTAATACGATTAATCACATTCTTAAAACTGCCTAAAAATAGTTTTGTGTTCTCTGTAATTAAATGGCGAACCTGTTAGAATAAACCACAAAATTTTATATTGGCTGTAGTTAATTATATCTATTTTATCTGTAACTAAATTGAACATTTTTCTATCATATTTTTTAATCAGGAGATCAATAATAAATTATTTAGAGTTTATTTATTAAAAAAAAAAAACTTTTTCTAAGTATCTTAGTTTAACTTAATAAAATATTCATTTTTTTATTTTTATATTTTTTTTAATATTTTCAATTGGAAATATAAATTTATATTTTACTTTACTTTTAATTATTTTTTAATGTCAGCTAAAATATCTCTTTTTTATTAAGAAAAAAAATATTTATAAAGAAATTTAATATATATTGAATATATAAAATTGTCAAAAATTTCAGTATATTATTTAGCACTTATTATAGTATATATGAAATCCATGCTATAGTATAGTTATCGTTCAATTGTAAGACCTTCAAATCGACAAGTCTTGCTCAACTTTTGGCAACACTAGATAAACAATTATTCACGTACTAAACTTGTCTTTTGAACTAATTTAATAATGATACCAAAGCAATTAATTAAATATAATTAATTTGCTTAGCTAAACATATACATATATGTATGTCTATACTCGCTTGTACATGGCTTTCTTTTTGGTATCTATTTAATGAACAACTCTCGTATTTTCAAGTGACAGCTTCTGTCTTACTGCATCGCATTGGCATCTTCAAGGTATACGTGCGAAATGAGAAAAAATCTAATTAAAACTAAGAAAAACTAGCACTAATTACAATTTGTGCCGCCGTCGCTGTAGCCGCCGCTGTCGCCCTATAGACAGCATACATAGGATCGAGGAAAAAAAAAATTTAGAAAAATAAAATAAAAACCAAACTACAAAATGATGAAGCACTGAAATAGATTAGGCGAAAATATACAAACAGACAACTGTACGCTGGCTCTAACTGTATAATCGCAGTCTCTACATCTCTATATGTAGCTATGTATATATAGATCTGTGTCTGTATCTGTGACCGTTTCTCTATGTGAGATACGAAAATAGAAGCGACGGCGACGATAGTCGCGCGTTTTCAACGCGTCTTTGCCCGCGTCAATTGCGCGTCATCGCCTGCCGCGCCGCGCTGTATTGCGGCGTGGCTCGCCTTGTGGATAGATCGTCGGACGGTATATAGCATCAGGAGCGGTCCAAATACTATTTATATAGATAAGATATATTGGGTATATACCACTTATGTGGTATATAAGGGCCTTCTGGCGACAGTTCTGCGCAATTTTCTTTTTGGTTTCTACTCGATTTTTTGTGCTTTTTGGTCTGTGCCTTTCGCTTGTCGATCTTCGGAACCCGTCAAGTGTGGCCGAAAATAGCAAGGTAAATGTGAAATCTACAAACAAATAAGAAAATCGAAAATCGACCAAAATACATAAAAGTAAAACAAAGAGCACAGAAAATCACCCAAGAAAATTGGGAAAACAAAAAATCCGCTTTCAGCTGCCGAGCAAAATAAATAAAAGCAAATTCGCAGCGACGAAAAATAGTTGAAAAAATATACAAAAATCCAAATTTGTTTAAAACGTCAAAGAATGGGGCACTTTTTGCGTCGTCCGTGAAACATGCTATATAGATCACGCTATAGAGCCCAAGCGACTTATATATAACATTTAGCGAGATATATACATAAGAAAAATATGCGAAATGTGCGGTATTTTATTAAATAAAATTGTCTGGCTTTTAATAAAAATTATCAAATGCTAGATTAATGCAAAACAAATGTTTTTACATTTTTTATGACCTCATGAATTTTTCAAATATAAAAGGAAACAATATATTTTGAGTTTTTTTTTTCTATAATTAGAAATTATTTTTATTACGTTATATTCTCTAGCTACTTAAATTATTTATTACAAATTGTATTTTATTACGTTATATCATCTAACTACTAAAACAGTTTATATTGCCAGTAAAAAATTTAGAATATAATAAAAAAAATTCTTAGTGTAATTTTTAGATTTATAAAATGTATTACTTAAAGTATATTTGGTATATTAAATATTTATTATAATTAAAAGCGCTAAAAAGCTTTCGTAAACAAGAATTTATTAATTAAGTTAAATTGTATGTGCCTTAATAGTGTAAAAGTTTGAAAGTATAAGAAGCAAAGAGTTCATTTCAAAATTACAAAATTTGTTTGATTTAAGGCGAGATAATATTTTAAAATTCCGCTTAAGTTGCAAATTATACAACAGTTTACTTCAAGTACATGAGCAGCTCGTATTGCCATCTTTTGGATTAAGTAAAGATTTTAAGATAAAACGTTTACAAATATATTTTATACACATATAGTAATACTCTCCAAAAGTTGATTTATTTTCTCATATTTTCTCAAAGCTCTAAAACCTCGTAGAGTTAAGTAAGCTTCACCTTCTCATTACCTCATTGAATTCACAAAGTATCATGGGCTTTCATCAATCTAATCTACTTTTAAATCTACTAATACAATTCTTCTATTAACAAATGTTCACACCTGATGTCGGGCATCGGCTGTTTCCTTTGTGTCTTGTCTTACATAATGCCCGACAGAGCGACCGCCCAGCTAGCAAATTTGTCTGTCATATCTGACACGCTGCTATTTTTAGTCAAGCACTTTGCCTGCGCACAGTCTTTGCCTGTGCACAGTGCAGTCTGTTAAATGTTAGTTAGCTACTATATTAAATAATAATCGATCGTAAATCACAGGACGACACAGCTGAGCAGATGTTCAAATGGCAATTAGGACTAAGTGTTGCCAGAGTCAATAAATCAGATATAATTACGAAGATGCTGGCAGTGGGCGTGGGAGAGGTTGGAGGGCTGGAATTGCTTTGGATATCTTGTGGTCTCAATTGGCAGCTGTTCAATAGCCCAGTTCCCAGTTGCGACTCGTCATCAGCCCTGACCTCAGTTAACTAACCAAGCGAAGTCATTAAGTGTGCGTGTGCGAGTGTGTGTGTGTGTGGGGGGAAGCCAAGATCGTCGGCCCAGTATTTGCTGGCAGACAGTTTGTCTGCTCATCCAGAAACTTATTGGCAAAACTCCATGATCATAAATTATGCAGTCGAAATTTGTTTACGCGCCAACGCGGCAGGTGGCGCTTTAATTACACTATAGAGGCATTTCGTATATATGTGTATGTGTGTGTGTGTGTGTGTGTGTGTGTGTGCTTGGGGAAATCCCAGGACGGCTGCCAAGATTCCTCAGCACGCAGCAGCAGCATTACGCAACAACAGAACTTGAGAGTGAAAAAAGTTCATTGCCATTGAGATTCTTTGGAAGCGAGCGTGAGAAAATCTTGCGAGATTTTGGCAAGCTACCATCTTGGCAAGCGCCCATTCCCATCGCTGCGTATTGGCCTGCGAGATCCCCATTCCTCGACCCCCACTATTGTCGCCCCTTGCCAAGCCAGTCGAGGGCTGAGCAGTCCAAAAGCCGTGACGTATTCGAAGCAAACTACAAGCATCTCAAAATATCAATCTATACTTAGCTTGGGTATATATTATAGTTATATTAACTAACTATTCTGTAAAGGAAGTGTAGCTTAATATATTGTTTAAATATTTAATATACTATTTAAATCGTATGACTGAAAGTTCTTGACTATTTCCCTTTCTGATGAAGGCATATACTGATAGGATACCTATATAATGGTATATAAGCAGCTTACGATAAGAAATATGAACAAATTTAAAGATGTAGTATTAGGGCTCGATTTGAAGCTTTGTTTCTATTGATGTCCTTATTAACATATCCTTTTTCCAAACTATTTTATTCTAAGATTTTGAAGTCCTTTAAAACTTTTCATTTCCAAAATTTTTAAGAATTTCTCTATATATGTATAATATTTTTTTAAAATATTTAATTATAATATATGATATACGAATGCATAAAAGAATATATATATATATATATATATATTTATTTTACATATATTATATAAATATATATATTCATCTCCTTCTATCAAATGAAGCCCTTTGCTTGCATATAAACATGTCCATAGCCCTCTGCTATACATTAGCTACACTGACTCATTCTCTCTTTCTCTGTCTATCATTGCAGCAGCGCGTTAAAGGAGCCTCGTTGACCAATTGGCGTCCACGGCCGCTGCAGCTAGTCCTCGGTCTGACCAGCCAATGGCAGCGCAGCGGTTGAGAGCTCAAGTCGGCGGCAGGCAGCGTAATGCACTTGGCAAACGTTCAAAGCGGACAGCAAGTGGCACACACACACACATACACACACACACATGCAGACACACCACTGCACACACACTCGCACACAGGCACACAGAGAAAGAGAGCTGGACGATTGCTGGGCTCACACGCGCATGAGGAAACGTTGATAATAAATCACGCATACGCCTGTTGGCACAGCAAGAACTATGCTCCCTATCGCTGCGCTCGTGTGTGTGTCCCTGTGTGTGTGAGTGTGTCTCAGCGCGTGTGTGTTTGTGTTTGTGTGTTAAGACTTGCTCAGGCAGTTGGCCAACTGCAGTGCGCTGCTCGTCTTTAGCCCGGCTCAAGCGAACGTGGGCCGCAAGACAATTGCACGAACGACGCCTCCTTTGCAGGCGACGCATTGGCCGGACGAACGACCAATCGGAGCGCAGCTCGTGCGCAACGCCCTGGGACAAGCAGACCTCGGCGCCAACTGACACAGCAGAGATGCCCGCAACCCAACGCCCAGTGACATTTTGTATATATAATTTTTGTTTTTGATTTTAGTTTTTATTCCATAAGCCACATGCCCAAAGCCTTGTCCCACGCAACAACATCCAGCGTGGGCTTCTATATGAATATATATTTAACACGATATATGATATGTAGATGATTATTACTTAAGAACTTCACTAATATGATGATTGCAGAATGCGTAAGAAAAGAAAGATAAATAAAAAGTTGTAAAGCTTCCGAGCGGCACGCAAAAAAAAAGAAAAAAAAAGTTTTTATTGATACTGTCTTATACGGTTTATACTACATATTTTACATCGATCTGCCAGTTCTTACGGCTGCCGCGTAACGTGCACGCCGCCAATTCAAGTTCTTGAGCATCAAGAACATCTGCGTGATAAACACGGCCGCATTGACTGCGTGCAGGCCGTAGCTCTTGGGTCTGGTGGCCAGGGCGTATCGCGACCAGATCAGGCCGCTGGCAGCCAAGGAACTCGTTTGATTCAGGGAGATATTTTGAGCTGGGCGATGGAAGACGTCAGCAAGTCCAGTTGCTACGAGTAGCTGGAGAGCAAAGCAATCTAAAGAGAGGAGAGAGGAATTGATGCGATCTGAGCAACTCACCCACTTGCCGAAAGGGCCACAGAAGAGAGCAGTCTTTGGACCTGAGTGTCGAATAACAGTTAAATCGAAAGCTCTTAATGATTTTGTTCTTAGCTCACCTGCTGGCGACTCCCACACAAGGCGTGCCCCGCGGGGCACACAGCGTCCAGCTGTATGAATCAGGCCATCATATAGAAAGGAAAGAGTTCCCATTCCTCGAGACATACCCAACGATATATGTATATATATAAATATAAATATATTTATAATTTTGAAAATGGCCTACGAAATGTTTCGTTTAGCCTTTAGGCTTGGAATGAGAATGTATATGTAGCAAAATTAGCTATAGTATAGTTACAGCTTTGACAGTTGCTCGACATTTAAAATCAATATTTTCTTGATCTTGGGGCTTGATCGTAAAGCCATGTGAACGGGGGAGATTGCTCGCCTCAATTTATTCGTATACCGCACAAATGTTATTTGTTAATTTATTTAATGTCGAGCATTATAAAAAATTAAAATTGATATCACTTTCGTGAGCTGTCATGGAAGCGGAGAATCGAGCGTGGATGTTGGTAGACAACTTGTTTGTTGTCGTTCTTCCATTTCAAGTGCTTGGCAATTAAAAAACCTTGGGTCAAAAATACTACCATGTTAACAGCGAACAAGCTTAAATTTTTGGGCGTGATAACAAATGAATAACGGGACCAAATTAGCCCCGTTAAGGCGAGCACTCCCGACTGATTGAGGGACACATTTTGGGGTGGGCGTTTAACGAGATCACCAATTCCAGCCAATACCAAGCTCTAAATAAGTTATAAAAGAATGCTCATAATTTACGCAGATTTATATGATTTGATGCTCACTCACCCATTTACCAATCGGTGCCCAGAAGAAAACTGTTTTGGGACCTACTTCGGACTCCCAGATTGGCCTTATGGACTGCGGCACTACTTTATCAACGGAGTTGATAATGACATTATAAAGTTTCGAAAGTGGGCCTTTTCCTTTTGACATATCGATATCAATTATATAGGCATATATCTTTATATGTGTATATAAAGATATATGTTTAATTTACACTCAGATAAATTATTACTTTGAATTTTGATACAAAAAAAAAAACATGTGATCTGTTGAACACCTAACCCCAATTAGAAGTTTTATATAATTGAATACTAATACAAAGACTACTAGTTGACAAATTTTAAGAAAAATAAATTGTCGAAATTCAAAACAAATTTCAATCGCAAACTTTCGCGCCGAAACACGCACAACCGAGCAAACTGAGCAAATTGCGTTGGTGGTAAGAAAGTATTTCTACGTATGGTCACTCTGAGCTTGAAACAGCTGTTTGTGCGCGCAACGTGTGAATGGCAAAAGGCATTTTGCAATTAAAAATAATTTGTAAAGTTGAGAAGTTGCATAGTGTTCCTTAAATATAAGCTATAATTTTCAGTATAAGGCAATACTTAAATACAGCTGCGACAACTAACTTTTCTGCTGATTTAAAACATGGATTCATTTCGGGAAAGAAGTAAAATGTTGAATCCAAGAAGACTAAAGCGGATGCCAATTAATTTGCGCAAGAAAGCAATTAGAGAGGCACGAAATGTGGCTGGAATGCAGCAGCGAACACCACGTCGAAGAAGGCTACGAAAATCAAGATCTACTCCATCCCGCTTACAAAACGAATTTGAGCGCGCCGAGCACAATGCCATGCTTTCTGCCAGCTCACAGGAGTTGCAACAGATTCTGTCGGAGTTTGAGGAGCTGGCGGATGTGCCCTACGATGCAACGCCGGCTGAACTGTTGGGTCTGGTATGTGAATTCCCTTACAACATGAGCACTAGCATTCTCAGAGACCAATCTCCTCTGACGTCACAGTATTTGCGCACTTTTTAGCGCCACCTCTCTGCGCCTGCTCGATCGGCAACTCAATTAGCATGCTTCGTCACTTTGACCTACTCCGGTAGCAGCTGCTAATTGATGGCCAGAATCATAAATGTTATGGCAGCTGATGCCGTTAAATGCTGCCGTTAACTGTAATACATATATATTTCATAATTTCAGATTGCCCAGGCCGAGAATCGTGCCACAACGATCTACGTGCAACGCGACGGCCTCAGCACCCTCAAGATCATGGTGAGTTTTTATTTGTTTAAAAAGAAATTCACCTTTCCATTAACCTCACAGCTGTTTGCACCCGTTTGCCATTCAATTGACTATTTACATATGTATTTAGGTGTGTGTAAGTGTGTGTGTGGTCATTGATGTGCGTATCGATCAATTTGATTAATTTCCAATTCGTCCAAAGTTCTTTTAACATTTTCGCTTTCTATGTACACAGTATTTTTTTGTCAAGCAGCCGAGAATAGAGAATTGGAGCAAGGAAAATTTAAATAAAATAAATAAAATCATCATCAAGATTATCTTATGACCATCAGCAGGTATAACGGTATAATTTGAAAAATATTCAAAACTTTCCCACACATTATAGGAGATTTAATAATCGTTTCTTAACTGTATTTTGAATCAAATTGAATTTATTTACATTTTAATTTTGTAATATTATATTATATTATTTTTTAATTCATTATTTATTATTATTATATGTACTTAATTTTTTTTAAATTTTGTTATCAATTTAACAACAATTTTAAAATCCTTTAAAATTATTTAGCTGTCCCGATCTCTATATTGAAAATTCACATCTAAAATATTTAGTTTCCTAATTGTTTACAAATGCAACTCTTAGATTTCATGCGCTCTTAAGCCGTAGCATGCAATGCAAACACATACATACTCAAATATGCTAAAAAGTTCTATTCGCTTATTTCTCACTCACTCTCTCTCCGCATTCTTTTTGCATTTCAGCTCCATCAGCGCTCTCCGACTGTTGCCCAACTGAAAAAGGCAATCGCCGCAATCTCGTGCGCTCAGCTGAAACGAAGACAACGCGAGCGACGTCGGGTAGCAGACGAAGACGACGCTGGCCGTGCCGAAGACGGCAACCGACAACAGGTTGTGGGATCCGCTGGAGCTAAAGTTTCGCCTCGCTCCAGCGGCGAGTTAGTCAATTCGGCGCTGCGCAACGGGCACGAACATCGCGCGCTTATCTCTTGGCGTTTTCTATGGCGCTGCTTTGCACTGTTCAACGTGGATACCAATCAGCCGATCGATGACAACGTTGACAACGGACGCGCGACTCTAACGGCACTGGGCATTGAGAACGGGGCCAATTTGAAGTTTGTGCATCGCGTTAAGTATTTCGGTCGCAGGCGGCAAAGCTAAGAACGCAAACACTAACATAAAACATAAAGAAGGCAAATTCGTAAACTCATCCAATGAAAAACAGCCTGAACCTTGTCGAAACCACAGCCATTCGAGATAATGGAACATAATGCAATACAACTATTTGGCATTTTGCTGACTCTGATATTCGTGCGGCTCTGGGCAGCACCCGCTTTCGAGGATGGCAACAACAACAACGTTAAGATCACCAAACACAGTCTGGAGCTCACACAAACGATCAATATACAGCGTCAGGAGTTGCTGCAGCGTCAATGCGATCTACTGGATGCCAACACGCAGACAGTGGATGATCTTACGGAGCTGCAAATGGATCACATGATTGTGGATAAGGAGCACAAGCTGCTCTACTGCTACGTGCCTAAGGTAACCGAAATAAAGTTACTCAATTTTCTTCTTCTTTTCTTTTTTTAAATTTTATTTCGCTACGTTAGTTTTGGAAACAACGTTTTTTTAAGCACCGTTTGCAGAATTTTATATATGATATACCCTATGCTTAGTGGAAGAGTATGAGAAAAGGGGTAGCATAGGTTTGTGCTGGTAGACAGAGGGCAGTCTCTTCTCTACTTGGGTAGTCGAGTAGAGTTGATCTAATTATGCCTGTCTATAATGCTGTATAGATCTGTTCTCTAAACTTCTAAGCGTTTTATATTTCAAATTTCAGAATTTGGTATATAAAATCAATTATTCGATATTTTAGGCCATTTTATTATATCAATATCGTATAACTCGAATATTCTGACAGTGAGAACCAACAAATTTTGTTTATAAAGTCTGTTATAGTAAATCCCATATTTAAATACTTTTTTTCTTAAGGGCCAACTTTCGCTACTTAACATTGGACCAGACAGCATACAGATAGAGATTTTCTACACTTATATAATAGAAAAGGCAATTAAATTTCAGTCCATCTCCCCTACATACAGGGTATTTCCTAGTCAATCCCACGCATTACCCACAATTTTGTTTATTTTTTGCTGTTCTGAACGAACTGTCCGTTTCGCCATGTGCGGTTGAGCTCCCTTCCGCTTGCGGCCGTTCAGTGTGTTGCGCATTTAAACGACCCTTTGTCAAATGCCCCTCGTCTACACATAAAACCAAAATTAAAAAAGAAAAAAAAACTTGTTTTAGATTTTTGTTACTCCACGTTTTCTCTTTTATGAACCTGCTGACATCTGATGGTACGCCAGAGGCAGCGGCTCAGCAACAACTTGGACCGGCGTCTGAAATTAAATTCTTGCCACATGTGGCATGGTCGAGTAATCGATTTCAATAGATGATTGCTGCGCTTTCACTCAGACTAGTTTGAGTAGACAACTAGACCACAAGTGGGACAACCTGATTGCGGGTATTAAGTCGAGTGCTTGGCGCGGCTTATCAGAAGACAATTTTATTAACCTAAGACGGGCAATTCGACTCCCCATGTCGATAATAGAGGCCGATTTCGCTTAGATAACCTTCCACAAACCTCTGGGCAATTATAAATTATATAGAATTCTATATTAAATTATAATATATATAATATACCTTGTATATTTAGATTGACTGTGGGTATATATGACAGATAATTTATAAATAGAAATGTTATATATGTACTTAACCAATCACTTTCTGAGCAATTTG
This sequence comes from Drosophila paranaensis, assembly GCA_035047545.1. Taxonomy (NCBI): domain Eukaryota; kingdom Metazoa; phylum Arthropoda; class Insecta; order Diptera; family Drosophilidae; genus Drosophila; species Drosophila paranaensis. The sequence goes on from JAWNPL010000153.1 coordinate 11,905,286, forward strand.
CAAAGTAGGCTAAAAACTTCGTTATTCATAATCGAGTTGCAATTTAGCTTATCAAATTTTTTGGAATTGTATAGATATATATTTCTACGAAATGCGCTGAGTGTTATGTAAAGTGAACTCTATTAGGGTTGAAATGACAGTATATTAGATTCATACTGCATAGAATCTACAACTTTGGTCATACAATCTTTAGCTTAAGCCTTATAAACAGATCGCACTTCATTCTAAGCTATAATTATCTTATGATTTTTTGCTGTATTCCCAACCTGAATGAATGACTTCTATACTCTGTATACTCTATCTCCATACAGCTGTCTAAAATTCTTCATATTCTATTTTACTGACCGATTGATAAGCAGGGCACGAACTCTCTGCCTCTCAGATCATTAAATTCATTCATACTGAGATACAATTTATTTTAAGAAATTCCCTTATCGGCTCAACATTTTGGTCAGTTTTATGACGTCCACTGAGCATTATCAAATGGTTTGTCTTTTAGTTAGCTTATTAATTAAGTTTCGAGTTAAATAGCGCGTGCGATAAGCATCGGAACCTCGCCAAACTTAATTCAATTAGGGAAAATTTATAGAACCTGGAATTCTGCAAGAAAACAAAAAAAGTATTTCCTCTACCCCAGCGCTGCTATCGAAACTTATTATATAGAATTACCCGAACTATTCGATTAGATTAGACAGCCAAATGTTGAATTGCTCACCTGCTCAAGGTGCGGCGTATAAATAGCGACGTTGTTTCATATGTCCGACGCACTTTGAACCTTCCCACAACATAATGAGCTTTATTTCGCCGTGGAATGGCATTGCCTGATGTTGGTTGGGTTGAGTAATGCCGGCTATGACGTATGCCTATTGGAAGTGGCGCCACTTCTGAGCCACACGAGTGTAACCCATTTTGTTTACACCATAAATTTTATGGCCCATAAATGAAAGAAAATACTCTTCTAAATGCTATACTAATTGGCTGTCTAAATACCCTGCGAACGCATGTAACCGGAAGAGGGAAGCGTGCTAGTCATGTTCGTTTGCAAGAATGTAACGATATCAGTAATTATGTGAGCTAGAAAACTTGGCATTTGAAATGTATATTATAGAATACTCTATTTCTTTTAAGTTTAGCAAATTACTTATATATAATTAAACAATTTTTGTTTCATATTAAACTGATATTAATATTAAAATATTGATTTTTAATACCTTCGGTCTGAAAACTTTACATAGATCGAGATCATATAAATGTTTTCAAAGTCCAATTTTATGCAAAGTCACAGTATCTTCAAGTCGGACAGTTGTTTAGAAAACTTTTCAAATTTTGAGAATGTATACACAAATTCCTTCAATAGGAAATATCTTTAAGCTAATGAAGCACATAGCACGATGCTATTAAAATATTCTCTATTCAACTAAAATTCATATTTGGTTGAAGATAAGCATTTCCTTATGTTTCTATAAAATTATCATAAAATATAAATACATAGATAGTCTGACAAGCAAGTCACACGCTAATTAGTTAATTGCCAAATGCTTGAGTTGGTAACTATGCATATGAATGGAAGCTAAATTTGGTTTCATAGGTTATACAGACATGGGCCCATATCGCATTGATAATCGACTGCAGAAGTGGGCGTTTCTCGTGTTCGTCGACACGTTCGCGCACAATTTGCTTTAATCAGCTGTTATCACTTATCAATGTGCACAGGTGTAGTCAAATTTTAAAGCTAAGCTTGAGGGGGACTATATATGTATGTGTATATATAACTGTGTCATTTGAATTCCACTTGGCTCCACTTTAAAGCAACTTCAAGCTGTCCTCATTCCGCGAAGTCGTTAAGATTTGTTCTTAAACCTGCCTCGCCTCGTCGCTTTTTATGCGACCAACGCGTGTTGTGTTTAATGCCAGTTTTACAGCCCAAAGAAATTGTGTAAAATTATATTGCAAATAATATATTTTTGAAACGTTCGCATATTGCATACGAAACACACTGAACCCCTGAACCTTAGCCGCGATTTAGCTGTCGTCATTTGCGGCACGCACAGTGGTGCGCTGTCAATTGTCTAGCAATTGTTTTCAATTAGAGTTTGAATTGTTTATGCTGTGATTTGTTTAACAATCAATGATTGATGCATTTTTTCCACTCTCAACTGACAACTTGACATTGATATGAGAGTCGATTCAAGGGGGGAGTAACGCCTGCTGTACACCACTGTGGCACAGATATACACGTTCAGGAAGAAAAGGGGACATATTGGTTTTGTGTAATCTGTTCACTGATATTGCAGATAGAGATTTGATTTTATGATTTAAGTATTGAAATTGCTTTGGGTGTGGCAACTGGCAATGTGGTAGATCTATCAGGAAAAAGTCCCAGAATATCAGAGCTATGATAGGCAAGTTTTGCAGATAGATTGGAATAGGACTCATTCACAAATAGATATTTAAATATTACTATCAATATTCCTATCATTTTAGCTGTTCTTCGAGCATGAGCGCGTATTATGCAGTAGAATGCACTCGCTCGCAACGTTCTAACTTTGTTTTGTATATGAAAAATTGTTTGTTTTTGTGATTTGAAATGTTTTTGTGGCGTTTAATTACTGCCGACATTGCCTAAGCGGATTGTTTATATGTTTTGTACAAATAGCTGGTTGCTGCTGCAATTGTTGTTGTTGTTGATGTTGTTGCAGTTGTTGTTATTATTGTTGTCTCGTTATAGTTAGTTGATTCGCTAAGTGGCCGTCTCTCGGCGTAATTAAGAAAATTTACATGCTTCAATTAAACCACATTTTTCTGCAGCTAAATTACGATTTATAAGCATTGGCAGTTAAGAGTAATGCCTGAACAGAGATTTCTGTATATATCTGTTATGTATATGTATATATATACATATATGGACACATGCCTATACCTTATTCAATATTCGTATACATTTTGAACTTTCGTTGTTATAATTATTATTTCACAGGCCTTTGCACTTTGCCTCGTATTTACTTTCTACAGTTGTTGAAGTTGAAGTCATTTTGCACACTCGGCTCAAATTCCAATTAAAAAAGGTCTTTTGTAATAATATCTATATGTACTTTATATATCGTTATGAACGCTTTTGATTTATGATAAATTGCATGCAGACATAACGTAACAGACTGAGGGAAGAAAATTTAGGAAAATTTAACTGGTTTCCACTTTCCTTATGACTTAGTTTTGGAGTAAACCCAAATCATATCGTAGGGTTGGTTAATGGTTCAAGTCAACTTACTTTTGGTTTCAATTCTAGTTTTTCATGTGGTTTCCTTTCACTGACCTATTTTTAAATAAATTAGAACACTACTCAAACCTGTTCAAATTATATCTATCACACTCTTATCATAAACACGAGCATAGCTTTATCTACAAAAAAAAAGTAAAAGAAAAAAATATGAACACTCCGGAAGCCCCGATATCCGCCTAACGTCGTGCTCAACATTTATTTAATTTCTATATAAATGCGTCTACAAATGTATACCAAGAAAATTCTGATTCACTGACGGCCAAACATTTTATATTTTGGTAAATAGGTTTCATAGGAAAACCAGAATATATGTTCAGTTTGTGGCCTCACTCAAATAAATGTTTATTTAGTTAAGATTACAAATGGAAAGAAAAAGTAAACTGAACTAAACAAAAAATGCTTTATTTGCCTCGTTCAGGTGGCCTGCACGAACTGGAAGCGCGTGCTGATGCTCATGGCGGGCAAATGGAAGAACGGCACAGATCCGCTGCTGATACCTGGTTCGCTGGCCCATTCGGTGGGCATGTTCACCAAGTTCTATGATCTCAGTGAGGAGGAGCGCGCTCAGGTGCTCAGCGAGGATTATACGCGCTTCATACTGGTGCGGCATCCGTTCGAGCGGCTGCTCTCGGCGTATCGCAACAAACTGGAGGGCGGTTCGCCCAGTGCAAAGTACTTTCAGTCCCGAGTGGGTCGACAGATTGTGCGCGAGCTGAGACCAGGTGCGAGTAATGCGTCCCTGGATCACGGCAACGATGTTCAGTTTGGCGAGTTTATACAATATCTGCTCACGCCGGAGCTGAGTCGCACGAATCTAACGGACTACAACGAGCACTGGGAGGTCATTGCCAAGCTGTGTAATCCCTGCGTCATGAAGTACAACGTTGTGGGTGAGTGACAAACTGGAGTACGCAACTCTTTCTCCTTACTAATCTATCTTGTTATATTCTTCCTCTAGGCAAATACAATACTTTACTGGATGACTCCGCATTGGCGCTTTATTTGGCGGGTGCCAAGAACTTGACATTCCCCACTGGCCAGAAGCCGTCCAGCACGCGTGCGAACCTGAGAAAATACTTTGATCCCCTGCCAATAGGCGCTATACGTCGTCTCTATGAGATCTATGAGGAGGACTTTCGTCTCTTCGACTATGGCATGGATGATGTGTTAGGCTTTGAGTTCGGCTGATAATGCTCTTTAATATATATACATATATGAAATATGTGTGAGAACGTGTATGGAAATAATTTAATTTGCAAAATCCATGTCATATATACCTGGCATCCTTACGATGTCAATATCCATGTCAATTACCTTTGTGACCATGACGCTTTCCAATGGAAAACTTTGTGATTTTAGCATTAAACTAGCCTAAGCTCAACAATTTCAATTGTTATCTAATTTGCATTTAATTCAGCGGCATGCGAATATTAGTTTGTGTTGGTAATATCTAATCTAAGGAGGTTTCATATTAGAAATAGCTATGAATAGCACTAATATTATTTTTATTACCTATTCGTAAATTAATTTGTTTATTAAGCAATATATGTGTTCGTCTATTATCCATGAAATTTATTTGCTTCTGATTATTCTCTCTCTCTCTCTATATTCCATTTTACGATTATATTTACATACATATATCTTCCTGCTGTCATTGTTAGGTGTATAAGAATTTAGTATTAAATATATTCCAAATATAATATTAAATATAATTTATATCAATGCTCTAAATGCAATTGTAAATTTTTTCATTTCTTCCTAAAATTTAGTCGAGTCTGATGCATGCTAAATTTCCATTTCTTTCAATGGCTGTTACACGATTAAATCATATCTGATCTTGGATACCATATCGGTTGGCATCTGGCATCCACTAATTTCCCGACTGGGCGCATCTCGTTTTATTTTCCGCGGCATCAATGAACTTACTTATCAGGTGTATTGTTCGTAAATGACGTGATAAAGGCTTTTTATAGTAACATTCCATGACAAGCTTTGACGATTGCATGGCAAGCCCTCTCATCACGAAGTCACCAGAAGCTTTCGAATATTGCAGCGGCAACAGTCGTAAGTGCAGTGCTAATTACTTTATGCCGATGCATTTATACCCTGTAAATAATATATGATATTTTCAGGGAGCTCTTTCACAGGTAAACATATTTATAAGTATTTTATGCAAACATTTATTGCATTATTTTATCGACATAAAGCAAAAGTTTCAAAAATTCTGCACCATTTCATGAGTGCTGTAGTAAACAGCTTTTCATAGTGTACATAGTCGAAGCGAGCGCTCGAAAAAAAAGCTAAATTTGTTGACGGCGCTCCGCGGCGGCGTCAGCGTTGTTTATCACCAACACATAGACAGAGAGACAACATAGACAATATATGGATGATGTATAACTGAATTTAAATACGCAATTTTTGCCAATGACAAAGTTCAGGCGCCGTAGGCAAACGCATTCTGCACGATCATCAACCCGTGGCAATAATTTGGCAACGTTATCCAACGGTTTATCAGCAACAACAACCTGCCCCCACGACAATTCAAGGTCATTTATTAATTTTTACACATACATATTTATATGTGTGTGTCTTTTGCAATGACTGTTGATTTTATTCAACATTAACTTAAAGTTAAACATTGACAAGACATTCGAAAATAACAGTTAATGTTTCGCATGCGTGTGTTGCTCTCAATCGGTGTGTGTGTGTGTGCGTGTGTGGGTTTGTGTCTGCTTATACATTTGGTTTTGTTTTCGAAAAAGCAATAAAAACAAAAATAAACATTTTGTATGTATCATATTCTCTTTTTCAGTCCTTCAATTTCTGCACTTCCGCCTTAGTCATTATAGCGCTGCTTCACCGTACGATACTTCTTCAGCGAATACAGCGCCTCCACCTCCTTGGCGAGGTATCGTCCCTGTGCCAGCAGAGCGACGATCTTTTTAGGATCTTGCTCATCCTTATTCTTCATGAACGCATCGTGAACTTGCTTACGAAACTTTTGCGGCCCATTTAGGCCGGGGTAGTCACGGCCCAGGTATTGTAACTGCAATGGAATTTACGCAACTTTATTACCGTTTCCCCCGTTTCACATGCGCCCTTGCTCCACACTGGCGCTGCTGCTGCTGCAGCAGCATTGCAGCTGCACGTGCTTTATGCTGGCTAGTGTTTGTGATAGTACTTACGTGCTTATAGAGAGTGATAACTTTTGAGCGCAGCTGTGACATCACCAGCAATCAAAGGTATTTGGTGTATTGTTAAATGCAAAATATAAACTAAACCTTTATACTTTTGTTGCTTTACACTCGGTGCTCAGATGACCAATGCCGAAAGACTGTCCGTGTGACCGTGTGTGAAACGGTTATGCTATCGATAGTTGTTTGACGAGTATCTTATACGAGTTGGCAGCGCCGTGCAGAAACCATTAATATTTTTTGTTTACTGGCTGAATGCTTATTAATATGAATGATTTATAGAAAATATATTTATTATTTTTATATTTATTTCTCATTTAATAACTACTTTGTTTAAAATTAAATTCTGGTTTATAACTTAAAGGTTTCGAATAAGTGATGTAATTCTCACAGCATGCCGATAGTACGACAATCTAAGCAACCTTCTTATTTCGACTATTCATGCGGGAGTTGAACAGTACAACTCAGTTGGCAGCACTCATCTCAATGTTCGTGTCGGCCGGCCGGAATTTAGCTGGACTTTTTCGGTGAGCTGCGCAGTGGAAAAGCACAAATTATTTTTATTAATCTTAATTTGAGATCTCGTAGTTATCGCAGCATTTCAACTACCTGCGCCAGAATGGCAAGCGAGGTAGAGAAGGCGCAGAGTGCAGCCGCATCCGAAGACACGATTTTCGGCAAGATTTTACGCAAGGAAATTCCATGCAAATTTATCTACGAAGACGACAAGGTGGGTGCAAAGGGCAATTAATCTATCTAGTTATCATCTATATCTCTGAATTGCCTTCTATTTAGTGTGTGGCCTTCAATGACGTTGCACCGCAAGCGCCAACCCATTTTCTGGTTATTCCGCGGAAGCCGATTGCGCAGCTCTCGACGGCCGAGGATGGCGACACCGAGCTCTTGGGCCACTTGATGATGGTGGGCCGCAAGGTGGCCAAGGAGCAGGGCCTGGAGAAGGGCTACCGCGTGGTCATCAACAACGGCCAGCACGGCGCCCAGTCCGTCTACCATTTGCACTTGCACTTCCTGGGCGGCCGCCAGATGCAGTGGCCACCCGGCTAACGTCGCCTTAGAGCAAGCCAGTTAAAAACGATTTAAGATCAATAAACTACACCTTATTAAAACTAAAAAGCACAATGTACAAAATATACAGATAAAAGCATGCGAATTCAGTTGCGTCTGGCTGGAAAGGATTGCTTGAATTCGACGGCATTGTTGAGAAATTTACGTAATTTGGCCTCGTTGCGCGATTTCTCGGCAAAGCTGCTGCTGTCTAGGCAATTGAGCAGGATCTCGTCCGTGCCCAGTTGGTGGGCGATGCCGCCCGAGCGGCGCAGTTGCCGCGTTTTCAGCTTGTCCACTTTGGTTCCCACCACGAGGATGGGCACGTGATGGCGCCGCAGTATGGGCCGCAGGCGCCGGTGGCGATGCCGGCAGATATGGCGCAGAGGCCGGTAGACCAGGTCGTGCAGTTTGTCGTGTGTGCGCATATCTAACAGATCGTATACTAATATAATGCCGTCGATGTTCCGGTAGAGGCGGCTCCTATGCTCGCGCGGCATGCGCATGGAGCTCTTTAGATCATAAAATTCCACAAAGTATGGAATCATCTCGCATGCGCTTGCCGCCCGGCGTCGAAACACCTTATACGCCGAGTCGAACGGCTCGGAACTGTGCGACGTGCAGCTGGGCGACGAGGACGACGTCCACTCGGGCGTGAGCGGCATGCCCCTGCTGGATGGATACTCGTGCAGGCGGACCTGCACATTCCACCAGCGGTCGCCGACGCTCCTGCTGGAGGCCGTGGGCGTGTCAATGCTGCTGGCCAGAAGATCTGTTAGTCGCGACTTACCAACACCTATGAACGAAGGAGAGAAATTTAATTTCATTCCAAGAGTTTCATTGGTGCTGAAGGTTACCCACCTGAGTCGCCGAGTAGCAAAATGCGAGCTGTGGCTACGTGTTTTATTGCTTGTTCCCCCATTATTGTTCCAATCAACTTGCGAATATGTATATTTCATGCCTAATTGCTGTCAAATGTAGTTGAATTGCATGTGTAACAGGCCAACCTTGATCATATTTAATATTTAATTGTCGAAATTCGGTTGGCGCTCTGAGTTATCGACTTATCGAATTCTTTGTGCAACCTTTTACTATCAGAATTTATAGCAGTCTTAGAATGCCAAGTCTTTGACGTTGGCGCGAAATTTGAAAACAAGTTGAAATGCAGTAGTATTTATATCAGGCTACATTATGGTTGCACTTATGGCAGCCATCTTTTGCATTCATGGCAAGCAAGTTGGCGCGAAATTTGAAACTTGATGACAAATAAAACGAGTTGAAAGGGTAGTTTTAATAGTTTCAAACATTTGTTTATTCTTTATAAACGTTCATCATTTCATGTCATTTCATTTGTGTGTTCACATCAGTGTGTTTGTGGTTTAATATATCTACAGACGCCGTTATTCTCGGTGTGCGGCTGGAGAGTCGCATACATCTGCCATCTGCTTTAAATTCTTTTTTTTTTCGATTTTATTTTTTAATTTTTTATTTGGAAATAAAATTATATACTTGTTGCTCGCAATTCAGTTGCATCATATATATATATATATATATATATATATATATATATATATATATATATATATATATATATATATATATATATATATATATATATATATATATATATGTAAGTATATATAATGTAGTATGCAGTTTAATCAATAATATAATTAAATCGTTTTCGTTTTGCAGTTATTCAGTTTGCAATTAAGTTTTGGTAAGAGCTTTTAAAACATATACTTGTAAGTATTATGTATACTATTATATACGATTTTGTTTGTTAGTTTTATCTTTCATATAGTAAATATAATTTGTTTAAAATTCGAAAAACAGCTATAAACAGTTTATCATAAACAACAAAACTCCGAAACGAGCTTAATGGTGTGGTGAGTCCCCGTCTCTGGAGACTGTGGTGAGAATGGTGGTGTTGTCGTGGTGAGTACCTGTCGCCAGTTGCGATGGCCTATACCCGGAAGTAACGGTTAAATAGTTGAATTGCGTTAACTAATGGAGATGCACATTCAATGTATGTGTATGTATGTGTGTGAGTGTTTGTATGTATGTATGCATTTTCATGTACATAGTATGGCCCATGCATGTAGGTATTATTATCTATATATATGTATATGTATGTATGTATATGGTATGGTTATTCTTCATACTATGCGGTGCTGTACTGATTATGTATAAATCTTCCATTTTGACTATTCCGTTATTCTGTTCGGTATATATATATATGTATATAAAATGATTTCGCAACTTGTCGCAGATTGTTTGCCTATGCTTGGGGTATGTATGCATATGTATGTCGGGTATGCTATGCTATGCTATGCTATATATTTCATATGTATTTGCATATAATGCGCATGCAATGTCGCCTTTAACTTATAATTCAACATCAAACATTTGCCTTATAATTTGGTATACCTAGTTTATACTTATATATGTCTTGCTTGCCTTCCATATTCATATATGTTTGTATATATGTATGTATGTATGTATATATATAAACACACGTCTGCACATGTATGTATGTAAGTGCAAGTTTCTCTGCCATTCGTGTCATGCCAATTGTTCAGGTGCGCTCTCTATATATATATGTATTTATGTATATCGTATTTTTGTTGCCTTTTTATATAGTTTTTTTTTGTTATGGGTTTCGAATGGTGTTGTTAAATGCATTTATGCCTGATTTATCGAATATAAATTACGTACATAAATATCTAAAAATAAAAATACATGGACATCTACAGCTTGTGGTATTCGCTTTAACTATTATTTATATACGTTTTTAGATATTTGCATTATTTTTTTGATTTTTCTGTATTTTTTAGTATATTTTTTGGTTTTTGTTTTCATCTACTGATTTGTGCTTCTTGTGATGGCTCCTGCGCTGCTGCTGCTGCTGCGGTTTGCATGGAAAACTTTTCGAAATTAAACAGTTACAATAGACTGAGGTATGCCTAACGGTACATACATTGATGTATTGCTAGCGGTAAACATTGTACATCCATGTATTTATTTATAACTTTTCTTTTTTCTTCACATCTTTTTTTTTGGTCAGTTCATGGGTGGCTTGGTGTGTGTGTGTGTGTGTGTGTGTGTGTGTGTGTGTGTGTGTGTATGTGTTTGTGTGTGTGTGTGTGTGTGTATGTACATGTAGTGTGCTGCAATACACTGTTCTACAAAACTGTGTACAGCGTGTGGAAATAAATGTAACCAAACTGAAGAAAAACGCAAATGAATTAACTTTTCTTCTGATAATATTCATGGTATATATGTATATGCACACATATGTATATATATATTTATATATATATATACATGCACACATATATATCGATATACATATATATATATTTTCATATGTATAGCCATATATATTTATATATCATTTGCCTTTTATTCATTCATCAGTTTAAATCAATAATCAACATCATTTTATATAATTCCATATAATTTGTTTAATATTCAAGTATTTTGTTTGTTTGTTGTTTTTCATATATGTATATAGTTTTTGTTGTTGTAAGTTTTGTGTCATTTGTGTTTAGTTTTGATAATTTACAGTAATTATTTGGAAAAGCAAAGTTCGTATTCTTTTTTTTTTCTATGAACAATATTTCGTTAGTTATTGTGGAATTTGTTTACGGGGTCTTCAAGACATTTATTTATTTATTTATTTATTTGTGTAATTTAGATGAATTATATTACATAAATATTTCTTGCTTTGTATTCTGTACTCTGTATTGTATTTGTGTCTTTGGTGAACATAACTACAAACTGTGTGCGGGACTGTGTAGGTCCCCAGCTACGCATTATAATTATTTTATAATAATTATTATAATTTTTATATACCATTTTTTATATTTTTTTACAGGACAAAAACATCTAATTTAATAGTTAATTCTTTACTTGCAATATGGAAATAATCAATAATAATTATGGCCAGCTCTCAATGGTTGGAATTCGCTCGCAATTCAAGAGTTTCCCTTTCGTAGTTGTTTCTCTGCCAGTTCATTGAGTGGGTATAACATTATAGAGGTTTATATATATACGTAGATATATATATATATATATATATATATATATATATATATATATATATATATATATATATATATATATATATATATATATATATATATATATATATATATATATATATATATATATATATATATATATATATATATATATATATATATATATTGTTTAGATTTCACGTATACATATATATATGTTTATATATATGCTTGAATATAATATATAAATAGTAATAACTATTATTGTTCTTAATATTTCTTGTTTTAACATTGTATTTTTTGTCATTTTCTTTTCTTTTTCTTTTCCATATTCATAATCATTTATTTAGTATGTATATATAATATATATGTTCATTATGACCTAATATGCTTTTCCAAAATCATCATAAATCAAATACGAAAAAGTTTTAGAGTATTAGAAACCTTAAGAGTTCGACATAAAGCAGAATGCAACTCAAAGCAAAATCAGCAATAGTTTTTTTTCTTGTTTGTAAATAAAATTTATAGAAATGAGGAGTTAGAGTAAATGTTTGATATACACATATATAAGTTAAGTAATTTGTTTTAACTGATGATATATATTCCATTGAAATCACGCTTTAAAGTTAAACTTTTGTTGTATTTGCTTTTATGTTACTGATGTTGTTTGTTTTTTTTTTTTTTTTTGTTTAGAGCTCTACTTATACGTCGGAATTTTAGACTTCTTCATTTATATAGCTTCTTTCGCCGATTTTTGTGTATACATAACATAAGTCTATGCAAGGGTTATATATAAATTATTTATATATATATATATAGACTCGCAATATAATAGTTTAGTTTTTTTTGGTTTCTTTTCTCAATATGTCTGGCATGTCATATATATATGCTTGTTTGTTGTCATTTTTCTTTATTTACTTACACAGTTATAGTAATACATAATGTTCAATAATTAAATATAAATAAATAATTTACATAACAGTTTCTTTTTCTTTTTTCCTTTTCTTTTATTATTTTCTAATATTTTCATTGATTTACTAATAAATTGTAAACAGTTTGCTTTTGGTTTTTTGTCCATTCGATTTAAATGAAATATTGTTTTTTTTTTTAAATAAAAAATTTAGTTTTTCTTTCACCATAAATCAATTTTTGAATATATATAAATATTCATATTGAGTATATAGACTTTTGGAATTCAATTTTTAACATACTCGTAGAATTTGATTTTTTTTAATTCATTTCATTTAACTATATACTTACTTTTGCTTCAACAATAAACGAATTTGAAATAAAATTTAAATGAATATTTTTATGTTTTTCTCTTATTGGACAAAAATTTGCTTAAAAATGTGTGTTGGTTGTTTAGTTCTCACTGGAATGGAATGGTTTCACTTTGTATTATTATATATCTTTAATCTCGTCTGTATGAACTGCACGAAAAGAACAATTTGCATTAACTACGATATTTTGCATTGATTGTTGTTTGGTTTTTGTTTCCTTGATTTGTGGGTTTCTTTTTGTTGTTGAGGCTCTTGATGATCCGATGATCCGATACGATTTCAATGTTGACGGCTTGCTTGAGTTCTCTTTGGTTATATTGTGTTTGCTTCATATGTTGTATATGTATGTGTGATACTAAGGTGCGCTGTTATTCTGAAAGACAAACAAGATTTAATAGGTTTTAGATCATAGAGAATAGATCTTCAATTTTTAGCTACCTGCATTGATCAGCTATGTAGCGTTTACTTCATATTCTTTAGTATTTCGTCAGTTTCCTCGGGATCCTTGAGAGTGTGCCATTGTGCTATGGGCCGACGTGGCGAGGCCAGCATATCGGACCAATGACGCAATTCAGTGCCGGTGCCCATGCAGCCAAGTATACAGCGTCCAATGGGCTCGGAGGTGCCAATACGATCGTAGTCCACAACGGTAACAACAAGACAGATTTTCTAAACAATTTCCAAATTGTCGGCAATGGCAAAAAGCAGAGCGTTAGTCTTTAGTGTAATCAATGCGGGATTCTTCATCTAAACGGTCTCTTGAAACGGGGTGGGTGGAACTGCTATGCGTGGAGCATAGAACTTTGAGAGAGATAAACGTGTTCTGTATTTCCTTCTTTTATTTTTTGTGGGCTTTGAGTTGGGAGGGATCTGTATTTATTGTTGTTGTAGGCAGGCAGACACACACTACGAATTCTGCATTGGAAAGCATTTTACATAGGCATACTTGAACTACAGTTATTTTGGGTGCTCTGTTGGAACAAGGTGCAATAGTTAACAGTTATGCAGAGTTTTGGCCTGCAGATTGCCTGGAATAGCCCGTACAGCTTAAACAGATTTGTAGAGCTTTCAGAGCAGAGATAGAGCGAGAGTGAGAGCGAGAGAGTGCCTCTCCTCTGAGTTAGGTACAAGCTTTAAAGGAGGTTTTATCTAAAAAAGGTGGGCGACATATTTTCAAGCATTACAAAAAGCGTCATCAAATACAATTTCTAGAGTGAATGAATTAAAGCTGGGTCCATGTTTGGGATGGATTTTGTTTTATTGTTTAACAAGCATTGCATGCATTTTGACTAAGCTTTCAAATAAAAACAGAAAAACCAAAGAAAATGTCGTGATACGTAGCGAAATGTAGATAGATAGAGTGAGTGAGAGAGAGAGAGAGAGTTAGTTAGTTGAAGTGAGAAGCGTATGAGTTTCCCTTTTTATTGCTGGTGTAATGATCTTATAGAGAAAAGCGTATACAGATATAGTTCGCCTCTCTTAACCTGGGCTAATGAACAAGTTACTTTTCTTTTATATAGTTAGTTATATACGTATATATATATACAACATTTTGTCAACACTTAAGCTGAAGCAAAAAGAAAAATGTTCATTAAATACGTGTAAACGAAAATGTATAATATTCAATCCCATTTGTCGTACAGATTTTTATCTTCATTTTCTTTCTGGTCAGAATACAAAAGTTTTCTTTGCGTTGCTACTCAGGTTTGGGGGCGGGCGAATGGGGACTTGGGGTCTTGGACTAGCAGCCGAAGTTCTTGAGATATATATGTATATGTTTGGGGCTTCGACGCAGTTTTGCATGTGGTATGTTATGTTATGTTGATACGCTATACTTCTCTTTGGTGTACTCATATGCATATAAGGAATATACATATATGCATATGCTTAAGCTTGTACTGTATTTCTTGTATTGTAGTAGTACTGTAGTTTGAGTGGTTGGTTGTTGTTGTTGGTGGTTGGTGGTGCGATTGGTTTATTCGATATTCAAATCAGAAGACAGTGTCAAAATAATGTACCCATATTGTGGTGCATTATTGACGCCGCTGACGATCGTTTGCGATAGTTTGCGATAGTTTGTATTATGGAAAGAGTAGTAGTAGTAGTAGTAGTTTATAGGTTTTTCTTTGTAGTTTCTTTTTGTAATTAGAGAGTGAGTGTGTTTAACCTCAATTATCGCGAGAGAGGGAGCGAGAGAAGGATAGAGAGAGAGAGAGAGAGAGAGAGAGAGAGATAGAGATAGAGTGAGTGCTCGCTCCTTTGATCTTTATCTTCAGCTACGTTTAGTTTGTGTGTTGTGTTCTCCGAAGTGTATCTCAAATTGTTGTGTAGTTTTTACTACGAAGCGCAACAGACCTACCCTAACACAACAAGTTGTCGTTGTCTGTGTCGAAATTAACATAGAACATATATAAATATATATATATATAGAGATAGTTTGAAAAACTAAATCAGAATCAGTTTTAGAGCTAAGCAATAAAATTAGGATTTATAAACAAATTTAAAATATTCTCTTTTAATTTCTCAATCAACTACGAAACGTAAAAGCAAATGAGGGCAAGTTTAAAATATTTTTCAAATATTCGCAAACAACTTGCTGCGCTCAGCATCTTAATTGTTATTATTTACAGCCGGCATGTGGGCGTGGCAGTCGTTGAGCGAAATATATGTATACATATATAGGAACATAAAACATAAAGCAAAAAGTGTGTAAGTTTTTGTTTTGGTTAAATACAACATTGAACATTGAATACGTTTTCGATTAAGTTTTATATATATATATTGTTTTTTTTTTTGGGTGGGGCACACATATAACATTTAGATAAGTTGGAGGATTTTTGGAGGTTTGTTTCTGGGCAATACGAAAGTAATTTTGGCTAAACGTTTTGTTTAAGAGTTTCAAGAGTTCTGTGGCATTTGTTGTTTGGAACTGGAATATATATATATATATATATATATATATAAATATATATATATATATATATACATATATATATATATATATATATATATATATATATATATATATATATATATATATATATACATATATATATATATATATATATATATATATATATATATATATATATATATATATATATAGTTATATTAACAACAACAAATTGCACGAATAAAGGCTAAGTGTGTATTTTGAGTTTGGAAGGCGGGTTTTCTTGACTGAAACTTGTTTAGTAATTTTGGTTGATAGTTCAGAAAGGGACAGCTTTTAGTTACAGTAGACAGTAGGTTGGCTTAGTAAGGTAGTAGTAGTAGTAGTAGTAGTAAGTAGTAGTAGAGTAGTAGTAGTTGTAGTAGTAGTAGTAGGTTTTTATAGGATAGTATAATACATTCTCGCATACTTGTATTTGTTCAAATGGTACTTCAAATGAGAACGACTCATTATAGTAAGGGTTGAGGGTGCATTTTTTGATACTTGTCTTCTTCTTTTTCAAACGTTTGCCATTTTGCATGATTGCAATTTTCACATATGGATCTATAAAATAGAAAAAATTGAAAGAAAGAAAAAGAAAACATTTTCTTTTATAATAATAAAGTAAAAGTTTGAAGTTGATGAGCAGATTTTTGTTTTTAGCATTTTTTTCTTCTTAGTTTTCTTTTGTTACGCACACATATAACGAAAAACGGTACACAAAAACGGTACTTGGATTAATAATAATAATAATATATATATATATTATTGATTATAAGATTAGTGAACAAATCGTACGTCAATAAAAAGGAAAAGAAAAACGATTAAATGACCAGAACAAATGAAAGTAGAAACTTTGGGTAAAATAAAGGCCAACCCCATAGCGGGAGAGATGGCAACTATAGAACTTAGGCAGTTAATAAAGTCTTATATGCTTTCTGATTAGCATTTAAGGTTTCATCGCATTGAAACGTATCAACATATGGAAAATCGCAAGAGTTACAAAGAGCCCATGAAAATAGAATTGACACGAAGCGTTGAGCGTTGATCGTTTATCGGTTATCGATTATCGATAGTTATTGCTATGAAGATTTGTTTCCACTTTCGTTTGCCTGCTCATGAAAAGAATTAGTAAAATCAAATATATATATATATATATTCAAAGATTTAGTTAATTAGTTTTACGATAATACTTTGGAACATTGAAACACTTGAAACTCAAGGCGAACAACAACGAAATCATAAGATACGAAAATATATAGTTATTAAAGTTACATAGTCTCATCATATTTCAGAATTTCAGATCGAATATCATTAGAGCATGGAAAGAATGTCAATTGCTTCTTCAAAAACATACTTGAAAAATGTTCTGTTGTTTGTAAAAGCCTAGAAGAACTCGAAAACTCTCTCTTTACGGAGAGAGTTTCTTTTGGTTTTTGGATATATTCGGCGGCAACGTTGGCATTTGGTTCCTCTCTTTGTTCAGGAGTCCCGAAACATTGAATGCGAGTGTTTGAGTTTCAATTTATGTTGATTGAGTAGTTATTAGATTACATGCAAAAGTGGAGCTAGAAGCAAGCGAATTTTTAATGTACCGCTAATTTTGGATAGCAAGAGCCGTACGAATTTAGCCTTAAACATGTTTTTTGTTTTTGTTTTGTTTTTTATATTTAAAAAAATGTGCAGAATTTTTGGGTGATGGGAACGTTGCCAGACGAAGATATATCCATTGATTGGTTTTAAATGATATTTTATTTATTTATTTATTTTTTAGCGTACGCAAAATATTACTTAAGACTTAGAGACAAACAGAGAGATAGAGAGAAGAGTATTATATAAAAATATTATGCAAGTCGAAAATTTGCGCTAAAAATTAGTTGAAAAATCGAATGTTGCGAATTGACCAAAAAAAATGAATTGGGTAGAAAAAAATTGGAAATTGAATATTTTGCTCGCTGCAAACGTTGCCTTGGCGTTTGCACTTCATCATCATTTGATCTTGACACGAAACCAAAACAATATAATAATTACTCAAAATCAGAACGAAAGCAAATATCAAAACTGAAATACACTTGGTTATACATATATAGATATAGATACATAGATGCGGGATAGTATTTAAATAAACACTGAAGCGTTGCCAAAATTGAGAGCGACTCAAGCGAGCGAATCACTGCTCGCATTTGGACAACGCTTTGGTAGCACGCCATATTACCAGACAATCCGCCGACGTCCATCTTCTTCAAGTTCTTGGCCTCGAGAATGACAACCGTTAGCTTTCCGGCGGTCGGCACGTAGCGCAGCGAGAAGCAAATGTCACCAAGCTTTTCCTGTTTGTTGTGCGACAGAAAAAAGTTAAGAAAACGAAATTGTTGTTGTGGATTAGTGATTTTGGTTCATATGCGAGGGGGGTTCACAACATTGAACACTTTACATAAGGTCTAAACAAATATTGGGTTACATTTAAACACGATTTATATACGAATACATATAAATATATATTAACTAGGGTTTATTTTTGTTTGAGACGGGCACAAGGACTGCTCAGGATATACCCGAGAAGTTGGCCAAGCTCTGTAAAGAAGCTAAGCTGATTATCGATTACAAGTTATCGATAAATAATATTCATATTGGAAAACAAATATTTGCTCTCTTTTTCTTTGATGAGAAAGCAACGGAAGTTCTTCTCAAGATAAATAAAAAATTTTTTAGTTATTTTAAAAAATTTATTTATCTTAAATTTCTTCTAGAAATGTCACAGCTGAGCTGAAAATCTTTTGAGAAAACAAAGACAAACTTTAAATGAATAGAATCAGATTTTGTTATCAATTAAAATTTAGTTACGATATTGGAATACGATATAAAAGAATAACAGACAAACAGTCTATATATTTGTACTGTTTCCACATGAAAGCTAAAGAGTTACTCAGATATATCCGTAGCCATACAGGGACAATGGAAGTGGCACGTAGTATTCGTATACAGTTATTTAATTTTGTTATGTATATATTTAAACAATAGTGTTACATTAATTTTATTTATAGTATGAATATTGACACAAAACGAAAACGTCACAAATAAGTACATGGAAATACATTTACTGCACGTCTTAGAGCTTCGATTTGTAAAAGTATATGTATGTATATAGACACACACTTATATATATACACGATGTATATATATATATATATATATATATATATATATATATATATATATATATATATATATATATATATATATATATATATATATATATAAGTGCGTATAGTATGTGAGTAGAAAACTGAAAATTGATTATGAACTAAACCTGAACAAACAAAACAAACTTATTTACTTTTGTTTGCGTGTTATTATTTGTTTGTATCTTTGTTGTTTTTGTTGTTGTTTACTGTAGTTGTTGTTGTACGGAGTTTGTTTTTATTATATATATAGATGTATATAGTTGCTGCTATTTACTGCTCAAAGACACAAAACTTACGCACAAGTCATAATGCTTATAGACAAACTGTATATCAATTAACCCAGCTCAAAACCAACGGCGCAAAAAGCAAAACGGAGTTTTTTTTGTCATAATTTTTGATATAAGAAGCAAAACGAATATGTGAGAGAGAGAGAGAGAGATAGTGAGAGAGAGTTTTGAGATTAAAGACAGCCAATTCGTATGATATGTACACTTTGGCTACGTTTCGTTCTGGATAACTAGGCGGGCCTCAAGGGGCCTCAAAAAATGTACTTAGTGTTAAGGAAAACAAAATAAATATATATATATATAGAAAGAGAGAGCGAGCGAGCGAGCGAGAGAGAGAGAATAGAACGAGCTAATATTATTTATGTCTATGTACATGAAAGGCATCACAGAGTAATTATAGTTATATATATATATATATATTACAATTGAGAGATAAAATTTTGATGTCTAGCATTATCTAAGTATATAGTATGTAAACCCTGAGTTGGTTGGAACCATTTGCATTTGTTTGGGCTTTCGATTTTCAGTTTTCGATTTGGATTTGGTTTTGGTTTTGGATTTCTCTTCATATGAACTCTAATCAGCAGCCAATTGCTTCAATTCGGTTCTCCAAGGCCAAAGCAATTTGTACAAACTAACCTGGGATTTTGTAGTGAATCAATAGTTTGTTAAATTTGTTTAACTAAGTGTGTTCTTTGAATATTAAAAGTTTAAAAGTAAATTAATTTATATAGAGAGCGAGCGAGCGAACGAGCGAGCGTTAAATATTAACAGAGTGAGATAGAGAGAGAGAGAGAGAGAGGAACAGTAATATATATATATATTATATAGAGAGAGATAGAGAGAGAGAGTTGTTTTTTTTTTCGAGTAGTCACTTACCGCTACTTTGGTTTGAGCTTAGAATTTGAGTTTTTGAATTGAAAGTTTTGGCTTTGCAGGGGCTTTCAAAATGTCTCAAGACTTTTTTATGTCGAATGTTGAATGGTGAATTATGTTTATGCTGACCACAATAAAGGAAATCATAAGCAAAATATATAGAAAAGTAACAAATTGAACAATAATCATCGAAAAGAAACCAAAAGAAATATAATTAATAAAAATTTGTTGATCATTTGTTTTATATTTGTTTCTGACTGTCATCGAAGCTCTGCTTAAACATTACAGCACACAAACAATTCGCAAATCATAAATATATTTAAGTATATGCAGATATATATAATTGCATTATACATTTATCGGGCGAGACAGCGATAGAAGAACGTAAAACAGAATTTAGTCTATTAATCAAAGTACGAAAGAAGCATTTTAACATTTACCTTAATCAAAACAAAAGTTTTTCACGTATTTTTAGAGTTTTAAGAACAATTTTTATTTCGTTTCAGTTTTTTTTTAAATTAAATTTCTTGTTTAATTTATATTGTTTTCTTCTTTTTTTTTCTTTTAACGGAACGAAACACAAACACAACGAAAATAACTTGAACACATTTATGAGGACAACAACCAAAGCAAATAACGATAATTATGAAGTTTCTCTCCCGAGGAGAGTTTCGATACTTACATGTTCGTTCAAGGCAATTCAATTCATTGGGGTTTCCAGATGTTGTTATTCGATATGAGTCAAATTTCGAGTTCGAGTAAAGTAGAGTTTTTTTGAGGATATTGAAATTTTTTAAATATTTTTGTTTCAATTTGGTGAATTTTGAGTCGAGTTTTTGTTGTTGATTGATGTTGTTTTTTTTTGGTTATTTTTTTGGTTTTTGTTTTTTAGCGATACGTTTAAAAATAATTAAAGAGAAAAATGAAGAGCATATTAAAGATTTTTCAATTGCAGTTCCATTAGAATTTCAATAAGTTGGCAAATTGTTGATAAATAAAAAAAGTAAAGGTTTAGCTTCAACGAATTTGTTTCAGTGTACAAGTTGTTCAAGTTGTGTCTGCGTGTCAGGGTGTGTGTATGTGTGTGTTTACAGGTGTGTGTGAGTGTTGAATATAGTCAAAAAGTTAGTGTAGAGCACTAATATAGGTGGCATAAATGTCTTAAGTAGAGTATATAGTCGGAAGAGTATAGTTTGTAAGCAAAAACATGCAGCTGAAATGCATTTTTTTTATATTTATTATTTTTAAATATGTTTTATGTACGATTGTGTTTCAGTTGCTAAATATATTTATTGATTTTTATTTTTCGGTATATTTTAAGTTGTATACGATTGCAGTTTAGTATATGAAAGACAAGTGTGAAGATTGGAAAATATTGAAGATATCACACTGAAGTGGTGTCGAAGACAGACAGAAGTTGGATTTAATATGTTGTTCTTATAAGTATGTAGAGGTTAGTAAGGTAAGGTATTAAGTTGTTAATATAGCTAAAGATTGGCTATAGTTTGGCTATAGCAGTACCTAAAAATCGACGTAATTTAGTGAAGAGTTTGAAAAATATATCTATATAGGAGAAGCTTAAGCCTTACCTTAAAAAATATGTGAGAAATAATTATCTATACACCTGATAGACAAATGAATATTCTTCTTAAATTATATTCCCAATATATTTTTATCATCTTTGATCAGATAAAATATATATCATCATTATGCATTATTATTATTATTATATATCCCATTCATATATACATATACTCTCTGCAATTGCATTAAATATTCGGCTGACCGAACACATTCATAGCTTCGCCTGTTATTCTCCAGCATTATAAATACATTTTTTTTTGCATTCTCAGTTGATTTTTTCTGGTTCAGTTTTTGCTGTAAGTGTGTCAGTTTGTGTGTGAGCGTGTGTTGTTTGCTTAGTATTAAACTTATTGGTTAGTGAGCTTTTGTTATTGTTGGGTGCACGAGTCAAAGGCTACTTAAATGCAAATATTTAGCGGATTTTTATATTAGGTTGGGGCTGTAAATACTTAGTTCGAATCACAGTGCAAAAAGAAAGGGAAAATTTGTGTATTTAGCAGACAGGGGAAAAGTGTGCATTGTTGAGTGGAAAGTGTATGTCACAGTTGAGTTTTCTTAGGCATTTTGATTAGCATTTTGTCTGTACAAAATATATAGAAATTTTGCCATCAAATTTCTATTAAGTTATATATAATTTTTAGACCATGCTGTTATGATTATGCCACAAATCCTCTCAACAAAATAATATTGCAGTGTAATTATCTGTTGATATAAACAATTCGTTTCGAGTTATAAAACAATTCAACTACAATATTAATGATGCGAGAAAATATGCAGACATAACAGGAGAAAGTTGTGGAACGATGCGCAACAAACTCTCTTAAAATCTTAGTTGGATATAAGTAGTTGAGTAAGATTATCTTGGATATATACATAATACAAGTATTCAGAGTGTGTGTAGAGGGAGTGTATATATATAAAAGTGTGTGTGTTTTTGTTGTTGTTGTTGTATACAAGAGCGACAGACCAAAGAGACAGAGCAAGTTATATAGGATAAAGTAAAAATGAAGGAGAACTAAACAAAGTTTGTATGCATAGGTGTGTCGTTGGTTTGGGTAATTGTTTCTTTTAAAACTTTTTAGTATTTTTTTGATTGTATTTACCTTCTACAAAAGTTCAAGAAAACAAGAGTTTTATTTTGTAATATATTTATGTATGTATTGAAAACAATTTGTTGACGGGGGAATTGAAGAAAGAGAAATTGAAGAGTTTTTTTTATTTCAGTTTTAGTAGTAGTAGTTATTTGTACTTTGTGTTTGTATTATTTTTTTCGATAAAGGAAACTCAAAAAGATTTCAAAATTATGTGCAAACAAATCAAATCGAGTATTTTATTTATTTTGTTGTTCATAATCTTTGATCAACTTTGTGCGCAGAAAGTTGATCAAACATTAACGTTGCTTTGTTTTCCATGTTTGTCTTTTGTTATTGTTGCTGGTTTTGTTATTGGGTTTAATGGAGCATTACAACTGTTATATATAGATATAGATATAGATATAGATATATATAGATATATGTATATATATGTAGTTTAGAATTTGAAATCGAGTTGCTATTTAGATTTGCATTTTGAACTGGGTGTGTGAAGAAAAGTTGAAGAGAAACTTTTGAACTTTGCTCTCTGTCATTCGATGTATTTGCTTTGTTCATGTTGTTGTTGTCTTTGTAAATTGTTTCTGTTGTTGTACTTTCGTGGGCATAGAATGGAGCTGGGATGCTAAATACATTACTGGAGCCGACACACATTTTTACATATTTATTTAGTTTGGTTTGGTTTGGTTTGGTTTTTGTTGTTGTTTGTTTTTCAAAATACAATTATCAAAGTTAGTCTCTGTTGTGGCGGGTCTTAATGTTATTTGCGAATTACATACACACAAAACACAATTTTGAATGGGGATAGCTCAGATAGATAAACAGTACTCTGTGTATATATGTATGTATATATACTCTGTCTAGATTACATAAGTCAACAAATTCACACGCTTTGAGTTTTCTGTTTTTGGTTTTCTGTAGTTTGTGGCTTGTTCTGTGGGACAACTTAAACGAACCCAAATATCGAACTCAAAATGATAAGCAACAGTTATTTGTTGTTGTACTTGTTGTTGTTGTAATTGTTGTTTGTTTGACCCAAAGTGAAATCAAATCAATTAAAACCAAATAAATAACACTTAGAGGCACATTTAGTTTGTTAAGTACAAATACATACAGAATGTAAAGACCAGGGATAAGACGCCCTTACCCCCAGCACGAAATAAATAAATATACATATATATTTCTGTATACATATACATATACATATTTGTGGTGTAAAACGGCTGCCATGGGCCAATCTCTACATACCTGTCCGCCTTCACCCTCAACGCTGATCAGGTCACGCCATTCCTCAATGGTCTGTGCCAAGTCGATGGTGCACAGCGGCACCTTCACCTCGCCGATTTGGTCGTGCTTCGAGAAGCGATCAAAGTCAAATATAGCGAATACGAGTGTCTTGTTCATAGCATCGGCATAGGGTAAACTCTGCATGCAGACGGCAAGTCAGTTGGGGCGAGAACTTCAAGCCAAGTTTAGTCAGACTCACCTTAAAGGTGAACGTCTCATTGAAGACGGGACTCAACGTCTTGCGGTGCACCTTCGTCTCGAACTTCTTCTTCTTGTCGGGCAGCAGATAGACCTTCACATAGGGATCGGAGGTGCCGCCCATGTCCAAGGCGGGCAGCTCCTCGGCCTGTATTACGGTGACGGCCAAGCTATTCGAATTGAAGTCGTATTCAAGCTGCAATATACAGGTTAGAGAACAATAGCCGCCATTGCGGCCATATAGAAGAGAGAGATGGAAGAAACGATATTAGTTGAAAAGCCAATTAGGTATTTTTAGTTAGATTGAATGTGTTATGGACTTTTGTGTGCTGCATTCTAATTTAGTGTATTTTGTTAGCAGATTTTTAATATTCCAGTTACTTCTATTGCATACATTATTATTTTAAATACTTTTTTGTGGAGTTTAAGTTGAGCTTGATTAAAAATTGATTTTCAGTTCAATACTTTTGGAATTTTCTTTTGCTAAAATATTTTTGGGAAACGTTAAATGTCTTGATATACAGATAAAGCTAGTAAGATTTGAATTCTTTATCTTTTCTTAGGTATACTGGAGTCATAAAAGGTTCGATTTCAGACTTGGAAACTAAATGAAAATAAAAAGCATAGAAGTCTGTTCTATAGTTCGAATCCTAAGCTGAACTTAAGTCTTCGGATCCTCAACTAGAATCAAATGAAATCAGTTAAGCTTAATACTGTCTTATATCTACCGCCATGGCAAACTGAAAGTTTCGACTGCACAGACTCTGAATGCTGACTATCCATATAAGTCTTCAACCTAAACTATAGACAGACAGCCATAGTAAAACTTTAAATCATTTAATTCAACTTCTCCTTTGGGTATAACGAGTATTTCAAATAATAATGTGTGCCAAATATTTCTTAACTCAAATTCTAAAGAAATATTCAAAGAAGTTACCAAATGTCAATCAATTAAAACAGCTTTGCTTAGACCAATACTAGAAATGTGAGCAAGTGATTTATTGTAGTTAGGCAAAAATTAGCTTAAGATATATAGCTTAAGGTACGTATATCTGGTGACTTGATTTGACTTTACTCGACAGCTGTTTCCTTCGTAAAAAAAACAATAAAACAACGACAGTGCATTGACATTAACTGTATCTGGTAGTTGGATTAGTTGGGTTAGTTGAGAGCGTGTTGCTGGCCATTTGTGCTAGTTGTGGCGAGTTCAGTGGCTTTTGGGGGGAGGGCTGTTAAGGATCGAAGCTTACCTTGAAGTTGAGTCGCCCCAGCTTCTGTTCGCTCTGCTTGTCCTCTTCGTCGCCTTCTTCGGCGTTTTCGGTGAGTTCCTCCATATCAGGCTGAACCTATGGCATACCAGAACCCAATAACTACTAAGATTTGATGGCATCGCAGATACTTACTTTCTCCTTGTAGGCCGATCCCAACAACTGTACCGATTTCATATCGACACCCTTCTTACCCTTACCATCTTTGGTTCTTCGCTTCTTCAGGAATCTGCGCACACAGAAAAATATGATACCAAAGACGACGAGGAATACGAGTATTATAATCGCCACCACGCCCCATGTTGGCAGCCCAGTGCGTTCAGCAATTGCCTCGGTGACTACTTCGCCAGCATGCTCAATCTTTTTGATAACCGGCACGGAGGTGGTAGCAGCTTCTATTAGAATAATCTCCAATATATATCCAATCTAGGATAGAGTATAAGCTAAAACATACCCTCAGCCTCTGTTGTTGTTTTTGGTGCTATTGTTGTTTCCACTTGTGCAATTCTTTGACTCTCGGCCGCCTGCTGCTCCTGCTGGTCCAGTTCCCGAAACTTGGAGTGATGTGTCGTTTCTTCCAGCTTCTGATTGGCCGTCTCCAGGTCGGCCGCCGGCTCAGCGCCTGACACAGGCGCCGGCTCTGGCTCCGTTTCCGATTTTGCATTTGGCGGCATATTGCACTGTGATTATAACTGGAAATAATTTAAGTTGATTAGAGCTGCTTTGACTTGTTGCGGTAAGAGTTCGGTATTTAATTTAATTTATTATATCCCAATGCTCTCACAGGTTGATGAATAATATATGAGCAATATTATCAATAAATAAATTAAAAATCTAATAGTAATGATATTATTATATGCATATTAGTTGGACTAGCGAACAGGCTCTGGCTAGTAGCTTGGCTTGCAAACAATCCTTATCGATATTTTTATCTGAATAAGTATTATATAGTCCTGGTAACGATGTTATAAGTTTTCTTTCATAAAGTCATCATCGGACAATTGAGAGTTTTTACTGATAAAGCCAAATAAAAGTTTTTTAATTTTGTATTTTAAAATAATTACAACATATATATGCTCAAAATATATATAATATAAGATTGAGATATGTAACAAAATACATATTTAAATTATGAATATTTCTTAACTATATTAAATAATATTATATTATAAGTATTTAAACATATTGTAGTTCTCTTTAAAATTAATAAAAGCTTATAATAAATGTTGAAAGAATCTTCCATATGCCAGATTCCAATTTAATGTTGATGCCTTCCATATTTATTTTCATGATTTTTATAATATTTTGATTTTATTTTCATTTAATATTTGTTTTTTTTTTATTTCGTAAATTATCATTTAGAAATATTTAAGCTTTTATATATTTATATTTTATTATATATTTAGTGTTTATAAAATATAAAAAAATAATTCAAATTAATTTCCAACTTAAATCCTCACCCAATTATATTCCCTGCAATGGCTTCACCGCCAGCTTAGTTATTAAAAAATATTTTGCTGAAAGAAAATTGTTCAAGTTTTCTTTTCACTACGAAAGCAACTTTATTTTTTGTTGCTGCCAATTGTCATTTAAGAATAGCAACAGCAAAGTTCAGTCAAGAAGTCCCACAAATGTCGCTGGCAATTTAGCTGGGCGTATCCTTGGAAGCACTAGAAATGCGGCGAGGGTGTCGACAATTGGCGCAGCAAGTAAAAGTACTTATGAATAGCATGCCAAGGGCACGCACACACACATACACGCAGTAAAGCGCCTACACACACACACACACACACATACACACAGAGGCAGCTTAACCCCCTCGCACAGTGAAGTATTTCGCTTTACTGCTTCCATTTTTATTTCTAATTAAATTCATTTATATTAAAACCGAGCTAACCCTCTACTTCTACCTCTGCCTCTGCCTCTCTATTGTGCTGCGGTTCTAAGTGAGCATTATTTAATTAATGAAATATTATTTGCGCTAACGCAGTTTGAGTCGCGGTTAATCCAAAGGCAATTGCGAACCTTTGTCATATGGCGTGCAGTCGCATAGCCTCTGACCTTTGAGGCGCAGAGCCTCTCCTCTTTACTTGCTATCATATCTTCTTTGATTGACAATCAGCTTGCTGTAACTGAAAACCTGAACGGCAAATAATTGGCCAATTACATATTGAATGGCATGCCATCAGAGACTGTTAGAGCAAAGAATATGCATTGATTTTGTTGAGAGTTGAGTTACTTTGAATTTCACTTTTAATCATGTCTATTTATCAATTTGAGTTTTATTATTGATAAGTAAAGAGGAAAAATCATCACTGTAAATAATTTATATACAAAATTTACGAGGATTTAGAATGTTCTCATAAATCAAAACTGATTCTTTACCTTTTTCGTATTTACTCAAACACAAACTAAAATTTAATTAAAGCATAGCAAATTCCACTTGAAGATTTCGCTTTGAAGTTCCCTAAATCAAAGGCCAAGCTTCTTGAATATCTGTGTTTGTTTAGTGGCTAAGCTAAGCTGAAAATTCTTGGAAAAACATATTTTCCAGTTGACTTAACTCCTTGCAACCCCTTCAACCCCTTCACAGCTGCTACGCAGCTTATTCATGCCAAGCTTTTATTTATTTATTTTTAGCTGCATCTACTCAGCTTTAACTTCTCACAAGTAAGAAATTGCCATCGTGTCGTATACGTAATTTAATGCGACTGCGACCGCCAATCGCTTCCAGCTGAACTGAACTGCTGTTGCGGTTGTTTGGACATCAGATGACGTCAAAGGTAACGGGAAACTAAGCATATAAAGCCTTCTTTCATCCTACCCCCCCTCAACACCCCCTGAAATGCAAATAGGTCTCACCCACGCACAGCCTCGAGCAAGTTGGTTCATAAATATGCGTGAAATACAAATGCGTGTTCGCATTTAAATACAAATGCCAGCTGCTTATGTTGACTCGCACTTGGTCAGATGTGGTGTGGTTACGAAGAAGTTATGCTCGCCTCTTGCCGAAAGTTCGGCTTGGCTCTGTGCCTTTAAAGGACACTCGCCCTGACCACGCCCTACATTCGCCTCAGGCCTCAGGCGCATGTGGCGCCACTGAGATCCAGCCACAGCCACTTGGGTAAATATTGACGACATTTTTCGGCCAAATCAATAAATTTAAATGCTAGGCTCAAAGACAACTTGGCCCGCGGCAGGCTGTCAAGTGCTGCGAATTAGGACGTGACGCCAGCTAAGTGGTCTAAGTGAGTTCCAATTGCAAATTGAGTTTGCGAGCGCGAAATTTTGAATGGAAGGTTAACGAACATAAATAAATTAAGCTAAGGGAAGGCGACTTGAGAGTGAAGATGATGGAGAATTCACAATTTCATTTATTCAAATTATTTTCTTTAAGTTAAGACACTTTGTCTAAGGTAGGAAATCAATGCTATAAGTCCTCTCATACTTTGCCTTCAGTTTCAGGCATGACTGAAGCTGGGATATGCAAGCTCTTACCTCAACACATTCAGCTATCAATCTATCTACATATATGGCGAATTTTTAAGTTTATTTATTATGCAATTTCCATTGTGCTTTAGAGAACAAGGGTTGAATTCGATATTATGCCGAAGAATCCCCCTAGCTGTTGCTGCTTCAAGTTTTGCCTGCCCAAGCACCTGCCCCACTTAATTTCGACACATGAAATATTAATGCGAAGGCAAGGGACTCCAGAAAAAAAGAAAAAAAAACTGAGAGGAATAAAAAGCCCGAACAAATTTGGCACATTTCGTACGTGATATTTTATTAATGCCGCAAATCACAAGCTAAATAACGATTTCTATGTAAGGCAGGCCAAGACGATGCGGAGACTACTCTGAATAGCTGTCATAAAAGCGGCAACAAAGGCGACAGCGCAGCAATTTATGGACGCTGTGTACTGTCATTATGTGTGTGCATCTGCCAGATACTTCTTTTTAACAGCCACACACACACATATATACACATACAGATATATAGATACTGAGATCTACCACGACAGCCACACGCTTGCATTTTATTGTAGCATACTTTTGAGCGCAGCCACAACAATATTTTTTTGTCATTCTGCCAGCTTTCTTTTTATGCATGTCTCCGTCTCGCTCTGCCACGGGTCAGCTAGGTGTGCATATATAAGTGTGTGTGTGAGTGCTTTTTTTATGGTGTGCCTGGTGCCCATTCGTCTGGCCCATTCGAGCAAAAACTACGCAGTTTTAAGTGCCGCGAAACAAATACAAAAGTTTTTGGCTCGCAACTGCTTGATGACCTGAGCACTTTGTTTTATTAAATAAATTGGTTTTTATAATGTGTTCGCCTTAATTGAGTTTTATTTATTTATGTCTTGCCACACGAAGCTCTCGAAAGTAGATGAAACTGATTGAGCATTAGAGAACGATTTATATTTAATGGCGAGTGAGCTTTGTTTATAGTAGACTGAGCTGTGCTATAAGATATCATTATATTAGATTTGGAAAAGGTATATATATGTATATATCTATCTATGACCTATATCCACATTTACTTCATCCCAACTTAACCCTTCGCCAAGTCTTCTAGTCCTCCATCAACTACCCAAAATGCCCTATATCCAGCTATGTCCTATATCCCCACAGATACTTTAGTCTTCGACAAGTCTTTTTGTCTTGTTAAAGTCCTCTTCTTATGCCTTTTGCTATAAATATTTTTCGAATTTTGCTAGCGCAAGCAGTTTTAATCTCTGCTAAGGCGCTGTTGAGTCAAATTGCTTTGCACCTGCGAGAAGGTCGCTCGACATTGTCTATAAATAGCAACAATTGGTTGTCATTTGACGTGGGCGGGCGGAATTCATTTAGCGATAAGATAAATTGAGTTCATAAAACATGCAGCGGGCAGATAAGAGTGGAGCTGCTCACTCGTTGCCCAGTGACAGGCACTCAAATTGCAGCCTAGCCAAATGTCAGGAACTGACAATCAGGCTGTCAAAACAAATTAAGCTCTGGCCCAGACGCACAGCGCAGTCAAATATTCGGACAGCAACGACAACGACAACAAACATGGAATTGAAATAGCATTAAGTGTTTTTTTTTGCCGTTGTACAGGAAGGCGACCCTCATTGAAGCTCAGCCATTAATTGTTAAGCTTCTTCATTCCCTGATAGTCGCTGAGCAGGAAACGGTTAAACTTTTCAAGAGAGCGCGCACAAGAGAGAGAGAGAGAGAGAGAGAGAGACGCATATTTTTGCCTGCCCCTACTTTCTCTCTCTCGCTCAGTATCACGCGCGTTGGTTTTCGCTCTCTCTCTCTCTGCGCTTGCTGCGCACATAACCCAGAGAAGGCAACAAAATAAGCTAAAAGCCGTGGGTAGAGTAGCGCGAAAAGAAAAGAAAAATGAAAAACGGAAAGAAGAAAACCAGACGAACGGCTAACCAAGTTAAGATTGCTAAGGCGACACTCTCCCACGAGGCATTGATGATGGCGAAAAGAAATCTAATTTTCCACATCATTATGCTTTTCGCTTTCGATATACCGTTGTTCGGATGCACATCTATCTATAAAAGCTGCACACAGACACACACACTCGCACACACATACAGGTTTGTTGTAACTGAAATCATTTTGGCATGAGCATAAGGGGTCAAAAGTACGCACAAACTCTATGTGTGTGTGTATAAGTGTCACTCTCTATTGTTGTGTGTATGGGTGTGTGTGGGTGTGCGTGTGTTTGCTTTGGCATCGCCGCCAACTTGATTATTGGCAATTATGTGCGGTTTTTATATGCGTTGCCCTGGGAACTCCGCACATAATTCGTGCTAATAAAATAAACGCTTGGCGTCTACAACTTTTACATCTTCTCCTTCTTCTAGTCTTTTGATTTTCCTTAATTTCTTGTTTTTTTTCTGTCTTGTGCGAACATATTTTGTGCTTGGCCACTTAACAAAGAGCCAGAGCACAAAGAGATGCTTAATTAAGTTCAGCTGGCCCTTATTATAATCTGAAGGACAAAGTCTCTGTGGGCAGGTGGATTAACTTGAGCACGGCTGGGGCAGCATAGATTAAAAGGTCATCAAATTTGTAAAGTGAGTCGAGGAGCTCTTGTCGAGATGAGACAATATGGAAATATGTTGTTTGATATCAAAGATTTGCATAAGTTTTGAGTACTAAATCAAAGGAATATGAAAAGTAATATAATATCCATATAATTACTCTAGATTTATTTACCAGCTTTATTCAAAGGAAATGAAAAGTGATTTAAAAATCACTTAAATAATATTCATGCAGTGTAAGGCAACTAAAAACTCAGCCTAAGTATTGCTTAAGGTTATCTCACATTATTCGCCCTAAAAAGCATGCTACAGTTTTTTTTAATTCAACTCAAGCTTCATATTCACCTTTTATTCAGACAATGCTGCCAATGTATTTAGAAAAAGTCGCAGTTCGGAATAGTTTATTATTGGTAGCTAACGTAGTTCTTTTAACTGCTGTTTTGTTCCGTTGAACGAAGCGTATTTGTGGTCACGTTGATCCGGCAGGAGGGCGGAAGGCTCAAGACGGTCTCAGGCTCGGGCTGCAGGCAGACGAATCATGTGAATGATGTGTGTGAGGGCTGAATGTGTGTTGTGCTGCTTGGCTAGTGAGGCCTTTGCTTGGCGCTCGTCTCACACATGTAATTTGAACACTTCTGTTATCGATTGGCGTTTATCGATTGCCGATTAGCAGCAGTTTCCAGGACCAATATGCGAAATTTGGTTCAGAGTTTGTTGTTTGTTATTCGGCGCGTGGTTAATGTATTTTTGTGTATTTTTATTTTTTTTGTAGTCGTCAGACGGTTATCGTAATGCAGACAGCAAACGGATGAGAGCGCAAGAGAGCGGGAAAGAGAGGGAAAACAGCGCGTATACGTAATATTAAAAATACAATGGTATGCGTAAATATTGATAGAGCGAATCTCACTGAGTGTCTGTGTGTGCGTGTGTGTGTATGTGTGAGTGTGAGAGTATATGCTGTGTGTGTGTGAATGGTTTGAGGGGAAGGACAAATTCGCTTTTGCTGCTTGTGCTGCTGCTGCTGCTGCTGGGCACGAAGACGTTGTTGAAAGCAAATTCAGGATAGAGATTTTCTTAGAGCCGATTTTTTGTTTCTTTCTTTTTTTTCGAGCTTTTCTCTTGGCACACGAACGCTCACTGCTTTAGGCTGTGGGATTTTCGGGCATATCAATTTGTCAAGTTACTGAAAATGATCTGTTAGCTTTTTTTTGGCCACAAATACAATTCGAATAATAATTTTAATAATCGCAGTTGGGTTTTCTCAGTGGGTCACAATGCGTAAAATCGAGTGGAAAAATCAATACTCAAGCCATGCACATCACACGCGCTTTCACTTTCAATATAATTTTCTTTTTGTAAGCCACGATTTCCTGCTCGCGTGCCTTTCAGATTTTCGAATTATTAATGCAAAATTTTCAGCGAAAGCAAATGAATTGGCTTAGGCAACGCTCAAAATTCTGATACACAAAAAATGTTCTGGTTTTTAGCACAGCGCGTGCCATCACAGACACACACCCACACACACATCCACATATATGTAGAAAGAGAGAGAGAGAGAAGAGAGAGAGAGAGACCCATACACACACACACTCTTTAGCACACGCACAACACTTTTCGGGCCTTTCGCTTGAATTTCGCTTTATGTAATAACTCAATTGGCATTCAATAAAAAATACTTTGATTATTCCAATTATATTTTGTTTTCGAGCACTCTATGAGGTGGATTATCTTGTTCACTTTTCGTTGCTGTTATTTGCCGTTGGGCTGTGCAAACACTTGGCTCTTGTTGAATTTTTCTTGCTATTCATTCACCTTCAGCACAGCGCTTGTCACTTGCAGTCAACTTCCACGGTCGATGTTCATTCGCGTTTTGGTCTACACAGCCAAGGAGCAGCTAGGAAAAAGCCCACAAGCGCCGTTCAGCTGCCAGCAGGAGAGCGAATCGGGTCAGGCATCGATTTTGCGTCGCTGGCCAGCGGTGGGGCGGCGCGTCCGTTGTAGACCAGAGCAGACCTGAGCAGAGCTTTTGCAGAGAGTGTAGACTTTGATAAGGCACGGGCGAGCCAAGTGAGAAAAATCATTTATTCGTTGAAGCTGAAAATGTAAATAAAATGTTTTGATTGAAGCCAAACTATGTAAATTGATTTAATTATTATTATTTTATTTATTATTATAAGTTTTTATATTAAAAAAATACACATTTTCAAATACAACAAAAATAATAATATTTGAAAATAATATAAAAAAGTATTAATTTGATTTTTAGTGCTTACTAATTTATATATATTAAAATAAATACTAGCATAAATTTGACTAAATCAAACTAAAATACTAAAATTGTTATATTAAAAAATAAAAGTAATATCTCGTTAAAATTTCTCCATTATAAAAATTGCTTAAAGATGATTTCAACAATGCTTTATCCTCTACATTTCTCAACAATTCTTGTAAAAGCTCAGTGGACTCTCCCAAACTCTCTTTCTCTTCATCTAACTTGGTCTCTCTGACTTGCTCATTGAAAACATCTGACACGCAGCCACATGTTTCGGCGCTAATGGAGCCATAATCTGAAAAAGTTTCGGTGCATGCGTACTGCCGCAAATATTTCTCAATGACAATGGAAATAGCTAGACGTCTGTGGGCGGGGGTGGCGAGTGTGAGGAGCTTTTAGCCTCGTCGAGTGGGCAAGGACATCGCCTATGTGTGGGTTGTAAACTTACAAAAGCTTTTCGGTGTAGTAAGAAGCTTGGGAGGTAGCTTGAATGGTGCAAAGCTTTTCATTTGAGTCCGTGCTACTGCCGCTGCCGTGCAACAGATGGCGCCAGTGTGGCTCGCACTCTTGCAGCTGGCGTAAATCAAACAATAAACAAGAACTCTAATGCACAGACACAGCATCATTAAAGGGCAGCCGGCACTTCCGATGCGCAATTACGCATGGCAAACACAAATCAAAATCAAAATTCAAATGTGATATGAAAATCATGTCCTGGCGACAGCCCGAGTGAGCCACACGCACGTGATCTACTGCAAGGATGAGCCACAATTATAAATTGTACATAATCAAATGGATTTGCCCAATAATTTCACTTATTTATAAAGTTGGAGAGCGACGGACGCATTTTTGACTAAACACAACTTGTGCTAGATGAAAATTGTAACGGGGTTTAGGAGGGGGATGGGAGTGGCAAGTGGATGGGTGGGTGGTTGGTCTGTAGCTCTAGCTATGCACATCTCTATTTGCATTTCGTGCTCAGCACATCAGCGCTCAGCAAACAAACGTTCAAGGCAAATAATCTATAAATATGCCTGGGACTTGGGCGACGCATTGACAAGGATCGAGTCCGGGTAGGGTCTGGGTCCGGGTCTGGGTCCTGGGCCTGGGCTTTAGCCTGGCGCTGGCTCTGCGCTCGACTTGAGCCGTGCCAAGAAATGTCCTCATGCTGTCTGCTATTTGTAGGAGTTCGTGCTGAAATCATTATCCTGTTACTTGTCATTAATTCAGCATATCAATTTGTTGCTCTTGTTGTTGTCGCTGTTGTTGTTGTTGTCATTATTGCCGCTCAGTGCGCCCAGCCGTTAAATTGGCAGCTTATAAATTATAAATTTGAATTTAATTGGCCAACTAAGCGCTCGAGGGAGTTATTGTTCTGTCATTTCACTCATTGCTTGAACTTAAGTTTTTCATATTTGCATTGTTTTGCTGGGCAAATTAGACCATTTTCAATTGAGTCTGGTAAACTGAGGCTGAATTGAGGGCAGAATGTGAGTTGGAAAGAGTTCCCAAGAGATAGTTTACATATGAATTGAAAGTGGTTTAATGATGTCTGTTTTATATATGCATTTTAATTAACTTTCTCTTATAGCATGCCACATCTATATGCTCTCAAAGTTAGATTATTTGTACATAGATCTCTCATGATTTCTGTGCGAGCTCGCTGAACATCAAAGCTTTAAGTCTTCACTAATTAGTGGGAATATATTTATTTATTTTCTTTATATTTCTTTTATTCAAGTTCAAGCTCTCTACATCTGATATATCTGCAATTTAGTGTGAGTCTATTCAGCCTTCGTCTGTAGTTCATCTTTGTTGAACTTTGTGCTTTCCAGCTAAATCCTAGCCTTGTTTTCTTGGGGCTTCTTTATAGTTTTGTTTAAATAACAAAATAAAAGCAATATTTTAACTGAAAGTGAATTGTCGGAAGCTCTTGAAGCTTAACATCTATATTACCTCAAGACATAATATTTTCATACTATAACTAGGAGTAGACTTAGACACCTCCAGTTACTGGTTCGAGCCTTGAGTATAATTGCATTTTTAAGTTTCAATCAAATTTATTAAAAAATCTTACCTCAACATTCACTTATATAAAGAAGCTAGGCTTCCAAGACTCAGCTGATCAACTTCTGCAGCACCTGAGCTCAATTTGAAGCGGCTTTCAATTTGAATCCTTTATCAAAAGCTCACGATTTGTGTTCATTTGCTACCTTTACTTGAGCTCCCAGCTTGCAGATCTGCTCATCATGCTGTGCTTCGATTGCCATTCACTTTCTGAATAAATAAAATACATTTTATTTGATTTGTTTGCATCTTTGGCTAAATACATTTATTTGCAAATTTATTCCAGATGCCGGCGTGCAGCTAAAATGATTAAATAAAATGGCTTTCTGCGGTTGCCGGCAATCAGATTTGGATCCAGATAGTTCACCACCGGGCAGCAGCGCAACTCGTTAACAGTCGGCAGACCAGCAAAATGGCAAGGAATTTCTAGTGCATTTAATGCTTTATTATGAACAGTAAAACACAAATTGCTAAACGTGAATTGCTAGTTGGCCAACAGCAGCAATAGCGCTTATGGCCAGCTGATTTATGCGGCTTTAATTGCGGTTCGGTTTACGCTTTTATGGCCGACACTTTAAAGAAATCGCTGTCGGTTGGCAATGCACAAAAAAACACTTGACATCAGCTGCATTTCAGCATCAACATCAGCATCGGCAGCATTGGCATTGGAATCATCATCGGAATGCGATGGAAATGACCACAGAAATGCATAAACCGCTTCAATTGTAATTAAACGATTTCATATATTGCCTCCAACGAGAAATTACAAATGTGACCAGCAACAACAACAACAACAAGAACAACAACCACAATCAACAGGAAGAGGAACACAACAATACCAATTGTAATAATCATAAAAGCTGCCCGCGCCGATCGCTCAGCCAGGATACAGCAACAACAATGGCAACAATTAAATTAATGCTGAAAACAGAAAACAATTTATATTGTAGAAAATGACGCAACATACAATAAATGAGTGTGTATTGACACGCGTGTGTGTGTGTGGGTGTGTCCAGCCCACACATTATTCAACATATACATATATCAGAGCGCGCTGCCAGGCAAATAATCAAATCACACAAATTTCAATTGCAGCCGCTGCAGCCAAAAACCGAATCAACGACAACAACAATTAAAACAAATAAAAAATCACAACAAACATTAAAACTAACAATCATAACAATCTGGCTGCATTTTATTTCTTCATTTCAGCGGTTATCCTTTTAACGGCGATGTTAGAAAACAGCGCCTGAGCACAAATTTAAGCTGCAATTCGAACAGTAATTTCTAATAACAAAATGTTGCACGAAAATCAAAACATAAAGGTATATTTTTAATTGATTTTTTTGTATTATATTTTAATTTTATTTTTATATTTTTTTCATAAAAAAAAATATTTTTGGGAGTGATAAATTTAATTTTTAAATTGTAATTGGCATTTGCTGTGGTTGATACATTTGATTGACTGATTGATTGGTTGATTGTGGAAGAATTCATATACATATATTTCAATTTGCTGCCTTTCTTGTTAGCCTCATACATTAATTTATAAGCTCACTCCTGATGAGTACATGATGACTATAACATAGCTCTACTACTCGAAGCTTATCAAAAATCTTGATCTAGAGCTTTCACATAATTCAAAAGTCTAACAGTTTTTAAACATTTCAGAGCAACATCTGAGAATCATTAAAATGGGCTGTCATTTTCCAGGATTCTGTTCTTCCTCTACATATATCCTCAATCAGCTATAATTAAAGCAAACACTGACCCGCTAAGCTCCCCAAACATATATCCCAATATCAATTTTAGTATACGACAATTTAATCAAACACTTGTTGGGTATAGCCTGCCTGCCACGAGGCACAAATCAGGACGAGTAGCAAAATAAATGGAAGCCTACCTAAGTTGCGTTGCGTCAATTGATAAATCCTTTAATGCCACACACACACATACACACACACGTTGTCTGTGGGCTTGGGGCACGTGTAATACGAAGAAGAAGTCAACTTTCGATTTGGGCAAAAATAAATCCACTTTACAGATTGAGGCGCAAGGACACGCAGCGGCTGGGGCTCGGCAGCAGCAGCGACAGCCCATGGGGGAATTTCAATTCCTGCTAAGCACAACGACAATAAACTCATTGAACGGCAGCAAAGACAAACACGTGCCCCTCGCCCGAGTGCGCCGAGCGAGATGGCGCATAGAGATGGCGAACATGTCGTGCTCGAATAATTGAATTCATCAAAGTTAACTCGCACAATTGTCAACTGCTTGGATGGGTCGAGGGCTGCTTCGACTGCCTACAGCTGCTGCCATCGCCGAACACTCGCCGAGTTAGTTTTCCAAAGTTGTGTTGCCTTTGATGATGGCGATGCCGAGGCGGCGGCACTTGCCCAAAAGAATAGCGTATAAAAAGATTTACGAATTGACAAAGTGCAAGTAGGTTTTAGGGCACGACACGGCAAGGCATGGCATGGCATGGCACGGCACGAGCCGACGCGCCAGGAGGTGTGGCGGTGTCTATAGATGAGCCTAAACAGAGCAAGAGCAGCCAGCCAGTCGTCGGGCGCTACACATTGAGGACATCCGCAGGCAATGACACATACGACAAACAACTTGAAAATCCATGTCAGTGTCACGTAGCAGAGTGCCTACAACAATAACAATGGGAGAGGCGAGCAAGATGGAACAAGATGTAGGCAACTACGAAACAACAACAACAGCAGCAATGGTAAAAGTCTCAAATTCAATATATCGAAGCTGTGATGCACTGCTGCTGCTGACGGGGGAGACTGTAAAAGATTTTAATATGATATAAGATAGACTATGGTAATCAAATGCTATAGTATTTATTTACTTATTAATGATGTGGACACAACTAGAGTCAATTTAGAGATATTCTGAATGAATTTGTTTATAGCTTAAGAGAACAGAAAACTATTTCAAATTAGTTAAATCAGTTTGCCTTACTCATTATGGAAGCCAACTCTATACTATAAAGTATATAGCATAATATATATCGTAGAATATTTTCTTGCTGTCCAAAGGTATTCAAAAATTCAACAGATTATTGTCTAAGATAGTTCATCAATTATTCTGAGGTTCTGACTCTCATAGATCAATTAAATTATATTATGATTCAACTTTAATCACTTTCAGACTGTGATTTTCCAAACGCACGAAGATATATACTAAGTAAATATGCGTTGGTATAAAACAACTTTAATAATATATTTATTATAAATCTTTGTCAGAAAAAATAAAAAGTAAAGTTTTAAATAAAAGTTTTACTCGTTCTGCTGTTTGCTGTGGCATGTGATTTTGCTGTTATTTAAGAGTCTTATAAATATGATTATTTAAAGCCGATATATGTTCACATATATACATAAATTTAATATTATAAGCTATGACATTATATATTTCTTGTAGTAATCAAACTTTCCTCTCTTGTTTCTAATGTTAAACATTCCCACACTTTAAACGTCACAAACAACTTTGCTTAGCGCATCGACTGTTCACTGTAGTAAAGCGCGGCATATCAGCTATATCTATAAAGATTCTACTGTTTTTCCGCTTCTTCTTCTTGCTTTCGGTTGTTTTTTACCAGTGTTATTCGTGCTGCTGATTGGTGTCTTTGTTTTTCTTGCAGCTTTATTTTCCGTTCTTGCTGTTGTTTATTATCATCGTCAACGTCTTCATCATCATGAGCATCATCATCCTGTTCATCTGTATAGGCACTTGTGTGTCTGTCTGTCGGCTCGCCACGTGGCACGCACTTGATTAAGTCATTCGATTTCAATGTTTAATCAATTATGCAACGCTTGCAAATTGTGAAGTAAGCAGACGGTAAGTTATTTACGCTAATCACTAAAGCTCTGGCATCGATCCATCCGCACGGAAGTCACTTCATTCGCTCGGCTTACGGCAATCCATATTGGTTTTGTAGCTGTCCATTTCGGACAACTACTTCGACACGCTGCAGGTCATTTTTCATTCGGATGGAAAATATTGATTTTGGCACGAGTTGGCGGACTCCTGCAGCGACTGCGGCTGCTGCTGCTGCTGATGCCCGTACTACGGGGCTGATGTTGATGTCTGTTTGTCAGTCTAACGATTTCTTACTGCGGTCGCTCATCCAGACCAGGTAGAGCCGATGCCAAATAACTTTCGTCTGGCCAAGGAGATTTATGAGCCAAATGAAATATCGCCGAGCGGGCAGCACAAATATTTGCTCAGTGGGCGTGGGGGCGTGGGCGTGGGCGTGGGCGTGGGCGAGGGCGTGGGCGCTCAGGCAAATCAGTGGCCAAATCCATGACAACTTGAAGTTGCAGCTGGTCGCTGTTTAAATATTAAAAGCCACTGACACCTCAAGGCGTGGACGAGGGGGCGACAAGTTAACCGTAATAAGGTCATCAGCAGGCAGCGGGTGGCACTCGATGCGGTTAGTTGGCTGATTTATGAAGTTGTGCGTGTGTAAGAGACTGCAAGAAAGAGAGAGAGAGAGAGAGAGAGAGAGAGAGAGAGAGAGAGAGAGAGAGAGAGCGGTAGCCTTGATAACTCAATTGAGGACAACAAGCATACGCCACGTTGTGCGCACCTTTGGGTCAGTCTTTGTGTGCTTTTTTTTCGCTTCTTTTGCTCTCGCCTTTGCTCTGCGCTCTTCTTCCTTCTCCTTCTCTTCTTTTTTGTAGTTTTGGCCAAGCGATTTATAAACGTTACAAGCATAAATAAACAAGCAGCTGTTGAAAAATTCAGAAAAAAGAGAGAGATATAGACAGGGGGTCGAGTGGAGAGCGGGCTGTGTGTGGCCGACTGGCAACATATGCTGTGCTGCGTCGCTCGTTGTATATTTATTTACTTTTGCTCTTTTGTAAAATATTTTTTAATGCAGCCCACAGAGTGTTGCCAATTTGTGCAGATTTATAGAGCCAGTGCAGCCAGTGGCCTTTGTAGAGACAGAGCGTGAGAGAGAGTGAGGGAGAGAGAGAGAGAGAGAGAGAGAGAGAGAGAGAGAGAGAGTAAAAACAGCGCTGTTGACAATCGCCACAGGAACTGGATGGCCAAAAGGGGAAACCTTGTTGCACTGACTTTGTTGCTGTTGCCATTGCTGTTGTTGTTGTTGTTGTTGTTGTTGTTGCTGTGGCCGTAACTGATTGCTGCAAGCACTTACGCCGGTGTGGGCGGGCGGGCAGAAGGGCAGCCAACCGGAGTGGACATGGTAGCTCAATGCGTTATGGCTGGTCGCGTTGCAGCCATTAGGGACATTCACGAATTGCAAACTTGTGTACGAGTGGCAGAGAGTGAGAGAGTGTGATTTCTATGGAGCATACTTGACACTTATTCAATGAAATAAAACAATTTATAACGTCAAAGGGAATCGGATTGACTTAACAGGTGGAGCAGAGGCAGCGTTAGGCAGCATTAAGAGCCAATTGGATGCATATTGGAGCTATGTCCATGTGAATCCCCAAGCAGTTCTTGGAGACGTTAAATATCATAAAATATAACAGACAAACTCCATTTAATATGTAAATAAATGATGACTAAATCTAAATGAAACCTAAATAAATAAATATAAAGTACAATTATTATGAACTCAACCAGAAAGTATCAAAATAGTGAGCACCCCTAATGGATGTCCTATGGGAATGTGAGTGGAGCAAATAAAGAATCGAGTTTTGTCAATTTGACAGGGTAATAGATTTAGTATGTTTACAAGTCTGTGGCTGCTTCTGTTTTTAGTTGATATTTCATAGCATTCACTGCTGTCGTTGCTCCTGCTGCGATACCCTGTAAATAGGGCAAGTGGGTACAATGGGTGGAATATGTTAAGAAGAAGACTTAAGCTTGAGTATTAATGAAGCCTGATGGAACTAGACTAGATAGATATCATATATATTACTGATAGATAGATGTAAAAAGATATAGACATATATGTAACAGATATTTTATAGCTATAGCATATGTGCATTGACTCTTTTTAATACCTTTTAGCAGTTTCACTCAATTATAATAGAAGAAGCTAAAGCTTCACAGCTTCCTAAAGGGTATCTCTTCGTCTGGCTCTACCGTCCAGCGCACTTTAACTTGTAATTGTTGTTGGGTCCGTCAAGAATGCAATTGCTGAATTGAATTGCGTTCACTCCCAGACAGGATGTGGTGCAATTTCAACTGTTTGATGCTCATGCCGTCGCCTCCGCCCCACTCCTATGCCCATTCCTATTGCTGTCGCAGCTGCTGCTGCTGTGTAAATGGGCGTGACCGTCTGCCAAATATGAGCACCGGAAATTAGCAGAAATCGCCAACAGCCATTCCCCCAAGACGAGGAAGGCCCCAAATTGAATGGACACTCGAGTCGGGCGCTGCAACCAAGCCGTGTAATTACTTTCGTCGCAGGACACAAATTCGTGCGCATTTGGGCTTTCAGGCTAAAGATCGAAATGTCGCCGGTCTAAATTAACAAAAGGCCGCCAATTAAAGACTAATCAGCCAATTGACCATTGAGTCTGACCGCATCGGCGTCGAGTGCCCGTTTGCATTTGCCTGCTGCCAAATGGATTTATGATGCAATCACCCAACACTATATGCTGGCCTCACTTGAAACTTCTCATTCGCCTCTCGCCCCACAGCCAGCTGCAGAATGTGGCCCTAATTGAAAATCAGGCAAATTCAGCTGCAAACCTAACACTGATTCAATTTTTATGCCACACCAGTCAGAGGGACTGTTGTTGTGGGTACTCCAACTATGTGGAGAGGCAGAGCTGCGATGAGTTTCAAGCAGTTTTCGAATATAGTTCATATACAAATTGGGAAAAATCAGAGAAAAATTTTGGAAAATGAAATAAATTTATTCAAAATACTTAGAGTTGTTTTTCGACATTTTATAGAATATTTATTTAAGTTTTAAATTTTAGATATGAAAGAGTTTTTATTTTATTTATAATCTTATTTATGTAAATTTATTTTTAAATATAATTTTTACTTAAATAATCAATAATATTTATTAACATTTAAGTTTTGTACTTATTTTGCCTTTAGTTTCGCTTAGAGATTTCAAAATTGTAAAACTCTTTTAGTATTTTTGAAGTGTTTGCAATTTGGCTAGTTTAAAAAGAGGTGTTTCTTATCTGATTTTATTCCATGACGAGAGAAGAGAGGGAGAAGAGAGAAAAACTAAAAATTAATCCGCATCATCTGTAAAAGGGGCTTACGCATTTCGCCGTGGCAAAAAGGGTTTAGCTTCAGCTTTTTCTTGCCCAAGCCGTAAAAAAGGAGAAGAAAAAAAGTAAAACTGTTCCGTTGTGGTTGCATAAAGTTTTGCACAAACGTTGCGCAAATCGAGCGAGCGGAGCAAAGGCGTGAGGGCAGGAGAGGGAGAGGGAGAAGGAGGGAAAAAGCGGCCAACTTTGCTTGCTTTTGTGTTGCATACTTTTGTGCGCTGCAGCTAGAACTTCGTTTGCGCCCATTTGAAATTCATAAATGTGTGAGTGTGAGCGTATGTGTGTGTGCATGTGTGTGTGTGTGTGTGGCATATATTAGCATAGCTTGCGGTGAATACATTTAGGCGCAGGCAAATGCACACACAATTGCTTATGAAATTGAGCAA
Organism: Drosophila paranaensis; assembly: GCA_035047545.1. Taxonomy (NCBI): domain Eukaryota; kingdom Metazoa; phylum Arthropoda; class Insecta; order Diptera; family Drosophilidae; genus Drosophila; species Drosophila paranaensis. The sequence continues at coordinate 11,948,826 of JAWNPL010000153.1, forward strand.
ACGAAATGGAAATTCAAATAGCAGCTAATGAGCCGCTGCCACACTCGAGTAGAGCAGAGTAGAAAAAGCCTTGGCAAGTTAAGTTGTTAGATGTGTTAATTAGAAGTTGGCCAGCGCACGCAAATCAACATGTTAACCGAACGCACAGCCCATCACGTGGCCAACAGCCCAGTCAATCACTCAACAGCTTCAGCAACAAAATGAGCCATTAAATTACAAAAAAAAAAGAACCTGACCGAAATGGCTGGGAGCTGGCTTGCTAAAAAGAGAGCGCTCAGCGTGGCCGATAAAGAACAACAACAAAACTGCCAAACAAGCTGGGCGGATGAGCAGCAGCAGCAGCAGGAGTAGCAGTAAGAGTAGGAGTAAGAGTGTAAAAAACTGACAGTAAAATTGAAGGCAAATGTTTCGGGCGAGCAAAAAACAAGAAAAAAGAGAGGAAAGCAGAGGAGAGAACGTATCCCTGGGGCCCTTTTGACTGGATGAGCATGAGGAGCAGCAGGCGTGTTCGTGCCCATCTTTAAAGCGTCGCTCGCACCTGGCAGGAACCACGTGTAAAATGCAGCCAACGGCAGTGTGACCCCAGCTCACTCAGCCTCTCCCTCTCTCTCTCTCTCCCTTTGTGTGTGTGTGTTAACGTATGTCCTTTTGTGTTCGCATGTAAATTGAAATGGACCCAAAATGCCATTAAGAGTGGCCGAGGCAAAGCGACTGACTGAATGAGGCCGCCCAGTTTATGTGCATTAAATTAAAAATTAATTGTCACCAGGGACATACATCGGAGCTGAGCAACAGGCAATTAGCTTGGCTACATCAAATTAAACCAGATAAATTACAACTGCAATACTTGGTAGACTTCTGCTTTACAATAGGATTGGATTTCTATCTAGTTTATTTTAGCTACCTACAATTGATCTTCTATATAGATTTATTTATGTATATACTAGCTGAGCCGACTAACGTCGTATTGCAAACTGAATTATTTCTGAATGGCTGAAGCTGTCGAGAGCATGCCACGCATGCTCATACCTGATCGAGCCCACCGATCGATCGAGTCTAAAGAATAACTCAGCAACAGGTCGACAGAGTTCGAGTTGGAGTTCGTGTGTTTGGCTCGTCCTATATAAAGGCGAGCCTGAAGCAGTGTTGCTTGAAACGAATGTCTGATCCCCTGGTGGACAGCCGAGCCTTGGATCTTCTCTTCTTCAGTGTGCGGTAAGTGCTTAAATAATTATTAATATTAAGCAAACTGTTTTAATAATAATTGTTAATACTCTGTATATTAAATATATATAAATTAGGTATATATATTAGGTATATTTGCTATTTTCAGCAATTATCACTTAAAACTAAGTCAAGCGTGAATTTTCGTGACGTTTTCTATATGACTTAGCTTCACATTATATAATTTTTATACATTTTATTTAATATTTAAATTAGTGTGTCAAATTTCATTGAAGCTCTAAAAATCTTTGAGAGCGTTAAGTCCATTTTTATAATTATCAAAGGCATCGTCGACTCTCCAAACAAAATGCTATTTCTTGTCTGGAACTTGTCAAAGTGAATATTAAATTGAATTAAAAAAAAAGATATATGTATATTTATCTAAGTATATTTAAAAAATGGTTAGTTAACTAAATCAATCGTATTAAAATTATTTTTAGTTTATTCATTGAATTTATTAAATTTAGTTTTCCTTTTTAAAATTTATTTATTAAAATTAAAATTTATTTATTAAATTTATTATATTAATATCATTTTTATACCCTGAACCCATTGAAAATGGGAAAATCAGGGTATAATGTTTTTGTTGAAATGTATGTAACAGGGAGAAGGAGGCGTGGCAGACCCCATAAAGTATATATATTCTTCATCAGGGAGACAAGCCGAGTCGATTTAGCCCTGTCCGTCTGTCCGTCCGTCCGTCCGTCCGTCCGTCCGTCCGTCCGTCTGTCCGTATTTATGAACGCGTCGTTCTCAGAACCTATAAGAGCTAGAGACTTGAAATTTTTTATGTAGGTTCCTGTATAACACGAAAAGATCGAGTTTGTTAAAAAAATCGATAACTGTCTTAATTTTAATGTTATCGATTAAAAACGAAATCGATGCTCCGTTATTTAATTATATATAATTCATCTTTATAGCTAGAGTCTTCAAATTTTGCATTTAGTGTTATGTGATCATTGCATAATTTCGATTTTTGTTAAATTTTTGATGCCACGCCCCCTTCGCCCCAAATTTGTAAGTCCCGTATTTCAAATACTACAGACTTGTGCTTTGGCACATATATACATATGGATGACATGATGACGCCCAACAAGTTTGATCAAAATCGTTACTCTAGAAAAAAGTTATTAAACATTTAATTTCCCATAGCATTGCCATGCAAAGCAGCCAAAGAACAGCTGACTGGCGTTTGTGTGTGTGCGCGCCTGTGCGTGTGTGTGTAAGTTTGGCTTGTAATGAACGTACATATGCATGTGTATATAAAAGAAACGGAGAATGCACGGAATAGCGTTTCTTCGCAGGGTTCAGGGTATACCCTTGTCGAGCGGTCTCGACTAGAGTTTTCTTACTTGTTTTTTTATCAAATTTTCTTAATAATATATTAAATTAAGTTTTAAAAAATATATATTCATCTAAGTAAATATTAATAAAAATTAAACTAGTTCATCTAAATCAATTGAAATTATTTCATTTATTTAGATTATCAAATTTATTTATATTTATTTTTCGTTTTTTAAATTTATTTAGTAATGTTGTATTAAATTATATTTTTTAAAATGTTTTAAATAATTTAATTTATGAAATTAAATTGAAAAAAATGTATCCATTTTAAATATTAATAAAAGTCAAACTAATTTAGCTAAGTCAATTGAGTTAATTATTTGTGTTTAGTACATTTTTATTTACTTTGCTCTCTGTGTATTCGTGGATAAATCACACTTGTACATATTATTGAGGCGAGATATGTCTGTATCGCTCATGCGGTTCTTTTGTCCCAATTGTTTACCATTTGTGTTGTGCAACGTCTCAATAGTCCGATTAAGGTCCTTGCTGAAGGCAGTAGCGCCGTATTGCATAATGCTGCCATAATCGTACTTCGCGCCAAAGTTGTCCACAACACTCGAGTTGTATATTATGAAATTGTGATGATATCCCTCCTTAACGTGGGTCAGGTTGATGTTGATGAACTCATCGCGATCAGCAGAGTTCTGCTGATGCACGAACCCCAGAGTGTGGAGCAGTTCGTGCTGTATAACGCCCAAGACGAAGCAGCCTTTGCCAATGGGCTGGTTCTCCAAATTGACAGTCTGCTCGACGCCTCTGTAGCCAAGCTCGGACCAACAGCCGGACACTGAAACGTTGACAAAAACAAAATCTTTGGTGTCTTTCGCTGCGGGCACAAAGCGAACGCACGAAACACTCTCGATCACCTTCATGGCATGTCTTATATGACGAACTTGTGCTAGACCTGGAAGAAAGTCGTTTTTACTGAAAGAAAGTTTCGGATGCTTTTGCTTGCCACATACTGAACTGAGTCGATATTTTGAAGTTGACTGTTGCATTGGGCCATTGCTCACCCTTGAGCCCATTCCGACGGTTGCTCACGAGTATGTCGCCCTGGTAGAGCCACTCATGCAGAGCTGCCAGAGTGCATGCACTCAGGCAAAGCAGCAGCAGACAGCCAAAAGTTGTCACCATAGTGTAGATCGCCAACGCCAACTGAATTCTGTTTGAAATTAGCACGAGTTCAATTTGTTGGCTTTTGCCCGTTTACATGGTGCTTTAGCTAAGCTTGTTTGACTTGATTATATTAGACACACTTAGTGCGGACTGATAAAGTCACGCATTAGTAAGATGGCTTGAGGAGTGCACGACTGAGATATGCTCTGTTATAATTTATATAATTGGCAACGGTGATTAAAGATTACTTAAGGGGCGCGTTTAGTTGGCACAACTTTAATTGGTATGAAATTCAAGCTAAATACCTGCTCTGCTTCCTCTGCCTTGCTCAAATCGTTTTCGGGTTGCATGTCCAACTCGGATTGGTCGAGCAACGGCCCTTTGTTGGCAGTTTCGCTTACATTTGATTTGCTGTTAAGAGTTAAATGCCACATGGCCAACACTTTAGCCCATGCAGCAGAGTAAATAAATTTAATTTTTACTGTCGGATTGAGGTCTTTAGAAGGGCGGAAACCTAAAACTTTCAGCACGCTTTCCAACTGTTGCCGACTTGGACAGTTGGCTGTTGGCGCTGCTGGCGCTGTTGGCACTATTGGCACTGCTGCCGTGTTGCAATAACAAACTCATGCTAATTGCTTTGCTAACAACTGCCAACGACAACTTGGGCTTCCACTAAGACCAATGCCAAAGCGTTGCAACAACTATAAATATTGCTAAAATGTGGCAACAGCAACACCAACAACAACAAGCTGCTGTGGAAGCACGCGCCCATGTTCCGGACTGGCCCAGGGCAACCTTTAATTACGACAACAGGACACCGCAATGCTCAACTAGTTGCACACAGACACACACACATACACAGACATCTGGTAAAGCTGACCAACGATTGACCTTTGGAGCTTAGGATGTTGCCACAGGTGCGAGTGCGGCGACAGGTGCAAGGCGAGCGAGTAGCTGGAGCTTATAAATTTGAACACGAACCGGCGATAATTGCTGGGAAATGAAATAAAAATGCAATTAAAGTCGACTGCGACGACGTTGGCAACTCTGCCCCAGCATCGTCCTCTTTGAAATGAGCATTCAAGAGAGCAGCCAAGCTACGTTTATATACATTTATATATAAACATATATATATATATATATATATATATATAGCTAAGCCCTGGACTCGGCTGTCAGGGGCATACACTTGATGGCAACGTCGTCGGCATTTATAAAATGATTTTTATCTTTATCAAATTAGAAAACGACAACAGCAACAGCAGCTACAGCCGGAGCAGCAAGTGGAACTCTCCTCTCTGGCTACTCTCCTCGCCCTCCTCCCTCCCCCCCCCTCCTAGTCTGACCAATTTCCAGCTTCAGTCAGCCGTATCTGCAGTGTCACAGCAATTAAAACTCTGCTCTGCCATTGTGCAGATTACATCGTAAACTGGCAGGGGAGGTGGGCGTGGCGCTATGCGTGGGCGTGTATTGGCCAGTGAACAACTGTTAAATGCTTTGAAGTTTATGTCCCGATGCGCCAGAGCAACCACTGAATATATATGAATGGCAAATGAACGTAAGTGACCTAAGCAATACACAGCTGAAGGTGTATCTCAGGCATCGCAGTTAGAAGTTAATTTTTGGTTTGCATTAAGAGATTTATTAAATTGGCATCGGTTGAGATTTAAACTATAATTGGTAAAGCGTAGTGAATGGCATAAATAAGTTAGGGGAGTAGCTAAAAAACTTGTGACTGATTAAAATGATTTTTTGTTCTACAAGCGAATAAGTTATTAAATTATTATCATTATTAAATTATTATTTTATTACAATTTTTAATATATTTTTATGAATTGTTTTCTATAATTTTTAAATTTAATATTAATTATTTTTTTTTCTATTTAATCTGTAAGCTAATGGCTTAGCTATTCATCAACTTTTCTCAATTTGGTCTGTCTTACAGTCTGTGTATATAGATGGAGAAGTCTATCAGCAGAGTCCGTGTCCAACTAGCGACTAGGCTTATAAGTACCAAAAGCAGGCCAAGTCTAGGTAGCTAAGCTCAGCTCCTTGTTCAGGGCAATTCCTTGTCTGATAGGCTTGCTTAACGAGCTTTCAAGACAAAGCTCGCTTTCACTTTTCTTTAATTTTTGTATCCCTTCCCTTACCCCACTTTAAATTCTCTGCACAAACTTTTGTGCCTGTCTCGCACAAGAATTTCAACTCTCAGTACAAAATTCCTGTTTGAAATATTTCAGAATTGAGTTGAGCTTGCTCCACCTTGACATTTGCAGCAGCTGACCTAAACCTAACCCTTGGCATATTTTAATCAGTCGCAGTTTGACGAGCTACTGCCCACTTCGCCCACTTGCTTTTGGCTTAACCTTCGCAGCCTTTTAAGCCGCTTGGCCTTCAATCCGTAAAACTGACAACCGCATAACCAACTCTCGCTGCCTCTGAATGGCTTAGCCATTGAATTTGAATCACCTTTGCTGTATTTTATTTTCTGAGGTTTTTGGCTCTTTAGCGAAAAGTATTTTGTGTGGCGAGTGTCTGCAGCCGATGGCATTGGCTGGATTTTCTAGATATTTTGGTGGGTTCTTGTCTGGGCCAAAACTCAGCCCTAAGCCCGAAATGCCACCACGACCACCACCAGCGCCAGCATCGACACCAGCAGCAGCGGCATCCGCTGCTCTTGGATTATGCAAAAAGTTTTTCATTAATGTTGGATTTAGATATTTTTTTTTCACGCTCTGGAACATTCGCACCGCCCGCCGGTGGCCGTTTTTATGCCCGGTTGGCTTCGCTTTTTGCGTTCGCTTGTTGACAACGCAACTTTGGGTCCCAGGATACGTTAACTTTTGTGCAGTGCCGTGCGGTGCCGTGCAGCGCACTGCAATGAAAGCTGCCACAAACAACAGACAGCGACAGCCAGACAAACAACAACAATGCCAGCGACATCCATAGAGTTGCCGCAAATTTGGAGAGAGCAACAGCAATGGAATTTTGGAATTAAGAATTGATCTAGATCATAGTCTCAATATTATGCATGTTTGATGCATCAACATCAGCATCAGCATCAGCTCTGTATTCCATTGGGCAGGCTTTTTGCGCCATTTGGTTTTGCTCATTAAAATGTTTCTCTGAACGTTATTGTAAAACATTCTTTTTGTAACAAAAATTTAACTGTGGCGCAGTTTGCTCTGTGTCTATAGATTTCTGGGCATCTCTGGCTATTGATTATTTTTTTAAATATATTAAAATAAAAAATAAATTTGTATATTTTGAAATCCATATTTGCATAAATGTATTAAGATAGCTAGCATTTCCAAGTACTTAAGAAATAGTTGTCAATTTCCTATTTCTTCATTTTTTGTTGTATCTTTTATATTTGAATAATACGATAAGCAAGCATTGGTAACAGCTGATAGAAAGTTTCTCCAATAGCTATTCTGATATATTTATGCTTGATCAATTTAAGTTAGATTCGCAGATGGCTTTGATAATGCTGTGTTCATGAAATAAAATAAACCATAAGTGGTATTTTCTGCCAGAAGAAGAGAGCTTCAAATGGGCCAGTTTCTCATTGATATTCAGATTATAGCTTAAGCGGGGGAAGGGAGAGACAGCTTCAGAGCTTAAGATTTAAAGTCTTGAATGTATTTGCTCGTATTTATATATTTATATATGTCTATATTTACATTTAATTTAAATATTTTCCCAATTTTTTACACAATTATAAAAATAAATTGTCATATTGAACATTATTATTATTATACAAGAAAACTTGTAAGGAATATATAGATTTATATATATTTTATAATACATAATCAATAAAATGTGTCTAAGGCGCCCATCTGCTAAACACCAAACTAGCAGGGTATCCTTCAGTCAGCTATGCCCAACTAAGCCGCTCTTATGGTTTTTAATGCCAGCTTGGTTAGTTTTAGTGGTTGATTCTTTTGAGACACTTTGGCTGCTCTTGCAGTGCAAATTGTTTGGTTTCGCCCCAGTTTGCAGTGGGGCATCCCCCTTTTTTTTATAGTTTTTTTTATCTACTTTTTTTTTTTGGGTTGAATTTTGTTTTCTTTTGTGAAGCTTTCGATTTGTCTTGCCACATCCGCTGGCTGGGCGACACCCGCTTCATTTCCGGTCCTCCGCTGCACACGCTTCACGCTTGCATTTATTTGAGTGTGTAAAGTTTTCTTACTTGAACATTTTTTTGAGAGCTTCAACGGGGGGATGGAGCGAGATTTGGCTGTGGCAATTTCGCAGTCTCTTCCTGTTCCCGTTGTATGCCAACTTTGATAGTTTTGTCAAAAGTTTTTATTGCGATTTGTTGCAGTCGTGTAAAAGTAATGCTGCCAACAAAAGAAAAGTAGAAGGAATCCCCAATTGATATTTCGGTTTGAAGCAAGAAGAGGAGGAGAAGCAGGGGCTGACTGTCGTTTTTCATTAATGTCGTAAACTATAAAGACGTTGCCTTTAGTCGTGCTTAAAGATTTATTAGATAATGCCTAATGCTTGTGTCTGTGTGTGTGTTTAAAGGGAGCTCGCCTCGGGCTCGATATCATTTGCTATCACAATTATCGATGACCACCACATCGCCGTAGTTGGGCGGCGGCGTCTCCGGCCGAGATGCGCCCGTCTCCACAACGTCTGTGTAGAATCTAGCCGTGGCAGCTGGCGGCGTCTCTGGACTGCTGGGCTCCCGATCCCGCGTGCTGAACAGATTGCTGCGACTCAGGCGTCTGATTAACGTCGCCGTGTTCTGGTTAATGGCGCGATAGTACTGATGCCTCGCCGGGCGTCCGAAGAGACGGGACACAAAGTTATCATCGGGCCCGTAGGGCTGACGCACCAGAGAGCGCGAATGGGCATTCCGTGTTCGCTGCGGATTGGAGCGACGCGGATTACGCGTGGGCGGCGGCGGTGGCGGTGCCCAAGTGTGAATCGTGGGCAGCTGCTGCTGTGGCAACGACTCCAAAGTGGCTGCAAAAGAAGAGAGCAGATTTAAGACTGAGCTGTTGGATTAGGGTAAACTGAATAAGCGAGAAAATATGAAAAAATGTGTAAAATATGCAGAACTTGTCGGGGTAACAAAGAGGTTTTAAATATGGAAATAAAATGAAGTGTACTTGGACAATGGATTAAAGTCTCTCTCTGAATATTCTGATTATATTATTTCTGTATAAGATCAGCTAATGTTCATAAGATCAGCTAATGTTCATACTTTTATAGTCGTTTAACTTTAGAAATTCCTTAAAATTTATCAAATATATAAATTAATTTTTGTAAAAGTTATAGTTCAATTTTGAAAAAGTCCTTAAAATTTATATAAAATAGAAATAAATAAAATAGTTTTAATGATTAAAATATTAATAATAGTTATAATAATAAAATAAAATAAATAATAATAGTATTTATAATATTACTATTAATAATTAAAATAATATAAATAATTCAAATAATAAAAATAAAAAAAATTATAAAAATAATTCAAATAATTAAAATGGTAAAAAAAATAAATAAATAAAATAAATTAATTTAAATTTATGAAATAATAAAAATAATCCATCAAATATTAAAAATAATTAAATTAAATAAAATAAATGAATTAAAATTTATAAAATAATAAAAATAATCCATAAAATAATAAAAGTAAATAAAATAGCCGAAATAATTCAAATAAAATATATAATAATTAAATTTTTAAAACTGTCTACAACTGTGTGTTAGTCCATGAACTTTTCTGCCCAACTGTTGTTCTTGTTTATCTTTTTATCAAAGTTCATCTGCCATAGCTCCTATCAATTTCGTCTGTCCATCACTCAATCACCTGTTCATACTTCCATCTTTTCCAATTCCACCTTCCCACTCTTTGGCAATTAAACGTCTATTTGATGTATTAATTCCAGCGCTAAGCTCGTTGCTTTGCTAACTGACAGCTACTTAACCTATTATGGCTCAGAGCTCGCTTTGACATCGCTTTAATCTAATGCCCAAGCTTCAGTCGTATTATAGCCACGCTGCTCGACTTAACGCAGCTCAACTCACGTGATTCTCCGTTTTCCGGCTGGCGTCGCTTCTTTCGCAGCTCGCAGCCGCTCTTAATGCAGAGGGCAAAGCTGATTATGAAAATGACCATGCAGATGCCAGTGGCGCCGCCCACTGCAAAGGCCAGCTTCACGTCGTCCTCGTCGAAGGTGTGTGTGCTCTCGACCAGGTCGGGCGGGTGCCCGGCGCTGCCCGCCAGCAGCTCGTGGCTGACCCGCTCCAGGCAGTTGCGGTAGCGCAGGCAAAGCTGTTCGCGGTTTCCCTCGCACACATCGATGAGCGTCGTCAGCTCCTCCTCGGGCTGCTCTGCCTGCTGCTGCTCCTGCTGCTGCTGCTGCTCCTCCGACTCGTCGGGCAACTCGCGCCACACCTCGGCCACCGACTTGGGCTCGTCCGTGATGCTGCCGCTGTCCAAGTTCTCCATGCGTTCCATTTTGAGTGTCTCAATCACCGAGCCGTTCTCGTTGCCCTCTGCCTCGCCTTCCACCTGCACATCCAGTGGGTGCGTGGGCAGCTTCTCCTCCACGCAGTCGCTCATGCTGACGGCGACGCCACGCAGACTCAGCCACGTCGCGACCTTAATCAGCGCGCGGTCGCAGTTGAGCGGATTCTCGTCCAGGTTGAGCGAGGCCAAGTATCGCGGCGCATGAAACACATTGATGCTCAGCGTTATCAGCATGTTCTGGGCCAGATCCAGCTGGCGCAGCTGCGGCAGCGCGCTCAACAGCTCCACTCCGAGCTGATTGATCTGGGCATTGCGCAAGTTGAGCGAACGCAGCGAGCTGCTGCGCAACAGCGGCCCAGCGCCCAAGCTGGCCAACTTGTTGCCCTCCAGATTGACATGCAACAAGTGCGAATTGGTTTCCAGCAGATGCTCATCGAGCTGCTCCAGGCGATTGTAGGAGAGATCCAGCGAGCGCAGCCGACGCAGCTCCCCGAAGGCATTCACGTGCAGCGTCTGTATGGCATTGTGAGCGAGCGTCAGATTGATCAGATGCACGGAGGTCTGGAGGGGAGAGTACATTGGAAAATATTATATTAGTCAGAGAACAAACTGAGTAATTTACCTCGAAGCAATCGGCGTCAATGTTGGTGATATCATTGTAGCTTAGGTCGAGCAGCTCCACAGATTTGGGCATGTCAAGGCTGGCGCTTATCAAGCGCTTCGCGCTGGATATATATAATATATTATAGATATATATATATATATATATATGTATATATTTATATATATATATGTATTTGATACTCACCTGCAGATCGCGCGATTGCGTTGGGCGTAGAGATCACACTGGCAGACGCTGGGACAGTTGAGCTGCAGCTGGGTCTTGCTGCGACACACCTGGAGCACCACGCAGAGCAGCAGACCCACATAGAGTAGTATTTGCTTAAGGCCTAGCCACATTTTTGGCTTGATCACGCATTGCAGGGCCATCGATTGTGGCCGGGGCTGTAGCTGGAAGTCAGCTCAGTTGCTGGACATTTTGTAATGCCCTCGTTTTAGTTTTCGTTTCTTTTTGTATTTTTTCTGCTATTTATTTCGTTTTCTTTCTCGGAAACACCTTACGTTTGTCGCCCAACAATAACTGAGTGAAGAAGTTGCTCCACACACTCCGGGAAAATGACTAAGTGCGGCGCTGCTTCCAGTGGGCAGGTCTTATGCGGCCAGTTCAGCTGTTAATTAACGAACTCTGAGCAGTTAACGAACATGCCTCGCGCTGTTTAGTGTAGCGCGCGGCCTTCCAGTGCGATAAGATAAGCGAATCGGTGCTTATCGATACAGCTGGGCCAAATGCACGCAGGTGCTACAGAACAGCTGCCGAGGGCTGCTTTGTTTGCCTCAAGTTTTGGACGAGCTGCTGAAGTTTTGACTGGAAAACTCTGTTGTTAAGGCATGGCTGCTGGACGGATGTGATTCGATAGAGATGGGAATGAGTTTGATTTTAATACGATAGTTATGATGATGTATTTGTGATATAAGATGATTATGAGTAGCTTTGTATAATATTGCGTATACGATGACTATCAGTTTGTAAATAATACTATAAGATATATATGATACAATACAATATTAAGTAACAAATGAAGAGAAAGAGAGAGAGAGACAGAGAGTAGGAAATACTACATGTATGATTATATAGATTTAATTAAATAAAATATAGTACGATAGGGCTATATGATTCTGCTTGGATCAGTATACAATTAAATGCTAATTGATAGAGGTAAATACGTGCAGAGATGGTTATGAATTAGAATACAGAATAAATGTATTTATCATAATATATCTTATTGCTGGTACATAAATACTTACATATAGAATATTTACTTATATACAAAAATTTAATCAATAAAAGAGAAAAATATATAATTTATAAACAAAATTTAAAACAGTTATGTTTTCTCACTTTAACTACTTTAATTTATTGCTGATTGATCGTTTGAGCTTCTAAAGTGATTACTAAATAACAAAAGCTTTCATTGATTGTTTTTGGTGTTATATTTAGTTGCCTTTTAATGTATTCCATAGCTATCATAACTTGAGGCACTTGTCAGGCTGATGGATTTATAATCAATGCGAGGTTGTTAAATATCTCAGCTCCTTATATACTCAATGCTATTGATAACAGGCTTATATTAAGTGTTATGAAGACTATATTATCTTCAATTGCTTCTCATCATATGCAAGAGCATTTAGTGCATATCATAATTAACTAATTGCATATATTATAATACTTTTAGTAACTGGACCAAATTGTAGTAATTATAGTTAATACTGTTTCTGTTTTTACCATTCCGAATTTTTTGCTGAGTGAGAGCTGACGCGGCAGAAGGGATTCCCAGCCTAATCAAATATATATATATATATATATATATATATATATATATATAGATTATTTATAAAAATAAAATGGGTTCTGCGAATACATTTGATTTTTTTATAGAGCTATAAATTTCATAAATTTTCTTAAAATTTATATTTTTATTTTATAAAAGTATACAGATATTGCAAATATTAAATTAAATTAAAAATTGAATTGAGTATATAGATTTATTAACTTTTATTTTTAATGTTATATTATATAACGTTATATTTAAATATAATTTCCAAAATTTTAAGAAGTATTTCACAGTCAATTAGATTCAACTTAAACATTTTTCCCTCACATAAGCAAACGTCTTGTTGGTCCGCATTCAAAGAAGAACAACGAAGATTGCAAGTAAATGAATTTCTGATAAGTTTAATCGAACTAAATATATTTTATGGGACCCATAAAGTAGTTTAAGATCGATTAGCCGCACAGAAATGTTAAGTATGCAATTTGGAATCAGTTGGCGCCATGAGTACTAGAACCGCATGAGTACTAGTCGCAATCAATCAACCAATATCATGACAAGTTTCTATTGCTGTTCTCTGTGTATTCTTTGTCTTTCTTTATAAATATTGCTTATTATTATAAAGTCAAAAGACCCTTTTGAGCCACAACAAAAGCTGCAGGGTATTATGAAGAGCAAAATCGAAAACTGATTAGCTTTATCAAGCCTGAGATATTTTTTATAATGGGCCAGCAAATATGTTATTCGAGCGCCAATTAGCCAAATGCGATTTGTTTCGCGGATTAGTTAAACATGTTTGCTGCTTGGCAACGCTTTGTTCTTCTGCTAATTGCTTGCTCCTGCCTGGGCGCCTTCGGTGCACCTGTCCTGGAGCAGCAGCAGGAAACGGACCAGGAGCTAACGGCTGGCTACTTCCAAGGTGACATGGATATAGAGCTTCAACGGAATGGAGAAATAGCCACGACACGACATTGGCCCAATGCCATAGTCCACTACAAGATAGACGAGGCTTTCAGTAGGTGTTGTTGCTAACGCATTCCGTTCACGTCTTTAAGATACTCGAATTATCGTAGATAATGAGCAGGTTGAATACATTAAGCTGGGTATGCGACGCATCGAACTTGTCTCCTGCATACGTTTTCTGCCTGCCACGGAGGAGACTCTGGACTATGTGTTCGTCACAGTCTCGGACAGTGGCTGCAGCTCCAAGGTCGGCTACCTGGGCGGGGCACAGACCCTTAAGCTGAAGCCCAATGTCCTAGACAAAGGTTGCTTCAAGCTGGGCACCATACAGCACGAGCTGCTGCACACTCTGGGCTTCCATCACCAGCAATGCTCCACGGATCGCGATGAGTACGTAAAGATCATCGAGGATAACATAATCGACGGCAAGGAGAGCAACTTCAAGAAGTACGAAGCGGATCGAGTGGAAAGCTTCGATGTGAAATATGACTATGGCAGCATTCTGCACTACAGCTCGACGGCATTTTCGAAGAATGGAGAGGCAACAATTGTCGCCCTGCAGCCGGAGGGTCAGTTCCAAATGGGTCAAAGACTTGCTCTGAGCACGGCCGACATACTGCGCCTCAACACTATGTACAAGTGTCCATTGCAGCTGTAAGTGGAAATTAATTGAAGAGATTTATGATGATTTTAAAAGTCAATAAATACTATTTTTGAGCTACCTTTTGTTGGGTTTTTACGTATGCTCAGTTTTTATACCCTGAACCCATTGAAAATGGGAAAATCAGGGTATAATGTTTTTGTTGGAGGGCGTATGTATGTAACAGGCAGAAGGAGGCGTGGCAGACCCCATAAAGTATATATATTCTTGATCAGGATGACAAGCCGAGTTGATATAGCCATGTCCGTCTGTCCGTCTGTCCGTCTGTCTGTCCGTATGTATGAACGCGTCGTTCTCAGAACCTATAAGAGCTAGAGACTTGAAATTTTTTATGTAGGTCCGTGAATAGCACGAAAAGATCGAGTTTGTTAAAAAAAGTCGATAACTATTTTAATTTTATTGTTATCGATTAAAAACAATATCGATTGTTAGTTATAAAATTATATCTCCCACGTCTTTATAGCTAGAGTCCCCAAATTTTTTTGTAAGTTTTATATTTATTTTCTCTAATTTTGATTTTTGTTAAATTTTGGATACCGGCTCCAAATTTCCCCAAATATTTAAATTGAGGTTAGTTGCACTCAAAGCCAGTAAATGAATGGGTTTACATTTTTAAAAATTGGAGAAAATGTAATAAAATATGTTGAACATAAGCTGAAAATTTCATTCAAATCCATTAATTCGCGCAGAAGTTATTAAACAAAACATTTTGCCAATCGGCCAAACACGTGACCAGCAAAGCAAAGCAAACTGTTTTCCTATACATGTGCACACATACACACATACACATTGAGCTGCGTGCATCTAGCAAGTTCTAAAACCCGCAAGTTTTAGTGTACATATTTCCAATAGATGGCGCTATGATTTGCGAATTATCAGCTGCTCAGTTGGTTCGAAACTTGGATGGCGCTATTCAATCGAACCATAGATGACGCTATTAGCTAAACAATTGAAATGAATTGAATTTAGTTTTCTGTGCGTTTATACGAAATGCTAATTATGCAGTATTTTAACGCAGATAGCGCGGGGTTTAGGGTATCTCCTAGTCGGGACCGCCGACTAGAGTTTTCTTACTTGTTATCAGTGTAGTGCTGGGATATTCCTTGATAATTATATTATCATTATATAGTACTGAGTGGATCGCCGACTGATGACCTACGTATGTTGGCTTAAACATGTCTAGAATGAGCATGATTTTTGGTCAAGAGACTTTCGATTGTTGTTGTTGCGGCTGTTGAATATTAGAGAGACTCACTTTTTCAGAAGCACATCATATATCTTCAGGTTCATCAGCTCCGATTTGCACTGAAGACTGTTCCGCATAATCAATTTGTGGATCTATGTAGCAGCCGATCTGTTGCTATAAGCCAGAACTCAATTGAGAAATTTAGTCTGTTGTCTTTCTCTTTGAGCCGAATTCTTAGACGTGAGTTTGTATAATACTCAAATTCTGTTCTTCAAGCGATTGCGATGCGTACACTTGCTAGAGGATTTTCTCTTTGTGATAAGCTGTTGGAGAAAATGTTACAATGAGTTGCCTTAGACTCTCTTGCCTTGCAAGATTGTTGAATATCTAAATTTTTTCTACAATGCTTTTGATGGCAAGTTTTTACTTATTATCTGGAAGACTTAATTGTCTTTAAAAGCTTTTGACCATACGCCGTTAACGTGATTAACTAATCAGTGACGCAGCAGAAGGGTTTTGCAGTCTAATCAAACAATTGACAATAAACATAAAATGGACTTAGCGAAAATATATGGAAGGTCTTAAGTAGAGCCATAAATTATGCACATATTACAAATAGTACACAATAATACAAATTGAAAAGAGCATATAGGCTTAATATTAATATTGATTTAATGATTTCAATGCAGTCAACTTTATTGAAGCCCTTTAGTAAGTAGTAAATCGAAACTACAGGATTATCTTTATCAAACTAGAGATTGACTCTATTTTGGGCTAGAAAATTTGCTATTTAAGGCCCAGTTAACCAAATGCGAATCAGTTAAAAATGTTTGCTACTTGGCAACGCTTTGTTCTTCTGCTTATTGCTTGCTCCTGCCTGGGCGCCTTCGGTGCACCTGTCCTGGAGCAGCAGGTGGAAACGAACCCGGAGCTAACGGCTGGCTACTTCGAGGGTGACATGGATATAGAGCTGCAACGGAATGGAGAGTTGGCCACTTCACGGCATTGGCCCAATGCCGTTGTCTACTACAAGATATCCAAGGACTTCAGTAGGTTTTCTACTACTTAAGACATTCCTTTCACGTCCTTAATATATATTCGAATTGTTGTAGATAATCAGCAGGTTGAGCATATTAAGCTGGGAATGCGGCGCATCGAACTTGTCTCCTGCGTACGGTTCGTGCCTGCCACGGCGAACACTGCGAACTATGTGTCCATCCTTGCTTCGGACAGTGGCTGCAGCTCCACGGTGGGTTACACTCGCGGCGTACAGACAGTCAAGCTGAAGCCCAATGTCGTGGACAAAGGTTGCTTCAGGCTGGGCACCATACAGCACGAGCTGCTGCACACTCTGGGCTTTTATCACCAGCAAAGCTCCGCGGATCGCGATACCTACGTAAAAATTGTCGAAGAAAATATCACCGCTGGCATGGAGCACAACTTTAAGAAGTACGACGCAAATCGAGTGGGAAACTTCGGTGCGAAATATGATTATGGCAGCATTCTGCACTATCCTGGCGATGCCTTTTCGAAGAATGGAAAAGCAACAATTGTGGCCAAGCAGGCTGGCGGTCAATCGAAAATGGGACAGAGAGTTGCTCTGAGCACGGCCGATATACATCGGCTCAACGCCATGTACAAGTGTTAATTAAAATAATTTGCCGACACTTACGATGATTTTAAGAGTCAATAAATAGCTCAGGTTGCTTTTTGATTGTAGAGCATAGTCCTTATCAGTGTAATCAAGTATATAGTGCATGTAAAGCGTCGCTATATATTATTATATTTAAACAATCCACGGGTATTTGGTAGTCGGATATGCCCAATCAAAGCGCCGTCTGAGATGAGCATTCAAGTCACATTTCAAGATAAGATATCTGGAAGTCCCTTCAAATCCAAAAGAGAAGTTCAAAGAGAGCGAGTGTGAGTGAGAGAGGAAGTTAGTAGCCGCTGGTGGCATGAAACACTTCCATCCGCTGCGTCTGCAGCCGGCGTCAGTTGCTCCATGACTTGTGGCTGAGGAAAAAACTTGGAAGTCCGGCCTGGGGCCAGTTGTTACGAGTTGATCGTTAGCCAGGACAAGGCTGACTCGAGGCTACTTAACAGCACAGCTTGCGCTTCCGCACAGCTTCAGTCCGACAGTCCGTTGTGTGTGGTTCAAGATGTAATGGCCACAAATCCACTTGTCTGCGCTGCAACCACGCCGCCACAGCACATTGCACCACAGCAGCAGCAGCAGCACTCAGCCGCGCTGTCTTTGCATTCGCCGTTCGTCCGCTTGCGACTTACTTCCGCAGTCGGTTTGTTGCCTTTAATTTATGACCATGACCTGGCGCGACCAGTGCCTGCGCCACATCCGCTCTTTGTTTGAGCCATGTTAGTGGCCTGTCTCAGCGCCCGCCCTCGACGCCGCCCGTGATCGGCGCAATGAGTGCAACAAGAACGAAAGAAAGCAGACAAAAAATGTACAAACTTTTTGCACACACTCAGCTCTGGCAGCGTCGGAAATAGTTAACTTTTATATGCATTTCAAATCAGAAACTTTTGCATTCAAACTTTATTAAAATTACGTTTGATGCTCGTCCAATTGCACAAAAGCACCCAATGCCGATGGGCTGGGGCCATCTCTGCGGGTTGACTTTCTGCAATTTCTATTTAGAGTATTGTTGGCCAAAATGTTGGTCGCCAGCGCCCCAGTTCGTTTAGCAGCGCTTTGTTTGGCTGCGGCGCTCAAGAGCCTTGAGTCCGGGCAACATAACTTTATGCTGCAAGCTGGCAGCAAGGACTGATTGGGCGATTTCTTATTATATATATACTTGGTATTAATTTTTGTTCAATATTAAAATATCAAGCTTAAACTCTAAATAATTCTATTTAATTAATGTATCCATTGCAAGTTTTGCTCTAATCAATGTAAAGTGCATTTCGCATTCGTCGCAATCGAATCAGTTTGTTTTTTGGCTTCGCCTCTTGGTCGAACTGAACATTTGCGTTATTGTTTTGACTTCTGGCGCTTTTTTGTGGTATCTTCTCTGAATGGCAGCCGCAGCAGTTGCAGCCGGCATCACACCCTCAGCACATCCTCGGCGCTGTCGCCTCGCTCTGCTAATGACCGACATTGCTTCCTAATTACAAAAGTTTTGCATGCACTCGTTGCACTCTTCGGGGTATCGGGGCCACAGGACAAAGGCAAAAACTTTGCAGTTTATTTGATTTGCTTTATTTAATGTTTGCGCTCTTTAAGCCAAGTATTTCATTTGGATCTCGGGCTGACGCCACAACTAACTAACGGCTCCATTAACTGGACTCTGCAGCGGCTAAACGAAGATGAGATCGCGCTACACATGTTTGGCCAGTTGGCGCAAAAAAAAAAAAGAAAAGAAGGAAAGGAAAGAGCCGCTGGCACGCACAGCCTTCTGACACATATGTCATGTGCCACATGTGGCAGCAAGTCGGGCAAGGCAACAGCAGCAGCAACAGCAGCAGCAGCAGCAGCCCTCGCCATGGACACACAGCCGCGCGGGTGGCCGCACTTAATGATAAACAATGCTTGCGGTCAGTTTAACATGCCGCGCTATTGCCCCAAACACTAACCTCCTGCTCCGTCAGCAGCAGCCCCATAACGAGGGGACAATTTACACACATGCTGAAACTGGCCAGCAGAGGGCGCTGCAGCGACAGCAGCGACAGCTGTATGCACATTTAGTACAAAAAATATAATGGATGGCAGAGAGAGAGAGCGTTGACGAGCGAATACACTGCAATAATTAGCATATATATAAAAATGGAAAATTAATAATAAAATTTAATTTAGTTTATAAAATAGCTAATATTTAATTTAATTCTTTCCTTGGATAAGTTGTAATATCCTTTATAGGAAAGTCGAAAGCTGAGGAAACTGATAAAAGTGGAAACTGATAAAAGTAATTCGTGGATCAGATGGCAATACCTGAATACTCTGATAATAGAGGGAAAATTTTAAGAGGGAGAGAGGGAGCAAGAGAAAGAGAGATATTGAAAGAGAGATAATGAAAGAGAGAGTGAGACAAAAAGCATGCGAAATAAACAGGCAAAAGCTGAAAGATCTCTAGCTTAGATAGATAAAAGAGGCAAGCCTCAATTTAAGCTCAGAGTAAAGCTTCATAGTTTAAGAAGATGAAGACTTTAGACTTTAAGGTTAGGCCTGCCGACTATTGATGTTTCTTGAGTAGTAATATTTTATAATCTATACATATATATTTTTATCTGTTTTTTATATATTTATAATAATTCTTTTATATCTCTATAGATATATAGCTTTCCATAAGGTACAACAGTGACCAATCTCTTTGATATCCTCCTCTGTCTATCAAAGTCTAATACATCTTCACCAATCTTTCGCTGAACTAAAAGACTTTAATATACTCATTAAATGTGCAACTCTAATGAGTTTTATAATGCAACAAGAAACTCGTATACCCCATCGTTCGTTAGAGCATTTCAAGCTGACAAGCAAAGGAAAGAAAAAGCGACAAAAACAACGTGCTTAAAAGAGCAGTAAATGAGAATTTATCCACTTGCTGACCAACGAGCACACACACACACACACAGAGAGACACACTCCCACACACTCACCCATACAGAGGGACGTCTGGGATACACGCACATCGTAAAGTTTTAATCGGATGTTGTCCAGCTTTACATGACGCCATCTACTGGCTTAGAGTGCAATATCCTGTGGCACGCGATAGCATCGCATACAATGGCAGAAGAGGGGCAGCCCCACACACTCTCACACACACACATATCCTCTCACTCTGCCGCTCTCATATGTAGAGAGCGAGGCTAACTCGCATTTGTGTTGTTTATGCCGCCGTTTTGGATGCCTGTAGAAACGCTTTTGGGCCTTTGCCGTTTGATGGCATTCGGCATCGCTCTGAACTCGAACCACGCGATGCCACATGGCAAAACAAAGCCCACAGGCGGACGGCACGGACTAGACACAGTTTCTGCTCGCTGACCTCCACCCAGTCCCCCATCCCCCAGTCCCCTGTCTCCCTTCCTCCGTGTAACAGTTGCCACAAAGGCTTGAAAAGCGCTAGAAAAAAATCAGTTGCTTGTGGCATGTGGCAGGGACGAGCAGTCGTGGCATTGAGAGGGTTTTTTTTCGGATTTTCATTGTTGGCACACGCACTCTTGGCCCGACTGGCGCTCAACGTGCCGGGTCTGAGCAGCGCCAACGTCGTTGTCATTGTCATGACAGGAAATTAAGATGAATGTGGCGAGCAAACTGCAGCTCCAACTGGACACACACAGTGGACTCGCTGGGGCGAGGCGAGTCGGACTTAGGTTTTGTCGCTTTTTCCTGCTGTTTGCGCTGTTTGTCTCTGTTGCTTAACGGTCTCTTAAAATATTCATAACACAAACTGTTGCCACTATCTGCAGATGCCAAGCCGCAAATGCGTCAGGCTGCCATCAGCTGCAGCAGGGTGGGCCACTTGCCGGTGGGTGCTGCACCCAAGCAAGGGTAAGTAACGGGCAGCGCTGGGTGCAAAAGTTGCGCGTTGGAGTTAATTGATTTTTATGAATTACTTAAGTGACTTTTTTATGCAGCGCCAACTAAATGAACACACAGGGGATTAGAGTGGCGCGTTGCCTTTGGGGGCATTAAGGCAACGGACTTACATGCTGCAACATTAGCTTGAAAAGTTAGCGAATGCTGATGGCCAGATTGGAGCTGCGAGCTGTGAGCTGTGAGCTGCTGATTGGTTTTGTATTGCGTATACAGAAATGTTCAGGGAAGATTAAAATGCATTTGGGTCTTAGATGAAAGTCGAGGTAATTTGCAGGGAAGGCTATCTTACACTTCTCTTATAGAATGGGAGATAAGTCGTGCTCATAATCAATTTCAAATATCTTTAATGAAGACAGTGATGAATCTAGTCTATAGCTAAATATAATTTTAATACATAAAGTATTCGAACAGATGCAGCTTAAGCATACCTCAAGGCTCTGTTAGGTCTTAGAGTCTATTAGAATCAATGCGAATATAGCTCTTCCTTCAATTGATGTCCTGTCTAATGTTATAGAAATTTTATTATTTATAAATAATAAATACCTAAATAAATATTATACTTTAAATATTATATGTTTATTATTTTATATATTCATTATTTTAATATACATTATTATATTTAATTTTTATTAAATTAAGTTAATATTAGGCATTTAATATTTTTTAATAATAACATTTCTTTAAAAGTAGACAGGATATTATATTATTATATTATTATATTTATAAATATATAATAATAATATTATATATTTTTTTTTTAAAGAGAATCAAATCAAAAATTATATAAATTTTATTTTATTTTATTTTAGCATTTATTGTAGTAAAATATTTACTTAGTTTGGACTTTACTATAGTAAATGAAAAATAAAATTAAAATAAATAAGTTAAGGAATATTATATAATTACAATCTAATCTCTTTCTCTCTCTCTCCCTGTCTTTCTTCCAATTCAGTTATTTGTATGCCCAAATTATAAACAACTGATCAAGGACCTCTACTCATATCAAACTCTAATTAGATACCAATTGGACTTTGGTTGTTGCCATCCGCTCACACAGCGAGCATAATGCCCCGCTGAAAGTTGAGAATCTACTCAAATATTTGAGGACAAAGCGATTACATGGCAAATGAGCCAAAATTGCTGTTAAAGTTTGAACTGTTTCTGCTTCCGCTGCTCTGTTTTGGGTTAATAACTTAATTGAGCCATCGCACGCATGGGGGAGCTCATTAAAAAGTTGGCAACTGTCAACAGGGAAGTCCCTCAAGCGAGTAGCCACTGTCTGAGTGGATGATACTGTAGTATATAAGCCGAAGTCAGCTCGAGAGTCATTTATAGTCTCGATTATGGTTCGTTACGTGCCGCGGCTGGCTGACGGCCGCAGGGTGAAGCTCTCCTGGCCATTGACCATTTATCGGTTCAATCACATTTTCTGGCCACTGGATGCGAGCACCTCGACCTTTTGGCGCCGCTTTGACTATGCGCTTGCCTTGCTCGGGTGCCTGATCCTCATGCTGCACAACGATGCTGAGCTGCGCTATTTGCGCTTCCAGCGCACCAACCTGGACACTCTGCTGACCGGGATGCCCACCTACCTGATCCTCGTCGAGTTCCAGCTGCGCTCTCTGCACGTTTTGCTGTACCGAGGAGAGTTCCACCAGCTGCTGCAAACGTACTTCCGCTCCATCTTTGTGGACCGCCAGGCACATCCGAAAGTCTTTCGCCAAATCGAACGCAAGCTGCTGCCCAATCGACTCGTTGCCTCGTTGTATCTGGCGGCCGTCTCTGGCTATGTGATTGCGCCCATTATGATGCTGATAACGCAGCAAAGGAGTTTCGTATTTCCCATGGTGCCGCCCTTCAATGTGGAGCCACTCTACATATTCGTGCCACTCACACTGAGCAGCGTCTGGGTGGGCCTGATCATTGTCACTCTGGTCTTCGGCGAGACGACGCTGCTCTGCGAGCTAACCACCAACCTCAAGGGTCGCTACATGCTGCTGCAGCAAGACATGGAGGCGTCCATCGAGCAGATCGTGGCTGCCCGGCAACGTCCGCTGATGGCGCAGCAGCTGCGCGAGCTGCTGGTCAAAGCTCTACGCCGAAATGTGATGCTCAATCGATTTGGCGAGCAGCTCGAGGCGCATTTCACGGTTCGCGTCTTCATAATGTTCGCCTGCAGCGCGCTGCTGCTGTGCGCCCTGGGCTTCAAGACGATTGCTGTGAGTTGGTGTGTATTATGATAATCGAGAGTTGATTAATTAGCTTCAGCTGTCTGGCAGAGTCCAACGGGCGACTATATATATCCGATATGGTTCGGTGCCAAAACTGTGGAGCTGCTCAGCCTGGGCCAGCTGGGCTCCGACTTGGCCTATGTGGTAAGCAGCTAGCTGAGATATGATTCAGATTCAGATCTATCTCTGACTCCACAGACAGACGCTCTGAGCACCATGTACTACCAGACGCAATGGGAACAGGTGCTCTACTACTCCACCAATCCACGCGAGAATCTGCGCCTGATGAAGGTCGTCGCTGTGGCCATCGAGCTGAATTGCAAGACTTACTACATGACGGGCTTGAAATACTTTCGCGTCAGTCTGCAGGCAGTGATTAAGGTAAAGTCAGAGTTGCCTTCGTCAGTTACTCTATTTCCTTCTCTCTCTCTTTGTCTCTCGTTTCAGATTTTACAGGGCGCCTTCTCTTACTTCACGTTCCTCACATCGATGCGCTGAGCGCCCGGCTCTGGCAACTGCAGCCATCAGCGGCGTCTGCACAATTTAATAAATCGCAATTTGTTAATGATGCATAATGTGAATTTTGCGAATTGGGCATGGCGCGGCGGAGCTATCGCTGCGTGCTCCCATACAAATGATTGCATATTAAAAGTCAATTATTGGTGAATTAATTTTAATTAAATTAAATCGATAAAAGGCGATGTTCGCGCATCGCTGCCTGCTGTCGGCGCCACTCAATATTTATGGGTTTCTGTGTCAAGCGTGTGCATCTGCCCGAAAATAGGCAATAAAATATTCACGATTTCAGCTGAACTTCCCAAAAACTTTCGCCTCTGGCAATCGAAATTGAAATTAGAAATGCTCCCAAGCAGCTGATCTACAGGCTTTGTCATAAATCTTTCTCCCTCTCTCTCTCTCTCTCTCTCTCTCTCTCTCTCTCTCTCTCTCTCTCTATATATATTTTTAAAATCTAGCTCTTATCTCTCTGTCCTTTACTGTTGGTTTCAATTTCCCGCTTTGCTTAATTAATCTATTAAAGTTTTTCCTATGAAATGAACAAAAGTTTTCCCATAAAAATCTGTCTCTCTCTCTCAGTCTTACTCTGCTTGTTATGCTCGCTCTCACTGATAGGGCGTCTCGTGTTTTTCGTGCTTGCTGGGGCTTGTGCCACGACATGCGTTGGCCTCATTGATAATCAGACGAAATACCGCATCGGCTCACACTAGTAGCTAATTTGCACTTCATTTGCGGCGCGAGTGGGTGAGAGGCAGCGGAGAGAGTGGAATTTTGCAGCTGAAATAGAGCTGTTTGACTGACATTGGCTGCCGAAGTAGTTAAACTTAAAATGGCTTTCGGCTTGCCAAATGGAATCTCAATGGCTTTAATGAGCAGCAAATGCGCTGCTGGCGCCAGGTGCAGTCACGAGATGCGAGTAATTTATAATTGGGTTTTAATCAGGTGAAGTATTTATTAGATGATATATATAGAAATATATATTATATATTTTATAAAAATGAATTTTTGCTTGTTTTTATTGATAAAGTATAATTTTTTTGCTATATCTATCACTTTGATGCTTATAGTTCGGCAAAGGAAACTATTATAAATTTTAAGAAAATTTTCATTGAGCAAAGAGACATGTCAGCGTATATATCGGTTATATATATATAGATATTTATTTAGAAATATATTTATATTTATATATATTCAGTAGAGCACCTTAAATACTGGCCTGTGCGTAGCAAATCTTATAGTAGACTTAACTAAATGGCAAAGCAGATAACCTCTTTTTTTTAAGTAAAATAATTTGCTTTATTTTATTATAATTAGTACAATTATTTTAAATATAAAAAATAAATATTTACACATATCTATATATATATTATTTATTTATTAATTTTTAATAAATTTTATTTATATTCAAAAATAAGTTATTAGTCTTTTCCAATACATCTATTTATTTTGAGTAGCCCCATTTAAAATATCCAAAAATATCTAAACACTTGGTATGTATAAAAAATAAAAATAAGCTTTCAAAAATAAACACCCAAAAAGGTCAAGTCGGCAATAGCCGTTATTTTATTAATATCTTTTAGCATTTATAAACATTTATTTTTATCATTGCATATTTTTTCAATATGCGCTTGTAACTCCCACATTTTGCTCAACTTTTGCACAGACAAGTGAAAAATTTCATATTATGCTTTGGTGTTGCCAACTTGGAAAACAAACAAGCACAGTGAGTGTATGTATGAGTGTGTGTGTGTGTGTGTGTGTGTGTGTGTGTGTGTGTGTGTGTGTGTGTGCAAAGGGAAAAGGACTAGCAAATGTTGCAAAAGTTTTAGCTTGTAATTATCATTAGCGATATTGTGCCTAAAGTTTTAGAAGCCGCGTATTAAGCGGCCTGAGGGCCACAGAGTGCCAAATGGATGGCAGATAGTGGGCGCTAATATATGTATGTGTGTGTGTGTGTGTGTGAGAGAGAGTGTGAGTGTCTGTGTGTGTGAAGCAATGCTTCAAAATGGCGTATATACATTGAAACTTTTGGCTTCATTTAACTAGGCATTTTGATTTGATTGCAGAGACACCAAGAGCAAAGTGGCAAGAGAAACTGAGATAGAGAGAGAGAGAGAGAGAGAGAGAGAGAGAGAGAGAGAGAGAGAGAGAGAGAGAGAGAGAAAGAGACAAAGTCAAAGTCAGGCGTTAAATCAAATTAGGCTCGCGCAAAAGTTTTAATTGCAAACGGCATTAGCTCCATAGTTTTACAATTTTATTAATTTAATTTTATATTTTTATTATTTGATATAAAGTGAGTGTAGATGATTCACGTATAAGACTGCAGCCTCTCGACCGTCGGATAAAAAGCTAATGCGCTAAAGACCCTATAATAATAAGCTGCACAATAAACTGAATTAAGCTTAAAAAAAGAAGAAGAAAACAGTTATAAGTGACTCACCTGTAAGTTTAAATATATTTTGTCATATTTTGCCAAATGACTATTAATGAAAGGTATTAACTATGATTACGACAGTATTTGTCATAGATAATTTGCTTGGCATTTTCGTATCAATTACGTATTCGCTCATTATTAGGCATATAATTTGGTATGCAAATGATATTTCGAAATACCTTTTTATAGAGTATTCGAGCTGTGGCTCGAGTGTTGCTGGCCAACACTTATTAGACATTTTGTCTAGTTGCACAGACACCACGTCGTATGCTTAATTAATTTTAAATGCACTTATAACAGTCGCTCAGTCGCTCGACGCAAAGTTTCTAAACGAATTCCGGCAAACGAGTGACTCGCACTGCGGACGCGCCCAACCTGTGGCACCTTTAAGGCCGTCATTAATTTAACTTTCGCTTGAGCAGAGAAAGCAGCTACAACAAATAAATCGCAGAAAGATAGAAAGCAAAAATGTAACCAGCCGCCAGGCAGCCCCATTCATGTGAGACTGCATTTGTCAGGCTCTGTCTGTCTGTCTGCCTGTCTGTCCGCCTGTCTAGTTGTCTGTGTGTAATTATGTCTGAGATTATGCCCAGAGTCATGGATGTGGCGTCTGTGCGTCTTTAATGCGCACCTCCCACTGCCTTCGCCCGCCCCTTGTCCTTGCGGTCTTCCTCAACGTCAAAAGTTTCTGCGGCTTTCCCGGGTGCGAATCTCTAAGAGTTTCTCGCTTCCATCGTGTTAATGTGCTGATTTCTTGGCATTTGCCTTCGTTTTGTGTGCGAATGACACTAGCTGCAAGCACAGGTTGGCCGAGCTTTAAGTTTTAAGCATGCTTTTATGGAATGAAGCTTTAATAGGGGCTTGGAAGTGATTTCAGATGTATATTGATGCTTTATCAGATAGTTAATATAGTCTGACTTATAAATATGACGTCTAACTAAATTACTGTAATGAAGAATATACCAAAAGCTTTAATAATCGAAGATTAAAGCTGTTTATAAAAGCTTTAACTTGTTTGCATCTAGCTTTAATGCTCTAAGATGATTTTTAACTTATGCTAAAGCTTACTCAAGTATTTGACTATCTGCATTTAAGCTTTAAGTGTTGTCAAGCCTTTCGATTGCTTTAAGCTCTTGATGCCTAAACGTTCAACCATCTGTAAGTGCTGCATTCAAGTTCAAGCTTACATAAAGATTAATTGTTGGCCAAGAACAATGTTTGCATCTCGTGTCATTGAGATGGTTGTTCGCTAAGTGTGCTTTAAGTGTGGTTCCAAGATATTTCGTTCATATGCACTGAGCTCCTCCGACTTAAGTATTCACATTTCCCGTTGGCTGTTGCTGATGCTGGTGCTCTTGTTGTTGTTGTTGTTGCTGGTTGTTGGTTGCTGGTTGCTTGTGCTGCTGGGTTTTGGCTTTTGCTTGGCTCGTAAAGTCGCAGGAAGTTATTATCCTAAAAACTTTACCCCTGAGGGCAATACAAACAAAGGCGTAGCACAGCAACAAAGCGCAGCATTCATGTCTGACTATGAAATGGCTATGCCTGCACTCACACACACCCACCCACACACACACACACACACACACACACTTTACTTTGCCTATGCATGAAAATAGAATGTCATAAAATTAGAACGATCATAAGCAGCGCAAAGCAGGCAGCGAATCGTCTCAAGTCTCGAATCTCGAGTCTCGAGTAAAAGCAGCACACAAAAACTTGGCCAACGCGCTGACTTTTTTACTGCTCTTGGGTAATAGTTGATGGCCAGACGCTCGCCCGCCTCAACTCATTAAATTCCATTTATATTATTTTCAAAATATATACTAAAAGAACGCATACGGTCCAAGAGTCGTTGCTGCACTTGGACTCTGCTGGGCGGAATTTTGCTTCGTATTCTATTATATTTACTTTTAGTATTAAAATATTTTATTTGATTTATTTAGATTTATTTTATAATTTATTTAATATGTAAAGAAAATTCTATTTATTTATTTAATTTGATTTATTTTTTAACCTATTTATAAATTAATTTTTTAATTATCTACATAATCTTGCTGGTAGATAATATTGTTGACTTTATCGCAATCTATAATACTGATATTTGTATGATATTTGTGATATTTGTAGACATGTAGGTAATAAAGATAAGCCTAGGATACCTATGTAACTACTTGTAAGACCTGTTTAGCTGTTTTGACATTATACATAAATTCTTGCTCTCTAGAACCACATATAGGAGTAGCTGAATCAAAGCACTGGCAGCGCTGGTCTGGTTTGTCTTCTGGCCCTGTGACTTTACAGCTTTCCTGTTGCCCATCCTGTTGGCCATCTTTAGCTGTAACTAAAAACGCAAATGCATTGCCTGCATAAATTAAATGCTTACGACTTCCGCTTTGTACATGTTTGTGTGAGCTGCAGGTATCTCAGCCCGCTGGCGGTGGCCATTAAAAAGCCAAATATACGCGCATATACGAGTCAGGTGCATACAACACCCAGAACGACACTCACACACACACGCAGTCGCACAGATAACCAGCTCGGCCATGGGCATAGCTCTCGGCTCTTGGCCGTCGGCTGTTGGTTTTGCTTTGCTTTGCTTTGCTGCTGGTGCGCTAATTTTTAATTACGACCACTAAATATTCAATTTTTAGTGCCAGCCAAAGCCAAATGCGAACATTTCCTTTGCCGGCTGTGGCAAAGCTTTTTGTTTTGCGGACTAACAGTCAGCGGGAATAACAAAATTCAGTTGCTGGCGATGGCGGCGCAAAGTGCAAAGGAAACACTTGATTCCTGTCCCCAGCAATGGCAAATGCAAATTTAAATACAAACAAATTTCATAATAAGTTGAATTTAGTTAAGGTGAAATTTAAATAGCCAGATACAGGTATGCAATTAAAACTAGTTTTATGCTCGACTGTCAAGTTTCTGACACGCTTCTCTCTCGCTAGATTCTCTTCCCCTCGCACTAGTAATTCTGATTAATTATAGATTGATAAACTAAGCTTTGACGTGGAACATTGTCTTTAGCTTCAGTCGCTCACTATCTTTTCTCACTCGATTTTCTCTTTCTCTCTCTCTCTCTCTGTCTTTTTCTATTTCTCTCAATATTTTTCTTTCTTTTTATATATTTCCAATCGGTCATGGAATCTGTGAATCAGCGACGCCTGCGACAGGTCTCGCGTCATTAATGTGTATAAATAGAACTCTCGTTTGAGAGTTGCGAATTAACTGTTGCCCCTACAACAGGTTTTGTGCTGCGATTCCGATCTTATCTAACTAGAAATTTGTTTGTTGCAATGGAATGCCGACTAGCAGATGCTTTGATTGCAAAGCGTATTCGATGAGTTCTGTAGGCAGCTAAACCACAAAACCCTAAAAGATTTAGCACTTGGCTACTAACACTTCTAGTGTTATCACAAACATGTTGTAATTATTTTGATCGTAAATACCTAATAATAATAAGTGAATCATGCGGCTGCAAAGTTTCTTCTTCTTTGATTTGAGACCCCAGTTAAAAAGTTGCATAATTTGAATACTCATTCAATATTTTTTAACGATTAAATTTAACAATCGAAATGAAACCCTTTCAAACTATATCTAATACAAATACAAATAGAACTTCAAATTTTTTATGGAAATATGTTTATATATATTCAGAGAAGCGGCAAACGTATGATTCATAGTGTGGTGTTAGTTTATTAGTTTTGAGGTGAACTGGATTATATATATATATATATATATATATATATATATATATATATATATATATATATATATATATATATATATATATATATATATAAATATATAAATATGTAGACTCCTTTTCACTGTCTAATTCCTTTTTTCCTCTTCTTTAACTGTCTGTGAACACTCTCTTTCATTCTGTCTCTCTTTCTCTCTCCCTCTCTCTCTCTCTCTCTCTCTCTCTCTCTCTCTGTTGCTCACTCTCATTCGTTCTGCCTCTTCTTTCGTTCTTACTTGCTTGCACATGACCTACCCAACACAAAACGACCTATCCCAACACGAGCAACGAGCTTGTTTACTTTATTTATTCTACAATAAACATATAATAAAATAAAGATAAATTTAACATACAATTTTGATAGATATAAATGCCATAAAAATCTGAGCATTCGCTATATGTGTCAGGTCTCAAGAGACGATTGGGAAGAGCATCGATGTACATATGTATTTGTATATGTGTGCAATGAGAGCACAGAATCGAGCTTGCCCTCTGTGGCTGCTTGCGCTGCGATCAGTCTGCTTTCGATATGCATTGGATTAACTTCGTAGCTCTCGTGATATTGCCGGTATTGCCTGGCTTTTTGCTCACGCCGACATGTTTCAAAACAATGTATAATTCGCGACAACAAATGAAAAAAGTAAGTAAGTAACTAAATTCCAGAATCATCACTGTAAGTGTGAAATTTTAGATACTGGTGTGCTGCAAAGGCTACGCTGCATTACTGCAGAGTTCCACAAATTTATTGTGCGAGCCCATTTGCGAATCGTCCTGTGACAACGGATTTTGTCGAATGCCCAATGTGTGCAGTTGCCATGAAGGCTACGAGAATGCGCAGCGCGATCCAACTCAGAGGTGAGTTGGACTTTGGCTTTTAGCAATTCTGAGACTTATTATATCACAGCTGTGTCCCCGTCTGCTCGATGGGATGCAAGAACGGCCGCTGCGTAGCGCCCAATCGATGTGACTGCGATGCTGGCTACCAGCACAACGAGAGCGGAGACTGTGTTCCCAACTGTGCTAGCGGCTGTGACTCATTGGGCATCCGCAATGACACCTCCAGTTCAGTTTGCTCAAATGGCTGCGCTCCGGATCGCAACTGCCGCGAGGACTATGAGGAAGTTTTCAACCTATGTCTGCCGGCCACAGCTTATTTTTATTTTGCCTTAATTAGCCGTTGGAAGTTCGAAATAATGTTTGTGCTGCTGGCGTTGTTGTCGCTTGCATTTTTCCTTTGGACGTCACGTTGGCGAGCAAAGTTTAGGCCGGCAAAGAACCGTGAGTCATGCGATATCTATGTGTTTAGCTGCCTGTGCGCGTTCACGTCACTTCATTTGTTGTCATTTGTCTGCCAATTAATAACAAACTAGTTTGATCAAGAGTAAATGCATCTTATACACTTATTTTATATATTTAATTATAATTATAAACGTGTGCTATATGTATATATTTGCAATCTAATTGGGATATTAAGTGCATTTATTCTAGATAAGCATTTCACAACCATTGTGGTATATATATTTGTATACATATATCTGTGCAACATCTTAGGGAACGCATTTATTTATTTACATTTTACATTCGTGATGCTTAGAGATAAGATTTATGCTTGATCATTCATAACAAATTCATTTCAGATTTAAATAAATTTTGGTTTGTTTTCTAATTTGTTTCTTAAATTTTAACTTGAATTTCAGCTAATATTCCAGTTTCATATTCTCACACCGAGTATATCGATTTACGAACTACTCCACCTAATGAAGTTTAATGTTCAAATTATTGTAAGTTATATGTATACCAAAAAATAAAAATAAATCATATATTAATTTTTTTATAAGAATTTAATTAGTTTGTGATAAAAAGATATTGACTTTGAGCGAAAGGCATCTGACTGATATTGTTTTCAGTCAACTTGCTTGCTGTTGCTTAGTCATTTAGTCGATGCTCTGACGTCACAGTCACTGTCGACCGGCTCTGTAGCGTTTCAAACTTTGAACGTAGAGCGTGTGCTATCTTTGTGCCCGAGCTTTAGCTGATAAATATCAAGCGAGCCCTTCTCATTCAGAGGCACGACACAAGGTTTTTAATATCATTCCATTCCATGTAAATTCCATGTAAACTATACTAAAGACAGTCATCTGCTGACGCTAATGTCTTTTGCAATTTCCGTGAGCCATATTCCCTGAGGTGAGCGAAAGTTCTTTTCATATTTAGTTAACTTAATGATGATAAATTTCATTGCCTTATTGTCGTTTAGCCAGTCTCCTTTTCACTTGTTCGCCTTTTCCGCGACTGAGCGCCTGGCCTAATCCGTTTATTGTGTTGACAAATGTAATTAGATACACTCTGCGTCGCTGTCATTTGTGCTCGGAATCATTTTGGCAATTGATAGTGACAAGGCAGCTGATAAAAGGTCACGCAGCCAGCGAGCTGTGATTTAGGCAAAGAAAGAATTTATATAATTATTTATTTATATTTTGCATTGTGAATGAAAGAATAACGTGGTTTAACAGAGTTTATTTGGTGCCAAATTAATTTATTACTAAATATTGTTCATTTTAGAATCGTTATAAAAAAGAGATTTTTATCCTTTTTTTCTTCTTTATATATATATATATATATATATATATATATATATATATATATATATTTATATTTGTATATCTTTAATTTATAAATATATTCATATCAGAAGCTGAATAACATTTTTTTGCATTCAAAACATGGTTTATTGACTTTTAATAATCAAACACAAAATCTATTGTATGCAATTCATTTTAATTACTATCTAATTAAAAAAACACAGGGGCATCTGGCGCATTATATATTATAAAGATAATCTTAAATTCTTAGGGCCGATTAAAAATTTTCATCGCAGGTGACAATCGAAGCTTCAATTTGTATATATGTAAGTTTAGAGCCTTAGCAAAGACACGCACCGCTAAGCAATGCAAAAATGATAATCCCGGTGCGGTCATGTCGAGTTTTCTTTAAATATACCCTGAACCCATTGAAAATGGGAAAACAGGGTAGTTCTGCTCGTTGGAGGCGTGTCAGACCCCATAAAGTAAATATTGTTAAGTAAAGCTAAAAAGTTTGATATTAAGCTAGTATATGAAAGAAGTAATTTAAAAGTCGCGGGCTAAAAGGATGCCAAGAAAATTTGTAGAAATATCAGTTTGCAGCATTTATGGATATAAGATAAAATTTACAGATATTACAAAAAAAAAAGCCAGGTAAGAAATCTTTCTTCGAAATACTGCATAGTTAGCATTTAGTATAAACAAACAATATTAAATTCAGTTCAATTTTAAATTTTGAGCCCAGAGCGCCATCCATGTTTCGATTCGAGAGAGCCGCTGATAATTCGCAACCCGTTGTGCCATCTAGTGGTCATATGTATACTAAAACTTGCGGCTCTTAGAAAATGCTAGATGCTCGCTGTTCAATGTACATGTGTGTGTATGTGTGCACATGTATAGAAAAACTGTGTGCTTGGCGCTGCTGGTAAAATGTGTTTGCCCATTGGCCGAACGTTGGGTTTCATTAATGCAATTTTCGGCATATGATCTACACATTTTATTAAATATGTTTCCAATTTAAAAAAATGGAAACTCATTCATACGTTGGCTTTATTTTCAGCTACATATTTTCAATTTAAATATCTGGGAAAACTTCGAGTCGGTATCAAAAATTTAACACAAAACAAAAATGCATGGGGGCTCTACCTCTACAGACGTGCGAGATAAAATTTAATAATAGAATTTCGTTCTGAGATCGACGCCTTCATACATACGGACAGACGCGCAGAGCTAACTCTACTCGTCTTGTCTCTCAGATAAAGAATATGTATACTTTATGGGGTCTCCACCGCCTCTTTTTGCCTGTTGAATACATTATAACAAAACCATTATACCCGATTTTCAATGGGTTCAGGGTGAAAAATAAAAACTGATAAGAATCATAAGTGTAATGCTAAAAACCTAAAGACAGTATGGAAATTTAATAAATAAATTAAAAACTTTAAATGAAAATAACTTTCAACGACTATCCATTATTTCTCTGACACGCTTCGGCCTTTGCCATTTAATACCCGATTAGATTATATCCACTTCATGCTGTTTTATTTTACAAGCCGTAAATACCAGCTGTAAATTTCTGATTACTTAACGAACGCTATAAAACAGGTGCAAATAATGACATTCAACAATCTTCTGGAGTCGTGAGGAAGTAAAATGGCCGAACAGTCGCTACCGATGCATTCAGCTGGAAAGATGAGGGGCTTACCTATATTATTTCTTATCCTTGTGCTGCTGAAGAGCTGCTCTGCAGATCGTGTGGAAACCGATCCCGAGCTGACAGCTGGCTACACCGAGGGCGATATGATAGTGGAGAGGGACAGAAATGGAGTCATCACTGCTGCCCGCCACTGGCCCAATGGCGTTGTCTACTATTTCATCAATAACGACTGCTGAAGAGCTGCTCTGCAGATCGTGTGGAAACCGATCCCGAGCTGACAGCTGGCTACACCGAGGGCGATATGATAGTGGAGAGGGACAGAAATGGAGTCATCACTGCTGCCCGCCACTGGCCCAATGGCGTTGTCTACTATTTCATCAATAACGACATATGTGAGACATTTTATAGAAGTTTTTCCTTACGAGTTTTATACTACTCGGAATAATATATTCCAGATAAGAACCATCGTAACCACATTACTCGCGCAATTGGCATAATCGAGTCGAATTCGTGCCTCACTTTCAAGAAGGTCAAGCGCGATTATCCCCACTATGTGAACGTCAGCTCGGATCGGAGAGGCTGCTTCGCCAACGTAGGCTACACAGGTAACGTGCAGGCTCTGAATCTTGAGATAAGTAATCTGAACACGGGCTGCTTTCGCTTGGGCACCACTGTGCATGAGTTTCTTCACGCCGTGGGCTTCCACCACCAGCAGAGTACGTGGAATCGCGATAAATACGTTCGCATCGCCGAGGAGAACATTAAGAAGTCCCAAATGCACAATTTCGAGAAGTACGATAGAGGGACAGTGAGCAACTTTGGCGAGGGGTATGACTACGGCAGCATCATGCACTACCACTCGCGGGCTTTCTCCAAGAATGGCAAAAGGACAATTTTGCCGCTAGTCCAGGGCGTCGAGCACTTAATGGGACAGCGAGATGGAATGAGCGATGCCGATATCAACAAGCTAAATGCCATGTACAAGTGTGCTAGACAAGTTTGAGTCCTTTCACAAATATATAAGGTAAATCGATCGAGACTTGAATTTTATTTGCGAGGAATGTGATGTGTATAATTGAGAGGGGAATATGAGAGTGAAGTCTGCGCTGGTCGGTAGAGTATTCTACTAGTCCAGTTTATAATGCTAGTTCGATGGAATCGATAAAGATAACATTAAACTATAGCCATATAGTACAATATCTAAGTGAATGTTGAATTTGAAAAGCAAATGAGAGAGGGATACGTAGACGGATAGAAATATATTGTATATTTATAACTTGTAAGTTATAAGACTTCCTGTAAGGAATTACAGATCTTGAGATGTCTTGAGATCTATTGTTATTATTAATTAATTTGTATTTTTATTTTTATTATTATTTTAAAAATATATTATTTTCTGTTCATATACTTTTTATTTTACCAGAAATATTTTATTACATTATTTTCTGTTTCAATGCAATATTTGAGTTTTTTTTTAACTTTTAACTCAAAAAGTTTATAATAATAGCTATATATTACAAGTGCTTGTAGGCGCTTTTGACATGCCAGCTACATACTATATTTATTTATCTACATGTTCCCGCTTTCATATTCTCACATTTTTTTGTAAGAATTTAATTAATTTGTGGTAAAAAGATATTGACTTTGAGCGAAAGAGAGAATGTGACATTAATATGCCACAGACGATAATGCTGAGGATCAGAGGCATCTGACTGATAATGTTTTCAGTCAACTTGCTTGCTTTTGCTTACTCATTCAGTCGATGCTGTGACGTCACAGTCACTGTCGATTTAATGTCATTCCATTCCATGTAAATTCCATGTAAACTATACCATAGTATTATCTAAATAGATTTAAACAATTTTTAAGCTCAACGAAAAAAATATAATTATTATTAAATATAGTTATATATATTATATATAAATATAACTAATTATTTAATGCTCAAACTGTTGCTCATTTATGCAAAGAAGTCAAACTACTTTTAATTGATTTCTGCTTATATTTCGGAGCGTGATATGAAAATTCTTACAAAACTTTTAAAATATTGTTAAGTGAAGCCTAACATGTTTCATCATATAAGCATTGACCTCGTCAGTTTCCAGTGGCTTCGCGTGTTTCGCGTCCCGTTTGTAGCGGGCGCTGTTTTTTTCTCTTTTTTGTTTGTCGTGCCCAGACAGACGGACAGGGCTAAATCGACTCGGCTTGTTTCACTGATTAAGAACCCATTCAATGGGTTCAGGGCATCGAAAAATATAAATTGATAAGAATAATAAGTATAATGCTAAACAGTAAAAGACAGTATGTAAATATAATATAAAAACTGACAACTTTCACTGACTATCCATGATTGTCCTTTGCCATTTAATTCTCGATTAGATTAGATCCACTTCATGCTGTTTTATTTTACAAGCCGTAAATACCGGTTGTAAATTTCCAATTACTTAATGAATGCGATAAACGAAGTGTCAATAATGACACTCTAACCAACTTCTGGAGTCGTGAGGAAGTAACAGTCGCTACCGATGCATTCAGCTGGAAAGATGAGGGGCTTACCTATATTATTTCTTATCATTGTGCTGCTGAAGAGCTGCTATGCAGATCGTGTGGAAACCGATCCCGAGCTGACAGCTGGATACACCGAGGGCGATATGATATTGCAGATGAACAGAAATGGAGTCATCAATAACGCCCGCCGCTGGCCCAATGGCGTTGTCTACTATTTCATCAATAACGACATAGGTGAGACATTTCTATAGAAGTTTTTCCCTATGAGTTTTACACTAATCTGAATTATATATTCCAGGTATGAAACATCGTAGACAAATTATTCGCGCAATTGGCATGATCGAGTCGAATTCGTGCCTCACTTTCAAGGAGGTCACCAGCGATCAGCCGTACTATGTGAACATTACCTCGGATCGCAGAGGCTGCTTCGCCAAAGTGGGCTTCAGAGGCGACGTACAGCAGCTGAATCTTGAGAATAATGCTCTGAACAGGGGCTGCTTTCGCTTGGGCAAGATTGTGCATGAGTTTCTTCACGCCTTGGGCTTCTTCCACCAGCAGAGTACGTGGAATCGCGATAAATACGTTCGCATCGTCAAGAAGAACATTAGGAAACACCAACAGGGAAACTTCAAAAAGTACGATAAAGAGGAAGTGAGCAACTTTGGCGAGGGGTATGACTACGGCAGCCTCATGCACTACCCCTTGCGGGCTTTCTCCAAGAATGGCAGAAAGACAATTGTGCCGCTAATCAAGGGCGTCGAACACTTAATGGGACAGCGACGTAGAATGAGCGATACCGATATCAGAAAGCTAAATGCCATGTACAATTGTGGGTAAAATTGTTGAGTTCTTTCACAAATACATAAGGTAAATCAATCTTGATTGAATTTTATTTGCGAGGAATGTGATGTGTATAATTGAGAGAGGAATATGAGAATGAAGTCTGCGCAGGTTGGTAGAGTATTCTACTAGTCCAGTTTATAATGCTAGTTCGATCGAATCGATAAAGATAACATTAAGCTATATCCATGTAGTACAATATCTTAGTGAATGTTGAATTTGAAAAGCAAATTAGAGACTTATACATAGACGGAAAGAGATATATTTTACACTTATAAGACTGCCTGTAGGGATGACAGATCTTGAGATGTCTTGAGATCAATTATTATCCTTATTTTTTTTTTATTTTGCTTTTATTATTTTAAATATATTATTTTCTATTCATAAGCTTTTTATTTTACCAGAAATCTTTATTCAGTCGATGCCCTGACGTCACAGTCACTATCGACCGGCTCCTTTCCACATTTAATTCAAAAACACGACACAAGCTATTTAATGTCATTCCATTTCATGTAAATTCCATGTAAACTATACTAAAGACAGACATCTAATACGCAATTTAATGGCTGCACGCTAATGTCTTTTGCGATTTCCGTGAGCCATATTCCCTGAGGTGAGCGAAAGTTCTTTTCATATTTAGTCAACTTAATGATGATAAATTTCATTGCCTTATTGTCGTTTAGCCAGCCTCCTTTTCACCTTTTTGCCTTTATATATATATATATATATATATAATTTTTATACATATATTGAACATTTATTAAATGCCTGAACTTTTGCTCATTTATGCAACGAAGTCTAGCAACTTTTAATTGATTTCTGCTTATATTTTTGGCGCGTGATATGAAAATTCTTACAAAACTTTCAAAATATTGTTAAGTGAGGCCAACAAGTTTGATATATTATATTAATCTAATATATGAAAGAAGTAATTTAACAGTCGCGGGCTAAAAGTATGCCAAGAAATTTGTTGAAGTATCAGATCGCAGTATTTATGGATATAAAATAAAATGTATAGAAATTACAAAAAATAAAAGAAATAAAGTAAAAAAATCAAAATTGATAAGATTAGTAGCTATAATGCTTAAAAGTGAAGGAAAGTATGTAAATATAATATGTAAATTAAAAACTTTCAATGACTATCCATGTTTTCTCGCGCACACTGAGGGACGAGCGCCAGTCTGAAATGGCATTTAATACTCGATTAGATTAGATCCGCCTCATGCCGTTTTATTTTACAAGCCGTAAATACCGGTTGTAAATTTCAAATTACTTAATGAATGCCATAAACGAGGTGCCAATAATGATACTCCGAAGCCCACGTCGAAAATCGTGAGAAAGTGAAATGGCGAACAGTCGCTACCGATACATTCAGCTGGCAAGATGAGGGGCTTACCTAAATTATTTCTTATCCTTGTGCTGATGAAGAGCTGCTCTGCAGCGCCTTCAGCTCGTGTGGAAACCGATCCCGAGCTGACAGCTGGCTACACCGAGGGCGATATGATAGTGCAGACGGACAGAAATGGAATCATCAATGAAGTCTATCGCTGGCCCAATCGCATTGTCTACTATTTCATTAATGGCTACATAGGTGAGAGATATCTGGAAGTTGTTGCTTATGCATGTTATTGTAGCTTGATTTCCTTATGCCAGATCAGGAACATCGTAATCACATTATACGCGCAATTCGCATTCTCGAGTCGAATTCGTGCCTCACTTTCAAGGAGGCCACCAGCGATCAGCCCTACTATGTGAACGTCACCTCGGAGCCCGGCGGCTGCTACTCCTACGTGGGCTACAGAAACCGCGTACAGCAACTGAATCTGCAGAACTATGCCCTGGACACTGGCTGCTTCCGCCTGGGCACGATTGTCCATGAGTTTCTTCACGCCTTAGGCTTCTACCACCAGCAGAGTACGTGGAATCGCGATGAATACGTTCGCATCGACGAGGAGAACATTACGGAGGGCATGGAGCACAACTTCAACAAGTACGACAAAGACACAGTGGACAACTTTGACGAGGAGTATGACTACGGCAGCGTCATGCACTACACCTCCACGGCTTTCTCCAAGAATGGCAAAATGACAATTGTGCCGCTAGTCGAGGGTGCCGAGCAGATAATGGGACAGCGACTGCAAATGAGCGATGCCGATATCAACAAGCTAAATACCATGTACAAGTGTGCTAGAAAAGTTTGAGTCCTTTCACAAATATATAAGGTAAATCAATCGAGACTTGAATTTTATTTGCGAGGATTGTGATGTGTATAGTTGAGAGAGGAATTTGGGAATGAAGTCTGCGCTGGTTGGTAGAGTCTTCTACTAGTCCAGTTTATAATGCTAGTTCGATGGAATCGATAAACGATAAGATAACATTAAGCTATAGCCATTCACTAAATACACACTGTAAATATCGAGCGACGGCGCTATAAAGATATATGGCTACGCTCGTAAACTTCCAAGTAAGCTCAACGAATTGGCCAACTCACGTACTCATTCTAGCCAAGTCCGTGCAGCGAACAACATGAGACAGTTCTTGTTAACAATCGGCTTAATACTTTTGCTGTCCAACGATGGCTGCGCTGCACCTGCAGCTCGCGCGGAAGTCGATCCGGAGTTGACAGCTGGCTATAGCGAAGGGGACATGATTATCAGCCCAGCGCAGCGCAGTGGGCTGCGCGCAGACAGCTATCGCTGGCCCGATCGAACGGTCTACTATTACATGAACAGCAATATTGGTAGGTGAAATTTGATCATGCGATATTTCAGCAGCAGCTAATCTATATCAACACCCAGATCAGCCACATCGCGAGCAAATACTTATCGCTTTGCGTAAAATCGAGGCAAGTTCCTGTCTGATCTTCAAGGAAGCCGCCAAGGATCAGAAATACTATGTGAATATAACCTCAGAGCCGGGCGGCTGCTTCACAGCCGTTGGCTTCCAAAATCAAGTTCAGCAAATGAATCTGCAGAGTTATCCGCTGGACGAGGGCTGTTATCGCATGGGCACCATAATGCACGAGATGCTGCACGCTCTGGGCTTCTACCATCAGCAGAGTGCGGCAGATCGCGATGAATACGTTCGCATTGCCGTAGAGAATATTCAGGAGGGCAAGGAGCACAACTTCGAAAAGTTCGGGGCTGACGTCGTGGATAACTTCGACCAGGGGTACGACTATGGCAGCGTGCTGCACTACTCGCCCTACGGCTTCTCCAAGAACGGCGAGATGACGATTGTGCCGTTCAAGGCGGGCGCCGAGGTGCAAATGGGACAGCGACTGCAGATGAGCGAGAAGGATATCAACAAGTTGAATATTATGTACAAGTGCCCCAAGCAAGTATAGTCCAGATTCAGAGTGTATAAAAACTATATAGTATGAAGAACACGTATTGTGATGTACCTAATCCATAAGAAGTTAAGGCTGAATTTATAGAAAATTATATTGATATTGGCAGTCAGGATCTTTTCATTTCTTACATATTATAAAAAAGTCTCTAAATCATTTATGAAATATTAAAACTAGAAGAAAAATAATTCGGCAAATATATAAACATTTTTTTTAATAATAAAAATAAATAAATCAAGAAAATATATTACGACTCCTAGAAGCATGCAACTAAGTTTGAGCACAGGGTGTTTCAGTCACAAAAAAAAAAAATAAAAAAAAAATAAAAATAAATTATAGATAACCAGTAGTCGTTATCAAACTACGTTTCATATATGTTTCTACCTTTCAATCACTATGAAAAGTTATACTATGTTTATGAGTTAACAAATCTCGAACCCGAATTTGAATGATAAGCCCAAAATAGAACTTTGGATTTGTAATCTGTATAGGCATGCGATAGATGTCGTCATTTCTTATAATGTCGCCGACTTTGGTACCGCAAATAGCCCGAGAAACACTGAAAGGCTAAGCAGCATGTCGTCTCTGTCACTCTCTCTTGTTCTCTGACTAGCTCTCCCGCTCTGCCTTATAGCCGTGTAAGTGCTGTTGATAAGCGCCATTCAAGACAATCGTTCGCTTGTTCAGTTCAGTGATTACGCGTGTTTCCATATCTGAAACTTGGACCACGGCAAAAGTATTCGGCGCAATTACTCATCCCATTTAGCGTACACCAAGTCGAATCTAATTTCTGTTTCAGCTTGTTGAGCACTTGAAAACCCAATCAGACCACTGATAATAGAGATACCATTTCAATTAGGCCGTAGCAATGATCGAGCTCTTTTGCACGTGACGTATGCTCTGCAGCAGTGAGTGACGAAGAGATGATTCCTAGCAGTAGCAGTGCAATGCTGGCCACAATTGATGAAGCCAATTCAACTCTTAAATGCAGCGAAGAGTTGTTGTATAAGCAAGCCCTTGACTTGAGCATATCCTGTAAACGTTGTGGAGTCTCGAGTACGTTGATAGAGTGGATTACCTCGCCTTTGCAGCTTTGAGTGTTTGTTGTGCTGTAAGTAAGTGCATGAAATGGTATTTGCTAGACTTCGAGATGCTCTGCAGTGAGATTCAAAGTACACAACAAGAGAATCAGAGAGGTAGGGAGAGAGAGGAGAGAGGGAGTCCAGGCCGTCATATGATAACAAATATACGCATTCATTAATAGGCTTTCCATTCTTTTGTGAAGATGTCCTGAGAAAAAGGATATTTAAATTACCCACCTGAATATCCTTTCACATCATTCCAATATAAATTAAGGCACTCTCTCAGCAACTACACTTTAGCAATCCCTAAATGATCACAAAGAGTAGCTGGCGCACAGGGGAAGCCCTCTCGAAATCTGGCAATCGCCTTCGGCGATTTCGCTAAGCCCGTTTCTAGAGGTGGCCGACAACACTATCTAGGCGCAATCAATTGCCTGTATCTAATCTGCGGACTCGCCTGCCGATTGCCGCATATTTATGCCCGGTGGAAACTACGCACATGCGTCAGTTGGATTTTAGCAACGTCGCGAACAAGATGCAGTCCCATCAAGCAGTGTTTCTGTTGTGGCTGTCCGTTCAGCTGCTGCAGTGCGAGGGAGCGCCGCTGCCCTGGAGGGCACCGCGGGGGGACCCCGAGGAGTCGGCGGGATTTGTGGAGGGTGACATGCAGTTGACAGACCGGCAGCGGCAGGTCTTGGCGCAGGGCCCCATGGGCCGCAATGGCCTGCTGGATACGACTCGGCGGTGGCCCGACAATCTAGTCGTCTACAGCATTTCCACAGACTTCGACGCCGCCCACAGGCAGGCCATTCTGAAGGGCATCGAGACGATCGAGCAGGCGACCTGCATCCGCTTCCGTGAGGCTACCGAGACGGATGTGGACTTTGTGAGAATAACGGCCAAGGCCGGCGGCTGCTACACGGCCGTTGGCTACCTGGGCGGCCAGCAAGAAATGAACCTGGAGATATATCCCATTGGCGAGGGCTGCTTCAGGCCCGGCACCGTGCTGCACGAGCTGATGCACGCGTTGGGCTTCTACCACGAGCAGAGCTCCGCGCTGCGCGACGACTACATCGAGGTCGTCGAGGCGAACATCGTGCCCGGCAAGGAGTTCAACTTCCAAAAGTACTCGGACAGAGTCGTCACCGACTTCGATGTGGGCTACGACTACAACAGCTGTCTGCACTATCGTCCCGGCGCCTTCTCCATCAACGGCCAGGACACGATTGTGCCGCTTGACCCCACGGCTGTGATCGGACAGCGCACGGGCCTAAGCGACAAGGACAAGGCCAAGATTAACATAATGTACAAGTGTCCCATTTTGATCTGAGCTGTCAAAAGAGTTGGCTTTCACTCCGTATTATTATTCTTAAAGTATTAGACCAATGTGATATTATTTTGTCCCCGCCCTTTACACCCCTTGTTACTCCTCACAATCCGCATCTGACATTGCGTAAATTAAAGTTCATATATCAACAATGGCCGCATTTAAGTATTTTCTCTTGTTTTTGCGACTCGCTGGGGCGATAAGCAGTTGCTTTTTCCTTATCTCAAGTGGGGCAGCCAGTTGGCCAAACGAGGCTTGGACACAATGCTTGTTTAGTGCTGTGTCAGGGGCACAAATCTGTGCCACCCACGCACACACACACACACGTGCATAATTTCACCTTCAATTAAGCGTGGAATCGTTGTGCAGCAATGTGAAAGATGCACAGCTGCTGGGCCCAACCACGTGCTGCTCCATGTTCGAAACTCTGTAATTGCGTGCTCCTAATGCGCTTTATATGCGAGATGCAAATGTTGAGCAACACCAGCAGCAGCAGACACAGTAACAGCAGCTGGCTGCTGGCATTTTTGGTTGTCTGTCTGTGTGGGTGGGTGCCTGGCTGGGCCTCTCGCATTGGCACTCAATTCTCGCATTCTGACAGCGCTTGTTAAGACCATAAATTTGATTTTCGTTTGCGACGACATGTCGCCTC
Source organism: Drosophila paranaensis (assembly GCA_035047545.1). Lineage (NCBI taxonomy): Eukaryota > Metazoa > Arthropoda > Insecta > Diptera > Drosophilidae > Drosophila > Drosophila paranaensis. The sequence goes on from JAWNPL010000153.1 coordinate 11,992,674, forward strand.
GGCATTCACATTGTTTCATTCAAAATTAAGAAAGCCGCCCGTCTCCCTGTTCGTGTTGTGCCCAAATTAGCATAGCCCAACTATGGCAGGAGTCTGTCGCAGCTCGAGCTGAAAACGTGCCACACTTATCAAAATTTAGAATAATAAAATATTGCAATAAAAACTTGAGACAATATTGACTTTTCCCCGAAACTAGATAGTTTAGGTGTAATAAACCAAAAGAAAAAAACCTTTTAGACACTTTTGTGAAATTGGGAGCTACTAGACGTTACTCATGCCACCAGCTAAAGTCCCAAAATGATTGTCATAAATGATCGATTAATATGTTTTAATCAGTTATGTTGGCAAGTGATTGCGGAAATTCGCTGACATTTCCAATTCCTTTTTAAATCAATTCAATTTTAGGTTTATTTATATTTCTTTCTGGAATGAGCCTTTCCTTCTCATTCTTCTCTTCTCTATTTTGATTTTGATTAACTACATTTATAATTGATTTTAGTATATGACTGTGTAATCAATCAACCAAAGCAATACATTATTTAGAAATGTTTGCTGATAGCCTCCTTTAATTAGTTGTTATTGGAGAATTTATTTGGTAATCTTATATATATGTATAGAGAAAGATTTATAAATAAGTTGTAATCTAATTGGATCAGAGTTTCAAGGCAGCTTACCTAAGATATCACACTTGACTGTTATAAAAATTGGCCATAAATACTTTTTTCATGCGGAGCTTAGTCGAAATGATAAGCAAAATTTTCTATATGCAATTGATATGGGCGAGTTTTTTGGCAAAGCCGCGTTGAATGTCGCAGAAATTTGTCATAGGTTAAACCCGTTATGTAATGGCCAATATGGCTGTACAATTGTTCTTAACTATCTGTAGGAAATGGCAACGTCTCATGACTGGGCCAGGCACATGCTCAGCAGTCAGATAATCTAGCAGTTGTTAAGGTATATATTCCATGTAGGGGTAAGTGCCCTTATATGTTTAGTGAGCAATAATTAAACGCACGATATTTTATTTTATTTATTTGATTTTCCAGATTTTGCTACTTTGTGAAATATATTTGGTGCGTGTCGTTTCAAGTGTAGAAAGTAAATATGGCCATAAAACGATAAGAGCTTTAACTAATTTATAGCTGACCAAAAATGGAATTGGAGACTTGATGAGATTGCAGTTAAAAGCGTTTCAAATTTTGTTCTTTTGAGTTTATTTTGAGACACCTAAATACCTTTTATGATTACAAAGAAAATCGTTTCGATTGAACTTTAATCAGACAATGAACTGGCTGAGATCAAGCCCATATCCCAAAAATAAATATTCAGTTTGACTTGAAGGCAGCACAGGTTGCCCTAGAGCTGATATGCTTAGATAGAGGCTTAAAGGTTTTTACAAATATTTTTGGCTTAAGCTCTAATTTGTCTTAAATCAAGTAATAAAATGCATTTTGAATATACTTAAATATAATTATAAATAGAATTTTAACTAATTGCCATTCAAGCCTAAAAGTATGCAATATTTTCAGCTAAATTGCACGCCTCTTAACTGCCACGCCCTCAGGCATGCTATGCAACGCCAGTGCAATTTATAAGCCATTGAGCAACGGAAAAAAATAAAATAGCATTTGCCATTGCATTCTATATGCAAATCAGGCATTTGCTTTGTGATATTTTCTGTTGGCTTTGGCTGGCCACAGCCAGCGCGCGCCAATAATAATTCAAATATAACTTTTTTTCGCTCTCCGTTTGGCATGGCGAAAAAAAAACCGCAAAGTGGTAAATTTTCGCACAGAGCGACGGCACATGAAATATGAAACAAATTGTAGCAATTTCCCAAAGGCGGCGGACACGCAAATGTGACCCAAGCAGCGAGCGCCGTCCAGGTCCAGGTCCAGGACATGACCTGAAGCACAGCTCCTTGCTGAGTGGTGCTCGGGCAGCTGCGACTGGCTGCGACTGCGACTGCGATTTATTGCTGACGAATGCTTATTCAATTTTAAAGCATGGCATAAATGATTTATACATTTGATTTTATTTTTTCACGCCCAGACCAGTTCCGGCTTAGCGAAAATGGGAAATCACTTGCTCAAGGACCGGGCGTCCTTTGGGCTCCTTTGCGCTTTTCCATGTTGTGCACAATTTCGCATCGTTCATATTTATGACTATGACGTCGTAAAAAATTATGCTTTAATTTGATTATGATGCTGAGCACTAGGCACATTCACACACACACACATGCAAGCACACACACTTTCATATGCATATACATGAGTGTTTCACAGGGCGTATACGCAACGCGTCTCCTTAAAAATTCGTTAAAAAGTTATTGACAAGCGCATCGAATGGCGAATGATGCGTGCAGAGCGCTGCGCTGACTTTGTCTGACTCTGCAGTCGACGAGCTCGATCCCGTGCCCGCACCCGAGCCCGCACCCGATAAGCCACGTCAACTTCTGACTTGCACTTAAATCTGACGGATAGGCAGCTTCAGCAGATATCATTTTTCATATATTTACGCTGCTCTCCACGGCTGACTGCGCCGATAACAGCAAAGGAATGGGCTTGTCGCGAAGAAGGCTAATCAAGCACCGCTTATGGCACTTTTATGATTTTCCAAGAACTAAAGACTTATTTGTCTGAAGGCCAAAGTCGGATAACGAAGTGAGTATGTAAAGAAAAACAAAAAAAATATGTAGCTTGCAGATAAACTTTGTAATATTTTACTGAGGCTTATAAAGGAAATAAGTCTTGTATTAAATATTTACTGTTTAATTAAATATATAAAAATTAAATAAAATATCAGTTTAGCCCTTCCTCTGCAACACTCTCTTCTTTTCAACTAACTAAAAGTGAAACTGACTCAATTTATATAAATGTCTCGTAATTGCGCTTAATTTATTAGCTGCACTTCAGGTTTACAGCCGCCCATCATAACTTTTTCCACCTCAAAGTTTCACTCAAACTAAATGAAATCTTTGATTGCCCGCAATATAAATAGGTTTATAATTAAGAAAAAAGTTATATTGCATCAAATTAAATTGAAGCATACCTTAAGCTACTTAGCGGTAAGTTAATCATAAAGCCAACTAATTAATTTGAAATTAAATGCCGCTGCTGCCGCCCACCTGCCCACCTGCTCACCTGTCCACCTGTCCGCAGCCACAGTCGCAGTCGCAGCTGCGGCTGCCTTTCGTATGCGCATTAAAATCTTAATTTAAATATGTAACTGCTTGTCTATGCCACTATAATCACTGTAATCGCCATGTGTGTGTTGCGTGTCTAAATAGCAATAAGAGCAGCAGCAGCAGAAGCCGGGACAGGGTGGTCGGGCTCCTGCACGTGTTGTTAGAGCGCATCATGTTAATTTTAAAAGGTAATTTTGGTGCTGAGCTTATTATGCTCATTAAGTCATCAGCAGCCCGGGCTGGGCGGCTGAAATAAAATGGGCCACGACCTGTGCCCAGCACCTTTGTCCAGAGTCCCTATCAACTGCTCATATGCCGGGCACAACAATATTAAGTGCACAGCAGCGCACCGCAAACGTGTGTGTGCATTCATTTGCTGTTGTTGTTTAGTTACAGTTGTTGTCGTTGCTGTTGTTGTTGTTGTTGTTGTTGTTGGTGGTGGTGGTGGTGGTACTTCACTTCATTTTGAATATCCTAGTAATGAAGGCAAAGAGGTAGCTTTGAATTGTTGGGGAAGGTAAATGTTACTTTGGTTCCTTTTTGTACTCAATTCGGCTAGCGGATCTCTTTACCTTTACTATTGATACAGATATGACATAGAAGTTGAAGTCGACCTCTTACTATTCACAGTCCAATCGGACATTTAATACTAACATATCAAGTACAACCAACTTTTAGTCCAATCCTTTCCTATCTTCCAGCTATTTCATATGTTTTCATTAGACAAGCGCTCAGCCAATGCCTCAGCTTAGCTTAGAAAAATATCATCCTCATACAGGGTATCTTCTAGTCTCTCACAAATACAGCAACATTCACAAAATCTCCTTTTTTTTTGCAAGCAGGAAGAACATCAGCAACTGGTCCAGTACATCGAGCGTGAATTAATTTTTAATGATGTTGTGAACTCTGCTGCGGCGCGAAAGCGACTCTCATTTTGTCTATCTTTGCCCCGCTGAATGGGACTGCCTATGTGTGCGTGTGCGTGTGTGTGTGTGCGTGCGTATGCATCCGGTGGACAACGCCCGGATGTAGGTCATTTCAAAAAATGTTTGCTTTAAATTGCATTTGCGTTCGCCACGTGATGACATGCAGCCAGAGCCGCACGAGCCACAAGTGTTTTAACGCGCACCACGCACCACGCAACCAAGCACAAACCATGTCATCAGCGGATGAGTGGGCGAATGGGCGTGGTACATAGCCTCTGCTTGTTTAGCCATTAGTCAAGGATCGCTGCAAATACGCCACGAGTGGGTCAACTGCCTAATTAAAAATAAAAATAATAAAGACCGAGCCAAATGCACGCAAAATGCGAACTGCGGCAGCAGCTGGCAAATTGCTTTTTACTCAAAAGAGATAAGAGCTCATGGCTGAAATATCTGGCTTACATACTTCATCTAAATGTGTGTGGGAACTTTTGGGTGCAAGCAGAAATTACTGAAATTATTGAAAGAAACTATCTATAAGAAAGTTGAACTTTGTAGGTCAACAAAAATGTTGAAGTGTAAAACTAGATTAAGTTTTTACTAAAGCTAGCAGAAAAACATGCTTAAATAAAATATATACATTTTTAAAACACAAAAATGATAGTAAGATAAAATTTATTGGAGGAAGTTCAATGTGGAATATTTATATATATCCACATTTTTTTTATAAAATTAAAATAAAAGTTTAAAGATTTTCATTAAAAATAAAATCAATAAAAAATATAATAAATATATAATAAATGTAATTAAACTTGTAAGCTTCTATTGAATCATCTTGCTGACCCCAAAGGACATTCCATACTCAATTGCTCCATAGTTCCATCACAATGCATAAGATATATACCATTTATATTCGTATAGAAATCTATTTAGAAATAAAATGTGACTACAACTATCAACAGATCAGCCGTTGCACTTAATAAACTCTCATGGTTAAACCGTTTCTGTTCTCTTTTCATATCACGAATATATAGCAGCTTCATATGGACTCACACTCTTTAAAGCACGCCACTGCCCCACCTATGGGCATCTCTGTTAGTTTAAAGTTTACACAGCTTTACCTTGGCGCTCCTCACCTGTCGGGGCTAAAGCAATTATCCGATTAATTTGCATACTCCTTCATTTGCTGTAACAGCATTTCACACGCTGTCCCTCTCTCTCTTCTCTTCTCTCTCTGTCTCTGCATCAACTCGTTCTGCTTATCCCTCATGTATGACAAGCGCATATAAATCAAAAGGAATTTTTATTGAGGACGCCGCCGGCGATTGCAAACAGTTCGATGGCCATTTTATTGCCTGAGCCGTCGATTATATTTTTTTTGCTCGTATTTTTCTTTGGCTACTTTGCAAGTTGGTGTTGATTCAATTGTGCTCGCTCTTACACACTATCTCTCTCTCTCTCTCTCTCTCTCTCTCTCTCACTCTTTCTCTGCTGCACTCCAAAAAGGTTTATGCAAATGCAATAAATTTTATTTTCATACTGTTAGCCCTTCAGCGGGGCGTGGCAGACAGCAATAAAAAAGCGTACGAAAATCCAATTAATTGTTATTTTATTTGTTTATTGTTTTCTGATTACGCACCAACAACAACAACAACAACAACAGCAGCAACAATAACGACTTCGCCTGCTTTTGATTTATTGTCACATTTTTTTCATAATTTAATTAATAAAATATTTAAAGTAACGAATGACTATCAATAAACTTTATTTATAATTATGTTATGCGGTCTAAAAAAAGCAAAAGTGTGGTTGGGTGGAGAGTGGCATGACAGAGTAGATACCCAGTAGTTCGGGGGAGTAAAAAATAAATGAAAAAATATTGTTTGTGATTTGCTTTTTTTTCTTATTAGATATTATTTTATAGATAGTATTTTATAATATTCTATTTTATTTTAAAAATATTCTCTTTGTTAAAAAAGTTAAAAGCTACTCATAAGTATATATATATTTTATATATCTTTAATATAACATTTTTAGATTTTGCTGAAAATTTTAGAAATTAATTAATAATAATATTTTTAATTAATAGTTAAATAAACTACATAAAAAATTAAATTTAATTTTAAAAGCAACTCACATATATATCTAATCTTTCTCTCTCTCTCTCTCTCTCTCTTTCTTTTTTTCTGGCTGTGGGCTACTCAAGCATCTCTGGAACCATTTGTCATGCTGGGCACACAATACTTCGCTACTTAATTGCAAGCTCTATAGAAATGCTGTGGCTCTACCACGCTCTGTGTCCTACGCGCTATCTATTGCTCTAGCTTTACACAAATGATGTACTTGCGGTTACTATTTCACTGTCGCTCACTCTGCTCTCTCTCAGTCTCTCGGTGTCTCGGTCTGGCTCACCTGTGAGCAAACTGTTGAGTACCTTCATTTGGGCTGTCAGTCAACGCATCGTTCATTTATCACCCGCGTTGAGCTTGTTTATGCCCGCTCAAACGGCGAGAGCATAGAGCGTATGTGATGATAAAGCCTCCTCCATGCAGCTGGCCTTGTTGGCGGCGGCACAGGTGACAAGCGAGCGAGTAAGATAAATTATTATTTTAATTGCATTTAAATTACACGTTGCGAAAACAATTTTAAAAGCCTGCTGCCATACCAAAAGCCTGGCCGCTGTGGGCGTGGCCCTGTCAAAGCTCACCCGCTGTTAGATAAAGGGCCACCTACGAGGGCCAGCTGAGCTGACCAGGCGGCATTTAGGCCACAATGTCAGTGCGATGAAGTCATTTGGGAAAGTCTCATATTCCTCGAGCATTTTTTGTTTTTGTTTTTTGTTTTTTGTATAAAGCGAGAGAGCTGTAGGGTGTCCTGTTTCTGGAGCTCTGTGTGGATTCACCTGCTTTTTTTCTCCCTCTTTTATTTTTGGCTTTTTTTTAGACCTTTCCTTATAATTGCCAGCCACCCGCATATTCATGAGTTGTTGTTATGTATTGTAAGTTGTTGTTGTTGTTGTTGTTGTTGTTGATTCCCTTAAGCATGCTTATTGTTATCCGTGAATGAAGTTCTCTTATCGTGGCCCAAACCCCAGACAAGTACCTCTGGGTCGTCTGTGCAGATGTTTTGTGCTTTGATTTCAAGTCTTGACTTTTGTTGTTATTCGTGTAACGTTTTTGTTGCTGCTTGTAAAGTTTTGTTGTTGCTGTTGTTGTTGTCGTTGCTGCTGCCTCTGTGCATATCAAAACTTGTTATGGGCGCACGCAAAATGACTTTAATTGTCATGCTGATAGCTCAGCGCTGCTGATGATGGGCGAGATGTAGAGCGATCTTAGCCACAAATCTTGGCTGGCTTTAAATTTGCTTCTGCTAGGGACGGAGGAGATGGTCTCCGCCGGAAATAATTGCCGAAATATAAACTAGTTATAAATTATTAGCATGCGCATGGATGAAATGGCAGCCAAACGGAGCTGAATGTCTAAATGAAGGCACAGACAGCCGAGCGAACCCAGCTAGCTTTGTCTGTAATGGATAAACACACACATCCACATTCCCAAAGGAAGCTGATGCACACTCACATAGAGAAAGAGAGAAAGAAAGGAAGTAACGAAGCTGCAATACTCTAACTTTAATATATGAATATGAGCAATGGAGAGGTCATTCCCTTAAATCTATATATATATTCCTCCCAATGTATTCTCTTCAATTAACTATCAGTTTGTCCTCTTAGCTCGCTCTATGCCTCGTCTGTGTTCCATAAGCTCAGCAATACCCTGCCCAACTGTATAACAATCAACAGAAGAATCAACAGGGGAGGCGGGCGACATGTTGGCAACATTTTCTCCCTCAAAGTCGTCGTCAGTAACACATTAAAGCAGCTTCATTGTCCTTGGCACTTGTGTTTGTGTGTGTGTGAGGAGTGTATGAGTAAAGTTTGTAAGCAGATAAAGTCATTTGCTTTGATATCTTTTACTAATTATTGCCAAAGCAGCGTCTAAGCCAGTTTTCTACACAGCAGCAGCAGCAGCAGCAACAAGAGCAACAACAACAACAACCTCAACTGGCACCGCAGCAACATCGTCAGCGGCAGCAACAACAAGCATAATAAATGACAGCAATTCAAGCTAAATGCGGCTGCTTGAATCCTTTTTTTGAAGCAAGCAAGCAGAGACCACATCCTTGTCACTCACACATCCACACACACACACACACATACATAGAGAACGAGGGAGAGAGAGAGAGAGAGAGAGAGAGAGAGAGAGAGAGAGAGAGAGAGGGAGAGAGAGAAAACATTAACAGCATATTATCCCTGGCATCGCATACAAACAGAATTTAACGAAGCGTAGCGCCAAAACCGCTTCAGAGAAGCCAAAATGTGGGCGGGGCTGGCAGTTTTTAGCTATTGAAGTTCACAGTTTGCCATCGCAACAAAGTGAAAAATATGATAAAATTAATTTTTGTGTTTACATTCGAGCAGTTGTTGTTGTCGCTTGCTGTCGTTGTGCATGGGAAAAGGTTTGAGATTAAATTAAAGCTGCTGAAATGTTGTCATTCATAATTTGCACAATTGCCGCTAATCAAATTGGCGACGCACTCTCCTTAAATACTCATTCCGTTGGCATTGCCGTCAAATAGCAATGGGGCGATAAAGTAGACACGACTCTCGGCCTGATTGCAGTCGGCTTACGCATATGCAGCGCCCGAAGACGGCGCTCAGGCAGCCATTGTAACGAATCTATTAAGTGGAAATTTATTAAAGCAACAGAGCAGCTCGAACCAAACAGCCAAACGAAGTCAAGTTGAGCCATAAAATGCTGCTTGTTTGTGTGTGTCTACAGTAGTACATAAAAATATTAAAAAAATGGAAAAGAAGCAGAGGATGAAGAGGAAGCAGAGAGATAACCAATAATAATGGCAATGGCAGGGGCTGCTGTAGCCCGTAACCTAGCTGTATATCCTTTTTCGGTCTGGCGTTGATATTTTTATTGCTGCGGCGGCTTAGGACGACAGCCGGTTCCTTCCTATTCCCATCGAAACAGAGACCCGAAAAATTTGCACAGCATTTTGCCAAAGCATGGGGATTTCGGGTTTGGTTTTTCTTCTTTTTCTTCTTCTTTTTCGCTTTTGGTGGAGTCAAAGCTTTTTTAATGCGCATTTATTGACGATTTAGCAACTGAGCTTGTCAGCCGGTCGTATGCGTAATTTTGTGCGTTTATTGTTAAGGGAATCGACTGTGTATAACATATATGCATATATACACAGATTTTGTGCATGCCAGAATTGGCTATGCCACTTACAGCATTTGCATTAGAGCTCTGCCTAAATCTAAATCGTTTAACAACTGAGATTTCGAGTACAAACAAATGTGTAGAGGCAACTCTTTCTGAGATACGAGTGTAAGAGAGTATAAGTGACAGATCATAATTTAAGTTATTTTAGCCAATTTCTAATACTTCAAATGAAATTCAAATCAAGCTAAAGCTTATTCATTTTTCATAAATTGTCTAAGCTGAATGTCATCAATCATACTTAAGGACAAAAATAAAATGATCCTTTATAAATTTTATTGAAATGATTTTTCAGCATTGTGTTAAGTGTTTAAGGCAGCCTGAAAAATTTCTATAAATATAAATAAAAATTAATTTAAATCATAATTAAAATTAAAATTAAAATAGAAAAAGAGAAGAAAATGTTTCTGACTTTAACATTTACTACAGCCATTTTTAAAATTCTCCTCATCTGCCTAGCTAAAATAATCCCTCTACAAATTTAAGTCAAGTTACTCTCAAAGCTCTTCATTTCCAAGTCTTTCCCCACCATATAACTATACCTTAAATAGCAAGTCTTTCCCCCACCTATACATGACTTTTCCATCCTGTCTGGCTCTTATAATCAACTGTTCAGACAACCTAATCAAGCTAATTTCCGTGGCTCACATCAAACTCAATCATTTGCTTGAATCAAACTTATGTCTACGTATGAGGTGGCTCATACAGGTATATTGGCCAGCGCAGCCTGGTGTCTGGGGAAAACAATTTGCCCACACCGAACAGAGAAATTAAACAAATTCCTCTGGGAACTGCGCCAGAGAACTTGTCACTTTTTGGAAATAAATGAAAAAAATCTGTGAAATTAGATAGATTGATAGTAGAGTGAGATGAAGAGAAAGGAAGAGATTGAGCATAGGGGAATATTAAAACAGGTAAATAAAATTATTAGAATTGAGATGTAAGATATGCTGCCATGAACAAGTTTGCAATGAAGTCATCAGCGTTTGCTTGAGTTAAGTCAATAAAGAGCTCAAGTTTTGCTATGAAATATACTCTTAATTGGAATAAAGTTGAGTAGGCAAGCAAATTATATATTTTTATAGTGACTTGAAGTAAATGAAATAAATTCCCAAAGTAGTTGAAGTTTGTGCTAAATGTTAATGAAAGACTTAGATTTATTTTCCTATATTTAATTAAATAAAAGGATTTAAAATGTAATATTATTGATTTGATCTGTTTTTAATATTTTATACTTTGACTTTTATATTTACTAATATTTGTCTTATATTCAACTCTTCATCGTAGATCTACATAACTTTTACTTCAATGGGTCTACTCATAAGATTCTTCTTTAAGCTCGCAACAGTTTTTCATCCATTTGTTTTTCGCGAAATCGTAAAGCTCCATTTTTTTCCGCAAGAAGAAGCGCTTGCCACATTTTTATATTTAATACATCTTTTTGTGCATTGTACAATTTCCTTTTCATAAGCCTTAAGTCGACTCCCTGGAGGATATGGCGCGTCTATGGAGGTAATTTGCCAGAGCCAGGCGGCGAGGATGCTTGGTGAATAGCGTAGACCAGCAGCGGAGGCTGGGCAGACGACGACGACGGCTTGGCTGTGGTGTAAGTGAGAAAGAGACAATTAAAAATCCATTAATTTGAGTAGCGGCAACCCATGTAAGGCTACTTATACTTATATCACCCAGCCACGCCCACGCAGGACGCGGTCCGCGCGAGTCGCAGTGAATGGAAATTTACATTACATTATACTCGCATTTAAATAAATTTTTGCAAAATTAAAACGTAATGCATAAAAGAGGAGACTCTCTGGCAGTATGTGTGTGTGTGTGTGTGCGAGTGTGTGTGTGGGTGGATGGGTGTATGTTTGAGTGCTGGCAACTGTATGAGCGCATTGTTGATGCATTGGCCCTGGTCCAACGTGATACAAAATTATTTATGTGTCGCACATTTAACTTGTACATGGCAAAATATATTTTGCATTTACAGAATGCACTTCCATCATTATCCAGCAGAGGCAGAGAGAGACAGAGAGAGAGAGAGAGAGAGAGAGAGTGGGAGTGTGGGGGAGAGAGCATCAAGTTCTGACCAGGCAGCTGGCCGGATGCTGGGACACAGGACACAGGACTTGGCATTGTTTTTGGCCAGATCAGAGCAGCGCAGAGCAGAGCAGAGCAGAGCAGGGCAGGCCTCGCCGCGTCTGTTCGGATTAAAATGCATGGGTTCATGAAGTGGTCATCTGTCATCTTTGCGGTAGGAAGAACTTCGCATGTTGACATTGTCGCAACAGTTTATACTTACATACAATGGACGCAACAGAGGCAGCACCAGCACCAGGAGCAGGAGCAGACGCACTCACCCGCCCATTGGCACCCACTCAGTGCTGCCACTCAGCTGGCAGCTTGTTATGGTGTTTTCGTTTTTTTTTTGTTGCTGCTGCTGCTGCTGCTCAGTTTTCTGGTGCGCATTTCCCCTTGAAGCCGGATTAAATATGGCTTAAAAGTCAGTTGACACGAGTTGGCCATTTCTCGATGCCTCGGGCCAAAATTGTGCGCTGGTGTGAGATAATAAAACATTTATGCAGATAGCCAGGCCAACAACATCATTGAAATTAAGTAAAACACGTATACGCAGTGCATGCCGTAGCACGACGTAAGCCAAGAGAGAGAGAAAGAGAGAGAGAGAGAGAGAGAGAGAGAGAGAGAGAGAGAGCAGAAGATAAAGAGCCAGCTTCTCGGCCTTCCTTCCGTTGGCTCTATATCATGCCTGGGCTGAGTGCGATGTGTGGAGAAAAATGTCTTTAGATGTCATTAAAATTAATTGCAGTGGCCCTGACGAGCAGATAGAGAGACAGGCGGATAGACAGAGATGCGTGCAAGTTAAGAGCTCAAGAATTAATGCAGACTATTGGTTTAACGTACGACGCAGCATTTTTAATTGTGGACAGCTCTTAATACTTAGCGGCAGTCTTATTGGTCAGCGATTGGACCTAGAGAAAAGTAGCGAAAGTATATTAAAAATTTAAAGGCTTGAGCATATTCTGCACTGAGTATTTAGTTAGTGGAGGGCGAAAGTTGCTGCATTAGATTGATTGCTATATGGAAGAGGAGTGAAAGAGAGGGGTGTTTTCATGAGTAAAGTTGATGTTGACGCTCTCATTATGCTCTCCTTGTATATGGAACGGTCGGCCGCTTATTTATTTGGTGCCAGATCAGAGAGTGGCTTGATCATCGCTCTTAACTTGAGTCTGAGACTTTTATTTGCACATAATGATGTTTTATTCATGTAAAGATAAATGCGCTATAGAGTCTCTGACAACAAGCAGCAAATAAATTCACACATATCTAAAAAAAAAAAAAAAAAAAAAAAAAAACATAATGATGTTTTATTCATGTAAATGTCATAAACTAAATATAATTTAATAAATAAATAAAAAATAAAAAATTATAATAAATAAACAAAATATTTAAAAATAAAATTAAGTCGTAAAATGCAATTTCGTTAATAAATAATGTTATAAAAAAATATAAATATAAATAGAATGTAATTTTATTAATAAATATAAAAATAAATAAAAAAAAAAGAATAAATTAATAAATAAAAAAATATAATAATAAAAATAAATCAAATCTATCCAAATTGATATTTTTGCATATTTTTATTAAGAAAAATCTAGTTTTTAAAGTCTTTTAGAAGATTTTATTCATTAACTCTTACCTATCAAAAAAATTTAATTAAAACATAAAAATATTTCATTTCTTTCAAAAACTCTCAGCTTAAAATTTCAAAAGAGAGCTCACACTTGTCCCACTTCTTACCTAATTTAACGCCCTTCAAACAGTTAACAGAGTATTGCTCAGTCGCTCAGTCTTCCCATTTTGTAGTTACACTTCAATCAAATATTGTAAAATAGCTCTGCCATATTGTGCTAAATATTGTTATTATTAACAAAGTCTAGACCAAGATTGATGCATCTCAGATTTACGCTTTGCTTTGCGGATCGGTTTAGCTGTCGCCTTGCCCTCTGTTGCCATTGCTGCCTGCTGTCGGCCATGTGGCACAAATGTTGTATTACGTCCTGACATGCAACATGAATATTCACTTTGCACTTTGGGGGCATTGCCTGTACGGATCTAGGATACAGGTGTTTTGCTATGGCGTGCCTCGCTCTCCCCCTCTCCTTCTCTCTCTGTCTGTGTCTCGTCTGGCAGCATGTGTTGTTGTTGTTGTAGTTGTACCTTAGCCGAAATTTGCATCTTAATCTCTGCCGTCAACGCCACTGTTGACATGCAACAGCAGCAGCTCTGGCAGCAGCAGCAAATCGTCTGCTTAGGCATAAACTTGCAGGACATGCAGGACACACACTGACCAGCTACATTTGTGGCTGATTGTTGTTTAGTTTTGCAATTTAAATCACATTTTCAGGTGCAATGCTCGCAGGCGACATACGTATGTTGCCAAGGACTCTGTTGTTGGCAACATGTAATTGCGTAACCCTTTAGTTAATAGCACCCTTGAGTACTCGCATACATTGTTGTATTGTTTGTGCTTGCCGTCCCCTTGCTTATGGCTGTGACCATGCGAACCGAACCACTCGCCCAGCACTTTTGCTTATCTTAAGTATTTTACTTATGTCCCGTTCCCGATGTCTGTCTATCCTCGCAATTGGATACTCTTGGGACTCTCGGTGCCCGTTTTCAATGTTTGCATTTACACATTTTCCATTTCTCTATGCCAACTACAAAGTGCGTGAGTTTCTATAAATGATAACGATGCCATTCCTCCATGTGGCTTGTTTCTCTGATAAAATGGTTTTCACTGCCCACATAAAACCTTTATTGAGCCCTCACTCTCTCTCACCCGCCCTCGCTCTGTGATATGCTTAACTAGTTCAAGTATTGTTATTACTTGCCTTTTCCAACAACATATTTGAGAGTCTTCGGCGATTTGTGCCATAAATCTACGCTCTATTTGCTTTTTTGCCTGTCGCCCGAACGTCGGAGAATGAAATTGTGTAGAAAATGCTTTTGGTCTTAGCACACTTTGGCCATGTTGTGCCATTTACTGCAACACACACTATTTCCAAAACGTTTGTTTGTTAGTTTTGTTTGCTTTTTGTTTCTGCAAAGCCAACCGAAGCCGAGCACGGGCAGCTGCTCCAGCTGGCAGTTGCTCAGTTGTTGTTGCTGTTGCTTGGACGGCTTTACGTGCTCGACAATTTGCCATTAATTGAAAACAGATTTGTCGCAGAGATTGCATTGTCAACAGCCAACTGATTTCCGTACAAATTAATTATAGCTGCCATTGACAAGCTGCCGACCCGCAATCCAGATTGAATTGAAAATCCGAAAGGCCAGCGATAAAACGAATTCAGAAATTTTAATACAATTTTATCGAGTAGCTGGAGTGAAAGTGTTTACTAATAATAAACAATAAAGAAATGAGAGTTGGGTATATCTGGAATGCGTGATACTTGTTCAGTTTAAGATAAGATTCGATATCATCATATAGGTGGCAAATCTTCAAGGTCTACAAATGGCACAAGAGAGTTCATCAGCAGACTCAGCTAGTCAAACTCCCAAACATCACATAAAACCAATATACCCCTCTCCTCACTCATAAAGCCAGCATTCAAATCTAATTGAGAACCATTTTCCACGGCTCAGTTAAATGATGCATTAAATGCAGTCGGCCAAAAAGAAGAGTAAGGTCGAAAAGGTAAATAATAATTATTATAGTAGCGTTCGCGGAAACGGATACGCCAGCAACGGAAATGCGGGTCAGTCGGGGGCACTGGCTAATGGAGTGTTGGCTAACGCCATTTGCTTGACATATTCAGTTTGTGCTCACGTGTTAGGCGGCGCATCCTGTTGCACAGAATATGTTTGACCTGGCCATATGCTTCGACACTATGCAATTGCCCCCTTTATTGTTATGCTCCACTAATATTTGCACACAATTAATTTCAGCAATTAACTATTTTTATTGCCCGCCGCTCTATAAATTACCATTTGGCCTTTTTAATGATACAGTTGCAAAATAAACAATAAATAAATATATGTATGAATGCAGATATAAATATATGAATTTTAATGCGTATGGCTTAAGCTGGGCAAATGCAAAAGTATTTTTTATTATGCTCTATAGTAGCTACGATATAATGTAGGTAATGTAATGTAATGTATGTCAAAAGAAAAATACATAAAAATATTTGATATTATTTAAAAAAATTATTTAAAATATTCAATTTAATAATGTACCAAAAATTTGGCAAGCATAAATAAATATATTGATCGGTTAAGTTTTTATTGTACTTAACAGAGTGTCCTAGAGAATTATTTAAACATTCAGTTTAAAATCTAAAATATTCTTTCAAAAAATAAATATTAATAAATATAAAAAAAATTGTTTATAAAAAATATGTAAGCATAACCAATATTTTATTAATGCTAATTAGAATTTAAGGAGATGCGAAAACTCATGATAAATAAAATTACATAAGTATTTCAAAGAAAATTTAAATTTTAAGTTATATAAAGATTTTTTTAAAGAAAAATTAACACAATTGTTTTTTAAATATTTCAAAATTAAAAAAATATACATTTCAGAATATAAACTGCAGATAATAATATATTTGCTGTTAGTTAAGTTGTCTTTGTGATTTCATAAATTTCCATAGCATACTTAGCAGCAACGGGCATGCTTGAGCAGCTTCCAAGCCCAACAGATAAACAATTACGTAACAAACTTACAACAATACAATATTTATATATGTATATATATATGGCTTAAATTTGTATTGTTATTCAAATAGAATAATCATTGCAGCTAGTTGGCAATGCGTGAACTGAAATGGAATGGATTGGAAAGGATAAGCGGACAGTTTGATGGATAAATAGATGGATGGCTGGACATATTGATTTGTTTGTGAACGCCTGCTTAACCATGCCCCCGAGGCCAGAATTCGAAACCGAAAATTAAATTGTTTGTTTGACTGCTGCTTTATGTGTGTATGTGTGTTTGTGTGTGTGAGAGCGTGTGCTTGTGTGTGTTGTGTGTAGTTTTAATTAAAAATTGATTTAGCGAAATTTGCATAAATTATACATTACTCTACGGTAAGCCAACGAGCAGTGTCCGAAACCATTTTGCATTTGTGCCAGTGTCAATAAATTAGAAAAGATTAATTGAAAAAGAAATCAAATGTTGAGAGCTGATAATTGGGTAGACTAAGAGATACTCACTAAGTTAGGAAACACAATTTGAAATGTGTTTATGGGAGATGAAGCTTAGCTCTTAGATCTCTTAGATCTCAACTCATGACTGCCTCATCTTATCTCATCTGTATATACCCCTTGATCGTATTACAGGGCATCAGCCAGAAACTTGAATGCAAAGCATTTTAAAGCTTGTTGGCATTGCAATTGCCATTTCGCATGGCTTAATTCAATATTTATCTTTATTTTGAATTGCATTACCAAACTGCATTAAAAGTGCTGGCCCCTTTAATTATTGATATGCGAAGTTTGTTTGCCTATGACGTAACATTAAATATATACTCTGCTCTACACATGGGCTCTTGCATAATTAAAAATCATTTAAGTTTGCCATTTTAGCTGCGGCTGCTTCCGCCTCGGCTCCACAAGTGACTAAAATGTACCAAAAATATGCAAAAGTTGGCATAAAATAGATGAGATGAGGGCGCTGGGCTAAGTGAGGGCTAGGGGGGTGGGGTGGGGGGCAGAGAATGGGACCAGGGAGTGGGCCCATTGGAGTGGCAACACTGAGAGGCAACAATTTATTGCGGCACCGTGAAATATGGCAAAAGTTTTCAAATGAAGTCAGTCTGGGGGCACAAAACCAACAGCATAAACAAGTAAGGAAACTCTAGTCGAGACCGCTCGACAAGGGTATACCCTAAACCCTATGAAGAACCGTTATTCCAAGCATTCTTTGTTTCTTTTATATACACATGCATATGTACGTTCATTACAAGCAAACACACACACACGCACAGGCGCACGCACACACACACGCCAATCGGTGCGTCAGCTGTTCTTTGGCTGCTTTGCATGGCAATGCTATGGGAAATTAAATGTTTAATAACTTTTTTTCTAGAGTAACGATTTTGATCAAACTTGTTGGGCGTGATCATGTCATCCATATGTATGTATGTGCCAAAGCACAAGTCTCTAGTATTTGAAATACGGGACTTACAATTTTGAGGCGAAGGGGGCGTGGCATCCAAAATTTAGCAAAAACCGAAATTGTGTAATGCTCACATAACACTAAATGCAAAATTTGAAGACTCTAGCTATAAAGATGAATTATATATAATTATATAACGGAGCATCGATTTCGTTTTTAATCGATAACATTAAAATTAAGACAGTTATCGATTTTTTTTAACAAACTCGATCTTTTCGTGCTATACAGGAACCTACATAAAAAATTTCAAGTCTCTAGCTCTTATAGGTTCTGAGAACGACGCGTTCATACATACGGACAGACAGACGGACAGACGGACAGACGGACAGACGGACAGACGGACGGACAGACGGACAGGGCCAAATCGACTCGGCTTGTCTCCCTGATCAAGAATATATATACTTTATGGGGTCTGCCACGCCTCCTTCTCCCTGTTACATACATTTCAACAAAAACATTATACCCTGTTTTTCCCATTTTCAATGGGTTCAGGGTATAACAAATGAATGAGCAACTGAGTGAATGAATGAATGAATGGGCGAGCTGGCGAGCGAGCGAGCGAGTGAATAAGTTAACAATTGAAAACTTGTTGTCAGCATGACGAAGTTTTAATACACTTGTAGATCTCGCCCAACAAGATTAATTGAATGCATATTCTAAAAAGCTACAAAAATGAAAGAGATGAGAAAATAAAACAAAGTTATGGCTGAGGCTGAGAGTCGCACGTTTTCGTGCGGAAATAGAATTTGTTTGAGCAGTTGAGCTGATATTTTGGGCTTAAATATAAATAAGGGGAAATATATTTATTTTTTTGTTGACAGTATAAACTCAAACTATGAATATTAAAAATGAATGAATCTATTATTAATTGAAAATAAAAATATAAAATAATATTTTATATCAAATTCCAATAAGCTTAACTAGACTAAAAAAATTATACAAAATATATTTATTAAAAATTTAATGTCTCTAAAAAATTCCATTTATTCACCCAGCTTATTCACACTTGAAACTGCCCTCAATTATTCACAAATTGAATATTTCCTTAGCTCAGCCAAGAACATTTCGAAGCCCTTATCGTCTCGCTCATCGCTGGCGCTGTCATTGCAGCGAGCTCTCCGATAAAGTCGTCTAACTTATGCTAATGGTGTGATGAGTGACCAGCGCTTAAGGGGCAGCGCTTGAATGTGTTCGTTCGGTTTGGGTCTTTGAGTTTTGGGTGTTGATTCAATTTGCTCCCTTTTGACGCCTTCCAATTAAGCCATTTGCCCCAGCCGAAGAGCTCTGCTCGGCCACTCGTTTCCCCTTAGCCATTTGCATTTCATTTAAATAAAAAAGAGAAATAAATGTAGAAATTTTCTTTTATTTGTTAACATTTAATTTCATACGATTTTGTTGGTTTCGAGTTGTTGTTGTTGTTTTTCCTTTAGCAATTTCATTTGCTCTGCACAAATATTTATAAACACCTTTGCATGTTGCTTATGCTGCTGCATGTCGTTATGTTAGATACTCTGTGGAGATTGAGAGTAGGTGGAATGGCTGGAGAGGTTGGTTCGTTGCGAAGAGAAGATAGAAATTTATGAAGATTTTTTGCGTTGCCTGAGAGCTTAGTCTTAGGTCTTGGTTAGCTCTTTCTAATAAATTAATAATTAAATTGAATATAATATTTTACTATAATTTATTACCTTGCTAAAGTAGCTGTCCTTGGTGTCCTGTTTGCTTGTAGACCTTTTAGCTTTCTGATGTGCCAAAGAAATTTCTCTTATTCTTCTACAGTCCCCATCAAACTACTTTACTTTGAAATCTTCCCAGATCCGGCAGGGTATTCCAACTTGATCAACTCACAGCCAGCTTGCTCTTCTTCAGTTTATGATAAAAAAGTAAAAAGAAAATAAATATCACCTTTGGCTATTTTGATACTAAACATTGCGAGCCAACACCTTCTACATTCGCTCTGCTGTTATAGGAAAATGGACTTTGTTAGTTTCAGCCAAACAAACTTTACGCTCATCGATGCCAAAAGCAATTTAAAATCAAATTTTTCTCCTTACGCAGCAGCAGCAGCCAGGCAGCCAGAGATGGCAGGTGAACTCGAGGGGGAGAGATGCCAAGCGCTCGACTTGACTATGAGTGCAAATTAAATAAAATCGAAAAAGTGGCGAGAGGAGAAAAATGCTCAGCATGGACGTTGCCGTCCATCGTTTGCCGAACAGCTCAACAGATCCTTTTACTTGACGGTCGACTGAGTCTCTCGCTCTCTCGCACAGTTGAAGACGTTCCTGTTGCTGTTGTTGTTGCAGTTAGCTGGCGCTGATTGTCTGTGATTGATTTTAATCGCCTCAAGTGATTTCACTAAACGATTCAACTTTGAAATTGGTTACTTTGCATTGTGAGCGACAGGGAGAGAGATGGAAGGAGAGATAGGGGCTTGAATGCGGTTGGTGTTGCTTTTGCTGCTGAGTGTGGCCCTTGCGGCGTATATTCTACCAACAGCACTCGGCACCAACATAAAATATTTTGCTGGCTAGCCACAATCCATTTACATATGA
This sequence comes from Drosophila paranaensis, assembly GCA_035047545.1. Lineage (NCBI taxonomy): Eukaryota > Metazoa > Arthropoda > Insecta > Diptera > Drosophilidae > Drosophila > Drosophila paranaensis. Next base: position 12,012,827 of record JAWNPL010000153.1, read on the forward strand.
GCACATCAATCGCTCTATTACAGTGGCTGCAGTCGTTCTTGCTGTTGTTGTTGTATTTATTGTGGGTGTAAATATTATGTGCACATAAATTGCCATAGAAATACATCGAGCGCAGATCTTTATTACAAGTTACGTTAAAGTGGAAAGTAAGTGTGTTTATCCTTAACTATATTGAGCTGTTTGGGTCGAGTGCTAAAAGCCATGCTTGAGTGGTTGAAGCCATAGAGAAACTTTTAAGTTAAATGCTGAAATGAATTATGTTTGCCTCGAAGATAGTTTGCTTCCTTGAGACCCTAGCATGAAGTATGGTAAAATATGGGACAGAGCCCTTAGCCCTGTCGGTAGAGGGCAGCAAGAGATTCTGTAAGATTCTTCTGGGGTTTGAATGGAACTATGAGAATACTTATGTTTATATTCAGAACACTATGCAAGCCAATCAACAGCATCAATAGCTTCAGCTCAGTTTCGTTCCCATTTCGTCAATTGCCTGAAGCCACATAGCCTAAGCTTAAGCAGTCTTAAGCCATTCTCATTTACCAATTCCAGCTAATCCAGCTGAATCTACTCCCAAGTCCCAGCACCCACTACCACTAAGCAAAGTTGATCGAAAAAGTGTAAAGCGCTAAAGTTCGTCAATGAATCGCTAAGCGCGGTAAGCAGCTATTTATGCAGAAAGTTGATTAGATTGTGAGCCCTGCTAGCCGGCCGAGTGACACATTTCGAAAGTCTCTCAACTTGTGATCTCGAAAAGGCAAAATAGTTTAAGCTGCAGCTGCAGCTGGAGCTGGAGCTGGGGCTGAAAAGCGTTTGCCAATTTTTCCCGTGCTGGGCAATTACAAAGGCCAAAAAGTTAAGCGCCAGCTGTCAAGTCAGGTGAGAGCTAAGTGCAGCGAGCAAAAGACTGAGCTGGGCGGTGTTGGGCTGGGTGGGTGTGGCTGCCGTTGAGGACTCGTGGCAGTTGCCACTTTAATGAAAACTTTTGCTGGGGGCCGCTTAGCGGTTTTGGCAACTTCAACGGCTTGCGGCGGCAACAGCAGCGGGTAATCAGCCATGTTATGGCAGTTTTTGGCAGTCTCGTATCCAGGCATTCCGGCCAGCACAGCCATCACGGCTGCTACTATGTGTGTGTGTGTGTGTGTGTGTGTGGGTGTTGGCTCAATCTGCGGACTGTGCCGTGGCCCTGTAAAGCGGTTACGGTTACGGCTCTGTGGATTATGGCCTTGCGATGCACTTGAAATCTTTGTTGTTGTTTCTCTTGTTGCTGTTGTTGCTCGTGTTTGACAGCAACAGGATAATCTGCTTGGTGTGCATCCGTATACTCATCAGCTGCGCCGTGCTGTGTGCCTCGCTCACAGTTCACTCACTCACTCTCTCTGTCTCTCTCCCTATCTCCCTCTATGTATATTTGTTTGTATTGGTTTCGTCGCCTTCCCTGAGTTTTCATTTTTATTTATTTTCTTTATTTTTTTAACCAGTTTTTTTGCTGGGTTTACCGAACCCCTAAAATCCCGCTCGAAAATAAAAAAAGCCGAAAAACTTTGTGCAAGGTTTCACTCGGTTGCATTTTTCTGGTTTGCAGCGGCTGTTCCCTTTACTATTGTTATTGTTGTAGTTGTTGTTGTTGGCTTTACAGGCTGTTGTTGTTGGCTTTGTGCTGCAGTGCATTTAATGCTTTGGCGGCTGTTTTGTTTGGCAGCTTTTAGTGGCTTCATTTGTTTTGCATTTGGTCTCTTTAGGCAATCAAATCGAGTTTTCGCTTCGGCCGATTCGAGTAGAGCTTTAATTAACCTAAGCTAAATGTATTTGGTTATTTACTTAGGGTCTGAACCCCTGAAGGGGAATGCATTTGTACATGTTATATAGATATATATGTCTACATTTTAAATTTAGTATATTAGCAAACGAATCTGATTTTATGATCAATTGAAATATGTATTAAATAATATAGTATAATTATAAAAAATAAATAAATAAAATTTTTAAAATTAATATGTAATACAATGTAAACTATTAAAATATTTAAAAAAATTAAAAATAATATTATTAGTTTAATAAAAAATAAAATACAAATAAATTATTTTTTTATTAAATTATTTCTTAAAACTTTATTTTTATATTATTAATTATTTAAAATTATATTTTAAAATGTCTATTGTAAGATTTATCTTTAGGTTTCAGAAGAAAATGTTCTCATTGGTCTTCCCAAAAATTAAATTTAATATAAAATGTCTAATTGTATTTATTACTTAAACTATTTTAGCTAAATATTTTTGCCACACATTTAGTCACCAAATCCAGGGACTCAATTTAAATTGCTTAATTGACAGCTGCTGTTAGGAAATATTTAAATATTAAAACCCATCGAGCTTGACTCGGTCAAGGCAGCAGTTTCATTTGAGCCAAAATATTTCATCTTCATTTCGTTTTATTTCCGGCTTTGCACATTACCCTTGACACTGCCAGCGCCCGTTTGCATAACGACTTTTCATTTATTTATTTATTTATTTTTTTCACAGTTTTTGCCCCACTTTGTGTACTAAAAATAAAGATAAAAGTGCGCTCATTACGAGCTAAATGGAATTATGACTAAAATGACAGCTGCAGTCACATTTTGTGTTGCTCTTAGGCCTTAAAGCTTTAATGTGGCTTAGACCTAGGTCTAATGTGGAGCAACAAATTGTGCAGAAAGCTAATCAATAATAGTCCTTTCCATTTCGCAACTTTGTTGCTGGCAAAAACTATTTTTCAATTTGTACGTTGGCAAAAGTTTGTTCAGCAGCAGCAACAGCAGCTGACGCGTGTGCAACGCCTTCGCGGGTAATGCAACATCCATTAAAATGTGCGCTGCCAGCCAGCGAAGGGCGCATTAAGCAAACACACACAGAGACAGAGACAGAGGGAGAGACAGAGACAGAGAGAGAGAGAGAGACGGAGAGACGCCCACGCACAGGCACGTGAATATGGCTTCGCACGCAGCTATTAGCGCGCATATCGATTGCCAATATTGGCAATTGAGAAATAAAAGTCATGCGGGGGTGAGGGGTGAGGAGTGGGTAGCGCATGGTCCAAGGACAGCAAAATGGCGGCACGCCCTGAGCCGGGCTAAAACAAACGCGGGCGGAGGCCAGAGCTGAAACTGTAGCTGGAAACAGGTAACTGAAACAGGTAGCAGCTGCCTCCTGACGCTAAAGTGCCAACTTATGCCACACACAAAAATGCTTGAATATAATGGCCACCCAGCTGTGGGCGTGGCAATGGCTGGGCGTAGCTGTGGCATGCAATTGTGCGAGGCAGCGGCCACAAAAGGCGAAGACGACATGCAAAAGTGGAACGTGCAGCGTTGGCATTAAGTGGCATGTGGCAGCAGCAGTAGCAGCAGCAGTAGCAGTAGCAGCGGTTGCAAGGACACTGATAATGATGAAAAAATTCCCAAGCACACACACCCTCATACACACACACACACACACGCATATGCAAGCGATGTATACACAATTTATCTGCTGCCTCGGTGGGCACACACTGACGAGCATAAAAATTGCACTGGCAGCCCGAAGACAGTGACAAAAAGCCACTTGCCAGGCAGGATGTATATATATATAATATTATAGTGTGTAGCGTATGTGTGTGTCTGTGTGAGCCTGCTTAACTCACTGCTGCAACCCTTTGCTGCTGATGTGCTGGCATGTTGCACAAGGCGCCTAGCTGCCACCTGGACAGGGGCGACGGCAAACGAAATCGACCTTGACTGACAGCTTGACATGAACTCGACTGTGCTCAACGTTGCCAACAGTGCCTGCTTCCAGCTGACACACACACAAACACACCAACATACACCTACGCACACCTACACACACACACACATGCATATTCACACACTTTAGCCAGCTACATTGGGCTCATTATTTTCGCTTTAGCCGGTCAGCAGCAGCCGTAAGAGAAATGGGACAGGTAATGGTAATGTAAGGATATTGCTGTATGTATGTGGGTGTATATCTGAGTGTGTGTGTGTGTGTGAGCCTTAAAGCCGCCAAACCGCAAAGAGCTGGTCGAGCTTGTGGTTAGCATTTGCAACTGCTTTTAGCCGAATTCTTTTTCGTTTAGCACAAGAAAACTATGCTCGTGTCAACTTTAAGAATTATAGTGAAGTCTTTTTGCTTAGAATGAGCATGAGATCAACATGTTTTCTTTATCAATAGAAAAAGCAGAAAATTGTATTAAAAGTTATTTGAAACATGTTTCATTCATACATTTACATGCCACCAACAAATTTGACTAGGAAAGCTGAGATGAGGGGGAGAGAGAGAGAGTTGACTGTTGTTGCCCGACCAAATAGTAGCAATAGTAAAGGAAATTAATTGTAAATTGATTTAAAATATATATCTGTGATATTAAATATTTTTGAACTTGAAAAGTTGCCGTAGCTCACGCAGCTTGCGAGCTGTTGAAAGTTAAGAGCTTAAAAGCGAGAGTTTTTGCATGCTTGCCCAGCGCTGGGACAACACAAATTGTTGCAGATATAAATATATGTATATCGTATAAAAATATATCTATATAAATAAATATGTAAAAGTGTATATGTGTGTGTGCGAAAGTAGGGAACATTTTTTATTCAAATGCCTGCAGGTCAACAAAATGTCAGCGACGCTCAGTCTCATTGTATGAGTGTGTGAAATGTGAATGAGTGTGTGTTGGGTGTGTGGGGGTGTGTGTGTGAAGAAGAAGAAGCAGAAGAGGAGCAGTAACAGAGCAGTAGGACAGCAGAGAGAGAGAGAGAGAGAGAGAGGGCGAGAGGGAGACAGAGAGAGCGACCCGCATGTGTCCGCTATCATGTCGACGTCGTTGTCGCCGCTGTCGTTGTGGGCGCTGCGACGGAGTTGCGTCCGTGTCAAAGGTTCATAAATTCCGTTTAATCCTGCTTTATGGCGACATCACATCGAACATGAACTTTAACGCGACGCGACTTCATTTGCATTTTACAACTTCATTTGAGCGGCCAAATGCGAAGCGAAATGTACCAAATAAAAGGAATAAAAGAAATGTTTTGCGATTTTCACACAGAACCAATTGGCGTGTGTGTATGTGTGTATGGGTGTGTGTATGGGTGTGTGCGCCATCAAAATTATTGTTTAAGCTTGCCAACTGACCGGGGCGTGGCAGCCAGCAGGCAGCAGCACACGCCCAGCCGCAGTTAAGAAGGCGCGCGCGACAGTCGCGCGACAAGCGACAATTACTTCAAATCGACGCCGCGCCCCGCCCACTCGTTGATTAGGGGCGCGAGCGCGAGCGCGAGCCGGAAATGAACATTTGCACGGCTGTTGATTGGGCCAGTCAATGAACCCAGCCCCCATCGGAACCATTAAAATGCGCTTTGCCATTTTTCTTTCTTTTTTGTGTTTCAATTCTCAACTAATTTATTATTATTTCTTTTTGTTTTTGTTTTTGTTGTTGTCTTTCGAGCTTTAGTTTTGTGACACCCTAAAATAAATTGTTTGTTGTTGTCTTCTGTTGTTATTGTAAATTACAATTTATTTGGTTTGAATTGAGCTGGCGTGGTTACGATTTATTCCCATATTTCCAACTTTGATTTGATTTCGCTTCAACTTAAAACTCTAATAAAATGCCTAACAATCAAACAATACATCAATCAATCAATCAATCAATCAATCAATGCCTGCAGTCTGTGCCAACTCAATTCCACTTACAATATACATATGTTAATTAATTAATTTTTAAATATTAATTTTCGTTTTTTTTAAGTTTTTTTTGGTATTTTTTTCGTTTTTGGTTTTTCTGAGATCGCTTAAAGTACAAAAACACTTTTAGTTTGACTAACACGAGAGCTTTGGGAACTTGGATTCTTTTTTGGATTCTTTATTAATTTTTAGATTTTGGATTTGAAATTTGGGGCTTCTGTCTATACACTTACATTGGGACTGCTGAGTATGCGTAGCGAGTAGAAAGAGTGGAAAAGTGTGTGTTCTATATTACAATAGAGGGGCTGGCAGCTAAGTGGCCAGGCAAGAACCCCCAGCTAACTAAGCCTAATTAAGAGAAATTGCATTCGTAGTCAGGGACACGACCTTGCAGGAGGTTCGTAAAGGGAATATTACGAATGAGATTATTGAGCTGGGGATAATTTTTTGAGTGGAAATAGAAATGATATAAGGAAAAAAAAAAATAAGTAATGAAAAATTGTAGAATATTTCAATAGTTAAAATAAATATTCAAATATTTTTGTGTAATTAAAAAATAAATATAAAGAAATTTAAGAATGGAGAACTTTTGTAACTTTATAAAATATTAATAGTAAAATAAAATATATATAATAATATATAAAAGGTAAAATTAATTTTTATATTTTTTCCAAATAATTTACTTTTTTATTTTAAATAAATTTCTCACTGAATTCAAATATAAAATTATACAAAAAAATTGTATACTTCCAGATTCAATAAATTTTTAGGAAATTGATTTTAAATATTAAACAAAAAATATAAATTTGTGAGACTAATTTAAATTCGAATTAAGTGGAAATCCATTTATATACGTAAAATATATATTTTTATTTAATCTGCTGCAGTAAAACTATTTCAAAATCAACAACGAAATCCTAAATTCAGCTCCATCTTTGACTTTAATTGTAAATCAATTAAAAGCTCATCTCTAAGCTACTGCTGCAAGGTCATGTGGGCTTCGGTGCACCGAAGTTGCTTTCGGTTTTCTTGGGCTTATTCATCGACTGTACACGAGTTCGATTAGCTCTTGAAGATGTCCTGGCCGGGCTGGGGCGAGGCGGCGCTGGGCGAACCGCCGCCCGTGCCGTTGGCATCTGGATTGAGTCGCTTCAGCATGGCGTTGCGGTGCAGCCAGTAGGGCGGCGGATCGGGTGGCTGCCCTGGCAGCAGCGTTTTCGCCTTCAGCGTCGACGTCGGCGGCTTGGGGCTGTGCGAGGCAGTCGCAGCGCTGTACATCACAGGATCGGCCAGCTGGGCCGCCGACTGGCCAATGGCGACGCGCAGGGGCGTCTCCTTCTTGCGTATGGTGTCGCAGGTCTCCTTCATCTTGCAGAGCTGATCCTGCAGATTGCGATACTCCTCCAGGAAGCGCTCCAGCTGCGCCGCATGATAGTCGTAGGCGGCCGCCGAGGAGTTGGCCGCCCCAGCGGCCCGCGTCGCCAGCGCCGAGAAGTCGAGCAGCGGAGTCGCCGCGCTGCTCAGCGAGCGCTGGTGCTGCACGGGCGACGAGGGCAGGCTGGGCTTCTGGCCCAGCAGGTGGCCGTGCAGGCCGCCCTTGTGGGCGCCGCTCTGCACCAGATTCAAGAAGCTGTTGGCGCGCTGGCCGCCGCCCGTGTAGGTGGTGGTGCTGGCGTAGTTCGCGTAGCTCGACTCGGCCGAGTAGCGCCTGCCCAGGCCCATGGCCTCGTTCAGGAAGCTGCCGTCGCCCAGCGTGCTGCTGCCGTACTTGCTCGAGTTGTCCGCCAGCAGCGGCGACTGGCTGTCCGAGGAGTTGCGGAAGTACTTGCCGCTGTGCTTCAGCTTGCGCGGCAGCGTGCAGAGCCCCCCGTTCGCCGTGGCCGCGCCACCAGGCGGATAGGCGTGGCCCGACTGCGCCGCCTGCGCCGCCTGCGCCACGGCGTACTTGGCAATGTCCAGCAGATCCGGATAGTTGCTGTCGAACAGATCGCTCTCCTGCCCGTCGCCGTTGCTGCTGCAGAACACCGAGGTGGCCATCTCGTCTGCCGCAAGGCTGCCGAAGTGGGTGAAGGGCGTGGCTGTGGAGGCGGTGCCCGTGGCCTGAGTCGTGGCGACGGGCCTGCTGTGCGGCGAGGTGATCTTCGTGGTGGCAATGGGCGTCGTCTTCCAGGTGGCAGCGTGGCCGCCATAGCCCGCGAGCCGAGCGGCGGCATCCACCTGGCTGGAGATGGAGCTCGAAGCGGAGTCGGTGCTGTGGAGGGAGAAGAAGAGCAGAAGAAAGGATTTATGATATAGAAATTTGATTGGCAAGAAGAGGGTAAGCTACGGTCGAACGAATGTTGCTCTACTGTGAAGAACCTCCGCCTGAGACTCAGCTCTTCTATACCCTCTACCTCAACATGTTCTCTCACACATCGATTGGGGCTCTGGCTCTCCTTGGAGTCTATTTGTGCTGGGCTCGTCTTGTAGTGCACACATTCTGTATTCATTATATTCCATGTGAGAGGCCCTTGGCGTGCTGCCCAGGCTCGTTTGCGAGGGGTGGCCCAAAAATAAGATACTCAGGCGAGCAGGCGTGCGCCAGGCAACGCATATTTTGCGCGTCATTAGCACGCGTCCTTACAGAGTGAGAGGGGGGGGGGAGGGGAGGGGGAGAGAGTGCCACTCGAGCAGAGAGTGTCAAGTGTTGCCCATAATATGGAACGGATCCGGGCGTGCGGCGCACTAGAGCGTGACAGCTCTTTGACGGGGCAGCTGCAACAGGACAATTGCCACTCGAAGTAACGAACCGCAGAGAACAAAAGGAAAGCCACAGACAAGAGCAGGGGTGGGCCGGTGGTGGGGCTGGCTTCTGGGGCTGAAGTGGGAGGTCAACTCACCCGCCGATGTCAATCAGACGCGGTATGTGCAGATCCGTCTCCTCGATGGCCGCCACGGCATTGTTCGCTGCGGATGCTGAAATATTGCTGCTCGCCATGGAGCATTTCCTCGTGGCTGGCTTGGGCTGGCTTGGCGACTGCTCCTCGTCGTCGTCGTCGCAGTGCGTCGAGACATGCAGGTAGTCGCCGTTGCGGCGCGTGGCCGTGCCCGCGCTCGGGTTCACAGTGGCCGCCTGGCCGGCGTCGTGGTCGTTGAGTGGGGTGTGCGCCGCCCGCAGGTAGCTCTGCTCCTCGGCGTCCTGGAAGAGGCCAGCGCCGGTGGCGCTGCCGCCGCCGCAGCTGGCGCCGCCGCCCAGGTCCGGGCGCACCCGCGCCGTCATCTCGATCTTCTCGTAGCTCTCGGTGCGCCGCACCGGCGGCACCGAGTTCCAGAGCCGCAGCTTGCGGCGGCGCCGCAGCGAGCAGAAGCAGATGGCTGCAAAGGAGGAGCCGACCACAAAGAAGAGCGCCGCCAGCACCCCGAGCAGCACGATGCGTACGCCGAGCGGCGCCTCCGGCGGGCGCCGGGAGACGGCCAGCGTGACGCTCGCCTCCACCTTGCCGGCCTTGTTCTCGGCGGCGCAGGTGTAGATGCCCGCATCCTGCATGTCCGCGGTGAGTATTGTCAGATTGGAGGCGTTCCGCAGCATGTTCACCACGTAGGTCTTGCGGCCCTGGGTGGCGGCCGCCGTGCGCGGCTCCTCGGCGTCCTCCCCGGCGCCCGCGGCACTCAGGTTGGCAATCAGGCGATTCTTGAGCAGCCAGCGCACGGCCGGCTGGGGCACGCCCTCCACGTAGCAGCTCATCGTCACGTTGCGTCCCTCGACGCCGTGCGCCGTGGTGTCGGTGGCCACGATTTGCGGCACGCAAGCAAAGTCGTCCACGTCCAGCTTGTCCCAGGCGCGGCCGGCCAGGCGCGCGGGCGCCTCACAAGTGGGGGGAATGCCGCTGGGTATGTTCTGCTGGAGCATCCAGGCGCGCAGGGGTCGCAGTGAGCAGCTGCAGTTCCACTCGTTGCGCGCCAGTTCCAGGCCGTGCAGCGAGGCCAGCGAGGTAATCGTGCCGGATCTGACCTCGCTGAGCCGGTTGCCGTCCAGCTTCAGCCACTCCAGGCTGCTCTCGAGGCCGGCGAAGGCGCGCACCGCCACGCTGGACAAGCGGCAGTCGCTCAGCTCCAGCCGCACCAGCTGCGGCACGTGGCCGAAGGCGTCGTCCGGCACGCGCGATATGGGGTTGCCCGTGAGGCGCAGTTCGCGCAGCTCCGAGACGTGGTAGAGGGCCAGCGAGGGTATGGCCGCCAGCTGGTTGTGGCTCAGGTCCAGCTCCACGAGGTTGATCAGCTTGCGGAACGCGTGTCGCTCGATCAGCCGCAGCCGGCATCGGGCGAGATAGACCTTCTGCAGGTTCAGGAGCTGCGCCGAGGCGAAGCTGTCGTCGAGTATGGTCTGTATATCGTTGCCGCTGAGGTCCAGCAGCTGGGTGCCCGCGTCGAGCGGCTCGGGGATATGTGTTAGGTTGGCGTTAAGGCACAAGACGGACTCCTTGCCGCTCTTCCACTTGCACTCGCACACCGACGGGCACTCGGCGCGCAGCTGGCTGAGGCAGCACAGCAGCCAGAGCAGCTGGCCCAGCGGTATGGGCGGATGCAGTCGCCGCAACGGCCGCCTGTCCCACGCTTTTCGCCGCACCTTGGTGGCCAGCGTCCGCTGCTGGGCGCTGTTATCGCTGGCTATATCGCGGGGCCGGGCATGATGCTCCTCCAGCGTCGCTGTCGCTGCTGCCATCGCATACTAGGACAGTGTGATTGCCCCCAGAACAGCTAAGATCGAGTTCACTCAGCTACTGTGGACTGCAAACAGAGAGAAGGAGAGAGAGAGAGAGTTAGATAATTTGACAAACACTTGCTTATCGTTTAAATACTAGCGACAAAATCAGTTTTTGTCTTCAAATCAATTCACAAAGTTTTATAAGAACATTTACAGTTTTGACTCAATATTAAAATCAATGAAAATAACAATTAATATAATTTTTATAATTTTATTTCTCACATATCAAAATATTATTTAATTTTATTAATTTTGATTAATTTTATTAGTATTATTTAATTTGATCAAAATGTCATTTTATTTTTTATTAACTTCAATTAATATGCATTTCTTAAGTTTATTAAATATAAATTGATTAAAACTATTATTTTATTTTATTATTTTTTTTTATTATTTTATTTTATTAATTTGATTACTACATATATTACATATATAAAATATGATAAATTATTAAATATCTTGATGCGAAAATATTTAATATTAAAACAACTTTCGTTGCCCAAGTTATTACACAAATATTTGCATAATATATAATATATGTATTTAATTTATACCCATATTATATTATATATTTTCACATTTCTTATCTTCATGAAATTCACGCAACTTCATTTAAGAACTGCCAATTAAAATGAGCCAACTTATGTGATTACTTGATACGCGTGTGTGTATATCGCGGCCTGTCCATTGGCTGGGGCCTGGGCATGGCCGTGGTGCGAGCTATGTAATGCAGCTGCCATAAACTTTGCATTTGTGACATTTTAATAAGCCTCCGTTCTCGGTGTACTTCCATCATAGCTGTCACTTGGCGCAGCGACATTAAGTCATAACAACACCAGCACCAGCACCAGAGCCAACGCCAGCACCAGGCCTAGGCGTGCAACGTGGAACGTGGAACGTTCAACATGGCACTCGCTTCAATTTGTGCCCCAAACCTTCGCTTAAGCCAACCAGTTGACTAGGGTTTTTATCGTGTGGCCCGCGGCTTTTATTTGACTTGTCTGGCTACCCGCGCCCCTCTCTCTCTCTCGCTCTCTCTCTCTCTCTCCCTTCCTCTTTACTGTGCAGTATATCTCGCTTCCACTCTCGCCCCTCGCTGTCGTGGCTTGTGTTTGCGGCATGTTGCAATTATGGACGAGCAGCATGCAAGTAAAGTAAGCAAAGCAAAACACTGCGAGGCACTGAGCCCCGTTGCCGGTTAATATATAAAATTTGCATGCAGCCAACGGGGCGTATGCACAACATTTGAGCAATTCCGCTTTAATATTTCAAGTCAAGCGCTGGGCAAACGTCTGCGCACGGCTCACAGCAACTGCTTAAATTGCTTAAATGTGCACTATGAAAAGGTCTACGTATATTATCAATAAATTAAGAAATAACTTAACATGGAGAGAGAGAGAGAGAGAGAGAGACAGACAGAGAGAGAGAGAGAGAGAGAGAGAGAGTGCTTGAGGAGCAGTTAACAGAGAATATAAAATTGCAGAAAATTGAAGGTTGGAGGTTAACTGGAAACTGCAATTGGCAGTTGACTTTCGACGACAATGAATAAAGATTATATCGGAAAAAAAATATTTGAAATCTAAAATATTTAATCAAAGTAGGACATATTCATATATATTAATATATAATTATTAATTAAATATTTAATAATAATAAAGAAAAAATAATTAAGTAAATATATAGATTTTAGGAAATAGAATAAAATATGTTATATATTATAAGTGTATTTTTGTATCTTAAGCAAAACTCTATTTGTAAGATACAGTTTTCGAAGATATTCAGTTAAAGATATAGTACACCGATCCATTCGTGCATGGAAATACTGTCTGTCCTTTACTTATTGCTAGAAACTTGGCATGGATCGTGCCATCTTCTTCTAGAGATAACTTCTTCCCAGAGATATTTCTCTGTACAACTTCTACTTATACACTACACAATAGCCTTTTCACTTATCCACCTTTTGCCAAACTCATATTTACTCATACTTTCCTTTCTGACGAATTAAATGCAGACATTTTAATTGACACCGCACTCAAATGGAGTCAGTTGAAGTTGGGTTAATTAAATGCAAATCGGCATGCTCAGAATGCACTTGGGCGACTTTTGAAGCATTCGCAGCTGGTGACATTTTAATCACTTTGATTCGCAATTTGCATGCCGTGGTAATGCGACAGGCGTTTCGAGCCTTCAGCTAGTTAATTACGCTGATGTGGGAGAGTTTAATGCGGCCCACGCTTAATTGAAATGTTTTGTCGGACTCAACTTTTGACAGTGTTTTTGGGGCAGAGTTTTCGTAACAGTTGGGCGAGAGTTAGAGAAAAAAGGAAAATGAAAATAGAATTGGAAATTGTAGTAAAACAAAACAAAACGAAAATATTTTAAAGCGGTTATGCAGTTATCCGTAAAACGGATTCGAAACAAAACCGGAAGCCGCAAAGCAAACAAACGCTTTGCAAAAACCGCGACAAGTCAGCGGGACGGGTGGGCGTGGTCGGGCATGTGACTAATGCACATGTGTATGCTAGTGTGTGTGTGTATGTGTGTGTGGGACCTTTGAGGGTCAATACACTGGACGGCGACGTCGCCGGTGCACGGAATAAAGTTTTTGCATGTTGCTAAAATACTCAGCCGCATTTTTCTGCGCCACAGACAAGAGCCATCGAGCGGTCCACAAACAGACAGAGAAAGACGAGCAAAAAGTGTCGGGGAGCGAGAGAGAGGGAGAGGCAGAGAGAGGGAGAGGGGCGGGCAGACAGGCAAAAGACAATGGGGCACATGTGTGTGGCATTGTCGCTGCCATTCCGTTTATCATATGAGCATGACGACGCCGTGAAGTATGCAACATGCAAAATGCAACATGCAAATGTTGCTTTTGTTGCGGCCTCTGCTTTGTTGCTGCCGTTGTAGTTGCTGTTGTTGTTGGGCATTTACTGCAGACACTAATCCTATTTATGTTGCATTGCAGCGATGTTAATAATTTTATTTGCCAACTGCCACTAGCACGTCCCATGCACTTGCCAACTTGCCAACTCTCGCTGCTGCAGTTGCCGTTGCCGTTGCCGTTGCAGTTTGCCTCTGCCTTCTGCTGCTTAAGCCGCTGCTGCTTATGACACACGATACGTGCCGTGGGTTCGAGAAACTTTTTGCGCTGCACCAAAAGAGATTTGTGGCAGCGACAGCAAGACAGGCCCCAGCACTGCTTACAAATTCCTGGCCCGAGCCTAATGAATTGTGTATAAGTATTTTCGGCCTGGGAGGGAATGGCTTGAGGCTGTGTTTATAAATGGGTTTGCTGGCTGCTGAACTGGTGACTTGTGAACCAACTGATTGATAATTAATGTTTAGCCTGAAACTACCAGAAGGAGAAGCTGAGTTGGTGAACATCTGATAGGATTTACAGTTTACAGAAATGTACTTCCCAGGCGCACAAAAAGCGAATATAAAATATAAGAAAAATTGAGATGATTAATTAATAGTAATTTTATATAATTTATAAACTATAACTAAATTAACAGCACATTAATTTAAAACATTAAAATAATATAATTTTGTTATACAACATATATTTATTAACATATAAAAGTCGTAAATATATACTTAAAAACTATTTCCTTAAGTCTCGAAGATCTCGCTCTTTCTGCTTACTTCACAGTCGAAGTTACCCCAACATAAAAGCCACTTCTAGGGTATGAAAAAGTAGTAAGTGACAGCTGCCAAATGTCTGCTGACATAGCTTTGGCAACACGTTCACTCCTGGCACATTCACACAGAGTCCTTGGGCTCTGCTATAATGTAAAAATAATGTCCTTTCAGGCCGCATTGATTGCAAATAAATTACACACATTTGCCAGGAAGTCGAATGGCAGATGGGGCCAGCAGCTATGAACGAAATCGAGATGGCGAGAAGAGACGCAGATTAAGTGCCCGAAGAGCCGTCGTTGAGTTCATACTGAACAACTAACAGGCGGGGGCGGGAGTCGTCGAGCGAGGCAGCAACAGCTAGCAAAACAAGGCACAAGCCGGCAAAAATGGCAACGCCATTAATTTCACTTTGGCGCCGACGCCGTTGAAACTTTAATTAGAAAACCCTGCCAGAGATTTTGTGTAATTTTCTTTTGATGCCAACGCCTCTGCTGCTGCTGCTGCTGGTGCTGCTGGTGCTGCCATAGATAATGAAGTTCCCATTTCTTGTACTTTTCTTGTTTTTGCGTTCACACTTCCGGCTTCATTATGCGCAAATTATTTTAACTGCACTTTTGGCTTGCCCACTCCTATTTTCATTCGCCCCCCGTCGTACTTGCTCCCGCCAAGACTGTGCAAATATTTTCACTGGCTGCAGCCACAGCTGAGACTTTGATAGCGAATTCTGTTGGCCAGGTCCTTAGCGAAAAGTAATCTGCCCGGAGTCCGCTCTCCGCCCGCCGTTCTCCGTTCGCCGTTTCACTGTCATTATTCATTTTTGTGTGTATTTCTTTTATGCTGTGTAACCTTTGCCGCATTGTTTCTAGCCGCTGCCGCAGCTGTAAAGCAATTTTCGTAAGCATAATAGACTTTCCCAGGCAGGCGAATAAAAAAATACCACAAAAAGTGACCGCCACGATGAAAGGCAGCAAGAAAAATTAAAAACAAAGTGAAAATGCTAAGCATTATATCTCAAGGGGACCCGAAACGGGCGCATTATGCTTCGGGCTTGGCTTACTTTTCGCTGTCGTCCCTGTTCACCCCTTTTCCTGCCCACATGCCTGTGGTCAGCAGGCGCTGCATTTTCAGTTTGGCCTACGGCGGCCGTAACTGGGCTCAGCTCTCAGCACAGCAGCTACTATTTGCTCTCTGCTCGGCCCCTCGCTTTCGTTTTCTGAAGTACCCACTTCAGTTGTTGTTGCTGTTCCTGTTGCTATTGTTGCCTTTGTCAACAATTTTTTATTACCATTTGTTGTTGATTTAAACTGCTTGAGCAACGGTCGCCAGCCCGTGAGGGGAGCTCGCCTAAAGCATTCGAGTCAATGTGCAACGCGGCGTATGCGCATTAAGAGCACAGCGCAAAACTATTATTCGCATTATTGTTTTATTTCTCAGTTTACTTTTAGATGTCAACTACAATTGCAGGCGTTTTGTTGATTGAAAGCCCTAACAGGCTTAGAAGTGGTAGCTTAAATAATGGTGGAGAGAAGGAGAATATGGAGAAAGTATACTAAAAACTGGAATTAATGATAGATATAGCGAGAGATGGTGTGAGGCTAGAAAGAGAGTAAGAAAAACATGGACTATAGCGAATGAGAGGTGATGAAAGGAAGGATGAGACAGAGAGGATAGAGTGGAAGAGTGAGAAAGGCAGGTAATAAATGTAGGGAAACATTATGATAATAGGAAAACGAGAGAGAGAGAGAGAGACATACATTGAGTGAGATTTCGGATAGAGAGGGAGAGAACAAAATATAGATAGAGCAACAGATAAGTCTATGAGAGAAAGAGAATAGAGAGCAAAAGTATTACCCTTCGCTCACCTTATCTGTCTTTATTTCTTAAGCCTTAGGCACAAGTGAAATGTCCTCAGCAAAGTTTTGTTCTTATTGACACTTGGCTAAAACTAAACTGCTAACTTTCTAAGTAGTTCTTTCTAATATTTTTTTATTATTAATTAACTCGAGACCCAAGGAAAGCTTAGTCACATTAAATGTATTGCATCTGTCAAAAATAAATTAATAAATTAATAATAAAATTCAAAATTATTGATTCATTATAATATATATTGATGTATTTATATATAAATTGATAAGCTTTATATAAATATGTTATATTCAGAAAGCTTCATTCGATGTCAACTTAATGCCAAACAAAAATGTTTCTCTCAATTCAAGAATTTAATTTAATATACAAGTCAAATTTATTAGATATTTATTCAAGTTGTCAAGAAATTAAAAATTGTAAATCAGTTTTAAAGTCTTTCGCTGCCATTTGCGACGTCAACTGTTTGACTTGGTCAAATCGAGGTAAACATTTGACATTGGGAAGTGCTTTTCATAAAGTATATTAAAATTTATTGGCTGTCGCAGGTAACTGAGCTCGAAATGGAACATTTTCTCTGGCTATTAAAGGAGCGTTTATCTTGTGGCTGCGGCCCGAACAGGCGCATAATAAATTCGGAAAGTGCTATTCAATATGCGGCCTCGATTGGCAGATAAATTAAACAGCTCTCGGCAATGGCGGGGATGTTGCTTTCCTTTTTATTGAGCTATAAATGTAGAAATAAAAGTTAAATTATATAATCAGCCACAGACTACCTTCTTGTGCTTCTCTTCTGGCTAAATGCTACGCTCTCCCCAGCTCCGCTCATCTTTGTATTTCGGTTTTGTCCAACCATTTGTGTTAGTGAGTGTGTGTGTGTGTGTGTGTGTGTGTGTGTGTGTGTGTGTGTGTGTTTGCTCCTCTCCGCAATAACCAATAATACCGAAGCTAATAAAAGTAAACAACCCAACAAAACAAAGGCGAGTCGACCACATCCACAAAATGCTTTGGGGGCCCGCATAAACCGTTACGCACACTCCCACACACACACACACGCACACACGCACATTCACGTATTCGCATACGTTTACAATTTCTAAACATAAATATCAAAATACTGTGGGTGCTTCAATTTTACGACAAGGACAACAAGGACGAGTGGCAACCTGCTCGCTCGTCTTTCTGACTGACAAACGTGTTCAATTGCCGCAATAAAACTTCTTGATAATATGTGAAAATCATACAAAGCACAATATTAAATTAGCTCAAAAGATGAGTGTGTGCGAGAGCCTGTGTGTGCCATAGGTGTGTGGGTGTGTATCCGATGGCTGAGGCAATAAAACGCCAGCCCACAAGGCTCCAGGCTCCGGCTCTAGACTGGGCTGGCTGCTCGACTAGCTGATGCGCACTTTATGCCAGGATTGCGCCCCTTCGTCTTCTCAAATATGACATTCGAATTATGTAGCTTGGGAGAAATTGGAAATATTTGAATGTGCGGATACGGAAAGGTGTCCTAAGAGAGCATAGCTCATGCCAAGAGCAGGACGAAGGGAACGGAAGCGAATTGTGCTGGGGATAAACTTCAGTCATAGCAATAGATAATTGAGTTATAAATTTATTAATATTGAAATATGTATATATTTAACACAATTTATATCTGTCTACTTAATAGACAACATACTTGAGTCTCTTTCAAACATTCATAGTTTCATCTGTTACAAACTCCAGCTCAACTGTAATATACCCTTTATCATTCACTTCTACTTCGCACACGCCATAACAATGAGCAGAACAAAGAGAAAACAGAGGCGTTCTGGCAGGCGTAACCTCGTCAACATTCGAATAGATAAGCAAAAGCCGCAAGGAATGCAATAGAAATAGCCATAGAAATATCCATAGAAAATAATGTGAAGCAAAATGCGTTACAAATTCATAAAGTTTTTGCTGAAATAGTTTTTGGCAAGTCATCAGAAATATTTATATGTACTTTTAATATTGACAAAATAAATATGATAATAGAAAGAACCGCCAACTGCAGACTTGCGTGTGCATAAAATTTAAAAAAAATTTAAAATATTTTTATAAATATATAACTAATCTAATAGATTGTTGAATTCACCTTTGCTGCATTGCAATTTACAAATATAATTAACTTTATACTGCATAATTCACAGTGATAATAATATCAAAAGTAATTTGGAAGTGCTCTGGAGAGACGCTGTGCTAGAGATTACTTTAAAGGAGAAAAAGTAGATATTCATGAATAAATAAAAAGCTTTTTAACAAAATAAAACCACTCAAATGGCCCAATCAATTGCATTTCAGCTAATTTCTCTCTTTCTTTTTCCCAATTTTTTTATTGTTATTTTTTTATTTAAACTTTTATGATACATCAACTGCTTTCTTTTGACCACTAAATAATGCCATGTCTTTTTTGTTTCAATACATATTTACTCACATATATGTATAAGCTATATAAATATACATATATTTATTTATTTACATTTGTATAAACAGAATTCTCTTTGTGCAGAAAAGTATGAAAGCAATTTGGCCGAAATGGAGCTTTGACAGTGAAGCGAATGCATTCACCGAGTCGGATCTATTATATTGCTATTTATTCAAACAATTGTTTAATAGCTTTCTATTGTGCTCAGCGACCTCAAGTCCATATTCATGAGCAACCAGCATTTGCCGCTGCTGCTCAGTTAGTTTGTGTATGTGAGTATCTGTGTGTGTGTTTAATTGAATATTCAATTCAAATATTGAGTTACACATTCGATTGATGCATACACAATGCCGTTTCACTTTCCCTGGAAACGAACTGCAAACGCCAATCAAAACAAATGAAAACAACGCATCAGTTTTGTATCCAAAAACTTTTGGCCAAACAAGTTTGGGGCTAACGAGATAAGGGTGGGGGCGAGGAGGCTGGCCGGCTGGCAGGGTGGGAGGCTGGTCTGGCTGGTCAGCAGTTTGATTGTGTGACAGTTATTGATTATTTGGGCAAAAGTTTGCTCTGTGTGAAGGCTGCTGGGGAAATCAGCGAAATTGGGGCGCATTTCGTTAGGCCAACTCAGCAGCTAATTGTCCTGGTCCAGGTGCAGGTCCAGGTGCCCATGGCAACTGGGCCAGCCGAGCTCAGTCAACTGGGCCAGCTGCAAATTTAATGGCCTGGCCATGGCACTTTAAAGGAGCTCGTGTCGAGCGTTGCCAAAGTGGCTAAGCCGCGCTTTAAGGCCACCGGAAATTTGATTTGCTTACGCTGCACTCCCCCTGGCACTTCGGCTGGCATCTCTCATCGTCTCTGGGCTATAAAAATCCATTTGGCGTTCGCGCCCCAGCGGGGCGTGTCATGCACTCGTTAAATGCATTTCGCTGTATGCCAAGGATTTCACAACTTTCGACGCTTTCAGCTTTCAGCTTTCAGTGCGCTCGCATAAAAACTCAATAATATTATAATAGATTCGCATCTCGCGAATGTTGACTCGATTTGCACTTGCCGCGCACGCCACAGCCGGGAGCAGCAGGCAGCAGGCAGAAGAATGGCATTCGCTTCAGGCCTGATTGCCTCGTCAACGCAAGTTCCAATGCCGCATCTATTATTCCATTTATTTCGCATTTGTATTTGTGCTGGTGTTTGCAGCGCAACTATTTGCGAAATGTAAAGTTACACAAACTATTTGCGGAACAAAAAACAGAAATACAAAAAAAATAATAAAGTTTTTTCTATGTGTTTGCATAAAAATCTATATGCAGCAGAGTTTGTTCAGTCCGACTAACTGACAGATGGACTGATTGACTGACGCGCTGCTAATTAATGCATTTTAAAGCCAGCGAATCAAACATTTTTAATGGACTTTACTTTTTGTTGTGGAAGTCCAGCTTTTCAAATAAATATTTGATGTGCCAGTTGGGCAGCAATTCTAAAAAAAAATATTTAAAAAAATAGATGGAAGGAGAATATTTGTAAACATATATTTTAACTTGCAGTTGAATCATTCAAAATGGGTTGCTTAGTTTGTATATTATTTCTGCAATTCTGAACTATCTATTTATTTGAACTTGTAAGCTGATATAGGTAAAGCACTTAAGATTCATCAAGAAGAAAATGAATAAAAAAAAAGTTTTGCATACAAATTTATTCCCATTTTAAAGGAAATTCTTAGTTAGCTATTAAGTAAGCTAGTCAGTAAATTAAAAAAAAAAAGATAAAAACGTTTTCCAAATAAAGTTAAGTCTCATCTCTACCCTCAGCTCAACAAGCTCCCACTAAACGAGTCACTTCAATATCAACTGCACGTAAATATTTTCTTATGCAAACTATTTATGGAGCTCATAAAATTTGCGTTATGCAGCGCATAGCTCAAGCGAAATTGTAAAAATCTCTCGGCAAAATCAAGAAAATATGTTGCGCAGAAAACAAAATCAAAGCCAGTTGATGGATAGATGGGTCAAGGGCAGAGACAGCGGATGGTGGCAGGTGGCAGGCAGTAGGAGTAGAGCTGCAGGAGCAGCTGGCTGATTGCATTTCCTACTCGCGCACCTGCCTGCTGTTTTCAATTTCCCTGTGCGCCTGGCGCCAGCTCCTTGAAGGAAAGACAATATTGCCGCTGGCATTGAAAGCAGCCGTTGACTTTTCCAATTGCAACATAGCTTCAAAGCTGTCTTAGCTGATTGCTTCGGGAAACTTTGAAACAACATCTACGCGCGCTCGAAGCTAAGCTTACAGATGGATGGCTAGATGGGTGGCTGGCTGGCTGGCTGGCTGGCTGGCTGGCTGACTGGGTGGATTTTCCCTAGGAAAACCTTGTCATGATTTCTCTTCCATTTACACTTTGCGCTCGTTGTCGCGTTTTCAGTTCAATGACAATAATCAGCCAAGTGAAAGTCTTTGTTTATTAGCGCAGCGCTGATAAAACATCTCCTAAAGGTAAATATTGAGAAAACACGAAATTGGAATAGTTGGAGTAGCGCATCAACTGATTGATTTCACGCTTAGTTTTAGCTCGAGACCTGCTCAAGGACAACAAGTAAAAGTGGTGTAAATGATATAGTGAGTTTATTTTATCTTTATATAATTTAAAAAATAAATATATATTTTGTATAGCCTTTTAAATACCACTGATTTCTGCACTTTTCGTATTTTTATTTTTATTTTATATTTATTTTATTTATTTAATTTGTTTGATAGTTTTTTTCGACTTTATTTCGTGCCATTAACTTTTAAAACTTTGAAAGCTTCTTTCACCCTCTACTTTCATGTAGGTTCAAAATGTTTTTGAATCCCTTTTCATTGCATGAAATATCGACAGAACCGCAGAGTCGCAGCCTAGAGCTAGGGCATATCGCAATCAGTATCAATAAATCT
This sequence comes from Drosophila paranaensis, assembly GCA_035047545.1. Classification (NCBI taxonomy): domain Eukaryota; kingdom Metazoa; phylum Arthropoda; class Insecta; order Diptera; family Drosophilidae; genus Drosophila; species Drosophila paranaensis. The sequence continues at coordinate 12,034,140 of JAWNPL010000153.1, forward strand.
CGCATAACACAATCCAGCCTTTGCACCCTCATCCACGTTTCTATACATTTAATTATAGTAAGCCCTCTCCACTGCCAAATTTAAATTGAATTTGAATTTTATTGCACTAATCGAAATATTAAGTGTAAATATGCGCATAGGAGAAGCGCAATTAAAATGAATACAATGACTGGCCCGCGGCATATTTATTTAATTCTTTTTTTTATTCCATTTCGCATTGATTGCTCTGGCGCCCATGGGGGCACTGCTCACAAATTATAACTGTGCATATGTGCACATAACTCATTTCTGCTGTACTTAAATTTTATTTTTATTATATATATATAAAGCTGACCCACATCACGCTTTAGTTGCAGTCAATTAAATGCAGCGGATTATAACCAAATCTTTTGCTATTTTTGATAAATAGAATAATATTTGAATGGCGCCCACACACTCACACACACACGCAGATTAAAAATTTACATAAAAATAAAATGAAAATGAAAAGGAAAATGTTTTTTATTGTCTGCACTGAGCCGAGAGCCATTTATAATAACTGGCCAGTTTTATGGATTTTATGGTGACAATCGACAGGATAAGGCAAAAACAATCCACGACACGAACTAAGCCCGCATAAACCTCATTTGAAAGAGACCGAAACGGGCTGGACCTGGGGCAGTGTAATATATTTAATGGCATTAGTTTCAAATAAATTTCAGGGCTAGTCTCCGATTCAATAGAGAGAGAGAGAGAGAGAGAGAGAGAGAGAGAGAGTGGGAGGCAGAGGATATATTTTATAAAAAATATGTTTGACCACAGGCACTTACAGTAGAACTCCTATTTATAGAATTTGTCATTAAGGTCATTTGAATTTGCAGCATTTTCCTGCCATTTTCTCTCATTGGCCAACTATAAATAGTTAAGTATGAGCGATGCATCAAGTTGCCTGCAGCTGACAGACAGTTGCACTTAGCTGACACATACTGCAGCTGGATTTATGCAAATGCCAATATGTATGCTATACATATACGTAGCTACATTTTTAATACCTCTAGCACACACCTGAACATGCCTGCCTGGCCATATATCCGCTCTCTCTTACTATGTATAGTGCGCCATTGTTGTTGGCTTTTGAGCTGTTATCGAAAAGCATTTGGTCATCAAAAATGTAGGCATATATATACACACACACGATATATAGGCAATGCATGTATATATAGCTATTGAGCTGGTTGGCCATTCAGGTCAGTGGATCAGAAATTGCAAAGACAACTTGCAAAAGTTAAAAACATGCGGCCCTTGGACTCTGAACCAATTGCCTGCCTGCTGGCTGCTGCCTTCTGCCTGCTGTCGGCTTTGCTCCACTTTTGCTCTCTTTTTTGGGGGTTTCTTCTCTGTGTGCTCGGAGCTGTCAAAGGTCAAGATGTGACTGCACTAAACGTAGCACACATAAGCTTCGCTTCGAGCCACACTAAAGGGCTTTAAATTTTCGTTGGCCAACGATAGAACGCATCTTCGAGCTTGCATCGTTGGCAATACCCCAATCGCCATTGCCATCGCCAACGCAATCGCATTGCCAATCCCCAATCTCGCTTTTAGCCCCATCAGCTCTGGCGCATTAGGTGCAAATTCTGCCCACAAATGAAATGCATTTTTGTCGGAACAGCAGCCACATTAAGGCGAAAGTGTTTTATGTGTGTGTGTGTGGGTGTGTGAGGCTGGAGTCTGTGCTGAGAGCTTGGCTTGTGGTGGTGGCTTCCATATGCCATTATGCAGTCTGAGCGGGCGTTAAGTGCTTTTTTCTTGTGCCCCTGAAAAAAAGGAGAAGGCGAAGCAGACGCAGCGAGCATTGTTTGTACATTATGCGGTTAGTATGTGTGTGTGTTTGGGTGGTGCAGCGGTGCAGCGGCTGGGGCATGTCTGCAGCTAAGCCCTTGACTACTTAGCCTGCGCCTAATAGATTCTTGCTGAGCGCATGGGCAAATGCTCTTTAGCCCAGGCAAATGATTGTCAATCTGAGATTTTGTATAGGATAAGAATTTACTTGACTTTAAGAGATGCAAAGATGCTAAGGGAATATTAAAAGCAAACAATAAATGTACGATCTTGGGCAGCTGGAAATACCAGGTCACTCAGAGGTGAGTCCATAAAGCTTGCATAGTAAATATTTCTATTGCTAAATATACTTTTAATAATAATAAAAACAATAGATTTAAGAAAATGAAAGACAGTTCTGAAAGTCATTTAAAAGCTTGTATGCAACCATTGAACACTCCACTAAATAAAAATAAACAAAATAAAACCGAATTCTCACGATTTTTTTGGTGGGCGAGAAATTGAAAGATTTGTTGTGTGCCATCAGAAAAGGCACTAAAAAAGTAAACAATTTGCGCACATGAAAACCGAAGCGCAAACAAAGCCGATGCCGAGCCCAAAGAATCAGTGAAGAACCAATGGAACCAGCAGTGGAACCGGCAATGGAGCCAGCAGGGGAACCAGCAGCCGAACAATGCAAATAAAACAAAAGCGACTCACGCCTCAAACACACTCGCACACAAACGCAAACAGAGGCCACCCACACAAGCACACACACCCACTCACACCCACTCACACACCCACACACCCACACTCACACACCCACACACCCACACTCACACACTTACTCGCACTTGGGGCAAGGCGCTTTGCGTGTTGTTTTTGCGGTGTTGGTTTAAGTTTACATTGGCACACACGCGCCGCAGGCAAATCTAACAATTTTTAATTATGATTATGGACAAACAAACACAAATACAAATACGAACACACGCACATGTGCCTATTTTCTCTTAAATATTTAGAAAGTGGCAACAGCAAACGCAAAAGCGACAAATTCGTTCAATTTGTTTTTCATAAACAATAAAAGCCAAAAATAATCAAACAGGTGAACAATTGCAGAGGCAAAGTTAAGGCTTAGTCGATGATACCTACCCTACACCCTTTAATCTTTATTCTCTTTTACCATATGCTCTTAGCGCTATAGACTTCTGTACCCTATTATTCTTCAACGTATAGCTTATACCCTATACCTACCTATGGCTTACCCTTTACCTATAATTTGTGGACTCTCAATCTAGACCCTAAACTCTCTAAGTGCATGCTCTATACCTAAATCCCATATGCCCTATATCCCGTACTATTTAAGCCTATACCCTTTAACCCTACAGCCCCTACGCTGGCGCGTGATATTTTTAATTGTCTGAATCAATCCGCGCTCAAAATTTTAATTAAATATTTAAATTAAATGTGCAAACAAACAAAAAGCACGGAAAGGGCATACACAGCGCGCACTCACACACAGACATACTCACGTCAAAATGCAGTTATGCCCTAAGCTTACATGTGTGTGTGTGTGTTTGTAATGAAATTTAATTTTTTGGTATTTTTTTTTAAAGCATAATAAATATTTTTAGTAGTTAAGCTTGTTGTTTTTGCCTTTGGCCGTGGCTGCCATTCATTTGCATTCATTAGGACTGTTCGCTTTCTATGCGTGTGTGTGTAAGTGTGTGTGTGAGCAATTAAACAAACTCGCAAGGGATGAAGCACCCGAGGTGCACGTACACAAAGTCAAGGACAATTTTCACATTACACGTGCCACACACACACACCCACACACACACAGAGGGAGAACGCTTGACAGCAACAGGAACAAAATCAGGACAATCAAATGCTGGCACTCAGTGTATGTGTGAGATGTGTGATATGTGTGCGAGTGTGCGCTTTAGTCTTTTAAAATATTCATGGCAGTGCACATAACAGCGAAATGCAATTTAAACGACCTGATTAAACAAACGAGCTAAAATACACTCATTTAATTTGGCACATGACGACTTATCAAAGGCTCGCTCACCTGCTGAGCAGGTACATACTGCGTATACCTATATATATTTATACTATATGTATATATGTATGTAATGAAATTCATAATTTTGATATAATTTTCCACGATAGCTTAAAACTTTTGGCGGCGCTTCACTTAAAAGCAAACAAATAAAAGATGCAAAGCAAAACTTGAAATGCTGAAAAATTCTTCAAAGTTCTGAGAGCTCTTGGCTTTGTTTTGCTTTTTCAGAAAGTTTGCAAGTCTTAAGAGTGTTACGGATATTACTCAATTTAAATAAAAATAGTTGAGGAAATTTTTAAAAATTATTTAGGATGAGACAATTGTGTTGTAATATTAATAAAACTTAATTAAGTTTCAGTTGCAGTTGGAAAAAGTTACGAAAAGTTTGGTGGATCTATTGCTGCGCTTAAGAGCAGTTTAGTAAAATTATATAAAAAATATATACATAGTTGAGCTAAAAATAATTTACTTTCTCACGTATATCTAAATATAATATTAAAATAATAATTTATATCTACTTTTCATATACATTTATTATTTTAAAGAATTATACAGTTAATATTTATTTAAATTAATTTAGAAATTTATCATTAATTTTTCATTTTTACTTTAATCTAATATTTTATTTATTTAAAAATGTTATTTAGTTTTTATATATTTTTAAAATTTATTTTTATTTATATTTAGTTATTTTTAATCCTATTTTTTTATGCCTTCGCAAAATGTTCCATTAAATCTGAGGGTATTCTGATTACCTCAACTGCTTTTTGCAGCTCGTCATAATTTTATATATAAAATTCATTCGCTATTTTGTTTGTGTTAAATAAAATATGCGTGCAACAAATATTTATGAAATCATATTCAAGTGCGTTAATAATTTCATTGCAAAATGCTAGTGTTGACCAAGTCGATTGCTCATTATACCGACTTGTCCACATAATGCTGTATATATACCTATGGGTGTATTCTATATTTCTATAATGGGGGCGAGGTCAAGTCGAATTCCAGGTTGTCACGCTTCCACAATTTCGCACACACTCGAAATTCCCATGGCATATGTTGGCCTAATTCGGCTGAGGCGGTCAGCAGCTGCTGCGCTCAACCTTTGACCTTTGGCCACAGTATCTCCCAGCCTTAAATTTGCCCAGTCATGATGCGGCACTTTAATAAACGCCCCCACTGCCGGCCGTGGTGAAAGACGCAACCTGCAGAGCGGACGGCAACTTTTGATTAATGTTTGCCAGTTCGCCTCGGCGGCGAATTCATTTGTTTAAAACAAAATGCGGACCAACAACGGAGCGGAGCGGAAGAGAGAGAGAGAGAGAGAAAGCGAGAGAGTGAGTGAGGGCATTTGTAGCTAAGCAAAAATAACATGGAATTCCACACATGAAACTTTACGATGCTCTAGCTCCATTTCACACCGAGCAACTGGCACTTAATTATACTAAGTACTTGGCTGGTGTGAAGGGTATATGAGATTTTCATTAAGAGCAGGAAACTTCATGGTTTAAAAGAGAATATAGTAAGTATCAAACTGTTACATACTATGTACATATATAAATAATATTAGAAAGTATTTTTATTTCTTATTAATTATATTTCGTATTTATCATGAGCATAAAAGTGAATGGTTTGGATTACAATATAAAATAGTAAATATATATATATATATATATATATATATATATATATATATATATATATATATATATATATATATATATATATATATATATATATATATATATATATATATATATATATAATACTAGAAAATATTTGCGTTTTTACTTATTTATGCGAATTATAGCCATGTGCATAAAAGCGAATAGTGGAGGCTCAAATTTAAAATACTAGATATGTATTTTTATTTCAAATTTATTTAAAAAAAAAAACATTTAAATAAAATATAGTATTCAGTTTTGCTTAGAGGGTATTATATAGTCAACCCTTCAAGCTGCATTTCGATTGCATTTTTGTGTGTTTGTGCTTTCACTGTTGAGTTAAAACTGTTCTATTTCTCTCTTTTCCGCTCTCTCTCTCCTTCTCTCTTAGTGTATATATATTCACATTCCTCGCACTCTCTTCCGCAATATACACAAAAAAGAGAAAAAAAACAAAAAATTCAGATGTTCATTCATCTTTGCATTCAGCAAACGCGCCAAATATTTTTTTGATATATTGACTTGCAAAATATTTTGGCTTTACACGTGTCTAAACACACACACACTCGCACACACACACACTCACACGCACTCACACACACTTCACACATACATCATTCATGTTTAGTTTTTGGATACGCTTTCAGTTTTTGTTTTTGTTTCTTTTTTGCTCTATTTATATTTTATATGTCTATGCTGCGCTATGAAAAATCAAACGACCCTAACACACGCACACGCAACACACACACACCAATGGGCTATATGCATGAGTGTGTGTGTGATGATGTATTCAAGCGTGAAGCAAAAGATTACAGTTTCAACCAATTTTTTTTTGCAATGTTTTTCGATTTGGATACCTCTCATTGTTGTTGCTTATACTGCTGTTGAGGTTGTTGTTGTTGTTCTAGTCCAATTTGTAAAACTAAGCAGCTGCCAAAAATGAGTAGCAAGCGGAAGCAGCAAGAAGCAGAAGATGGAGAAGATGAAGGAGGAGCGGACGTGGGGAGCCTCAAATGTGTGCGTTATGAAATTATTTTCGGCTACATTTTGCAAGTATTTAAAAGGGCATCATCAATGGGCAGGCAACAGCAGCATGGGTGGAGCACAAAGGAGCCTTAAAGGATGCCGTTACCGTTGTTGCTGTTGTTGTTGGGAAACGTGCCAGGATAATGGCAAGCAAAGATCCGAACGGTCTTTAGCCCCCAGGAGGGGGTTAATGAATGCGCCACACGAGTCACGAACACTGAGCCTGCGGGCACTTAACCCATTGTTGACCCCACAGGGATGTCATTATGTGATTGCTGTATATATATACAGAATGAAGGGGGCGAGAGCGTGCGAAAGAGAAGACACAAGCAGGCTGAGCATTTGAAATTATAAAATATGTGCGATAAGATAACAATTGCAAGCAAACATCAAAATAAAACGCGTGCGGGTTAACCTAAGCAGCAGTCGTTTCTGCCTCTCCCTACCTCTCTCTTTCTCTTTCTTCCTCTTCCTCTCCTCTCTCTCGCTTACACACGCTTGAATGGCTGCATCAATGTGTGTGTAATGAATGGCCCGGGGCTGACAAACCACTGACAAGGAATAAACTAACGGAGCGTTTGAAGGGTTCCATTGGGTGTCATACGAAAATTGAATTGCATGGCAAATGCGAATACGAATGCGAATTGCGAATTGCGAATTGCGAATGCGAATTCGAATGCGAAATTCAAGCGAAACACGCGAAAATGTCAAGTTCACACTGCGTGTCAAATGGAATGATGCCGGTAAGGCAGAGGGTAGAGGGTAGAGGGTAGAGGGTAGAGGGTAGAGGGTAGAGGGTAGAGGGTAGAGGGTAGAGGGTAGAGGGTAGAGGGTAGAGGGTAGAGGGTAGAGGGTAGAGGGTAGAGGGTAGAGGGTAGAGGGTAGAGGGTAGAGGGTAGAGGGTAGAGGGCAGAGGGCAGAGGGCAGGGGCTGCGAGCAAGTGGGAGTGGAATCGGGCTATTCTGACTGACTAATCAGACGCAACGTTGTTGTCGCTCGTTGCCATGTAAAACGATATTTCAGCTGTCAGTTTATGCTTCAACTATTTCAAATCAAATCAATGCCAAAGGACCTGACGCTGAGCTGATGCGGAGGCAGGCCGAGGCAACTAGCGCTGTCAATGATTTATGTTAAAAGGCTTGCTAACACAAGCGCACACACACACAGCTACACCTCCTAGCGAAGCCATGAAAATGAATGCGTAAAGTTTTAGCAACAATAACAACAGCCAAGGAACTAAAGAAAGAGAATATGAGAGAAGGCTGAACAAGGTAGTCGACTTGGGCATACCCTAACTGCCAGCTAGATAGCCGAACCTGCATAGAGTTTAATGATGTTATAGAGAGGTTTAGTTGGTAAGAAGTTTTCTCTTCTTAAATCAAGCAGTAACTGACAACTAGCTAGATTAAAACCCATCTGAAAATGTATACTAGGATACAAATACACTGTTCATATAATACGCTTGTTAAGCCACATTCTAAGCCAATACAATGCGAACATAAAATTCAACTTATTTTACACTTGAAGGTCTCCCTCCTCCACCGCTCTTTTTCTCAAACTCTCTCGCTCGCCCAACTAATTCTAATCACGTCCATAGCTCATTCCCTGCATAAATGGCACATAGAGTATGCAGCAAGGGGAACTCTGCTTGCATTGTGTGGCACCCCTGTGCACTGCTTGAGCACGCCACCCATGCAGACCTTGCCCTCGTGCACGGCGTGTGAGTTTTTCCACCATAAATTCACAAAAATGAATCTACATTGCAAATGCAAGCAAGTTGAGAGTGTGTGCAAGTGTGTGTGTGTGTGTGTAAATGAACAGAAAAGAAAAAACAAAGCATAAATGTAGCTCAACGCATTTTGCTGCACACGAATGGCACAAAGGAGAACGTGGGTTGGGGCTGGGAAGGGGAGAGAGGGGCATGCCGGCAACTCAGGCAACTGGCAACTGGAACTGGGAGCACAGCGAACAGAAGCTAACGAAGCGTAAAGTTTGCCAAGCGGCTGCCATTTGGAATGGCAAGCGGCCAAGCGGGCAAAGCGCTATACAATTCGCCGCCAAAACTGGTCGTGCTGTCCCGCTCGCTCCCATTGCACTCTCGCTCGCCAGCCACTCATCCGCAATTCCCTTTTCAGCCTCTCAGTGTGTTTGCCTTGTGGTATTTTTTATTAAATATTCCTAATAAATTATGCAAAATTCCTGTATTGCATGCAGAGACAACAGAGCGAGACAGCCTGTAGAGACTGTGTGTGGGAGAGAGTGAATGAGAGACTAAGAGAGAGAGCAAGAGCAAACGAGATTTTTGGTCAAATCAAAATGTTTGCCCAAGGGGCAAGGTGCGGAGCGAGGGGAGCAGTTGGCTGTGCGTGTGGGCGTGCCGTAACTATCAATAACTTTTTTCCTCAGCTGGCTTAAAAGCCAGGCCAAGCCGAAGCAGCCTTGCCTTGGCAACAACAATGACCACCGTCCAGGCGCTCGTCGAGGCTGTGCCTTTAATACAATGTAAAGGCAGAGGATGCACACACAGGCTCTGTATCTGTATCCTTTAGATACAACTCTGTCGTGTATTGCGATAATAAAATAAAATTGAAATATGGTTGGCAATTGACTGAGCGCAATGAGTGGAAATTGTTGAATCGCTTGCGTTATGACAGCGTGACGGCCGACAGATTGGCTGGCCTGGATCGGGTCGGGTCGGGCTGGGTTGTGTTGAGTTGGGGTTTTGCAGCTGATCGAGATGGAGCGGAAGTTATAGTGTTGCGGTGGAAAGGATTTGCCAGCGTGCAGCATGTTGTAAACTGTCAAATGATGAATGCCCCAATAAGTAGGCAATGGATTTTTTTACGACTCAACAACAGATGTCGAGCGCTAAACTTTTATTTCTGAAAGAGAGAGAGAGAGAGGCGGAAGGAGAGAGATAGAGAGAGGGACAGGAAGGGAGATACCGTTGAATGTATATAAAAGACATGCTTAAATGCTATCAATATTGTTCCAAGTGCAAATGACATTTTGGGAATACATTATACAAGAGGAAGTTCGAAAGAGAATTAAAAAGAAAATAAATTGAAAAATAGAAAATTTACTCACAAAAAATGACATAAAATGTGAATTATGCAAATATAAAATTAATTTTTAAAATAGGCTAAATTTAATTCATACTTATTATCATATATTATTTTTGAAATATTTATATCTATTAATTTTATATTTTTTATCACGTTATTTTAAAATTTTGTATTTATTCAAATTGAAATTTTAGATTCATTTGTATTACTTTTTAATCAAATATTACAAGTTATTATATATATTTTATTTGTTTAATATTAATAAATTCATGTAAATTTTTTTTATAGAAATGGAAAAATAATTGCCCAATGACTATTTTTATTATTCTATAGCTCATCTCCAAATTTAATATATTCATTATACATGTGCTTAAATAATTTTTTTTTTACGTTTATATCGCATCCAATATCCATAAAAATTTTATAAACCCCAAAATATATTATATGTATTTATTTTTTTTTTAAATTTTTATTTCAATATTTCACATTTTAATCCATTCAAATCTTGAACCAATTGAACACCTCAAGCTCAAATTGCGCAGTGATGCGATTGAATGAATTTAAATCGCAGACAAAATCACAAAATTCTTATTTTTTGTTTGCCTGCGCACACTCAATGGCATCTGAGTGAGTGGCTCTGCAGCCGATGGCGGTGCGAGGGAGCCGCAATTACAGGGAATTGCGATATTTAAGCACAGTTTCGCTTTGTTTCGCACCGTCTTGGCATGCATATATATTTGCAGATGTTGAAAAAATACGTAAATTGTTTCAGAGCAAAATGCGCTTATGAATAAATAAGAGCACACACACACCCACACATACATACACATATACGGGTGGAATGGCACGCAAACACGCTCGCGCACACACAGATTTATGATGTGAAACAAATCACTCATACGCCGCATTGGACCACGGCTCGTGTGTGGAACGTGGAACATGAAACGAGAAGTGACTGTCAGGGATTTTCACATGAAATTCATTTATTTTTAGACCAGCAATAACAACAACACACATGTGAACAACAACAACAACAACAACAAGAGCTAAAGCAAATGTCTTGTTTATTTGAGCTTCAGTTTGCTGACGGGCGAGAGAAAAAATTCAACAACAAAGAAAGTAAATAACAAAAAAGAAATTAAGTTGCCGCCTGCAGGTTTATAACACCAGCAAATGCCACGACACCCTGCTCCAAACTTTTCCAAGGAAAAAAAAAAACACACACACAACAACAACAATAATAGCAGCAAGAAGAAAATGTTTATCTGATTTAAACGTTGGGCAAAAGTCGCCTCGTGCCCGACTTACGCCCGCCTCCTATGGAAAGATTTTGGTTCAAAGACATCTCGGCCCCAGCCACTCGCTGGGCAAACTTATGCTGCCTGTCGCTGGCGCCCAGCTTAATTTTCACTCTGTGGCAACTTTAATATTAATCATACGACCCGCATGCCCAACAAATAAAACACAAACACACGCTGGCAACTCGCAACTCGAGCTTGTTGCGGTAGGTTTTGCTGCTGCCGAAGGCCCGTGCGCCGTGCGCCGTGTGCCGTGTGCCCACTATTTACTCACTATGAGGTGACCCACCAATGTGGGCGTAACGAGCGTAAGGAGGCGTAAGGAGGGGCTCACGTCTGTAGCAACCGCAGCGCCAAACGCCAAAAGTTCTTAGTTAAATTCATCGCACTAGCAAAAGTTTTCTCAAGTGGCTCATTGTGGTTGCCAGCTGAAATGTTGACCCACAGACAGGCAGTGCGACAGAGAGAGAGAGAGAGAGAGGGAGAGAGAGAGGCAGAGTGAGCAAGTGCGAGCGAGACAGCTTTAGATAGTTGACAAGGACACGCAGCAACAGCGAGCGACTCATGCTCTTTGCGGTCTTTAGCGCTGCAGCAGACGCCAAAACTTGCCAATGTCCAAAAAGCAAACAAAAATGTTGCAACAAACAACAGGCAAGGGGTGAAGGGCGAAGGAAGCGTTGGTATGCAAAAAGTTTTGCGGATGCTGCAGAAGAAAACGCAAATGATTAAGTGCGTCGTGGCATAATTCAGCAAGACAACATTTCGGTTGACACAGCGGAAGGCACGTCTGCAGCCAGAGACGTGGACACTCTATGTGTGGCGGGGGGCCGCGATGAGAACTAAATGGCAATTGAAATGACATTCGCCAAGGCATGGAGGGGAAGTAAAAGAGATAGAGAGAGGGAGAGAGAGAGAGAGAGATAGAGAACTCTTCGATTTTGAACTGAAAGAAATGCTAGACTTATAGCTGTTATAAGAGGATATAGTAAGAGCTTGCTAGCAAAGTAAACTTAAATTGAGAGTACTCAAATATGTAATGGAGAACCGAGAACTATAAGAGGATATATTTGTTGTAAGTATCTTGTTAAATACCAAATAAAATAAACACCAAATTATATAAATGAAGAATCAAGAATGAAACAAAGCAAACAAAATAATCTGAGAACTGGATAGGTTTCATTTATTTGTGTATTTAGTAAGTTTTTAATATTTGATATTTAAGCTTAAGAATTATACTTGTTACAAAATATTTAGAAAAATGACATTTATTAATCATTTTTAATTTATTTTCAATTATTTAAAGGCAAAAAAATTTTAATTTAAGGCGAACTGAAAAATAAATTGATGATAAATCGATTTCACTTTCTGTTTCCTCAAAGTTAATTAAATGCAATATCCCAGTCGACGGCGCCTCTGCAGCTGGAAGCTGCTGAACAGACGGCGAGCGTTTGCTACACTCGCCCATTGCGCTTGTTAGTTTAGTTCTTAGGTTTTTTGGGTTTTCGGTGTGCTTGGGTTTGCTTCGGTGCGGCTCGGTTCAGTTTGGTTTGGTTTGGTTTGCCTCGGTTTGGTTTACTTTGCTTGTTGCCTGCTGTTTGGCTCTGTGTTGCCATGTTCCTTGCGGATTAGGAGCTCCGGCCATTTGTTAGTGACTACAACCAGCGGCAGCAGACAGAACACGAACTTTTGCTGTTTAGCATTTCAACACAACACACAGAGAGAGAGAGAGAGAGAGAGAGACGGAGAGTGTACTGCAATTAATATGTATCTTTTACTTGGCACGCTTTATCGCTGCAGTCCAACCTCTGCCAACAACAACTACTTCAAAAACAAGAAATGTTTCTTTCTTTTTATTTATTTTTTTTTTTTTGTATTTTTGCTGTTGTCGTTTTGCTTTTGGTATTTTTGGCTAGAATTTTGCACGTTGGCATTTTATGTGGTCCTCGGGCATTTTGCACAGTTACACATTACGGCCACGCCCCCTGGCCAGCTGCGAGACGCACATTTTGCAGGCGACTCAAGTGATTTATGACAGCGAGGCCGGGCGGCGGGCGACGGGCGACGGGGCTGCATTGCGTATACTTGATATTCTGTGGCAGGCGCAACGCAGGCGTCTTTTAAATCAAAAGTGGCTTGAGAAACTGGCAACATGCAGACAAGCGAAATGGCACAGAGCACGAGACGAAGAAAGCGAGAGCGAGCGAGCTGGGCTACGAAATTTAATTAAAATGCACATTTGTCCTTGACAGCGTTTTATATTTTTGCTTAATTGGAAGGCAACAGCGACTGAGGCTGTGGCTGCGACTGAGGCTGGAACTAAGGCTCACATACACCGACACACACACACACAGGTCCGTTTTGGGCACATGCATTAGTAAAGATGCGGTTAGATATTCAAAATGACGAACGCGACGCAGAGCTTGGCAAAAGGGTCTAGCCCAGCTGAAAGCTGAAAGCTGCCTGCCTCTGCTCTACTTAGAGCAGCAACAGCTATGCAAATAACACGCACAACCTGTGGTGTGTGTGTGTGTGTGTGTGTGTGTTACTTAGTTTAGATAACTACATTCATGCGTGGCAAAGGAGGCGGGAGAATTGCCTCAGCTGACAAGCGTCTGACAAAATTAAAGTTGATTACGTGGCAGACTAAAACGAGCTGAAACTCTTGTCCGCAACGAACGAATACATGACAATAAATTCTGCGAGAGCGCTAATTGAACTAAGTGTGAGTGTGTGCTTGTGAGTGTGTGTGTGTGTGAGTAGTCTAAATATTTAAGCAGCTTAAGTCTAGAGAGGAACACGCGCTATATAGCAGAATGTGTATGAATAATTAATAGAGATCTTAAAATAGTTGAGATGAAAATATCTTAGCTTGATTCGAGGCATGACTTAACCAATTTCATTGAGATCAAATTAGTTCAGGTAATCAAAAGGGACACTATAGGAAAAGAAATAAAAACTATTATACACATTGTGTTAATAATTATTTTAGTTAAATAAGTGCGATGAATTTGTCTTAAAATTTAAAAAATTGCTTTAACATTTTTCACATAACAAAAATTAGATAATTTATAAAATTACAAAAATTTTAAAAAATTGTCGATAAGTTAAATAGTTGAATATAAAATATAGATATCAAAATATAGCTGTCAACCGTTGTTGGGTGAAATTTTCCCCAGAAACTACATCAGGCATACAAATAAAGAAGTTATTTGCAAAAACTGACTAAAACTTCAACTTGGTGTGCTTTCGTTTCTATTGGAATTGGAGTCCCAACAAAAAATAATCTGCTGATATTCAAAATTATTCGTAAAGGAGCTATAAATATCTATGTATGTATGTATGTAAATATATATTTGTATACATACTAGGTCTGTCTGTATTCCCCCAGAAATATGTATAAATATGAATAAAGTTTTTGTTTGCTCTATTTGCCAGGGGATTATGGTGAGAGCTCGCCTTATGCATAACCAACTAGAAAGAATGAAGTGTCAGTTGTGAGCTCTATGACAACTAATATCCATTTGGATGTCCTGAGCCCTCTGCTGGCCAAAACAAAATGCATTAATGCGGAAACGCATTTTGTCTGGTTCTATTTGCATATGAGTTTGAACTAGAGACAGCTCGCACGTATTCAACTTTAACTACTATCTACAGCAAGACAAACAGAGTCTGAGGGAGCGAGGGCAAGAGAGGGGCAGAGGATATGTTGTGCTTTTTATGCGTTGGCATACACAAAAATTTGTGCTAAAGGACTTTTGCTTACAAACGAGCGAGCTGGCAAAAAGTGTGGAAGAATTGCATTGTTTTTCGCAGTCAGGCAGAAGCCAGCTCCAGGACCAGCACACACGAGCAAGGATGTATGCATATGTCTTGGCTGGGATTTGGGCTCCTTTACCCACTCACCTCCCAAAAGCATTCACCTCGCTGGCAGACAACTGCAGATGATGAGCCTCAGATTATATGCACTCACTAGCGTTTGCTTTGTCTCCTGCTCTCGTCTTGGGCTCGACAGGTCCTGTCAGCTGCTGTTGCTGCCGTTACTGCCGTTGCTGCTGCTGGGCCGTCCTTTGGGCCTTTGTGTGGTGCCAACAGGACATGCATAAGTGGCCTGTCTCCTCGTTCCAGGCTCAACAACTTTACTGCATTTTTATTTATATTTACTCTTGATTGTTGCAGTCGCTCTGCTGCTGCTGCTGCTGCTGCTGCTTCTTCTTCTTCTTCTTGTTCTGCTGTAGTTGTTCTCACTGATGTTTCTGTTGCTGCAGACAAGTGGAAACAACATTTAAGACAACAAATCCTCCCAGCTGCCTGCACTTTCTGCTCTCAAAACAATTAAACCCAACAAAACTTTACGCTGCAACTCTCTCGCTCTCTCTCTCTCTCTCTCTCTCTTTCTCTCCCTCTCTCTTTCCCTGTCTCTCAGTTAATTTATCTCTTTGCCACTTTAATTTAAGCTGCCTTTTCTTGCGCGTTTGTTTATTTTTATATGCCAAATGTACTTGGCCTTTAATTTGTTTTTGCTTTCCTTCTGTTGGCCAATTTTTAATGCAATTTTCATGTGTTCGCATGCGTGTGTGTGTGCATGTGTGCGTGTGTGTACTGCCTGACATCAGTCACTGTAAAATGAACTGTCACATCGAAAAACTTTACAAAATGCCAGCGAATAAGCCTGTCACTGGCTGAACGATGCTTTAATGGGCTTTCAATATGCCCAGTCGGAGTTTTTAAAATGAAAAAGCAGACAGAGACAGTGGGAGTATGCACAATCAGTGAGAGACAGAGTGAGATACAGAGAGTATGTGATTTCATTTAAAGATAATGATGAATATGAAACTTTGGTATCATTGCAGCAACAAATGCTTTACTAACAAAGTAAAAGTCTTCGAGAGAGCAAGAGAAAGAAGCAACAAATATGATTTATATGGTGATCCATATTCATTAGGTCCGAATTGAAATTATTCTAAGTACAGAGACTAACAGTTGGCTATTTTTAGGCCTGCAGCTCTGCTTCTGTATCTCAGGGCACCGAAGATATGCAAAAATTCATGCTCACATTACTCTGATTTGAAGGTCTTTAGTGATTTGCAGTTCGTAAGCATGCCAATATGTGAGCTGTAAATCGTTCAAAGAAGATAGAAGATAAATAATCAAGGTTTGCTACTGAGCTATAACTGATGAGAATACTCAGCAAAGCTGCAGCTGAAAGCTTCTCAGCTGTGAGAAATGTCTAAAATTATCTAGAGCTACTAGGAAATTATTATTGATCCGGCTCAAGCAACTATGCATGAAGAGAGCTACAAGTCAAGGCTTTTTCATTATGATCTGGCAAATAGAATTGTTTTCAAGTAACGAATTCAAAGTGATTTGATGAGAACATTTTCTCTTCTCTCCGTCATTCCTCATGCAAACAATGGAGTAATTCCAATGCCTCAACAATCCCTTCTGCAAAGCTGCATCTATCATGCAACTGCAAGCCTCTGAGCTTGCATTCATTTCATTTAATTCCCTGTAAAACGAAAAATAAATTTATATCCCAAAAATTCATTTTTCGATTTATTTATTTCATAAGTTTTGAGTTACTCAATGGAAGCTTTGTGATAATTGAGCCTGGAAATCAATTTATCAGAGGCCATTTTGCTCAAATTTTAATGATTTATAAGCGAGGCAAAAAGATGCTAGCTAAGCTCTGTGGACTTGAAGCAGCTCAATAGAGGCAATTTCTTTGGCCCACTGTTTGCCTTTCGCTGGTGACGTCACAACTCTGGCCTGGGCGGAACGCACACAAACTCAATAATTTGTTTAGCTGCCTGATTCTGGCATTTGCCTATTATTCACTGGCAAACGCAACACAAATAGCATTTTGTGTCTATTTTAGTGTAATTTTCCGCACAGGCGGCTGCCCCAAAGGCAAACACAGCGCCCAAGTCGACGAAAGCCGAAGAGTCGAGTGCCAGCAAAGGAGTGCTGCTCCTGCTGCTCCAGCTGTGCGTGGCAGCCACCAAAAAGCTGGCAACTTAAAACAAAAATTATTGGCTAGCTGCGAAGCCCGAGCTATAAAAATAGCAACTCGAAGCCAAAAAAACCGAATAGCCGCAAATTGAGTTTGAACCAATTTCATTCGATTTTTTTGTAGGTAGAGTTTATGAAGAGGGTGAAATGGTTGAGTAGCTAAAATAGAGAGTAAGGTGTTGCTAAGGTCACGGAATTTATTTTGATATATTTTAAGCACTCATATTTTAATTGGAATACATAAAGTCCTTGCTTGGTTTGATCTGTCTGAAAGCTAAAGACTTGAAGTTTGTTTTATAATTCATTAGTCAATAACAGTTAGGAAAAATATATATATTTATCAAAGCTCTCGCAAAGGTGATCCAGATCCAAGAAACTTTCCTCATTCCGCATTCCCTTAAATATCAATGATCTAACTATTTACAGCAGCTCAACCTGTTAGTGTCAAGGTAGTCCCCAGTCGAGCACTTCCAACTGCCTAACTTATACTTTTTTTCCCATATTTTTGGTGGCCTTTTCACAGTTTTTTTTTTTTTAAGTTTTGCCTGCCTTTATTGGAGCATGAATATTGTTTGGCTTGTGAAATGTCTCCAAAATACGCCCCATAGTTTTTGTCGTTTCTTCCTCTCGCGGCATACTCATGCTTTATGGCTTGTCTGCTATCGATTTCAATTGTGTCACGGCACATTGTGCAACTCGCCAAACTCCAAGCGACCCACTCAGTCCCCTCCCTCTCCCCCGCGCTCTACTATATTTCATTTGCTTTGCGGGAACTTCAAAGCGCGCAATGAAATTGACACCCGCAGCGCCAGCTACGCTCCAAATTGAAACTATGGGCGAGAAAATAAATGTGTAGCGAAATGGAAGCTGCAGTTAACCCGCTCGAGCCAGCAACCCACCAAGCCACCATCCTAGCCACCCCCACTCAGCCGCCAGAGCAACCCCAAATGCAGCACCCCGCGCGTGCCCCAACGTGGCAATAAAACCATTTTAATGAGATTTAAGCTTTAAATTTCGCGCTTTATATACGTGAGTGGCGACAGCCGGAGTGGGCGTGGCTAAAAAGGCAAATTTACGCCACAGCGTCATAGTCTCTCGCGGCTGCCGTAAAAAAATAAACTTATATTTATATATATATATATATATATTAAAGGAGTTAACTTCATTATGTAACTCAAGGGAAATTTTAATTAAAAGCGTGCGAAAGATTTAATTGATTATACCCAGTGCTAAAGCTGAGCGGATGGGGTAGTCAGAGGGGAAGGGGGTGGATAGGTGCTAATGAGGCAGGGGAAAGTGGGATACAATTATAGAAGGGGAATCATATGATGCGGTGTATATCTAATGGTTAAGTAGAGCTTTTTCAGTTATTAACTAGAATACTTTATCAAAAAAGTGTTTATAATATCATAAAATCAGATAACAGGGTATGTCTTAGTCTATCAATAGGTAGGAAACCTATAAGTAAAGCCAGCTTATGCACTCTGATACAATTTTAGAACTAAAAGAAACTGCAGCAATAATTTTGATGGATTATGCAGGGTATGTCTGAGTTATAACGAGTTAGGTAGGAAAATAAACTATGATGATGGGTTACGGGGTATGTGATAGTTGATCGCCTTTGACATAAGGCCGATTGATAACAGGGTATGCCAAAGTCTATAATCGCTATATTCGCCTTGAAGGCAACCACAGCTTCAGCTTTCAGCTCAGCTCACAAGACTAGAACTCAATCACCGAGCTCAACTAAAACTAACCCACACTTATAGGGTACATTCGAAGCCATCATCACTGCAGCTATTTTTATTTTTATTGTGCAGTCAAAACTGACCGCTGGCCATTGAAAATTATCTTAGCCCCAGCGACTTGGCAAATATTTTAACAAGTTTGTTAAAACATTTTATGAAAATTGCGACCATATTTTCAAGAGGGGCTGTGGACGGAGGGGGTGCTGGACGTACTCAAGTCGAAGCTTGCTCCAAAAATAAAAGTTTACACAGTTAATAATAAAACCATTTACTATGCAAATATTGTGTCAGCCCTGGCAGAGGGAGGGGGTTGCTGGTGGAGAAGGGTGCCAGAGAGGGGCCCCTGGTTGACCCCAGCGCAAGTCATTTTTCACGCTTAGCATATGAGAATTTGAATTTGGGAATGCAAAATGGACGCAAGTCGAGATGTGCGACGTGAGACGTTCAGATGCGAGACGTTAGCTGTTAGATGTTAGACGTTAGGCAATAGACGAGAGGCCACAAACTCCGCTGCCCCCAAGCCCCACAGCTGGAGCTCGAGTTGAGTGCATGCAAATGTGTTTGCAATGGGTTAAATATGCTACGCCGACCCCCAGCTATATGCATATGCATTGTATGCGTGTAAGTGTGAGTGTGAGTGTTTGTGTGTGTGTCCTGCATGGCCTCCCCCGCCTCGGCACCCACCACTGGCTTTTTGTTTGCGCTGACTTTGAGTGAATGAAGTGCAGCGGGAGCACAGGGAGTGGGCCAGGCAGCCATGAAAAATTAAAAAGGGATTTTGGTGCGGCAGCTGCTGAAAAGCGTTTGAATAGTAACTTGAACAAATTTTTTCTCTTTCCCTTCTATTTTTTTGTGGCACTTTTTGTGAGTGGGAGCGACGTGGGGGGCTGTCAGCGTTTTTCGAAAGTGCCGCCCAAACCACACGAGCTGAAAGATGATATAAGCCAGCATATTGGACATGTGCTTTGCACTTGGAAAGCGGCAACGAAGTGGCCAAAGTCGGATGCTAAATCAAGTGGCGGGGCTGGCGCCGGGAGGGGTTAGGGTTTTTTTTTTTTTTTGGAGTGCAAAGTTCGCTTAATTATGTGGCCAGACCGATTGAGGTTGAAGTGCAGCCCTATAATTGAGAGGCACACTCTACATAAAGTGAAAGATAATGAAGATGTGCTAAGGATGTGTTTGGCGAAGGCTAAAGGCCGATAGCTCATTGAAAAGTGGGCTAGAGTTAGAGAGCCGATTGGCAATTGGTACTTTTAAATAGGACACATGAAGTAATTTTAAATTGAGTTATGGATTAGATTTATGACGTTTATGTTTACGTATAATAGTCCTGATTGATTTTATATATAAATTGAATATAAAACACCTATCGAAAATTTTATAACAGACGAAATTAATTCAAAGAAAGTTCGCGCCCAAAAGTAGGCAATGAAATATTTTAGTTGAGATCTGCTTGGGCGACTAATGTTTTTGATTTTCGTTAGGAAAAGAACTATAATAAATTTAGGCTTCAAGAAGCCTAGGCTTAACTGTGTTGTACTATCGGCTAATTTTCTTAATATATTTGAAAAATTACAATTTTATTATTATTTATAAAAATAAATTATTTAAAAAAAAAAACTTTTTTTAATTATTAAATTTATAAAAACATTAAACAATTTTTAAGGAAATATTTATTTTTAAATTTATAGTTTACTATGACTATAAATATTATCGAGATTTTCTTTGTTTAGCTACCAAATCCCATTTTAGCTACAGCTTTTCTACAATATAAAATTTTATTTGCTGAGAATTCTACATGTAACAAATAATTTGTAATTCTAAGATAGATCGCAGCTTATTTATACTTTCATTAAGAAATTTGTTATTTTAGTTATTTTCTTTACCTTTGTAAGTATAATTTTATAAATGCACTGCAACTTCTGTTTAAGCCCAGAAAAATAGCTTTGTTTGCACTTTCTGTGGGATTTGATGCTTTGATTAAAGTTTTAACGGTTGTCTGTGCCGAGCAGAACACAAACAAATGTTCAACTTTTACGCTGCTCTTGTAACTTTGAACAATCCAATTGGATTTGTGCAATGCTTAAGGTCCGAAAAATGTTTAAACCCAATAAACTGCAGCTGAGTGACAAAAGCAAAAAAAAGTCGGTCGAACGAACGGCAGAAAAACTGTGTGGAAAAGGAAAAACTTACCTTGTGCAATAATGAAAATTCGTTGTAAAAAGTAGCTGGCGACTCGTAAAAGTGTTGCCAATCGTTACAATTGCTCTCTCTCTCTCTCTCTCTTTCTCTCTCTTTCTCTCTCTCTCTCTCTCTGGTGCTCACGTTTATTATTACAGCTCTTGTTGATGCTCTGCTGATTGTTGTTGTTGTTGTTGCTGTTTTGATATTAGCAATTGCTGTTGTTGCTGCTGTTGTTGCTGTTGCTGTTATTTTAGCGTTGAGTTTTCGTGCTTTTTTTATGGCGTTTATTGTTTTAGTCACTTGACAGCGCGCGAATGCGTATGCGAATTGAAATGAATTTCGTTTTAACCCTTTCGACAATTCGGTTAAATTGCATTGCGGGATTTTTGGCCTTAAATTGTTTATAGGCTTTTGTCGGGTTTATTGTTTATTATTTGTTTAACTGGCGACACGTCGAGCGAGAGAACAAAAAGAGGAAACAATAAAAATATTTTTAATACGCATTTTTTGCAGCTCGCTGAACGGCTACCATGACCTTTATCCCCTTGCCCCGTGTCCCTGGCCCTGCCAATGGCTCTGTCCCTTGCTCCCAATCGTTATGGCAATGGCAGCCCATATGTCTGAAGATTTATGACCATACAAAATGGCAGGCGGCTTTCTTGCCACGCCTCCTGCCCCCGCAACGAGCCCGTTTACCCAGTCAAATGCGTAATGAATTATGCAATGAAATTCGTTTCATTTTTCCAACACACACACACAGACAGACACACAATTGAAATTTTGAGAGATTGCCGGCAATGTCCTCGTTGTCCTTGTTGTTATTGCAATAAAATTGGAGAAAAATGATTGTTTAATTTATGAAACGTATTTGTTGATCTTGGCACATGAAAATCTGCTGAATTATGCATGGGTTGGGGGATGGAGGGAAAGCATTTTCGGATTAGCAGCTTGTTCGGCTCGAGTACCTGCGCTCATTTGTGCCTCGAGGTCGAATGCGGCCCAGACCCCTCCCGCTCCGACCCGCTTCACTCATAGATAGAGCATCCTGACAGCCTCCTGGGAGGACGCGGCTGCTTCCTGTACGTAAGGCCAGGCTCGAGCGCTTGAAGGACTTCCCTTCAGCTGGGCTCACACCATGACTATGACTATGGATGTGGCTTCTGGCTTTGTCGTAATCTCGTAGTCTCATAACCTCGTCCCGCTTTTGTTTTTTCTATTTTTTCTTCTATTTTTTTGTATTTGTTTTGTTTTTATTTTTGTTTATGCCTCGCCCCTTTTTCTGTTTTTGTTATTCTCCCTTTTCACTTATTAGTCTGCGTTTTGCACACACACAAATTTGCATACGAGGCACGTCTCTGACATTTTTCTTCAACTTGTGCTTTATTTTTGCCTCGCTGCGTCTCGCTCATTTCATTATTATTATTATCATTATCATTATCATTATTATTTTTATTTTTACTCTCGTTGTTCTTGTTCTTGTTCTTGGCACGAGTTGCCTTCGAAGTGCAAATGCGAGATTTCTTAGCACCGCATTAAAACAGACGACAGCAAATAGCTAAATAAATAAGCAGCAAATGAAAAATGGAAAATGTTTTAAGTTTTTTCTTAATAAGCAGAAAGAAGAAGACTAAGGAAACTGCTAGAAGAACATTTGTCATTTGCCATTTGTCATTTTTCATTTTCATTTGAACTTTCTCCTACTTTCTGTGCGCATTATGAATGTTGCCACGAGGTTAATTACAGCATTGGACTGTACCATTTGTGATTAATATGAATTAAGCTACATACAAAATATAAATTCAACTAAATTATAATCCAGCTGAAAATAATTTTCATAAATTGGACTTGTTTCAATATTAAATAAAATTCATATTGATCAAATCTTCAATTTATTGAAAGAAACCATTTAAAATATAGTTGGGAATTTAAAAAAAGGGGCTAAGAAAAATCTGTTTAAATTGTATGTTGAAGTTTATTTAGTTGCATTTAATATAAAGCATGCTTTATATGAAATATATTTGAAGCCATTTGTTAACTTCGAATATTGATCATAAAAATGTATTAAGCAAAGTTTTCATTTAGGCTTAAAAAAGAACTAGCAGAAAATATTACAAATGTAAATAAGTTAAGCAATAATATAATTGTTGCAAAATATTTAAACCATATATTTATTTAAACAATTTTTTGTATAATTAAAAATAAAATATATTTTTAATATATATTTTTATATATATTTAGTTTTTGTGCTATTTTAATGAATATTTTTTACTTTTTATTCTTCATCAGGAATGCAAATAGAAAATAATATTTTATTTTATTTTCTCAATGCCAAGTTTTGAAAAAATTCCTTAAACAATCCTAAAAACTCCCTCAGCCAACTATTCAAATTATTTAGCTACGACAACAGTTTTGTTAAGCAATAAATTATTTTTCAGAATAATTTCAAAATTTATTTTATTCTAAAATATATTTTTTTTACATTTTTAATAATTAATCAAATGTATAAACAAAATTAAAAGTTGACTCGCTTAATGCATATAAATTGCCAATGCTCATCACAAATTGGCAGATCAAGAGCTGAGTTGGCAGCCAATACTGAAGTTGGCCAATTTATTCAGAATTGACTCCTGGATTATGAACCTCTCATTGCCCTCATTTGTATGCAGCATACGAAATAATTAAAATTAAAAAAAAAAGGAGAGCGAAAGTTTCGTCGACGTTTTGGTTTGTTTAACACCTGGAAACCATTCGATACACTGCCAATAATAAGTTAAATCGTTGATTTACCTGGCGACCCAAATCATTTCTCTGGCTTTGCCCTTTTTGATGGAGGCTGCGCCCATCAACTTGTAATTTGCAAATTAAATTGCTTTTTTCAGGCCTTCCCTCTTTTGCGGTTCCCCCGCCCCTCGTACTCTTTGTGCTTTGTGCCTTGTTTGCCTTTTCTTGTTTTCTTTTATTTGTTTTTTTTTGCGCAAAAATGCAAATTTATCAAATTGGTTGAAGGTCTGGATTTTGATGGCGGCCAATTGAAATGCCAAAAATTAATTACACATGCCTGCCGCACACACACTCACACACACACACACACACACGCACACACGTTGTATTTTTTGCTGGCGCTTGTGTTACTTTGTTTGTTGTTGTTGCAGTTTACACCTTTTAATTGATTACGGCGACACACACACAAACACACTCATACACTCTCACAGACACCCACACACACACGCACACCTTTGTGTTATTTGATTTTGATATATAATCGGAATTTGGCCGCACACACGACTCGAGGCGAACACGAAACACAGACTTTGTTGGCAATTGGCGCTTGTCTGTTGGCTGTGTCTACTGCCAATTGTTGGTGGCCAGGCTAAAAGCGCCGCAACATAAACGCCGTTAAACGAACGTGGCCACGTTTCCGAGTAGACTGATTCGAGCCAGCGCCGCTGCTGCTGCTGCTGCTGCTGGCCAAGCCACGAGCCGTGGCCAGCACCGAAGCGAGGCTCTTATCACAAACGAAGCCAAGACGTCGTGCATCCGTGTTGAGTTTCGCCTTCGGCTCCAGAGCGCAACGCAGACGCTCCAAGTGGAAATGGAGAGAGCGAGCGAGAGAGCGCGATTGCCGGCTTTCGTTGGTGTGTGGTGAGTTTGGCGCAGAGTACGCATTGGTGAAAGCTTGTTGAATGCTGTCGCACGCGGTTTCGTGGCACGTTGAATGGGCCAAAAATACGAGGCCGCACGCTGTTATCAGTTGTGCGTACCACTTATCATTGCTGAAGCCTCTGTCAGGCTGTGATGAGCGAGAAATGAGACAGCTCCTGTCCTTTGCCTGAAATGCGATTCGAGTTGTAAGTGAAGCAAGTGTTTGCAGTGAATTTCAGTTAGTTAAGGATAGGTATATATTTGAAAATATATGATAGCTAGATACTGGTTTGTTAAATGAAATATGTTAGTCATAGTAAATATATATAAGCTGACAATATGAACACAATTTATTATTTTTGCCCATCAGTTAACCATTTCATAGACTTTCTACTCTGGCGCTAAAGCCTTGTCCCATTCAATAGAAACTTGTAACTTGAACTGCTGCGAAACCCTTTTCGACTTGCGATGTCTTCAGCTTAAGCCTTGGCTTGTGTCAACTCTTGCTCAGCTTCTTTCTCCGGCGCTAGGTGTCGCTTTGATGTTGTTGTGAAGCTCTTTGGTGTCATCGCTGGCAGTGCGAGATTGAAAACTTAGCAAGCTGCCGCTTCCTAATTGATGTATTGTCAGCAGCCTTCGCACAGCATGTCCGTGTCCTGTTTGCCACTCCGGCAACAACAACTGCAACAGCAACAACAAAAACAATGACAGCATCCGTTCGACCATCAAGCCACCACTACCACTACGACAACTACTTCTTGTGGAGGACTCTGCCATTTGGGAACATTCATTTTGACTTTCATGCGCTTGTCAACCGATGGCTAAGAGTGTTTTGTTTTTGGTCACTTCATCGTCCTGGCCAGCCAGTCGTCTCGTTGTTGCTGCTGCTGTTGGAAAGTGTTTTTATGGTCGTGTCATCGTGTTGCCAAAGAAATTCGATGCACTTGCTTTGGCATATCAATGCGTCCTGCCAGTGCTTCTTCTCCTGCTCCTGCTGCTGCTGCTCGACAGACGCTAAACAGGCCAAACTAATTACCGTGCATAATAAATCAGCGCTGTCATAGTTTGCCATCAGCCTGACAGCAAGTGCCCGAAGCCCAGGTCCTGGCTGCTTATTGGTTGCATTTATGCAAATTGCCAGAGCACTGAGAACGTTGAGCCAAAGTATTGGACTCGAACATGCCATGGCTATAGACTTTTGCATTATTAATTGCGATTCGTTAGCATTTTCCGAGAATTTGCAACAGCTTTAACCTAATAAGCGACACCCAAAGCATACAACATGATTGCTAAAGACAAATATATACATATAGTGAAAGCTGACGTGGATGGACAGCTCTAGCTCCACTCATAAGATAATATGCGAATGTAGATCATATATTAAAGCATTGAACTATATTTAAGTATGTCTTCAAGAGAAGTCTTTGCCATACACATGCTTCTTCCAGCCGTTCGTTAATAGAGTTTTCACTGTATCGTCCCCAGTTCAATTGGTCTCCTTCCCTTTCAGCAAGTCTGATTTCTATGCAAAATTAATTGATTTCCTTTGAAAAGGCAACAACTGACATATTTTTCTAATAGTGGGGTAATTTATAATTGTGGAGTGCGGCAAAAGCTTTTAAAAATAAGAACTTGTAGCGTGACTTGGCCGATGATTGAGCCAAATTGCAACAAATTGTCAGGCAATTAGTCTGAATGGGGACATGACTGGGAGTTCTTTTAGTGCATACTTCATTTGTGGCTTTCGCTTGCAACAATAACAATTTCTACATTTATTTCGTACCCGTTTCTGGGCAATAACAAAATGAATAATTTTGCTGCTCTCAATAGAGCAAAAATGATTGATTTCTGCGTGGGAATACGAAAAGCAAATATAAGAAATTACAATGAAATTTTGAGTATATGTTTACTTAACCCACCTCAGCTGCCTGAAGAAGTTGACCTTCTTGCGCACCTCGGGTATATTGTGCATGTGGTCATCCAGAAACTTGTAGTATGTGCCAGTGATGGGGTCAAAGTCGTTCTTGGGCAAACAATTCCACATGAAGTCAGGTGCTTCCCCCTTAGGCACCAGTGGCTTGCAGCGCGAGGGATAAGGCTGGGTGTACTCACGCTTATAGCCAGATTTCAAGGGCTGTACTAGTTCCTCTTCGAGGGTCACAGGCCCGTAGCGTGGACTAGGAAAGTTATTTGATTGAGTCGAGGAACGGAGCGAATTACCCGAATGCACTCACTCTTCCATGTTGAACGACTGAAAGTTGACCAACTTGTGGTTGGTGGTGCAGAGCGCGCGCTCCGGTCGAGCGCCCTCCTCCATCATGATTTGCGTGGTTGTCTTCATCACAGAACTGTCGTAGTGCGGTATCCACAGACTTGTCTTCTTCTTGCAGGCCATGTCGCAACTCAATGTTTAAACGTGAAATATTCTAAAATATGTTTTAGGAAGTGCTTCTGATGTATTCCGAATCTCGAATGTCGAATCTCTAAGGCAGTTTTAATTTGACAGGAGAGCTCAAATTTAATATGAAATCTTTAGACTATATGAAAAATATATGAATAGTAAAATATAACTGTAGAATACTCATCGGCATTAGGTGTCGAACGAATATAGTATTTTAATTAAGAGTGAATACTTTAAGCTCAGCGACAGTCCATTTACATAATTATATATCTAAGAAAAATCGAAATAAAAGAATAAAATAATAAATGTATTTAAATATTAAAAACTATATAAATTAAACTTTAAAAAATATTAAAATATAAAAAAATGTGGAGAAACAAAAGTAAGCATAAAAAAAATAGAGGAATATGTAACAAAATAGAAATTTAAATAAATATGATAATAATAAAAAAAATAATTATTTTTAAATCTAAAACTGTAATATAAATGTAAGATAAATATGAATGCTATAAATAATAAAATACGTATATATATAGAAAAAAAGATAAGTAAAGAAATTTAATATCTTAAAAATATTATAAAATACCGGAAATATATATTAAATAAATATAATATATTTAAAAAACCTGAAAACATTCTTCGTTCAAAAATATTCCCATCAACAGACATAAAATATTGCTATCAAAGTCACGCAATCGCCATCAGCATTAAGCGTGCGACTGCATCAAACTAAGCTTGGATTAAAATTGAAGCACTCGAAGCACTCGAAATAGCGCTTAGTTGCCAAATGTTAGTAAATGCAATTTGTAGCCTGAACACAATTGGGATATATAAACCAATTAAATCAGATCATTAAGCAACAAACTGCGTGCGAGCGTGTGTTTCACTCAAAGCACGAACGGATTTATGGCAGGCCCAATGGCCTGAATGAGCAGACAAATGAAATGAAAGCCGAACAGTCAGTGGGTTAGTGGGCAAAGCGCTCCGCCCATGGCTATGCGAAATAGGGACAGGGCACATATAGAACAACTGCAGCAGGAATTATAATAAAGGGAACAATTGCCCATAACAATGGGGCTGGTTGCAGTTTTCATTATTGCATTGCTACCTTATTTGCTTGAATCGGCATTAATACGGGCTAATTAAACAAATATAGGAGGTGTGTGAGTGTGAGTGAGTGGCCGTGTGTGGGTGTGTTTGAGTGGGTGTATGTATCATATGGCTTATATCAACAAACGGCATCGATGACACCAGAAGGCAATGTTGAACAACATAATGCGATAGACACCGCTCAAATGAGCAACACTGAGCGAGCGAGACGCTACAAGAGAAAGAGCGCGAAAGAGAGAGATGGGGCAAATGGGCGGGCGGTGGCTCATGCCATGTGTGGCATAAATTATGTGGCAGAATTTTGCATGCGTTGCATTTTACAGCGCATAATTTGCATTTTTAAGCATTTTCACAGTGCATTGGGCATAATTAAAAGCGACGGCGAACGGGGACAGCACGCCGGCTGGAATGTACCTTTTCGGTTTCTCTTTTTTTGGCCATGAGTGTGTACACACACTGAAATGCAATTAAGCCAACAACACAGCAGGTGGGCAGTGGGCGTGGGAGCGGGCGGGCGAAACTGTTAAACTGCTCAAGTTGCTCACCTTAAAGATTACACAGTTGACTAAGCGAAGCGGAGGCAAAGGCTCTGAGGCTTGCCAGCTGCTTGGGTGGGTAGCTGGCGCACTTAACAAATTAATGTCAAGCCACAATAAAAGTCAACAGCTGGTTTGGCTTGCGGCACAGCCTTTGGGCTGGGCGGAGGCAGCAGCTAAGGTGAAAGCATATTTGAGTGCAATGTCATGCTGAGACTTAGCGAGAGTTTGGGTAGGATAGTGGGCGGGATAGCGCGTGCAGCCAAGAATGGCAAACGGAAGCTCTGCCACTCGCAAAGCAACATTTACAAATGCACACACACTCACACACACACACCCACTCACACACACACGCACACTCAGGCAGCGGCAGGCACTCGCGCATGTTTAAGCGCCCGAGATTTTGCGCTTGACATATAATCTTTATGTTGCCATTCGCTTTGCCTGATATGCGTCTGTGTGTGTGTGTGTGTGTGTGTGTGCTGCATCCTTGCGCATCCTGCGCAAATGGCAAAAGTTTTGCCCAGCACGCAGCACTTGCTCAACTTTTGATGGCTGAGGTGTGAAATTTACGAGTTGTGCGTTTCACGAGTCCAAATAGGCATATAATTATTGCACACATACATATGCACATGCATATGCATATGCACGTACGCACACATAGATACACTTGTGAAAGGACTTTAAGATTTCAACTAGTTTTTGTTTAGAAATTTATTTATCATTACTGGAAGATGTGAAACAGAAGAGGGTCTAGTTATAAATATACAGATGAGTTAAAATATAAATTAAACAAAATTATATTAATTATATATAAATAAATGAATAGATAATAATTTTAAAATTATAATGATTATTTGCATATAAGAAATTTATTTTGTATTTTTATTTAATTTCTAATGAACAAGAAATGAGATCTCTATATATGTATATAAAACTCATTTCATGCCTGTACTTCAGGCAAGCAAAACAAATCTAAGTTCCTTTATGTATACGTTTGTATGTACTTATATATATATGTGCATTGCTGAGTGGAATTTCATGAGCTTGACCTCCTGCGCCAACATTCATTCATATGCCGCTGCGGCTGTTCCAAATGAACTTCCGGGCAAAGCTGTAGACGGAAAAACAACTTCACGGCATTTGAAGCCGGCCACAAAATGATGCAAGAGAGAGAGAGAGAGAGAGAGAGAGAGAGAGAGAGAGAGAGTGAGAGGGAGAGACACAGAAAGAGAACTAGAGTGCCAGAGAGTGGCGAAAAAATGCAGTTAAATGAGCGGAAATGCAAAATTAACTCGCTGCGAAAGCGCAGAACAAACAAAGAAATTGTTGTACAACTAAAAAAACACGAGAAACCCCAATAAAAAGAAGACAATGTAAGGGCAAAATGAGGAGGAAATAGAGAAAAATAATGGCTGCTGGAGTGGCAAAGGAAAATTCAAGTAGCGCACAAAAACAAGTCCGAATAAATGTTGCCACTTGGCCAAATTTAATGCAAATATTTGGCCAACCGCAAAAGCCTCGCGCAACAAAACAAATTAAAATGCAGCCGAACTTTGCTGCAGCTGGACGGGCCATGCGAGATGCTTATCGATGAGGCGAAAACAAACTTTGATCGGGAGGTTTTTTCTTCTTCTGAAGTGCAAAAAAATGTTGAAAACCTTAAGCTTTTAATTAAAAGGAATTTTTTTAAATATTATTTTGAGTGATATGAGAGGAGCAGGAGTTTTTTATGTTGTTTTTGAGTTGATTTATAATTTTATAAAATTATTTTAAATAATATGAGTGATATGAGAGGAGCAGGAGTTTTTTATGGTGTTTTTAAGATGATTTATACTTTTTTAAAATTATTTTAAATAATATGAAAGAGAAATTTAATTTAAATTTTATTTTATCAGTTATTTATTAAATTTAATTGTATTATTATTGTAGAATCTTAGTTGATTTGAGCTTAAAATTAATTGACAGCTGCTTACTGGCTGCTTGAAAGCATGGGATCTTTTTTGAATGACTTGGTTTCCAGCTAAACATACTCATACTCATAAAACTCCGTCATTAAAGGCTACGCAGAACTCTGCCTCTTAGGGAAACTGACAAAATTCACCTCTCTATTATTCTCGCTCATCTTCACCCTTACAGCAAACAGAGGCTCTACACTAATTCCTAATTATGCCACCCCCATATCCATAGTAGCATATCTCTTACATATTATACCCCAAGTAAATTCCCCCATTATTGATCTAAAACTTCAACCATTTTCTATTCCACATCAATTTAAACAATTTACATATGTTTACATTTCGCGCTAACATTCCGGGCAAATGAATCTGAATCGTTATTGCGCGCGACACGTAAGCCAGCGATGTTACACATCGAGCAACCTCAAGGCAAGTGACCCTATCTAGCAGCTACTTGCCCCACGCTTATGCGAGTCCCTCCGCCACCTGCCCCTCTATTGTCTCACCATTATCTGTATATTAACCAAGGTAACGACCAGTTTGGGCCATACAATTTGCAGGGACAAACCTCGCAATCGCTTGAATCGCGCTCCCCTCCCACTTGCTGCTCCCAAAAGGGTCTTTGAGAATATCCCTAAATGCTGAGCTTGATAAATAGAAAATGAAAATTGTAAATGATTTATTTTGGAGCGCGTATCTTCAGCTGCTGACGTACTTTGCGCGCATTTGAGCTGAGCGAAAATTGTATTTAATTGTGAGGCTAACAATTGTCACAGCGAAAGAATGAGAGAGGTGAAAAGAGAGAGAGAGAGAGAGAGAGAGAGAGGAGGCGAGAGGCAGACTCGTAATTTAAACAAACATTTTCACAGCGCCCAATGAAAATGACAATAAAAATAGCATCAAATTTATGGCATACCAAACGAAACGAAATGGAACGAAATGCGAGTCGAACGGACAGCAACAGCAACGGCAAGGGCAACGGCAGCGGCTTCTTGGCCATTTCATTGTTGTGCAGTTGGCCTCCTTTACACACACACACAGGGACATACTCGGAGGCAAACGGCATCTGCCACTTGGCACTGACTTCTGCCTGGGGCAGACAGCGTGCCGCAAGGGAGACATACAGCTGCCAGGGGCGACACACTCAGTCCCACTGACTTTGCACAATTAATGGCGGGCAGCCTGGCACGCCTACCACGCGACTGCCGCCCACTCTCAGAGACTTGAGCAATTATTGCGCCATTGTGTGTGGGAACCTTTGCCAAGTGTCTGTGTCACCGCTAAATTTAACATAATCCTGGAACGTGGCCGACGCCGCCACCATCGCCGCCGCCGTCGCCGACTCATTTAATGCGCTTCCCTTTTCGGCAGCTGACGCGGCATAGACCCGCCGCCCTCGCCCTTTCAGGCTGCTTGCATGCGGTGTCTTTGTCCTGCGGTAAGCCTTTCTTTTGCCGCGCATAATTAATTTCACGTTTCTGCCAAAAATATGCGCCAGAATCTCGTTCGCTCTGCTCCACTTTGATTTGACTCACGAAATTCCTTCTTTGGCTGTTGTTGTTGCAGCTTTGCTATTTATTTTGTGCTTGGCAAGGCGCCTTGAAGTCCCAGCCAATTGGCTCACAAGCGCACAGCGTTAAGGCCCGAGACAAATTTCGCATCCAAAAGATGGCCGCATGCCATCAGAACGTAATCAGTTTATTGTTAAATGTATTTAGGTATGCAGAGGTCCTGCGAAATCCTGGGAATGCCTCACTGAGCATTCCTATTTGCCTGCAATTAGCTAAGCCAAGTCTGATTGTTGAATATTCCATATAAATTATCAAGCCTAACAAATTCTTCTATTTATATATTTTATTTGAATTAATTGACTTTAAGCTTGATGAGAATTCGCACAAAAATAAATTGAAAATCTGTGGAATATATTTAAAAATATTTCATATTTATTCAAAAGCCAAAATGTCAGTTGGCATCAAAATATTGCAGCAGGCAAAAGTTTTGCTCAAGTTAAGACAGTTCAGGCAAGACAGCTCCGGCAACTTGATCAATATTAATAGAAAAGTTTTGTTTGCTGCGACAAAGAGCAACATTTTTATCTCGCTGTGCGCATCGACAGGAAACTAACGTGCTAACGGCAGGAGTGAGAGGCGACAATGGGTGAACATGAAACTGGCAAAAGCAAATGTTTGCATGCAACAAATTCATATTTATTTATATATCTATACATTCATATCTATTCATATGTATTCATATATACACTCATATATAGAGTATTCCCCATCATTTGTTGCCTTCTTCCCTCTATATACCTTCCAGCATTCATGGCAATCCTTCAGCATTTTACAAACTCAATTACACATATTTCATATTCACTCAACAATCATTTTCAAGTGCAGCTCATACTATAGCTATTTATATATATCAATCATCCACAAGTTCCACCCTTCAACTGCAACTTATCTGCATTTTAAGCCCCAGCACCACAAAATTTAAGAATTTCTTTGCAAAAATAATAATACTTGCCGTTTATAAGTGCGCAATTCAATCACACTTGATTCACATGATTCACTGGATTCATTCGCTCGCTCGCTCGCTCGGTGGCTCCGCATTCATAATTGTTTCACAGCTGCAGTCGATAACAATTTAAATCCATTGTTGTCAATAAACAATTATTGCAATTCATGCAAAACAAAACGCGGCGCTCAGTTTATGCCCTGCCCTGAAGGGTGGCTGCCCTCGCCGCTGCTCCATTAGCCACTGGCGTCAGGCGGGCATAAGCGGCCCTGAGCCATGGCCTAGACCAATGCCAATGCTGTTGCCGAATCGCTGAGCTTTTTATCTTCATAAAAACGCAGCCAGACAAAGCGACCGACGGGCGTGGAGGATGCTCTGCCCAAACGAAATTCATTGCGAAATGTTCAAAAATGGCGCAAGCAGGGAAAAAATAAAGGAATATATATATATGTATGTATAACTGTTGCCGGCAAAATTGAATGGAAATGAAAGGCGGGAGGCGTGGCTGAGTGGCGTGCAATGGGCCATGTCATAGACAACGAGCAGAGGGAGAGAGGGTTGGGGTGGCTGGGGCAGGGGCTGGGGCTGGGATAGCTGCAGGCGCACTAAATAAAGTTGCAGTAAAAACTATTAGACAGCCGACCGCGTGGAAAAAACAAAATAAAAATCACTTAAAAGCGAAAGAGAAACACAAAAATGTTTTTGGCCATATTTGCAATTGGGGGGAAAAACTATGGAGACCGCCAGCGATAACAGAGCCACACTGAAGCCGACAGCAATCGGAGTGGAGAAGCTACAGAGCAGAAACAGGAAATTAAAAACGAATATCGTATGGGCGAGAGTGTGCATGTGTGTGTGTGTGTGTGTGTGTGCAGATGGCCAGCATCAAAAGACACTTCTGAGGCGACCGAAACACAAAGTGTTTAATTCAATATGAGGCCAGGGGCACACGCCAATGGCTAGCCGGAGCGGCCGAGAGGGGGAGGAGGCAATGCAGTCAAAACTGAGCGCTCTTACCTTGACTCTTAAATTTATGTGCAAACTTTTGCTGTGCGTGTACCTCTGAGTGTATGTGTGTGTGTCTGGAAATTATGCAATTTTAACGCATAAATTTCACGACTCAACCCGAGGCCAGAAGCATGGCAGCAACAGCAGCCAGCCAGCCAGCCAGCCAGCCCATAACTTAGCCGACTTCACGATTGTCTAATTAAAGCCAGTTTAACGGACGTAGACCCTTTCCTGCACGCCAACCAGACAATACAAATGCCTTCCGAAAACCATTTAAGGTGAGGGCGAAGGCGGATAAACTATTCGATTAAGATTTGCCTTGAAGATAGTTAGTTCGACTAACTCTCGAAGCTGTAGATTAGATGTGAAGATATAGAAAGTTGGTAGAGTGAATATATGTACAAGCTGAATCTTTTTCTCTTTTGATTAAGTTCATTTATATCTAAGTCTAGGCACTACACAAATTTTAAATAAAATAAAGCAAATATTATTAATATTATAAAATATAATTAGCATCTATCTCATCAAGCTACGCCTCGCAGACAGCTATATATGGTATGCAGTATACATGAAATATATATACAACTAGATCCCAATCACGCATCTCTGCAAAGCCTCATTTCAACAAAAATTGTTTAATCCGAAATCGAGCCTCCACAAAAATTCCCAGTTTCCAGCTCTCACAGCTCACACACTGCATTGATCACTAATAACGCACGCACTTAATTATTCATTCAGCCAGGCAAATTGGGTTTAAATATACATATAGATATAGAGATAACATAATTAAAAAGTAAATACCTGAAATAATATTCAAAAATTCAATTACAAGCATAATAAACACATTGATTATTCATTTATTTGTGCGCTAATATTATGTGAAATTCGGCCCAAAGCCACAACAATAAATTCATAGATATTTTGCCATATTCACATTCAAATTGTAAATACTCAATCAGCTAAGCCCAAAAAGCCAAAATAAAATCCATAATTTAGAAGTTAAATATGCTTTTGAATAAATGATTTGTGAGGCAAATTTAAAGCCTGCAATAGAATGAAAAGTGTTTGCTTATGCAGGGTAACTATAGCTGTAAGCTCATGCAGGGTATCTCAAGTCGATGCAACTGCTCTGCAGCTGCCATGACCCGCTCGTAAACATAAAAGTTGGCAATGCTCCCCGGAGACAAATCAGTTTGATTTTGATTGCATCTTTTATGGCCTTTGGCACCTTATAACATTTTTTGCACCGGCCACGCCCATCGCAACCTGCCCGGCTCGGTATCTCGGTATCTCTCAGGCCCTGCGGCTCTCCGGCTCTGCTCGGCTCGGCCGGGGCATGTTTTAATTCTGCCCATCACAGTTGTTTGACGTTGTTGTTATGGTTTCCGGTTGACGCCGACGGTCGTCGCTTGTTGCAGTCAACGTTATTCGCACGTGTTTCTCTTTGTTGTTTTTTGTTTTTCGTGTGTTTTTCATCTTGCTCCACACTCGCATTTATTTTTTGGGATAAGCTCGTAAAACTTTGCCCCGAAAAACAGCAACAGCAACAAAAACAAAAACTTGACTCGTATTTGTGGCATTTGTAGGTTTTATGCGTGCTTCGTGCCGCAACCATCAAAGGTGGCCAAAGAGCCCAAGCCAAGCACAAGCCAAGTCGAAGCACTTGGCTAAAACACGTCAAGAATTTCTTTTAACAATTTAATGAGTCATAAGGGGGGTTGCTCGGGCTTCAGTCGAATCTCCGACCTCTTTAAGCGAACAGCGTGACAAAACAGACATGAAAATATTTAGCATACAGCAGCGGGCTCAGTGTTGGGGTATGCTGGGCAAGGAATACCCTGTACATAATTGGCTCTCATAGCTCGAGCAGAACTCATTCGATTTTGATGGGGACTCTCTTCCAGAAATATTTTAAACTGAATATAAAGCCTAAAGAATATTAAGTCTAAATGTTAGCTAAAAAATAAAAAATAAATAAAATAAATATAATAGTTTATATAGTTTATATAATAAAAAATAAATATAATAGTTTATATATCCTAGCCATTTTTAAACTTAAATAATAAAAATAATATTATTCAATGGAATTTTTAAGTTTTCCTCAATCTTCTCATCGCAATGCCCCTTCCATTTCCTATTACTGTCATTCAGTATCCGTCACACAGAACACTTAAAATTGAAGTGTCAATAATGTTTTAGAAAATTGTAGCGACACGCTTCAAAGAATTCAGTATTTAGCATCAACTTCACTCAGCCAACACTGGAAAAAAATCCGCTTTAACAATTATTCTTTTGAATAAATAAATTTTTACAGCTCAACAATAAAATCCTAGTTTGTAATTTCAGTAATTATTCACTGTTTTTGGTGCTTCATACTCCCCATTTTTTTCAGTGTCGCAACAACAAAATATTTTCATTTGACTCTCAAAATCTTTGACATGCAACAGCAATCAAAAGCGAAGGGCGGCAAGGACTGAGCACATGGGCGGGGACACGAAAATGGTCCTGTGGTTGACCGGGGCTAAAGCTAGGACGCCATTTTGTGGCCTGTCTTGTGGTGTCGCCTGAAATTGGCCAACAAACACGGCAACAAGCAGGACTAGAGAGAGGAAAAGGAACGTCCGACAGAACTAGAGAGACACGCAAAAAACAAACGTCGAAATCCAATTCAAAATGCCATCAGACATTCTAATTTCATTCATTTCTCAATACAATCAACTGAGCGAGAGGCATGCTCGCCTGACTGGATGGAACACAAAGTCCCCAAATTTACTTCCTTATGTCACATAAATTCTGATTGTGATAAAGCGAAACAGCAACAACTGCACCAACAACGACGAAAACAACAACTAAATCGGATATGCAGCAAACGATTTTTTAGTTCGCATCGGCATAAATTGAGGCAACAAATTGAATTTTGCTTTATTGCCAGCTGGACACATGAGGCTCGCCTGCGACCTTTGCTGTAATCGCTTGCTGTTAACTGATGTATCTTTATCTTTAGTCTGAAAGAGTGTGAAAGAAGAGCTGCCTGTTGTAGATAGTAAGATTTCTGTTGCTGTAGATGAAATGAAAATATATTTCTTAAAATCTTTTTATGATTTGCATAGTTTTTGGCTTTCCGCACTCTTTGAATGGAAAATGGTATGAGATAAATTCTTCAGATAATTGGCTTTCAAAGTTTATTTCGAGGCTTGAAAAGTGATGAAAAGAAAACTAAAATAAATAAATAAATTTTAAAATACGACCAATTGACTTTCTGTGCAAGGAATCTATTACAAGTATTTATTAGAATAATATTATTCCACTTGGAAAATGTTTATTGAACAGAACATTTATTTTTTTTAGTTAACATAATACAAAAAGTTAGTGATGGTCTTTAAATAGAGTTTATCTGTTGCTTAAGAATGCAAAGAGATGTAATAGAGATGTAAGAGTAATAGAAGCTAGAGTACGCATGTGTGATTGTCTTATTTGAAGTATGAGTTGATGCTGCTGTTCGCAAAGTAATGAGTAATGAAATAGTGTTCTACTAATAATATTATTTTTTTTACTGTATATTATTTGATTAAAGAATGTTAAAAATTATTCGAAGCTGCTGTTGCTGTCATGGTTTGTTCACTAAACTTAAATTACAATCATGTTAGAGAAAGGGTTAGAGAAGAGTTCCTATTTGAAACTCTCAATTATAGCTATCCTACTTATAGTTCCCATTTGCAGTACCTATTTAATTTATAGTATTATATATTACAACAAACCTCCTTCAATCTATATTCACTCTTTCAGTTTTTAATCATCCCATAACACGCTTTTAACGACTGTCCAGCCAGCTCTCCGACATGCATTGTCTGCATGCAAAATACTTAACTAACTTTTCCTTTCAAGTATTTGATTGTGCTTATCTTGTTGCAGTTGCAGTTGGCATAAGAAGTGAGCCAGAGCACAGCGAATACTGAACGATGCAGAAAAAGAGTCATTGGGGATACTGGCAGTGGCTGGCGGCATTTTAAGTGCCTGGTCTGCTGGTCTGGTCTGGTCTGGTCTGGTCTGGTCTGCTCTGTGCTTGTCTTGAGTGTCGTTCGCTGGTGTCGTGTCGCTCATTTTTGTGCAAATTGTATAAAATAAATATGAATTGGCTGTCATGAGGGCAGCATCAGGGTCTTTAGCGTAAGGCCCAGGGGATCAATTTGTAGTTTGGCTGTCGCTGAGAGGGATTTGCATTAGAATTTCTAGTGGGGGAATGCGAGCGCACATAAATTGAATTGCCACACAGAATGTTAATTGGCATCATAAAGCAACTGCCCCAGACAGGCGTAAATTAATTAAAGTTGCAGCAACAGCAATAGCAGCAACTGCAACAACAATGGCCTAAGTCAACAGTAATATATAGAGACGTACAAAATAGCTGATACGCGTCTAGAATGCAATCAGAAATTAATTGTGGCAATAATTGCGTTATAAATAAATCCAAGCAACCAACTTCGTGTGCGTGTGTGTGTGTAGGTGTGTGTGTGTGTGTGGTATTTGGGTGTCTCAATCGTTGCACTGCAAAATCAAACTAATGAAACGGCAGTTAAGCTAATCAGCCAGACAGCCGGCAAGTTGATTTAAAGCCGCAGCCAACGGCGCGTATGATTGATTTATCAATCTCAGCCCGGGTCGACTCGGCTCGGCATGGCTTGGCGTGGGCGAGACAGGTAGAGACTTGTGTGTGTGTGTGTGTGTGTTGTGCTTGAGGCGTTGTTTTCTATTTGCATAATTTAATAATTGATTTCCATTGTTGTTACAGCCACACGCCTCCAGCTCGCCCCTCTATTAAATCGTATCTGGGTAGAGCTCAAACAGTACAATCAGCTTCCACATGAAGTAAGCTAATTAAAAAAAACTCATTCGAGTATGACGATGAGATATACACAGCATTAGCTCAAGACTCACTCAGTAGCGACAGCAAGAGGAATATGAACGGCCACCAGATGCGCTTCATCCAGTTGCACTTTTTCGACGGCTGTGGGAAGCGCTTCAAGCTGCACTGGTGGCACAGGGGCTGGTAGTGTTTCTCCATGACCTTCATCAGATGCTGGGTGGTTACATCTAGTTCGCTGAACATATTCTGCAGATCCACTTCGTTCTTCACAACATTCTCGAGCGTAATTTCAACGTGAGTTTCTTTCGAATTAGACCAATCGTTGGCGTCACACAGATTATCTGGGATGACTTTGTGCATAACTGTCAAACAGCAGCCAGACTGATCACCGCCAGTCGGCTGCATCAGGATGCTCAGCTCAATGGTGTCGAAGGCCAACACTTTCCCACGGGATGGCAGCACTTTGAACAGCGTCTCATTGTCAACCTCTACGGTGTAGACGACGGGGTGGGCGCCCGTGTTGAGCAGATTCAGCATGCGCCTCTGCGTCTGCGGAAATGGAGATTGGAACTTTACCGTCAATGGCGACACAATCAGCACATCGTTGCCTGCCATTTTCTGCAAATCGATTTTAAGTTTTCTCTAATATAATTGTTATATTATCAAAAGCTAAAATGAATTTGAAACTGAACGCTGCGAGCTATGCTAAAGCCTACTTAAGTTAGGGATTTTTTTAGAATGTGGCGACCAGGTTTCAGACATTTATTGTTTCCTTGCTTCTTTAGTCATAGAAAATAATATTTTACAAATATAACTAAGAGTTAATTTGATTTACTTTAAACCAGTCAAGTTAATTATTTCTAGCATATAATTATTTTAACTCTGAGAACAGTGAGTACTCACCATATCTTCAAACTTAGCTCCTACTGAACCCTGACTGCAGTCGATAAAATATTAAATGTTAAGTCTAAGCTCAGCTGAATATATCCTTAAGATCTAAACCATTTACAAATCGCGTTCAATAAGCTTAGCTGTATATATACTTAAAGCTTAAACAAGTTCCAAATCGTCTTTAATGAGCTTTTCAAAGTATATCTGTTAAACATAAGCCTTACGCAAATCCTGTTCGATAATATGTGTAAAGTCAGCTTACATTAATAAAACATTCCTCAGCTCCACTGAATATTCAAATTCATATATAGTTCATCAGTCATCTGATCAGTGAGCTTCAGTTAAGCACAAGCATAAGAAATGCGCTTTAGCTAATCGCCAGATATTGAGAAATGGTCAATATTGGTGGCGCAGTCGTTATGTAGATGGCACGAGGTGCTTTGTATTAGTATTTGTCACATCGACAACATTATTAGCAACAAATGCCCGATAAACG
This sequence comes from Drosophila paranaensis, assembly GCA_035047545.1. Lineage (NCBI taxonomy): Eukaryota > Metazoa > Arthropoda > Insecta > Diptera > Drosophilidae > Drosophila > Drosophila paranaensis. Next base: position 12,074,416 of record JAWNPL010000153.1, read on the forward strand.
CCTGGGGGGTACTTCAGGCTACCGCAATTTCGTCAGCTTGGCCAATTTGAGGCTACCCTCGTCTTCTATTTTTTCTCCATTTTTATTTTTTTTTTCCTAAATGGCCAGCTTTGAGAGTGTCCTGTAGAGGGTCCATTCGCTGCCCACTGTCCGCCTGTCTGCCTGTCCGTTTGTCCGCTGTCAACAACATTTGTACAACGTATTTTTTCATCTTTCTTTTTGCAGATTTATGAAAACGAAGAAAACGTGAAGGACGGAGACAAAGCGCAAGCATTGTTATGCCAGCAGCCAGCCAGCCAGCGAGGCAGCCAGCCAGCCAGGACACTCGTTGACAGCAGGAAGAAAATGTTGCGTAGTTGAGCGCAGCTGCTTCAAAAATATAATAAATAAATAAACATAATTTATAAGTAGCAGATTTTTTACGTCTGTGTTGGCATAAATGCTTCAACACACACCCACACACACACACACACACACACACACACACACACTTACGCACACTTCTTGAGTTTCATTTTTTGTCTGTCTGAATAGCTGAAGATGAATGCGAGATGCCATCTTTGAGGGTATTTACCACAGCAAAGTGCTGAGACAAAGCAGCGATAACAAAGACTCCAACTGGATAGCTCAATGATACGTATGCGTGACGCAGCGCGCTTACGTTAGGTTAAGGCAAACATATATAATGAGCAATTGTTTGGCTGCTTTAAGCTGACGCTGCAACAAGTGGCCTTAAAGAAAAACCGACCTGAATATCAATTTTCTTCAGTATTTATTTTTAATCATAAGTTTACTAATTACTATAGCATAATTATTTATTAATTTCCTTCTTTCATTTATATTGCTAAAACTAGACAATAAGACTCCAATGTTGGTCAGCTATTTATTGATCTGCACAAATCATTTTGCTTTTAGAAAGGCTTTTGCCTTTGACTGTTTGTTGGCCCATAAAACCAGTTGTGCAGCCTTCATAGTTTGCTTTGAGTTGTCAAAAACATGTATACTTCATAGGCTCCCACCCTTGAGACACGCCCACAACTGCTGCCTGCGTTTTAGCCCACATAAAAGAAATCAAAAGCGAAAACAAAGACTTTTCTAGCCGACAGGCTAACCGGAAGTCAAGAACACAAACGAACTAAAAGCCGCACTCTCAGCAACAGCGCGCATATACTTATGATAAATATATATATATATATATATATATATATATATATATATATATGTATATATATCAACTCATTCCGGTTGGCACACCCACGCACTCACACTGAAGTGGAGTCGGTGGGTTGGGGCAACACATTCAAATGGTTCCATATTTCTTGACAATTTAGGACACCATTAGCGAGAAATTATTACTGTGCGACTCGACGGCAGGGAAGCAGACGCCGGTCCAGGCCAGGCCAGGCACTGGAGTACGCATACAAGCAGTGGAAGCAAACGACACTGCAGTGAGCCTCGTGAGGAGTGGCGAGAGGCCGCTTGCCGATTTTGGCGGGCAAAACGACAACACAGTGACACCCACAAGCCTGCGACGCCTCTAAAATGTAATGGGGCAAAGAAAAAACCAAAATATAAACGAATAGAGCTAAAATTGAGTGTGTGTGACTGGCAGATACCCTAGACACGTGGGCATTCCAGCTATGGAATATATTAGTGACTCTCACGTGCAAGCGTTTAGTATTTTGCTTTGATGGTTTGACTTGGTTAAGTTTTGGTAGTAGAAAATCTGAATTTATCAAATCATAATTTATCTCGTTTAATATTTAATAATATTAAATGTAGTTTGCCAGCAAAAATATATATATTTCCAGCTTTTGTACACCTCTACATACTATATTATAGTTAACATTCATATTCAAATAGTCATGTTAGCATCTAGCTGGTTTATGTTAATTTAAATTAATGTTCGCATATATATAAATGTACATTATATAAGTTGAAATTCCACCTTCTGATTGTCACATACAGTTATGCCAGCTAATTGTACGTTTATTTATTAATATTTTAGTAAATACAGGGCATTAGACACAAGCGAAATTTATATATTACAGATAGCGAACTTAAAATGCTCTAACAAAAATGTCGAAAAAAGTATTAATATAATAAAAAATATTTAAAAATAAAAATATATTAATAATAATATTTAATAAATATATATTTAAATTAATAATAGTAATAAATTATTAACAAATTATAATAAATACATATGTGTATATAATAATAAATGTATATTTTAAAACAATAACGAATTATGAAAAGAATATACATAAAATATTGAGAAAAAGAATATATAATGAAAGATGGAGAAACAGTTGAAAAAATGCATCATACAATTAATGTAGAAAATACATATTATATGTAATAACTATTAACGTATTTTGATGTATTATTTTGCATTTTAAAAATGTTAACAATTTTGAAATTGAAGCACAACTGCCTGAGCGCTATAGCCTTGCAATCATTTACACAGGCTCTAGATATACCATAAATAGCTTCTCAAAGACCGCTAATGATCTAAATTTGTTAGCGCATTCACTTGTCGAGGCACTCGAAAGTCAGTCGCCACTACGTGTACACTTTTTTCTATCGCTCTGTTTTTGGGAAGCGAGCGGGTAACTTATGTGGGTGCTTAAGTGAACCATTAGCGCCGCGCGTCATTAAGTTGTTTCCGCTTGGCGCATTTCTTCCACTGTTCTACGCTGTGGACTGGATGGGCGGCAGGCATAGGCCCAGTACTGGCATTGAGGCACGTATTCGCGCCCGTATCGAGGCTTGTGGGCCACATCATTAATGGTTATAGACTGGAGCGCGAGTCGTCGGTACGTATGTATATAGCAGACTTTTGCCTTTTTGCCTACTTTTATCTTTTTATTTTCATTACTCTCATATTTTTTTCTAGCTTGCGGTTCATTGACCAGCCACAGAACAGCCGTCTTGATTTATGTATCTCTCTCCCTTTCTCTCTCGGGAGAGAGAGAGTTGTCTGTTCGTTTAGGGCCAGCTCGTAATCGTTATAAGTGGGCTCAACATGCTCGAGGCAGGCTGCCTCTGTTCGACGCAATTTAATGTGCTGTGCAAATCGAGGAGGAGGAAAAGAGGAGGGGACAGAAGGTCAAACAGCAGCTGTGTCAAACGCAAAATTCAATTAAACGCAAATCAGTGCAAAAATCACATGAACCGTCGCGTCGGCCAGAGAGGCGCCTCCACGTCTGCTCTTGCTGCCCAATGCCCGCAGCTGGCAAACAGCAGGAGCTCCTGGCTATCATCGTGCTGCTGTGTCGTTCCTGCTGGCATCTCTCCATTGCACCTTTGGCTAGGCCAAGCGGCACTTAAATGCCACACCAAGCCAGGCCCATGCACACACGCACATACACATACACACATCCCAGTGGGTGCCACAATCAGCTATGCAACGGTGCAACGCGTCGTATGCGTGTTTTGCTGTTAGTTGACAGCAAATAAAACCAATTGGTGGGCTGCTGGGCTGATCTGTACGGCAGCAGCGCACGGCCATTACCAGTTTAAGTGGATTTGATGAGCGTTTATGTGTGCACAGTGGGCTCTGTGGTGCACTGCCTTCCTTCCTAGTCAGCGTGCATTGCACGTTCTAATTATGACACCATGGCGGGCCAGCGCACCACCGGGCCATCAGCATGAGCTCAATTTCAGGCTCATTTCCATTGCCTCGCTTCGAGCCCAGCAAATTTGCATAATTCAGTGTAATTTATAAACAAATTGCTTAGCTTCGCTAAATAGATTTTAATTAAAATTTATCAATTTAGTTTGCGACTGATTTGGGCAATTAAAGATGGAAACGGATATTTAATCTCTAAAATATAAATATGAACATATATTAGAGCTATGAATGTATCATGGCTTACGCTTAGAGCAATGAATATTCCCTCGAACTATATCGAATCTTTCTCCTCTTCTATTCTGCCGACTCTAAGCAAACTAAATTATAATTTAGCTCGTATTAAATTATATTAATATCCAGCTAACAACACAGAAAGAGAAACATAAATAATTCTTCTGGCTAACCTATCGACTTACAGCTAATACCTGCTGACCAAGTTAACAAAATCTCTTCGTCATTTCGTGCATTTGTTTTGAATAGCTTTTGCAGCAGCAGCAACAAGAGAAGCAGCAGCAAGAGCAGCAGCAGCATTTGCCACAGTTGCTGCAACAACAGAATTGGCTTATCGCACACGCTACGCCCACTGCATTTGCATGTTTATTGTGTGGTGGCTTTATGGCTGTGATAGCAATAATTAAGGCTTATTTACAAGCTCACAATCCACGGCGCACAGTCAATGGCAACAGCAGCAACAATGAGAACAACAATTAGAGCGCTTGCAGCAGAAGCAATCGCCGCATGTACGGCCAACAGCAGCAGCAGCAGCTCACCTGTCCGGCAACATATTGGTAAACTGTGTAAACGATACAAAATTTCCTAACGAAGGACATCACTTGCTTGTGTATGTGTGTGTGTTAGTGTTTGTATGCGAGTGTGTGTGTTTGTGTGCGTGTGGGTTTGTGAGCATTAGACACCTCATATTGGTAATTATTTGAAATGGGCTTGTAGGCAGAATCAACAATTGATATAAAGGGGGAGAGAGAGTAACAGAGAGAAATAGATGGAGAAAGGGCGAAAGGGAGAGAGAGATAGAAAGAGAGAGAGAGAATGAGAAAGATAGACAAAGAATGAGAGAGAGCCAGACTATATGTCTTCCTCTTTCTATACAAGGGAGAGAGAGAAAAAGATATAGATGTGTTGAGAAAGCCAGAAAAACTGAGAAAGAGAGAGAGAGTTAGAGAGATGGAGAGAGAAGGATTGAGAGACACAGAGAGACAGAAACAGACAGAAAGAGTCAGAAAATAAGAGAAACATACAGACAGAGGGAGAGACAGAGAGAGTTACAGAGAGAGAGAGAGGGAGAGAGAGACAGAGAAGGACAGAGCGAGACAGAGAATAACACAGTGAAATACAGGAAGTCACAGTCACAGTCACAGAGTCACAGAGAGCCTCAGAGAGAGAGAGAGAGAGAGAGAGAGAGAGAGAGAGAGAGAGAACGCAAAATAGATCGAAAATACTTATGTTGACCAGTAGAAGATATGTGATCAATCTGTCAATTGGTTTGATTAGATTTACCAGGAAAAACTTAAAAAAAGAGAGGGGGGGAAAAACTCTGCAGCTATTGGTCAGATTTACTCTCAACTGGCAGCCGTTATCTACAGCGAGAATGAAAATAGCGTGAATAGCGTGATTGAAGAAGCGTGTTCAGCGCTGTTGGTCAACCTGTCAATGGCTTTGATTAGCTGCACTCTCAACTGCTGGCAGTGGAGGACTTGTGCGTGGTATGCGCCAAAGGGGTCTTTGGCCCATGGCCAGGTGAGCTGCATTCCAATGCAGCGAAATGCTAACAGACGAGGATAGAGAAGTGAAATGCGTTTCGCTTTTGGCTGAAAATGAAATGAAATGAAACGTTTGCCAGAGAGATTCAGGATTGTGCGGATTGGACTGAAGCAATTTGGTTTATATCTTTTATGGGCCAACACAAACAATTCGCACGTAAAAGCAATAAAGTGTGCACATGATTTGGCCCTTTTGTGTAGGTAAATGCAAAATAAAATAGAGCCACTTGGCGGCAACAGCTACGAGACTGACACTGAGACCGAGGACCTGAGCTGAGCTCCCTGCCACGTGTCTCTGAGACTGTCTGAGGCAGACAAGCAACGCGAAGACGATGACGATGGAGGATGGAGTACGGAGGATGGGCAGGATGAGTGCGATATCATTTCAAATTGTTTTCAATCAAATGTGACTTGCATCTGTAATTTGTATGCAAACGAGTTGGCGTCGATGTCGTCGTCGTCGTTGTCGTTGGCGCATTGGCTGATTTGTGATTGACAGCGCACTCCGGCGCGGCCCCGAATGGCCCTGGCTGACAGCCGGATGTAAGTGTCACGGCGTGAGAAAAAAACGCTGATGCAGCTAAAAAAAGATAGCCGAAAATCTTAATGTTAATTTGCCTTTGAACAGCGCTTCGGCTCAGCATAAAAAATATCAATTTCCATGTAACCAAAATCTGGACTTGTAAATTTATGCATGAGAATATTAAATTCTGTTTATATTTTATGCAAGGAAACCTTTTCCACTCCTCAAAGAACACACTGTTATTGTTGCCGTATTTTATCTGAATTTTTCCAGTTTTTGACCTGCATTGCGTGGGTCCTGTTCATTCAGTTTAATTAAATTATAATGAACGTGTAAATTACTTAATGAAGCGAATCGCTGAAACTTTTGTGCTGTGCATATGTCAGTTGCAACATTCGTCGATTGTTCAATGACAGACTCAAAGGAATTCTCACAGCTATGCGCGCGGCACCACGCCCACACCCAGTGGGCAACAAATTGCAGGTTTTTTATACCTTTCAGCTGACCGAAAGGATAATGAAAGAGCAAGCTTATAGAGCATAGAGCATGGGAATTTCGCACAGTTGAATCTTTAACTGACAAGCTGCTTAAAGCAGCTAGACTGCATTCTATAAAGTCAGTTTGCTTATGGCTTAATGATGAATGAAATTTAAAAATGTATGAAAAACGGAGACCTGTGTACGAATCCAGCAGAAGAGAGGTAAGATAACAATATAAGCTTGGAGCGCATACTGATTGAGTCATGTAAAATACTCTTGACCAGGTTCTTACAAACGTTTCAAAAGAATCGGTTTAAGCAATAGCAAAAACAGCAAAGCGGAAAGAAAAAGTAAAGGAGCTGCTGTGACAGCAAAATAGACAAAGACAAAAGACGGAAAAAAGAAAAGTACTAATACTTTTTTGATGGCAAACTCAGCAGGCAACGCAATGTTTGATTTTTTTCTTAAGGCTATTAAGGGTAGTCCAAACAGCTATAACAAGCGTACAGCTAGCAGCTGGAGTGACCAGGCAACGCACATCTAATGCTCTATAAAAATATGTAAAGGGGAATAAATGAAAATGAAACATTTTGTGTACTGTATAATATTTCATTTCCCTTGTATAAACATGTATATTTTTATATATATTTCTTACTTACAGCTCGCATTGTTTCAGAATTTCAAAGTATCCTCAGTTGGATTATTAAAAGCTAAAGTGTGCGTAAAATTGCATTAATGTTTTCCACCCACGCAGCAAAAGAAACGGAAAGCGGAAAAAAGGGACACTTTGCGTTGAAGGCTTAATTTTAGCTACTGCTCGGAGTCCTGCGACTCCCAATTGCTTTTGTCCCTGTTGCGGTTGTGTGCGCAAAGTTAAATGTACTTAAAACAAAAACAAAATTTCGAAGGAAAAACTGCTCCTTCGCTTCGGCCATTGTACTACAAAGGGACCCCGAAAATCAAATTGCTCATCTTACCAAAACTCTGAGAAAAAATGGCCCGCAATGTATGGAAAGTGAAAGAAACTCAAAGCAATTTCAGAGGAAAAGCAAAGCAGGAACAGTGATGCTTGCCTTTTTAATAAGAAATGCGAGTCTTTGTTATTTGCTTAAGAATTATGAGAAATGAGCTGAAATTATTGGAAATAAAATATTAAAAAAAAAAAACTATGTTTGATATATAAAAAATATATATATTAATATATATACGTACCTTTTTTCAATCTCTTCAATATTTAAGCAAATATGTATAGTTTATACTAGAGAACTATGCCACATTGAGCACAGAGTCTTTCCAGAGCTTATTTACATAAATTTGATATATAAATATGTCTAAGATCAAACCCAAATCTAGAGGATGTCATTCAGTTTACATATCAGATAACATATTCCTAAAAAACATAAAGCAAAACTGTCTGCTTCAAAATCTTAAAAAGAAATTGTGCTCTTAGCGACCCGCCAAAAAAATGGGATTCATAACTCAAGGATTCACGCCCAGACGCTGGCAGGCTAAGGTAAACACAGATAACTGTTTATCAGCGCTAGTTCCACCTGCTGCTACGTGCCACACTCAACGCAGCTCAGCCGACCTGCACTCCATTACCAGCTTTGGATTACATGTGTAGTCACAGATAGGACACACTGAGATGAGGTGAGGTGAGGTGAGGCGGCTGAGGCAGAGGCAGAGGTAGTCGAAGTGTTCTTGGCCGAAAATCTACTCGCACTCTTGTTGATTTAGTTTCCCACTTGTTGCTGGCTAACAAATTGTTATCCTTTATTTATGGCGGATTTTTACCGCTATGTAGCTGGCTGGCTGCTTGCCTCATCCTGGCTGCCCCGCGGTGCGTTGCCTCCCAAAGCTTTGGCCAAAATGTCGCAACAAAGGCGCTAAGCGCATTAGTCGACTCCACTCGACTGCGGACCGTGTGAGCCCCGGGCTAATTTATTGAAAGTGTGCCGAGTGCGGTGACAATGCGCTAATGTGCGGCGCACAGCATATAAATCGACCAACTACAGATTTTTTTAAGGACATGCAGGATAATGTCGAGCTGAATGTATAACACATTAAATTTGTGCCAATAGAAGATCATATATTGAGTAATATTTAATATTTTGAGTAATATTAAAAGGATTATTTACATACTAGACTATTGTTTCTTTTCCTTATGCTTAATCCTATCATCTGCCTCTGACAATTGAAACCAGAGTTATAAATATAAATATTGACTTATAGGCATATACTTTAATAGTTGATGTATATATAAGTATATATGCTGTTAGTCTGCCTCCAACATATCCAATTTCAATTTGATGGAGAAATGTTTTGGAAATAATTACGAACTTTATCTTTACAACTGCAACGGGCCTAGACCCTTTTTGACTTGTGTGGCAACTGTGGCACGCACATCTAGTTGCATATAAACCTGTATAATTTTATGGCATCGTGCGAAGCCCACATACAAATGCACAATGTGGCGTATACGCGATTTGATCAAATGAAGCGATGTCGACTGCAAGGGCCAGCCATGCCATGTCGACATGGCGACGTGATGTGAGTGAGCGTGAATTGAAAGAGAAATAAATGAAAGAGAGCGAGAGAAAGAGTGAGAGAAAGATAACAGTACTTGAAAAGACAAGCTGAACACAAAGGCGCAGTTAACGCGACAAATGCTGATGAGAATGCATCACCAACAGCAGCAGCAGCGGCAGCAGCGGCAGTCAAATGCGCATTAAATTCAAATTGAAATTTTAAAGCTGAACAACTCACTGACCACTGACCACAAAGAGCCAAATCAAACTGAAAACACTTGAAACAAACTGCAAAAAATCTGTGCAGTAGAGAATAGTATTTGAAATCGGAATGAGAGCTTGCAAAAGTTATGAATAATGCTTGCTGCATTGAGTGCGGCTTCTAATAATACGATTTATATATTTTTTGGATATTTAAATGAGACTGCTTGACTAATAGATACTTCATAAATGATATATAACTATAGAAAATAAAATATATTAAGACTCTGTCTATAGTACATCAACTGTACTACAAATTGTAGTTCGGTGATCGCTTGGCAAAGCAAACATCACTCAAATGAGCACATATCTGAGTTATCACAATCCATATATTAAATCTTAACAAATTTACCCTAGTTATAGTATATAAATCTCTGTCCCCATGGACTGGAGTTCGATTACTGCAGTCGTTGGCCCCCGACGAAGGCCATAAATAAGTAAATGTGCAATAAAAACTCTCGTGACGCACAATTATTAAACAGTTCAGCGTGTTTCATACGAAAACCACATAATTAATTAATTGTTGTGCCAACATTATAATAATTTCCATTAACTTTTTTTGTGCAGCGCCCAGAAGGTGGGCGTGCCTCGTACAGCTGGTTAGCTTATACTTAAATTGCTTCACATATGACATTTTTATGACCAATGTGTATGAGTGTGTATGTATACATCTCTGTCTGACTGCGCATACAATATATATAAGTTGTCGTTAAGCAAAGTTGTTTTTCACCCTATTTCAATTTGCTGCAACCGTCACATCCATCAACTGTCAAACGACAAATCCATTTCGCGTCTGTTAGTTTCGGATTATGTCAAAAATAACAACAACAAAATAACATTTGAGAATTCTACAGTCAGTTTGATACAGTAGTTGCCTGCCTGCCTGCCTGCCTGACTGAATGGCTGGATGGCTGGCTGCCTGCCTGCCAAATTGCTGTGCAAATAAATGAATTGAATTGATATTTGCCGTTCGTGTTATTCGAAAATTGCATTGTATGACAATTCTCCCTCTCTCCGTGTCACTTTCTCCCCCTCCTCCCCCGCCCAGTCCCCACTTGACAGTTGTGGTACTTAATTATATGTAAATATGCCAATGCAGCTGCACTTTAATGCGCTGCACGAGACACAAATTGAGCGTTTGACAAAATTGAGACACGTTCGCAAAAGCACAAATGAAATTTAAGTGATTTCAGACAGGCACTTGTATACAGACATGCATTGTTATGATTATGGCATATAAGCATCCAAAATATCTGTATTTTGCAGCGCATCAGCCACCAGCCACCAGCCATCAGCCATCAGCGAAAATTGTGTTTGCATCACATATGCAGGCATTTCCATGGAATTTGCATTAAAATATTTAAAATTTTAAATGAATTATTCAAGCTTAAATTGCATTTAATGTAAATATATAACTGATGATAAAGCAGCAAATGAGATTTAACATCTCTAAAAACATCAGCTGAAATATCTTTACTTATTTGTGTATCAAGTCTACTGCAGAGAATGCCTTCTGCCTTATCCATATGTCCATAATTAAAGATTATTTTTTATCATTCTTTTAAGTAAACATATCTTAATATATATATCTGTAAATATCTGTAATTGACGCCCTATGCTCCAAGAGTTCTTCTTGTCATAAACTCCAAGCTCATGAAAACGTTCCTGAAAGAAATCTACTTTCATCGCAAGCAATCCGTTCCTCACTGAAATCGAGTTGTTAATAATTGACAAATGATTTACTAAACAAATCTTTTCGGCTTTCTATCAAATGATGTTCAGCAATTTATATAAAATTGAATTAAATTTCAAATCGCAAATACTCTCTATTAAAGCCTATGAATAAAGTTAAATTTACATAAAAAAAATCATTTTTATTTTTAAAGAAAGTTTTTAAGCAGCTTAAGTAATCGAGCTCGATAAGCCATTGCCTCTCTCTATATTTCCACAACTTGTTAGCTTCCCACAATCTTTTCTCAATTCCACAAATAGGAAAACCATCTGCAATACAGATTTCACACTTGTCTGCGGCTTTGTCAGCTTGCTCTGCTGACTTAACCCAAATTTATTTGATTTAAAATTTATAAATTAATGGGTCAATTTGGCTGGAGTCGTGCCTGGACGAGTACATCTGTTGGCCGTGTGGATGGCTCGAATGGCAAATTTAACGCAATTAAATATTTAAAATGTAAGTGCGCTCATATTTGTGTGCCAATTTCAATTTGCCAACGTTTTTTAGAACATGCTCGTATTTGTGTTTTATTCTTGCCGCTTCTGCAGCTGCGAATCAAATTGAGGCTACCAACTGTCAGTAATTTGCATAGTTGAGCTGAAAATTGCCACCCACCCACAGAATGCTTGTATTGTGCCTCACACACACACACACACACACAGAGAGAGAGAGAGAGAGAAGACGGCGAGCAACTCTATCAAATGCTGCCTGAGTGATTGAAGGCGGCTGGCTGAATGCAAAGGCATGGGCTGCGGGCATTGAGGTGGGGACTGGGGCTCGGTGGGCGTATTGAAGTGGGCGCTTTGCAAATTCATAGAACTCAAAATTGATTTATTATGCGGTAATTGTTTTGGCCCAGTTTGAGCCCTGCATACACAATGAAGTTGAGCAGCCGCATAAATGGTACACTTAATGACTGCACCGTTTAGGCTACTCCGCCAAGGCATTGAGGGCGTGGTCGCCCCCTTAACAAATTTGGGTTAATAATATGATTTGAGCCGGCGAGCATTACAATAAGTGGCACTGCCGGCAATTGCCAACATAATACGCTAGTTAAAAATTGACAACAGACCTCAAAACAATGTCGGCTTGAGTGAGATTGGCTGAAAGTTGTGCGAGGAGAGGGATGATCGGGCATAAGGGAAGTCAATTTCCTTTGTAAGTGGAAAGCTTTATGGACTGATTCTCTTTTCTATTGTAGATCTTCAATCACTAAGCCTTACTCCTGATTATAGATTGATGGAAACTTAAGCTTAGCTTGGCTTTGATGAATGACTGTCATAAGCGGTTTCATGGACTTGCCTATTGATACTCATCTGATTCTCATTCACGCCTCCTAATACCCTAACTTCCCATATTTAATATATTTAACTAATATAAAAAACAAATATTATTCTATTGGCAAAACTCAATCAATTTCAGATGCCAAATTAAATTACTTCCGTGTACAGGCCCAAAGTAAAGTTTATATAAAACAATTTCTGGCTGTATCAATAACATTCAAATAAAAAAAAAAAAGTAATTCAATATTCAAGTGTCACTTTCAGTTAGTGTCATTAAGTCGATAGAAAATGCTAATTTCCAGTTTGCTGGCTTTAAGCTCTGGCAGCTTGGCAGCCCCAACTGGCAGAAAGTATCCAGTCAGCATACAGCCCGTTTTTTTCTGTATCTGTTAAATTGCCAGCAATTATGCACAGACGAGCCAAAATTTCAATAAATTTATTGTGCTGAAATTTACGGCGCAGAGATTGAGGAAGGGTCTGAATAGAGGGGGGAGCTGAAGAGAGGTTAGCCCGTAAGTTGGCAAAACTGTCTGAAAAGTTGCAAGACTACCAGCTAAAAATAAACAAAATGAAAAGTTTGTGTGTATTTATAATATGTATTTCACGTAGTTTAGCTCGCCGGGCAGCATTAAAGTTCCCATTAAATGCCGAATTTGAGCGAGTTTTTAGTGAAATTCGTTTTTTATTTTGCAGCGCTTTTGCAGAGCTGACAAGGAATGTTCGCTCATTCAATTTGCATATTTCATTTCGCTTTTATGGACAGTTTAAATAGAAAGTGCAGCCAGCAAACAGAAACGAGCAACGAGAAGCGAGCAGAAAGCAGAAAGCAAAACAAAAGCCAAAACAAATTTGTTACACATCCAACCATAAACTCGACTCCACTCCACTCGATGGCCATGGCCATAGCCCGACGCAACGCAATGTCATTCAATCCGAGATCAATTGCTGTAAAAATGACAAAATTATGCTGGGCCACCAAATAAAATCGTGCAGTTGCTGTCAAGCGTCCGTGGCGCAGGGTCGAACCAAATTTGTAACAGCTCACAGCTTTGCTCGATTTCAATTTGGCTTAATCTATTTAAATGACCACTGGACACTGGGCAAAAGGGAAACTCAGCGCAAACAAAAAATAAAAACAAAATTACCAAAAAGCTTCAATTTGACAGATTCAATTTGCACAGCGCGCGCCCTGAATAGAGAGCAACAGCAGCAAAAAAAGGACAACTTGCGTAGCGGCCAATGAGTGGCGCTAACGAGCGTGTTGAGCAAGCCACGTTTATAGCTGTATCAGCTTAAAGCCAAGTTGTAAACTATACGGGGAACGCTTGACAGAGAGAAGTTGAGCTTGAATAGTGAAGTAGATGGTGATGATGAATATTTTGTGGTATTTTATATATCAAAGTAAGTATTATCTAATCTCTAGATTAAGAGTCTGAGAGTCATGTCAGGATTCGCATTTTAACAAATTACAATGAATGAAATACGTATTGCTTGAGCTTAACAAATAAAGCATATTATTATAAGAATATTAAGCATAACATAAAATAAAATATTAATATGTAGGATATGATAAGATAAGGCTCCGAGAGCAATAGTATAATTGTTACGAAGAGATGGACAGACATATGCATGAACTTTTTTTTAGGTTTATTTATTTTTTTTTTTATGTGAATTTATTTGCTGCTTGTTGTCAAAGACTCTATAGCGAATTTATCTCTTAAACCATAACATTTTTTTTGTCTTAGATGCACTCGGCTCTTCTTCATCTTCATCATAATATTTATTTAATTTGTATATATTTTATGGACTCTGTCATGCCAGCTTCTGTTTCCCACATACCTTTTACATTTTAACACACTCCTCAATTCCCATTTTTACTGCAACAGAAGAACATATTTGTACATAACCCAACCTAATAAAATGCAAAAGAGCAATTTTAAGCCCGCAAATCGAGAAGTTCTGCTCATGCACAGCCTTAAAACCCTATCTAAATAATAAGCTGAGCTCTATGAAAATTAATTTTTGTTGAGCTGCAGTTAAGCAGCTGTTGCACGCCTACCTTGGTAGCTGAGCTGCTGCCTCTGGTTGCATAATTTGCCGCTGCACATCAGCGGGAAGACATTATCTCGCTTTATTTTATGTCTGATGGCAACAACTAAGTGCCAAAAGATGCTGCAACTCAAGTTTTAACTCTACCCCTCTCTCTCCTCTCTCTATCCCCCTCTCTTTATCTCTCTCTCTCTCTCTCTCGCTGTTTGTTTCGTTTTTCTCTATTTGTTTGTCTTGCTCGCGCTCATATGGCAAAAATTAGAGCGCTCTTAAAGCAAAAACTTTGTTGGCCCTAATGGCTTCATAACATGCAACATTACAGGGCCATAAGCAATGGATTTGTGGGCGTGGCAGACGAAAATGTGCTGCTGCTGCTGTTGGCTGGCTGCTAATATGCAACTATATATTATGCGAATGTCTTCCTCTCAAGCCCTTTTTTCTAGTCCCTCTCTCTCTCTCTCTCTCTCTCTCTCTGTCTCTGTCTCTCTTTCACTCCTTTGTTAATTTTCGCGCTGTTCGCCTTTGTTGACTCTGACGGCACCTGGCAACAGAGCGACAGCAGCAGCTGTGCCCCACTATCAACCGTTAATAAATGTTATAGTTGTAATTATAATAAAACTTGACTTTAAGCGTTTACCTACTACACACACACAGTCACACACACACAAACACAGTCACACAGACATAAGAAGCACAACTTCCACACAGCTGTCAGCTAACGATCTCGGAGCTCGTTGCCAGCGGCCATTGACAAGGATTTTGCCAACATCCCATAGAGTGAAGCACATGTTGTGCGCCAGACGTCTTTGAGTTAGCTTCGATTGCCAGCCGTCGAGCATGTCGAGCTCTCAACACTCGCGCACCAGCAGAGGATACAAAGAATAACATAAGTTGGCTAGTTTATGCGCATCCACAGACGTATACAGTCAAGCACAAAGTATGCGCAGCACTTGATTTACAGCGGAAATGGCAACAAGTTTTAATAAGTTGAAATTAGAGTGCGGTGACTCAATGTGACCCTGGAGGGCACACATATGAGAGGGAGACAACATGAAGGAGGAATAGGTATTATGGAAGTAACAGAAAGAGAGAGTGGGCGAGTGAGAGAGAGAAACGAATTAGTAGATGCCAATGTAAGGTTGGAGGAGAGAAAGAGAAAGTCTTTAGTTGCAACTTACTATGGTAAGAGTTATGTGAGCTTGGAGAATAAATATGTATTACTTGTCTTGACTAAAATTATACTAAAAGTAAAAATATATATTTTTATGTATTTGAAAAATATTTATTTTATGTATTTATTTACATAAAATTTATATAATATAATAAAATTCTATTTTTTAAGTATTTTTTGTATATTTAAAATTTTATTTTAATTCATACTTTATTATTTTTACTTTTTATTAATTTACATTAAATTCAATATTTTATTTAACTTTAAGATGGTGAAACTTCGAAAAAATATGCATTAGATAAATAGTTTATGGCAGCAGCAAACCCACATAAATAAATCCTAAAAATTTATATTCCCAAACTTGATTTCAGCTGATGCAAATTCACAAAATTATATATAAAAAATTTGTAGTATTTAATGTTTATAACAATTATTTAACAATTTCTTCGGCTGACAACTTGAAACTAATATCAGAGGTAACACCACAGCCACAGCCCGCGTCGCAGGCGCCTTTAACATATGTAGTTCACAAGACCCAAGCCCCACTTCAGTAGCTTTGTATTTTGTCAATATTGCGAAGTGCTTGGCTCAGGAGCGTTCCCCAGCTTCCCAATTATTCACTGTGCCGTGTGCGGCTTTCAGTTAACAGTTGGCAGCAGCAATACAATACATGGTTTGCGCTCGCTTCCGGTTGCGTTGCCGCCATCTTGGCCAGTCTCAATCTTAGATTGAGTGTGTGTGTCTGTGTGTGTGTGTGTGCTTCTAGTATTTCTATTTGTGGCATGTGGGAAACGTTTGCTGCTGCTTGAGCACACGACAGACGCACTTGAGTTGCAATTGCCGTGCTTCAAAGATCTGCAGAGCCCCCAGCCAGCTACGCCCACTGTGTGCGCTGTGGCACTGTCTCAGCATTTCCTTTTGTGTGTAATTGTCTAGCGTTTTAATTAAAATTGTTCCAAATAGTCGCAGCACACACACACACACACACACCTACCGAAGAAAAGTTATGCGCGAGTGCAGCGCGTGCTGAAAACTTGGCCAGAAGAACCGAAATGCCAACCGGCAATTTATGGCCGGACAAAAATCTGTGCAAAAACTCTCTAAGCTGCCATGAACGAAACTTTACGCTATGCGCTGCGAATATATATATGTACATATAGATAATATATATATCGATGGCAGCTAGCGACCACGCCTACCCCTCCAGCTCCATTTATTTTCGCCCATCGTTTTTTCTCTTTGTTGCCCTCAACTGGGCTAATGAATATTTTCGAAGTAGTCGTAGATATGTAATGCAATGGAGCTGCGGTTGTTGCTTTGTCTCATCTCTTGGCTGCTCCAGCTCCAGCTCCGCCGCCGTCTGGTCGATTGCTTGCTGTACGCCCGCGCCATTAATGCCAAATGCCAAACGCGATTGCAAAGGCGTCGAAGCATGAGCTGAAATGCGCCTGGGACATTTTGGCCCAAGTCGCACCGCAACAGCAGCAGCAGTAGCAGCAGCTGGAGCGACAATCCCTTGTGTGAGTGTGGGCGAGGAGAGGCGGGGTGGGCGGGAGTGGCTGAGTCAAAGCCGCGCAATTGATGGCATCGATGGCAGCGCCGTCCCATGCCCATGTCCCCGTTCATAGACACGTCCGCATCCGCATCCGCGTCCATGTCCTTGTCCATGTCCATGTCGATGTCAACTGCTGGCTGCTGCGATTTGAATCGCAATGGCGTAACCGGCGCAAACCCAAATTGAAGTTGGCCCTGCCACAGTTTCTTCCACTGCTTCCTCTGAGCCGCCGCCCGCGTTGTGGCTTTTTGCATTTTCTTTTTGTTTTCCTTTTTTCAGTTCAGTTTCTGTGTCTTTCTGCGCGTTTTTTAACGCTCATTGGCTTCGGCTGCCGTGGCTCATCCTTTAGCTGCTTGTTGCGGCGGCTGCCTTTGGCTTTCACCATTCACGCCCCGCAGCTATTCCCACATCTGCCCGCGGCCATGCGTTTTTTTCTATATATGCCATGTGGGTTCACGCTTTACTCTCCCTCTCTCTCTCTCTCTCTCTCTCGCTGCCTCTCTCTCCTCTGGTTGCACGGGCCACTTGTCCTATTTGACTTTTGGCCGCCAGCCTCAAAGTTTAATTTAGGGGTTTCACATACACGTCCGCGGCTAAGTGCTGCCAGCTCTTAACTGTTGCGGTTCGCATTGCTTTCAGGGCTGCGCTGCACAGGCCAAAGTAATTTTCTCCTCCACAAGCAAGGCTCAGCGATTACTTGAAGTAATTAAAAAGCGTGCCGAGTTGTATTATTAAAGGCTTAAATTATCTAAAAGTCATTTCTGAGTCTATGAAAGCGAGATAAGACTTGACTTCATTGAGCCATGCAAAAGCCTTTACTGAATATTGATTATCTATAACAATCGATGACATCTCACCCCACCTTTAATTGAACTCTGCGCCAACCCTGATTTCAGCCTCAGACTCACCTGCAGGCGCTGCTAGCTACTGTCAGATGCGTTAGAGCTGCTGCCGCTGACCGCTGCCAAAGTTGCTTCTTCTTCTTCGTTTTTTTCGGCTGCGACTCGGCCATAAAAAAGGCCGTAAAAAGGCTGCCACAAAGTGCACGCGGGGCGCTCATAAAGTTTTTTCGAGGCGAGTCTAAACTTTTTCAATTCGCCGCAGCAACACCTACAAAAACCTCGACGCACACGCACACACGCTCCTTAAGAAAGTTTCGTACTAGTCAGAGAGTCGTCAGTCAATGGCTCAAGCTGAGCTCTCGACTTCAGGAACAGCCGCTTTATGGCCACGGAGGAATCTCAGCGGGCAAAGGTAATACAGAGAGATAGAGCGAAAGAGAGAGAGAGGGAGCGGGAGAGACTACTACGGCGAGTCTCGTAAATAATTTTTAAGTGCAGTTTCTTCTCCTTTCTTCTTGTTGTTGTTGTTGTTGTTGTTTATCTATTTTTATTTGTTTTTCAAGTCACTTTTCTTACTTCGCTGGCGTTGCCGTTGCCGCTGTCGCTGCCTTTTGCCGCTTTGTTTTGCAAAATGAAATTGTTTCGTCTTCGCAGCGCCAAAAACTTGTTGGAGCAACGAAAATTTAATTTGTTTCTATATAAATATTGTGAAAGCGAATTTTAATCGCCTTGCCTGACTCCGGCTCCTTGCTGAGCACTCTTTGAAATTGAAAACAATTTCCTTCGCACTTTTTTCGAGTTATCAACGAGTCCTGCTCCGACTCCTGTCGATCCCCACTAGCTAGCAATGGGTTATTAGTTTTCCATGTTTTTTGTCTTCAGCAACGGAAATTGGTTTTTAAAAATCCATTACATACAACGGATATGCCATCGCCTGGAGGCACGTTCGCTCTTATGACTCCTGAGCTCGTATGCCAAGCTCCTATTTTCGTATTTTTTTTTCGGGTCCCCGATTGTCTTGGGCTAACGGCAATTAAACCGAGCCACCAGCAGTCGACTACATTTCCAAATTGTCGCCCAATTAGCAGCTGGGCTTAACTACGATTTTAAGTCAAGAAAATCAACATAATTGCTTCAAGGCTTTTCGCCTAAAACATTTCAAGCAGTTTCCTTGAAACTTCAAGCATGGCATTTCAGTTCCAGCTGAATTTCCTATACCCTAGTAGGAAAATGAAGAGGGTATATTCTTGATGTTAATGTGAAAGTCTCAAAATATAGCAATGCAACTGAAGTATTAATATCTGAAGCAAAATAGATCTGAACATATTTCAAAACTTGAATAAAATTTAATAAAAATAAAATAAAATATAAAATAATTAATAAATATGAAAAATACATTTAAAAATTAATTAAATAAAAAATAATATAGATAAATAATGAAAAAAATTTAAAGCTAACGTCAAAGCTGATTTTGATGAGTAAAAATTTTAATTTAAAACTCTTTAATATCAGTACATGCAGATATATTATTATGCATATAATTTATTATGCCATTTATATTTTATTTACATTTTATTCTTCTATCATCCATTTCAATCTTAATTCTAAAAAACCTACCACAAACTCTCCTCAACTCTAGTCTCTAGTATCTAATCAAACCCAACTACAGGGTACCTGCCAGGCGACTAGTCTCTCTCTCTGCTGCACTCTTAGTTCTTTATTTTCGACTGCCTCTGCTGCTGTTTCTGCATTGTTGTTATTGCTTGGCAATTGCATTTTTGCCTCATTGCGTTTGGCTGCGGATTTCCGAGTCGTCTCTCGCATCTGCTGCTGCTGCCTGCTGCCTGCTGCAAGTTGTGCCTTGCTTTCGTTGCTCGGTTGCCGGTTGTTGGCTGCTGCTTGCCACACACGACTGCAATCGATATCAAGATACACTTACAAAATTAACTATCGTCAACATACGTGCTTGGTAAATGCAATTACTTGACGATTGACAAGGCCAGCGCGAAGGAAGGGCGCTCACTGGCTATGCAACCCAGCAGCCACAGCACAGCACACACAGAGAGAAAGAGAGAGAGAGAGAGAGAGAGAGAGACAGATAGAGAGAGTCGCACACATGACAAGGATGTGAGGGGCATGCTCTGGAGATAGCGTCAAAGGATGCGCTGCGATGGCAGCACAAGGTCGTGGGCTTAAGCTCACACAGTCAGCATCAATTGCAGAATGCATTGCAATTGCATTAGGTCTTGAAATACTCTCTAACGAACGAAATAACAAGCATCGCCACACAGAACAACTGTTGCTCCATGGCAGGGCTAATGAGTTGAGCAATTCAATTAGCATATTCTATTCACTTGGAAAGTTTCGAGATTGTTGATAAGCGAAAAAGAGAGAAGTATGGAATATGTAGTATTTAGAACTCCAATTATCAGCTGTTCAAGTTATTGTGATCGAAATTTTCTTCTGGCTATTCGAAATTATTCTTAAAATACCTCAGCATAGACAAACTCAAAAATATCATATTAATAACCTCCTGACTCAGCAAGTGTGATACTATTTTTAATAAATATATTTAAGTACTTATAAAAGTTCTTGAAAATATTTTAAATGATTAATTTTTAAAAATATTTGCCATTTAATTATCTCTATTAAATATGCGAAAATAATTTTTTTAATGTATAGAAAATTTTACTCATAAATTACATCATGAATCGTCATCGTCAGCAACAGTTGAAAGCTCAGAAAAATTAATTCTTAATCAATATCTGGATATGCTTGACTAGATATTGAGCCGAAAGATTCATAATTAAAGCAGATGCTTGAAATAATGTTTTTCTTGCTTGAATATAGGTCCTTTCCACACATGAATGTAGTTTCAAAAAAGCAGAAACAAAGTAATATCTCAAATCCTTTTCGGTCTATTTTCGATTTTCCTTCCCACATGCAGGCTCATTTGCCTACCCCACTATATTCTTATTGCAAAAGCTAATGTATTGCCTTGACCACAACATCTCTGCCCCAAGTCCCGTTCTGTAGCAAATATTTCCACATAAGCCCAGAGAAATTAATGAGAAACAAACACGTAATATGTTCGACTCCAATGCTTTGACATAAATGCAAACCAGGTTGACGAAGGTTCGTTCCAGTGAAAACGAACCCAGCCAAAAGTGAGAAATCATTTTGGGGCCTGCTACCCCAGCCCCAAACCCAGCCGGCCAACCTTGCCGCCTTTTGTATGCACACAAAGCGTGGCATAATATGCTTTCACTTGGCCCAGTCTGATGTATTGCTGGCTAATATATCACCTAGATTTCGTGTCCAACTCAAAGGGAGAGCAGCAACATTTCCATTTCCCCTTTGCCTCCAGCTTGAAAGGCTCTCGAAAATTGTTCGTAAATAAAAGCAAAGAGAATCGCAGCGCAGCGGCTTCCGTTGATATTTTTTTAGCATATTGCATTATGCATTATGTGCAGCTAAGTGGGCGTGGCAGCACTTAAGCCACACTCCAGAAGTAACTCAGCTTCGTGTTTGTGCATAAACAAATTAAGTTTGAATGCGTAGACGAACTTATGGGCACCTGTGTCTGTGGGTGTGTGTGTGTGTGTGGGCGAGGCAGCCGCAAATCGGGCTGCTGGAGCGCTCGTTCGTGGAGCTTGTTTCAGTTAAATAAGATGCCAGCGATGAGTGCGTGCAAAGCTGCGCCAAGTTCTAATTAATTATGAAAAGTGAGAGATCCAGCACACACACAAGCAGAGCCAGAAGCACACATGTGCCTTCTTCATGAAGAGCATAATAAAGTTGCGAAATCCCTTCGCTTGAAAGCGACGAAGAGAGAGAGAAAGAGGCAGCGAAAGAAATAAAGAAATTCAAAGCACTTTTGGCCTAATGCGAACTGAGCTCTTGACTGGGATTCCCAGGCGCTGAATACAAAGCAAATTGCTGTAGTCAATTTAATTAAATTTGTTTGTTGGGCGCTCAGCGAAGCGCGTCTCGATGGCAGCAGCAGCAGCAGCAGCAGCGCTTTAGGCAGCTGCCACGCAGCTACCGAACGGATTCCCCCGCATCCCAATCGAATCGCAAATCCAATGTAAGCCAAAAGCGGCTAAAATGCCCGCGCATCGATACAAAAGGATGCGTTTATCACAATTCTATTAACGCACCAAGTCAGTCAGATATATCCAGAGGCAGCAGCTCCGCAATCTATGGACGGCAGCCAGAAGTTGTTGCTGTGTGTGTGTGTGTGTGTGTGTGTGGGGGGGGGGGGGGGGGAACTGTGCTGGCGGCTGCTTGGGGGCGTTTTTCCAACCGCTTTCCATGTTTGCATTGGAAATTTGCCAGTGGCAACAAAACCAACAACAACTACAAATACCAGCTTTGGCTGTCAGTGTGCGCGTAAATAGAGAGGGCGCAAGAACAGGAACTTGAAGCCATGGCAAGTCGCTAACAAAATACCCACTATTAGAGGTGTGAAAGCAATGGTGAGTATAATAACTATTTAGTTGTAAAAAAAACAAGTAAGAGTGCTCTAGTCGAGACTGCTCGACAAAGAGATCCCCTGAACCCTGCGAAGAACTGCGATTCCTAAGAGCCGCTAACATTCTCCGTTACTTTTATATGTATGTACATATGTAGCAAGCAATACATACACACACACAGACGCACGCACCAACACACAATCTGCTAACTGTGCATTATGACTCATCAGCTTCGCTGCTGCTGCAAGACGCCGATAATATGAGATATTAAATGTTTAATAACTTTTTTTCTAGAGTAACGATTTTGATCAAATTTGTGGGGCGTGATCATGACATTCATATGTGTGTATGTACCAAAGCACAAGTCTCTAGTACTTGAAATACGTGATTTAGCAATTTGAGGCGAAGGAGCAATTTGAGGGCGTGGCATCCAAAATTTAACAAAAACCGAAATTGCAGAAGGCTCAAATAACACTAAATGCAAAATTTGAAGACTCTAGCTAGAAAGATGAATTAAATAGAATTTTATAACTAAATGAAGATATCGGTTTTTAATCGATAACATTAAAACGATTATAGTTATCGAATATTTGAAACAAACTCGATCGAATCGTACTATACACGAACCTCCAAAAAAATTTGAAGTCTCTAGCTCTTATATCTTCTGAGATCGACGCGTTCAAACATACGGACAGACGGACAGACGGACAGACAGACAGACGGACAGGGCTAAATCGACTCGGCTTCTCTCCCTGATCAAGAATATATATACTTTGTGGGGTCTGCCACGCCTCCTTCTGCCTGTTACATACATTTTCACAAAACCATTATACCCTTTTTTCCCATTTGGGAAAATGGGTTCAGGGTATAAAAAAAAAAAAAAAAAAAAAATATATATATATATATATATATATATATATATATATATATATATATATAATGTGAGTTAAATAAAGTCTTGCATAAGATAGATTCTTTTTAACAGGTAATTAAAGTTGTATTAAAAATAAATGAACGAGAGAATGGGGAAAGAATAGAGAAAGAGACTGACAAAGTAACAGATATTGTATATGAAATTAGTTGAAAATATGGCAACTAATGACTATTTAAAATCAAAGATTAAATAAAACTTAAATTGTATATCTTCATATCAGAGAACATCAGATTAAAAAAGTTGAGTTGTTATTTTAAGTAATTGAACTAGATTTCTTTTATAAGTTCCCACTTTTAAACAGTTGAACTTAGTTTATTATTTTAAAAACTAAAGACTATGATATTGAGATAATTGTGTGCAGGGTATTAAGCTTAGCTAGAATAGAAAAATAATATTTTAACTTGGCCTTGACAAGCTTACTCACATATTAAATCATATTTGATATAAACATATATATAATGGAATCCGCTCTGGAATTCAGGCAATTTACTCATGTTAGCTAGATTTTCCAGGCACAAAATATCAAGGGTATATTAGTGCCCAGCTCCTATATTTAAATTATACAATATATTTGCATCAATTCAATAAGGTCCACCCTAAATACTAGAGCCAAGCAATGTCGGGTCCAAGTCTGCCAAGGCGACTGGGATAGTAAACAGTAAATGTAATTAAAATTTTTGAAGCAACGAAATGACTTGAGACCCTCGGCTCGAAGAGACTTTCGCATTTGAAATCAAATAAAATTTTCGCTTAATTTCATTTTCATGTGTCAAACAATGAAATCATAAAGGAGAGGACAGAGAACAGCAGGAGCGGCAGAGAGCTAGGAAACAAATGCTTTTGATGTTCGTTTCATTACTATTTATTTATTATACATTTTTGCGAATTGCAGCATTTATTAAATATTTGATTAGCTGGAAAATATCCGTGGAAAGCCCGGCGGGATGATTTAGTATGCCAGCAGAAACAAGTGCGATAACATAATCCCGAAAAGCGAGCCCTAATTAAAACGCGCTCAACAAGTTGGCCGGCGGTCGAATAACTGAATTTGCAACTAATCCTGGCCTAAGCCTAATTACATTTTGTTTGCTCAGCCCGAGCCTTTTTTAGTGGCATGTCCCGCCTCTGATTAAATCGTCCAAATAAATATTAAGCCCGGCATGACGGCGCAGCAGAGGGGCCAGCAGGGCCAGCGGGGGCTGCTATGTGGGCGCATAAATAATTGCATGTGCTATGGCATTTATTTGTTTAAATGACAAATAAAATGCAGAAATCATTTTTATAAACATTTTGTCGCCTCTGTTATGTTTTGTTGTCGCGCGCGTTGCTTTGTCGTTGTTTTCCATTCGCTGCCCTTGTCTGGTTGCCTCTGGCAAATACGCGGCGTATGCGCAATTTATTTACAAGCATTTATATTTGCCAGCCTGGTTTTTATGGCTGGTTAGCATTGGCAGCAGTTGCTTAAACATTTATGCAACGTGGGCATTTTGTTTACATAGCCTGGCATTTGCCCATCCAATTGATGAGCGTCCAGCATCCAGATGCGGGATGGGGGATGAGGAAGGGGTGCGGGGGCAATTCAAATGCCGACAGTCAAAAACTGGGATACATTTTTAATGATGTACAAATATTTGGCTTGCAGCACGCTGGCAATTTCACATTTGAAAACTATAGAAAAATGTGGCAGCAAAGCAAACACTGCGAAGGTTAGAAAAATCAATGCTAGAGAGCTCGGGGTACTAAGATAGATAAATTTTGGTGTATCATTTATTACGAGTGACAGATAAAATTCAATTGGTAATAGTAGAGGGTTATAGAAGAGGTGATAAGCAATTTATATTATATTTTCTTACATAGCTTATATATTATATTATATTCATATTGTATTTTAGTCGATACTTAAGGAAAAACAGACAATATTCAAAATATTATTAATTTAAATAAATATTTAAAAATATTTTAAGTGCGGCTGATGTGTCTTTCTCTCTGTAGAAATATCTCTTATAGCGTGTGAATTTTTTAATATATGTATATAATTTATTGGCTCTTTTTTGTAGATTCTTATACATATAAACACGCAAACAAAATAAGTTTGTTTTGAACTATCCTAAAGATAAATTTCTTCCAGTGTGAAATATATAAAAAATGATTCTAATAAACAGTCAAAATATGCATAATGAAGAAGTTTTCTCAAAGGAACCATGACTACCATTTTGACCGCGCCTGTATATATCAAAAGTATAACAAATTTCTTTGAAGTTTAACTATAGTTAAGGGCTGACTGAAATGCTATTTTCGAAGAATAGCCCACCAAGTCTAGCTCTAAACGCTATCAATTGTCTAGTTGTTTACTAAAACTAAATCAAACTGCTTGAGGAAATGTTAAAAATAACAGCAACTAAAAACATCTAAAGCATAAAATGTATCTATAAAATACTAATTACGAATGAGCTGCAGATAGTTATAAAATACTGTCATTTTACTGATGCCAGCCCAGCTCTGAACTACACCAAACCACACACAATGGAGTCTACATGTGAGCAAGACGTAGTACTTAATTGACTTGAGCTTCTTCAATCTGTAAGTCTAAGTACATGACACGTTCTATTAGCGCCTGCCCACACAACTCCCAGACAGCATCCAACTTGTCTCTTATATCATTTAGTCCAGCCATTTGCAATTTTTTTTGTAAGGAAAAGCATCCTGCATAGTTCAGATCGGGCTTTCAAGTGGCCTCTAAGCTATGCTCTCCTCAGAAGTTGACGTTGAGTCGCTCCACTTCTGTGGCAATTTCTTCAGGGCAGCCGCAAATGGCAATGTTTATTAGCCATAATGATGCTGCGGCGCTGTCAACAAAGCGCAACAAACATGGCCAAAGAAAATATGCTCCATTCGCTGTTGTCCTTCTCTCTCTCTCTCTCTCTCTGTCTCGTTCTCCTTCTCTGCCCTGTCTGACCTGACATTATGTCCGAGTAACCAAATGCGGCAGCCAACTTTGAATAAACTACAAGTTTTGTGAGGCACGCGAAATGAAAAAGAAGTAAGGCGAGCGCGGGAGGAAGTAGCACGCGGAACAAGGTATCGCAGCCAGACTACGTCCTCTGCTCCGTGAACTCTCTTACGGATGTCGCGTCGACAATTTTACTTGGCTATTTATAACTGTCGCGTCTGTAGACCTCAACCCGCCCGCCGTAAACATCTTTATTCAGTTGTGTCTATGTGTGTGTGTGTGTGTGTGTGTGTGTGCGAGGTAGGTGCACAGCGTCAACAGCTGGCTAGGCGGCATCCTGTGCGTCCAGCTGCATGTCCTTGTCAGGCTAGCGCCCACCAATCACTCGACGCTCTCACAAATTGCGGTAATTTCTTGTTGTCGCCATCAGGCAGCAGCAAACAGTCGCTGAATTATAACCAAAGTGGCTAATTTGTCACGCAGAGCGCCTGGAGAAAGCCAAAGGCACGACAGTGAGGTGGAAAGAGAGGAGGGGAGAGGGGAGCGAGTGAAAGGGAGCATTGCAATGGCAGACAGTGCCTTAAAGGTCTGTCTGCATAATTCGATCATCTGTTCAATTGCTTATGATGCTAAGCTCTCTCCAGCGCCATCGCTATCTCTGCTATATCCGAAGCCAGATGATATCCTGTGCAAATATTTCTGAAACCTAAAAGGCAACACACAAAGGACACACACAGCATCGTTCAACATCGATTTGGCCCTTTATTGCTGTTTTATGGACCAAATACAACTTGCGAGCATGCAAAATATTGTGCTTGCCGCACAATGGACAATTGTTGGCTGCCGACGCTGCCGACGCTGCTGAGGCCATCATCGTCTGCTCCAAGAAAATATATGTACGCCTGAGTAGGAAATGCAAGGAAAAATACTTATATTGAATTGACCGAGGCCGAGGCCAGCAGTTGTTGCTCATCTATGCTGGTGCTCTTCCCGTCTCTTCCCTTGCTGCTCCCGCATGCAAATGCCTCTCGTCTCTGGCAATTGGATTTGCGTAGTCGGATAAACATTTCAATTGGCCGCACGCTTCATTACCCGCCGGCCCCGCTCTGGAATGCTGGCCGAATCCAGTCCGTTGTTGGCCAACTTTTTCAATCTGGCTGCCGTTGGCAACTGCCAATGCAAAATCAAAACGAAAACTATTGAAAATTAATTTCGAAACAAATTTACAAAATGCAACCTGCAATTGTTGCGTTCTACAGTTGAGATACTTTTGCCCCAGCCCTGACTCCGACATCGACTCCGACTCCGACTCGCCTGCTGTTGGTCTACATATAATGGAGATCTGACATCAGTTACTAAATTATGCAAATTAAAATATGTACACATAATTACAAATGTAAATCGCATTAATTTTACAGCTCGAATAACTTTCCCAAAGTCGATATATGTAAATTTGTGGTTGCAAATATCACAGAATACTTTTTACCACTTAATTTTCTGTTGAATCAGTTGATTTCTTTTTTGCAAATAAATTTGTATATGCTTTTAGAGATGTCTATGTGAATTTATAAAATACTTAATAAGTATAATAAATGAGAAATTCTTTTATGAATCTACTTTAATTATAATAAAAGCTCTAGCAGACGAGCTAAAGCAGATCCTAAAATTTTTTCAAAATATTATCTCCGACTTTTCCATCACTCAACTCAAAGTTTCCTCCTAATCAACGGCTCTTTGGCAGAGTATTTATTAGTCTGGCTTTGTGGCAGCTCTCGCAATGTAAACATCAAATGACCACAAATTATTTTTATAGTCGAGTTAATTGAGGTCCACAGCGCGGTTTTCATTTGATTAAGTTTAATAATTACAACAGCCTCTAACTTGTGTCAGCTTAAATACAATTTTATGTCAAATGCAAAAAATACTTTAAACAAAAAGATTTTAAATCATGCTTTAATCCGTGATAAAGGCAACAAGTGCAAAAACTATTCCCATTCATAACGAAAATTACATACTTTTTATTAATATACATATTATATAAATATACAAAATATTTATTTCACATCATTTTACTAAATATTTGTGGTAATTTTGAATATATTGATATTCTCAAACTATTATGAGTATCCAAAGCTATTTAATCCGATTTGTTAAAATTGAGTTGCCGATATTTGAGGTTGATCTACTTGGTGGTCATCATTTGCACAAACTCCTCGTAGCTGATTTTACCGTCGCCATCGGCGTCATGTTCCCGAATCATTTCTTCGACTTCATCATCCTGCATTAGTATGTCGAGATCCAGCATAACGCGTCTCAGCTGGTCGGGCCCTATGAAGCCAGTGTTTTCTTTGTCAAAGACGCGAAATGCCTCACGCACGTCGTCCTCATCTGGTTCAAATGTCATACGTATCGTCATCGAGTGAAGGAAGTTATCGAAGTCTATGAACCCGTTGCCATTCAAGTCCATCTCGTTAATCATCGACTGCAGCTCCTTTTCGGTCGGATGTTTGCCCAGAGCCGTGACTACGGTATCCAAATCCCTAATGGTTACACTCCTGGAGCCATCCTGGACCAAGATGGAAAAGCCGCGCTTAAACTCGAACAGTTCCTCTTCTGTGTACTCCATTGAGGGCGTCAATAAAAAATTTAGTCACTTTATTAATTTTTATCAAAATCGATGCTCTACAACTGTCCGTTGTGTAAAAATCGAAAATACTACATAAATTAAGCTGCGGAGCATCTTTGTTGTGATTTCAATTTTGAAAACATTTCGAAAGGCTAGGCTGATTTGGTATATATGTTTCTTATGCCTCGACGAGTTTGTGAGGGATAAAACTAGCCTGAGAACTATTTGAATTTCATTGAATGGTAATAGTTAATTGTATTTACTTTTTTGTTGTAGTGTGAAAGAATTTAAATATTACCTGAATTTTACTATTTTAGCCATAAATTACTTTTGCCAAAAAAAAAAAAAAAAACCATTTATACATATTCACAGACAGACAGTGAGAGAGAGAGGCAAAAATACTTTTTGATACTGAAAAAAAGTTGAATATGTATTTAATTAAACATATGCTGAATTTTGTTTGTAAAATCATATACATATGTATTTAAAACATATAAAAACAAATCCATTAAAAGTATTTAAAATATTATTATTATTATTACTTAATTATTTAATTCTTTAAGCAGACAAATGATTATTTAATTAATCGCCCGCTGAACACAAAGCAATTGCTCTACTTTGTGACCTGCATCTTTGGCTGGTTCAGAAGCACATGCACATGAATATTTTTCAATATTTTTTACTCGTTTTTTTCGTCTTTTTCCATTGATATATTAGTTACAGTTGCTGGCTTCAACCTTTTCTTTTGCCTTTCGATATTTTAACGCGAAATGCAAACGCAACTGCAGCGGCGGCAGCAGCAACAAATTTTGGCCGCATGCTGCGGTCAGCCGCACACATCAACAGCCAGGCCCATGGACCAGACCAGCTGCCAGTTGCCAACAACAGCAACAACAACAACAACAACAACAACAACAACAACTACTACTACTACTACTACTACAACAACAATAAAGGAACAAAAAATGGTTGACCAGGCGAAAGTTATTTACTGCAAATCGGTCGACTGAAACGCAGATCGCTGCTGACGACGCGACAGCTCGCAACTGGCAACTGGCAACTGGCAACATTTGGTTAACTTGGCTTTAAGCGGATTGTTCAATTAAAATTGGAAAATAATTTTTAAAACTAACGACAGCAGCAGCAGCCAGGTAAAACTTTCCGGCTTCAACTCCAATCGAATTGCCAGCGCTGTGCCAATTACAAGACTCCGCTTAATCGCAGCATTTGCAAATTCGATTTTGATTACGTTTTCGAGTTGCGAAACATAACTTTTGCTTCAACTGCAATGCATACAAAGTTTTTTTTTGCCAAAGCTGTAATTAATAATTGAAACAATAGATCAAAAACGAAATAAAAAAAAGCAATTGCTGCTAACAGCAAAAAATATGCTATTAAAAAGTTAATTTGCCATGCGAAAAGTTGTGTATTTTTTACTGAAAATTTGATCATCGATAGAAATGTTGTTTGAAATTGTATTCGTGAAAGGATTTAGTTTTACAAACGAGTTAATGATGAACATGACTTTTAGCCAGAAAATGTGCATTGTGAATCAGATTAATAATAGAATCTAGATAAAAAAAACAAGAAAAGCTAACAACGAAAACTAAAGCTCGACAAATCTCAGCTGGAATGTTCTCTGAGGTTCTTTACATTATTTTTAAAATGGTTGAATAATTTAATTATATCTTATTACTAATTCATTGAAAGTTACATTGAAGTATATAAAAATTAGCTGAAATGAATATTTTATTAAAAAATATGTATTAATTCAGTAAGAAAACTCTACATTTTACTCGCAGTACTTTTTATTATTTTTTAACTCTATTATGTACTCCCATCATGCCAATGTAATTGAAATATCACACAATCCGACCCACTCAAGTTCGCATGGTCAAATAAACACCTATCAAAGTCGAGCAGTTGTTGTTGCCGCTCCGTTAAACGGACAATTGGGTGGCCTCTATAATATATACTCTTCCAGTGGCTATCTGGGCCGTATTAACTGCTTCAATTGCCGGAATAATTCAAGGGGCCCACTCCCAACCTGTGTGCGTGTGCAGCTGCATTATCCGCTGGTCATGTCGACGACAGTTGTTCAGGTGCAGCTCGTTAGAGAGGACTAAATCGCATCGTCTGCCGTATTGAATGGCTGCTTGGGAAGCCATTTTAAGCCACGCCAGAAGCTAACTGCGCGCCATTGTGCTAAATGCGCCGCAGCTTATGCTCGTTTATTTGTACGCAATTATAAAGCATACCTTGGGTCATATCTTTTGGCTTATCTGCGCCACTCAAGTCGACCGGCAGCCGCAAATGCTCGGCGTGCTCTGTGCTACGTGCTGGGGCAGCAGCCACTGGCGACGCTGCAAAGTAGGCAACAATAAATTATTTCATTGCTGACCACAAACAGTTAAATGTTGCGGTTGTTGTTGTTGTTGTTGTTGCTGTTGCTATGGCTCACGTCTGCCATTAAACTCGGCGTAAAAATAGCTTGAAATATGTAATTTTCCGGTTCAATTACAGCGCCACATCAGCAGTGAACTCAGCGCGGCAGGCAGAAGGCAACGGGCGACCGATCCAGGTTATCAGCGGTGTCAGCCATCCGCATCCGCATTCGCATCCGCATACATATCCACATCCTCAACATCGCGGCCAGCAGGCTAAGATCCATGTACGCAGATAGCCACTGACCAGCGCGCTCGTTGCGATATGCGGCTCGGATAGCGTTCAGTAATTTGTTGTAAATCTCTGGAGCACGTAGAACGAATGAGACGGACAGAGGGAGAGTGGGAGAGAGGGTGGGCACAGGTATAGTTGCTGTAGATTGAATGCGATTAGATACGTTAGTTGGCTGCGTGCCGCATTCTAATAAGAAACCATTTAAGTGAATCACTAAACCTAAATGATATTTGTTGAGGCTTATCACAGATGAAAGCAGCATACGCAATTAGTATAACTATTATAAAACCAACTTATGATTTTGTAAAATAATATCTAATGGCTTTTACTGCAATATTGAATGTTCTGTCTTGGCTAGCTAAACATATTAAATATTTATTTCTATTTCATTAAAAAAGTTCTTAAAGCAGTCACTCCATTCTAGTCGAACACAAAGACTTGAGCAATAAAGTGAGATGAAGCTGCCAGCCATCAGCTTCGACTTAAGTAAAAGTTTTTTCCGCACATGCGAAACTTTATAGCCTGAACACAACATAGTTAATTAAATTCTAGCATCTTCGCTTGATTAACTATTTTTTATTACAATCTCATCTTAAACTTCGAAAAATCTGAATTAAATTTCGAGTACGTTTTACTTCTCTGCTCATCTTAGCTCAGCTCATCTTCGGGCTGTTTATTCAGCAATAGTAAAGCAAAGATTTTTTTATTTGCTTAGACGAATTTCCAGTTGATTTGCATAAAGCTTAAGATCAACAACAGCCTAGGCGAGCGACTCGTGTAAAAGATTACAAATGCCGTAAAGCAAAGAAGGAAAAAGAATAAAATCGATGCAGTTGCGGGGCGAGCGAGAGAGAGAGAGAGAGAGCGAGAAACCATGCCGGGCCAAAGAGCGGGAACGAATGCTGCCAGGAGCAGCCAGGACTGCACGGCGGAGCAGGGGCTGTGGGGATACGTGGTACGTGTGGGGGAACTGCATTTTAGCGCCATATTTTATACACACTTAAAGTCACACACAGTGAAAACTGGAAGTCGACAAGGCGGATAGGGGGAGAGGGGGTGTGGCTGGGGGTTGGGCGACAAACGGTGCAGTCGCCGTAGTGTCAAAGCAAGAAAGGCAAACGGCAATGCGGGCCAAGATAAACGCGGTGTGCAGAGCTAAGCCGAGCTGAGCATCAAAAACAAAAGGTCAAAAAGTTTTGCCCTAGAGAGAGAGAGAGAGAGAGAGAAAGAGAGAGAAGGGGAAAGAAGAAGAAAGAGAGCAGAGGAAGAGTAGATATAAAAATATAAAAATGTGTGAAATACTATGCGAAAATGGGTTAAGCAAATGCCAAGAGCACAACAAAAGAGGCCGCAAATAAAATGCAGGCCAAAGCCACGCCCACCAACTACCAGCCTGCCAGTTAACTTTAAACTGCCAGAGCAAGGGAGAGGAGGAGAGGGGGAGAGTATTGCTGCGTACAACATTGCGTATAATGAATATTAATAAATGTGCCACTGAATTAATTAATGACACGCCGCATTTTCAATTAGCAACAAGACGCGAGCAACAAGCAACAAGCAGTCGACAGCGAACAAGACATTTCACAAGGCCATCAAAAAATCGGTATTCGGCTCAATGGGGCCGCGCTGGTGCCTAATTAAAATTTAATTAATTAACAATGCGACGCCAAACGGGCGAAAACAGTCGAAATTCGACGAAATAGCCGCCATCTGGCCAAAAAGATTTGCACGCAGTCGGAAATGAAGATGGATTTTGACGCTGTCGAGCGCCACGTGCCGCACCCGCCGTGCAACACATGGCCGCAGAAACTTGATATTGATTCGAGCTGCTGCTCCTCTTGTAATTGTAATTGTTGCTTCAATCTGCCACATCATTTTCGGCTCATTAATCATTGAAGCATTTTCATTAGCCTGCAGCAAGCCTGTTCGGCTCTAATTACTAGAAGCGACGGCCCACAATTAAATAGATGAAAGACAAATCGAAAAGCACAAATATTTCATATACACACCACAACAAAGTGGTCCAAAGCGAGAGAGTTTCGGCCATTGACCACTGCAAAGCATCGAAACAAACTCAACAAACTGGAAGACGGCGCCCGAGCAAAACTCATTCAATAGAAAATAATATAAAATCAATTCAATTAGTAAAGATATCAAATTGAATATGAATCGGGCAAGGCAGAGCAGAGAACGTTTTTCTACACTTGATAGTTAAATTTTAGCTGTTAATTCAATTTCGGTTTATTTCAATAAATTATGACTGGGGATAAATTGAATATTTAAAAAATATATAAATTGCTGCTGGGTAAGCTATGGGGCAGATGGGCATGGATGAGCTCACATTAGGATGGACCCAAACTGTAGTTTTTACTGATTGAAAGTTTGTGACACCTAAATAGCTAATACTTTGACTATTATTATTCTTAGTAATTATTTTTATTTATAAATTATTAAATAAATATTAGCATTCTTATTTATAAGCTATTAAATAAATACTGTTGATTGTTTTCATTATTTATATATTATTATTATTCAACTTAATTTATTTATATGAAACCCATTCAATGAGCCAAACAAAAACAATTATTTTTATATATTCTTACAAAAAATTGAAGGTCATATTAAACAGAAATTGAAAGCCTAGACGCTCTTCTACATCAACTGTTCAATTTATTTCACACAAAAAAAATTAATTTCGCTTAAATGGGATTTGTGGCCCGAACAGAAATAAATAATGATTCAGAAAGCATTGCATTAACTTTGCCAAATATTTCAACAGGCAAATAGTATTGGTCACTTTAGTACCTGTGATCAAATTTAGCTATCAGAAATGGTATCACTCTCGCTTGGGCAACCCATAGCCTATATATTATTACAATATTTAAGTTTATCTTGCATCAATTGGCAATTTGAGCAATGCATAAGCAGCTGCTTAATGTGAAGCGTGCTCTGCTTATGGCCGAGATCAATCGATTGCGAACGCCATTGGAAATGTCTGGGCCGCAATTACGTATATTATATGGCAGTTGGCAGTCGGAGCTGTGCGCACAGGCAGGCTTACAAATTGATGGTCCATGAATGCGCTGCGAATGCATTTCGAATGCAACTAAATTCCAATCAAACTCATCTCAATATTTGGCAACAATTTGTTGCAAGGCGACGCAAGGCTAACAATGTTGCGGCAAATGTTGCAACTGTGAGCACAACAGGGCTGAGAGATAGAGAGGGAAGAGGGGAGGGAGAGGGGGCTGGGTCTGGCTCCATGCGAAATGCTCTTGGCATGCATCCGTGGGCACGTCGTTGGCCATTTGCACATTTGACGACAGTGACAATTATCGATCAGGGGCACGCACAATGCCGCTTAAATGGGGCAGCGCAGCCTCGGCGCAGCCCCAGCGCTGGCCTCATTTGCATAAACGACATACGCCCCGTGTCCCTCTACCCCCCTCCCAGCCCTTATTCCTGCAACGAATTGGCACAAAAAGTGGCGCATACATCAATATACGAGAGATATATATGGGGGTTCGTGCTCAGTTTTTCTGGCTGCAACTATTGTTGCAATAATAGCCCTTAAACATTTACGGGCAGCTCGCATGCAATCAAAGGGATTTTGTTGCCCGCTGGACTTCAGCCGCTGAGCAGTTGAGCACTTGAGCTGCTGAGCTGTGCTTTAAGCTGCAGTATGGCCCGAAGCAGGCGGACCGCCTAAATCAAAGCCTCTAAATGAAATGTCTTCATTAAATTAAACTGGCGACGAAAGTTAAAATGACGAAAAACGAACGAAATGCTTGATGCCGTGTTTTATGGGCCAAGGCAAAAGAAATATGCGGCGATAAAGTGTACCGCAGGGGGTGGAGGAGGGGACAGCAGCAGCAGTGCACAGTGGAAGCAGCCGGTTCACGCTTGACTCCGCCTTGCCGCGGGGCCAGTAATTGCCGAGTGTTTTATTGCCAAATTTTAGAGCTCGAAGTCTACGTCTAACGTCGAACATTTGTCAGGCCACAGGCGCCAACAGAGACGTTCGCTCTCTCCCTCATTCTCTCCATCTCTCTCTCTCTCTCTCTCTCTCTATCTCGCTCTCAGTCTCTATCTGTGCTGCTGCTTCCTTTGCCATTTGGTCATAAATTTTGGCACTTGACTTTTCGCGTGGAATTCATTAGTTTTGCCTCAGCTGAAGTCAGTGCTGAGGCCAAATTAAATTACATTTAATTGCTTGCCTCATAACTTGGCACATGGCACACAGGACCCAAGCCCAGTGCAGGCCATGCAGTCCATGGGGGCGTATGCGCAACGTCTGCGTCTAGCACTGATAATGCGTCCTCCCCTACCTGCCTCCCGCCCCCAACTGAGCTCGAGCAGCTGCTCTGAGGTCCAGTCAACTTATTTGTCATCATTAGACAAATATCCAAACCACATCTTACGAGTGAGTGTCCTCAACTGGCCGAAAATTTAGTTGCAGCAGGCAGAGAGGCAGGCGGGCTAGCTTCAAGCTGCAAGCTGCAATCTGCCGCCTGCTTCTGACAGCTCAAATATTTATTTTTGTTGATTCTCAAGTGAGCTCAGACGCCTGCTGACATCGGTCGAGACAAGTTGAAGATAAGCAAGACACACAGAGAAAGAGAGCGGGAGAGAGCGAGAGGGAGAGCGAGAGGGAGAGCTGCAAGCGATAGCTAATATAAATGCATGTAATACATTCTGGGCAGGGCCCAACACTCGACTAGACTCAACTCGAGTCGACTCGACTCGACTCGAGGCTGACTGCCGCACACACTGTGTGGCCACTCAAGTGGCAGCCATTTGTTGTTGCAGCTGCAAGCGGCATCTGCAACTTAACCAAAGTTAGTTTTGCACCTTCAGTAAACTCCATTTACCAGACACGCTCCTAATTTGAGGTCAGGCACTGTAAATGCACCTGCGTATGCATGTGTTTGTGTGTGTGTGTGTGTGTGTGTATTTGTGGGTGTTGAAGGTAAATGCACAGCTATTGTTGTCGCTTGTCTTAAAAGCTTCAGGTGTTGAGCTTTTAGCAGAGCTTTTCGCAAAGTCAGCTTGGCCGCTGCATATCTGGCCAAGGATAGTACAGGTATTACCTGCTAATTGTAAGCTATTAGTGCTTTTAAAATGTTTCTTTTGTTGTACATGTTTGATGGAAAATACAAGAGCCAGACGCAGAGCCAGATGAGTCAGAATTCTCTGAGCCACAGGCAGAAGCAGAGACAGAAATCAGCAACAGTTGA
Source organism: Drosophila paranaensis (assembly GCA_035047545.1). Taxonomy (NCBI): domain Eukaryota; kingdom Metazoa; phylum Arthropoda; class Insecta; order Diptera; family Drosophilidae; genus Drosophila; species Drosophila paranaensis. The sequence goes on from JAWNPL010000153.1 coordinate 12,111,155, forward strand.
GCTAGATCAGTAGCAGTTAAGCCACGCTTGAGCCAAAGCAGATACATTATCAGAGCCAAATTAAATTAAATAAATAACAATAATTTCAATAAAATAAGATAAATACTATGCATATAAACTGTAGAATATATCTTGGCATACCAATCTGTCTATCCATGTTTATATGTATGTACATGTTCGAGATTGAGGCATACTATTTCGAAGCAATTCTATATTTTCTGCAGCAGCCCAGCTTTCACTCCAAGAGCTTCTGCTTCAGACTGACTCTGGCATGTCACAAATCCAGAGATCCAGCCATATACGTCAGCATTGATCATGCTTAAAGTATTTTATACTAAAGCTCACACAGTTTAATCCAAATAATTTATATATTTAATTTTTTATTATATTTAAACTCAACTTAATTAAAATTTTAGAAAATAAGTACTCGCTGCTAATTTCTGCAGAAGTTGATTTGATTTGGCAAAAGCAGCTGTGCTTAGTCTAATGCAATTTGCAGTTGGCAATTTGTTGTTGTCAGCAGTGACATTAAATCTTCCAGTGCCTGGGCTATTTCAATGCGAGTTGCTCGAGGAGGCAGGCGGACACTTTATCATCATCAGAGCAATTGCTACTCCAGTCGAGTGGTGGTTCTTGGTGGGGCCCTTGACAAACACTTGCCAAAAAATGAAGTTGCTGTGAAAATTTCATGCAATTCATAAAAATTAATTAAGAACTGACTGTTGAAGAAGTTGCTGGTGCTGTCAAACACTTGACCACGCGCCAAGTGAGCCAACACAGCTTGAGACAAGCTATGCCACAGTCCACGGCCACTATATCCGCACACCCCCATCCCCTCGCTCGCAGCTACTTGACTGCTACAAGTTATTGCCAGTGTTATTGTCTTCTTGTTATTTCAGACTATTGACCAGTTCACACTCAAGTTGTTTGCGTTTCGAGCAGGCCACGTCCACTCGCACTGTTTTGTGTCTCCGACTGCAGCCTGGGCTCTTGCTGTTGCTCTGGCTTCAACAACTTGTACATTATTTCATCTGGATTTTTGTGCTCAGCGTCTTTAGTTTGTTCAAGTTGTTATTTCATTTTTCACTTGCACTTTACTCTGCCAGATAAGCCAGCTGATGTTTGACCGCACTACGGTCTAAAGACTCCCATCTCCGTCTCCGACCGTGTTGCGGTTCCGGACTCGCATCGTTGCGGTGATAAATTTTCGTAGTTTTGCTGCTGCTACTACGGCAACTGCTGCCCCTGCTGGTGCATCTGTGGCAAGTTTGTAGCATAAATCGCCGTCAAGTGTATTTAGATTCGCATTTGGACACTTTTCAATTGAGTTTCGTGGGCCTTTCGCATCGCCGCTTGCCTTAAAGTATGCAACACTAATTATAAGTTGGGCAAACTACACTCGACCAGCGCCCGATTAGACAATTTGGGCATGTTTGATTAAACAGCACTTACCTCGCCAAAGTATCTTCTTCTAGCCAAGCCCCACTCCACGGCCCTTCAGTTAAACGCGCTCGATACGGCCAAAAGTCAGAGGGGACTCGACCCGTCGACACAAGTTTTCTATGTCAAGGCGTAGATCAAGCGCGGGGCGCTGGAGATGCGATTGGTTTGAGTGTCGCGAAGTCGAGTTCAGAGTTGAGAGTTTTTGCTGCTAATGAAATAAAGACGCCACGCCCCACCTCGCCTTGCCCCGCCTCCATCGGGAGCGAACTCGAACAGGAACAGGAACAGGAGCCAGGCGCTCGCACAGGATTCATTTGAAAAGTTTGCTAATGGTTTTAAGCGTAATGAAGCCGGAAATTAGTAAACATTTTGCACATTGGCACGAGAAACATTCTAAATGGATTAGGAAGAGCAAAGAAAATAGTGCAACAGAGCTGTGTCGGCTGAGAGTGGGACTGGAAGTGAACCGAATGATAGTTGTGGAAGAAGTTCAAGTGATCTTAAACTGGAAAACAAAACAAAAATATGTATGTAAAATATAATATTAAATAAATAAAATTAAAACAAAATATTATTAAATAAGTTTTGAAATATAAATAAATTTAAAATAAATAAAAAGTAAATTTAAATTAAATGATATAATATGTGTAGTAAAGTAAACTAGAAATCAACATAAATCAGAGAGTTAATTTATTGGACTGAATGAAGGCTTGAAGCTTAAATAGCGCTAGATGAGCTGTGGCTGATCTCTAACTCAAAGATAATTCTGAATACTTCACATAGACCTAATGAGTGAATCTGAGGCAGACGAAGGCTCACAGCAAAGCTGAAACAAAAGCCAAACTAGAACGCTAATCTCAAGGTCCGCAAATTTTGACTTTTTATAAAGAAAAAATTATTTTTTATAATTATTTATTATTCTTTTTTAAATTTTTAAATTTTAACTTTATGCTTATACCTTAAATTCCTTTAAGCTTACCACTGTTTTTAACTCGCTTTCGTCTACAGTTCTGGCTGCCTTGCCGCTCGCCTTGCCCTCGTCTTATTATTGCCTGCTTTGGCTTGCGCTATTGTTCCTGCTGCTGCTGCTATTGTTGTTGTTGTTGTTGTTGTTGCTATTGTATATTAGGGCCAAGCCAGCATGAAGTATCGTCTGGGCGCTGTTTGCAGCAACCATCTAGAATTAAGGATCGTTTGCTATTTGGTAGCCCCTGCTCTGCCTCTGCCTCTGCCTCTGCCTCTGCCTCTGCCTCTGCCTCTGCCTCTGCCTCTGCCTCTGCCTCTGCCTCTGCCTCTGCCTCTGCCTTTGCCTCTACCCCCTCGCGACTTGACTCATTGTCTGGCCGTTGCTTTTGTTAGTTAATTCATTTGCAAGTTTGCAACGAAAAGTTTTAATGTTGCCGCTTTGAATTTGGCTTAAATGGATAATTATTTAAACAAATTGTGCAAAATGCTTAACAAAAACTTTCGCAACTAGACAAAGTGTGTGGCTACCGCTGCCACTGCCGCCACCGCCGCTGCTGCTGCTGCTGCCGTGGGGGTTGTCTAAGCAAATGCCACGAAATCCTCGCCTGCCCAGGTGTCTAGAGAAGCAAGAGTTCAGCTACAGCCTCAACAGTTAAACGTTAGACAACAACCAGCGACCGGCAACAACAACAGGCGAGGCAACCGCCATGATTCATAACTCAAAACTCAACAGGCCGCAGAAACTTTGAAGATGCTGCTACCCGCTTATGCCGCATTTGCCACGCCTTCGCCAGCCCACATTTTAATTAGTCGCATTTGTTGCAAAGCATCCAATTTAATGCACTTGAAATCATTTCGCTAAACTTTTCGTGAGTGCCGAAGTCGAGCAGGGGAGCTGTGGGGCTGTGAACAATTTCAAATCCAACTCGCAAATGAAATAATTGCCAAACGTTTTAAGCATGCAAAGCGACAACATTTAACAGAGATACACGAGACTGTTCCACGAAAGAGAATCAACTCGATTTCGCCAAGGGCTAAAGATTGCTCGCTGAAAGCTCAGTTGAAGCCCAAACTAGGAGAGATGCAAAAACTCAAATTTCTATTTGATTAGGATTAAGGAAATCAGCTAGAATTAGATTCTGAATACATAGACTGGCTACGTTGTCAGGGCAAGCAGAGGGGAGCAGGCGTGGCACTCTGTGAAATCAGCGACAAGGACTTGCGTCAGTTGTTACTGCTGCTGCTGCTGCTGCTGCTACGTGCACTGCATGGCAATTGTTGAAAATTTTTGGCAATGAGCACAACTTTTAACACAATTTATAAACGCAGCGCAATTTATAGAATTTGTGAATTAAATGTAAAATATTTTCACCCACATGCCAGCAGAAAAGTTGACGCCACAAGCCATACACCCATACACCATACACCCATACACCCATACACCCATACACCCATACACCCATACACACACACAGACACACATACTACCCTTACTGATGCTGCTGCGCAGCCAAAACTCGAAACGAAAACAAACAGCAGTCGCTTGTGGCAATTACCGCAGCAAAAGGCCACTGCAAAAGTTGGCCAAAAACTCTCGGACTCTGCTACGGATTTACGAGTCGACGTCGAGCCTAAGCTTAGCGTGTTTTAAGCATTTTAAATATTTATTTACATACACATACATCTACCCATGTACATTTATTGTGCTCGCAGTGGGTGCCCCTTTAACAGCGCTGCTCATCGCAAATGGAATTGAAAATATTTTCTATTTGCATAATTAAATCAATTTTGTTATCAAATATAAACCGTTTTTCAATTTATATTGCCCTCAAATACTCTAGCAAAGTGGGGTATAGTTATTTTTATGTCAATTATAAAGTTTATATATAATATATTAAACTTTCCCCTCTCTCTCTCTCTCTCTCTCTCTCTCTCTCTTATTTACTTTAGCAATAATATTTAGTTATCAAATAATTTTTTAAAAATTCAATTTATATAAAAATATATTTCCATATCATATATCAAGTGTAAAAATATATTTTCTAATCAAATTTTAATTTTTGTTTAAATTATTAAAAGAAATTTCTTTTATATTTTTTATATTTATAGAAAAACAAGAAAATAGAAAACTCTTTTAAACGTGATTCAGGTTCATAGCTAAAGTAAAAATAGAGTTGGCTTCAATCTTTTAGCTTACACAATTGTTATATTCCATTCTAAATATTCTAATATTTACTCCTCGACTGCCAGCTATTTGATCATTGTATAACTCATGTCTTCCATTGGCACTACGAACAGCAAACTAGTTTTTTTGCCTATATTAAATATTAAAATCTGATTGAGCATAATTCGCTTAAATTTCCCTAATCCGCAGATTATCCCATAATTTAATAATTAATTTGAATTGATATCAAAATAATATCAAGAGTATTTGAGCTCGCACATATCACGAGTGCAGCTGTAAACTTATTATTGCACACGATTTTATCGCACTTGCAATTTAATTGGTATTTTTTAGTTACAAAATATTAATTACAAGCGAAATCCAATAATGAAAATAATTGTATTGTGTTTGCAGTGAAATCGAATAATTCGCAGACGCATTGCAAATGCAAATTGATTTGGCTAAATTCAAAGCAACGGCAAAGCACTTCAACACCTCTCGACTCAGTATGCAAATCAATTGCCGCAGACACTTCATAAATATCTCTTGGCCAATAAGAAAATTCAAATGTTTTACTCTTAAATATGTTGAAATACTACCGAAAGCATTTAGTAAAATTTATACACATACATATATAGGCACATTTTCATTTGTTGACTTTTCTTTTGCCTGCTCGAGATTAATTTTTTCATATTCTTTTTTTTTTTTTTTATTTTGCCTGTTAACAAAATTGTGCTCGTCCTTTTGGGCCGCTCCGCACCTTTGTGCATTTTTTTGTTGCTGTGGCTTTTGCATATTTATGCAATTAAAATTGCAAATATGCTGTGACGCCGCAATGCCCCGCCCACCCACACACACACACACACGCACACCGCCTCCCCAAATTCACGCGCCAAACGAGGCGTATGCGCAATATTTGGGCTTATGCCCGCTTTTCTTTTTACGTTTCATAGGCCAAATATGAAATAATATTGAAAGTTTTAATGATTTTCGCCCGATAGTGTCAGAGTGCATGCTTAAAGCAAATTTGGAAAAATCTGACAAGATAATCCAAATTATTATAGCCTGCCAGCTATAAATAAATAAAATAATAATAAAATAAATTTTATTCATTTTTGAGTTCAGTTTAATCTATGCAAAGTGACCCAGCCAGAGTAATGCTATTTCGGATAACTATTTATATTATGGATTATAGCACTGTGTTGAAGTATTTAATAGGAATAGCCATTTAACCTAAAAATGTACAAAATTATTATAAGTGAAGAAAATATTTAAAATTTGTGTATTTTATTTAAATTTTAATTCCTATTCCTCTCTTACTTAGCAGCTTAATATATAATTTAAGTTTATTTAGATAAAAAATATATATATATATTTATTTATTATATAAAATTTATATATATTTATATAAAGTATTTCTCTAAGTCAAACGCCTTCACTCTGTGCCACGCTCTTCCGCCCAAGTCAATCTATAAATTTTTCACTCTTCAAGCTCTTCAGCTTACGCTGAATGGCAATAATATGAAACGATGATTTCTCAAATCGGCGACAGTTTCGAATCCAATTTGAACTGTTTAAAATAGCTTGCCTTTCTGGCTGCCACAACATGTTGCACTCTTGACATAGATTGAATGCCATTCAGTGGGAACAGCAAAGCGAAGGGAAGAAGGCAGCAGCAACACGCTTGACGCGATGCAATGACAATTGGATTTGCATTGATACAAGACGTAAAAGGAGCCGAGCTTGGCATGAGAGAGAGAGAGAGAGGAAGGGAGGGACTAGTCTAAAGGGCTTTCAAAAGGTCGTGCAGCTTCTGGTTGTTTTGATTGGTCGTGGCATAAATTTACAATAAATTGCAGCGCTGTATACACAATGAAGACATTACGTATACGACACGCTGTGCCCGCGGCACGGAACGTGCCACCGGCACGCAAAATGTATTAGAAACGGAAACAGCTCAAGGGAAACACTTGAGCAGCAAAATACGATTACGATAAGGGGGCAGCAGACCCGACCCAGCCCGGGCAGGGCCGGGCCCAAAGGGTGCTCACAACAATTTGTTGAGTTTGTGGCGTGCAACAAGTGCTGAGGGCCAAGCAGCCCAAAAAGCACAACTATCGAAACTAGGCAACATCAACTAGCAAAGGCACTGAGAGCCACGACAGCAGCGAGTCCTGGCCCGGTCTAGAAACATTGCTCGCAGACGGCGCGCCGCATAAAAATTTATGATTATGTTAAAATGTAAAAGTGCCAACAGGGCAGACACAGCAGCGCAGCAGGTGAGCGAATTTGTGTTAATGCTCCGACACTGCAAAAGGAATCGGCCGTGCCCCCAGGCGTTGCAGATGTCTTGGCCCTGGCAGTCAGTCGGTGTCAAAGAAATGGATCGCTGCGCTCCCCTCGCTCGTCTTTGCCTCGCCACATAAAATATGATTTTTGTGCTCAACGAAAAATGCGACAAAACTGATGACGACAACGTCGCGGGTATTATGGCAAATAATGGCACAACAACAACAACAACAGTGAGAGGAACAACAGCAACAACAACAGCAAAAGAATCACCAACAAAGCAGCTAAAACAGCTGACAACAGTTTGCTGCAATTTGCTATTTCACATTCTTTTTTCTTTTCTATACCCCACACTTTGGCGGGGCTTGCAAGCGAGCTTGATAAACTTACTTGGGGCTAATTTACAAGCGAGAAGGTTGGGAGATTGACATATTTAAGCTAGTTTATATACATAATCCTAAATATGATATCATCATACTAATCGACCATGACCATGGTCATTTTGCAGATATTGAGATGCTGAACAAAGCTAACTAAAACAGCGGAAAATCACATGCGGCATCTGAAGGCGATCATAGCCAAGGCAAAAAGTGATTATATCAAGACACACTGAATTGATTGTGAGTCTTTGATTATTTTCAAATAGAATGTAGTGTGAAATAAATGAAAATAAATTTCCAAACTGGATTTATGATTCTTTGAGTAGCTTACACTTCGAGTGCCCAACTTTATGCTAATGAAAATTATAAGAAAAATTCAATTAATAAAGTAGAAGGCAAGTTCGTAAAATTGCACGAAAGATTTCTTCTGTGACAAACAAAAATTCTTCAAAATCCCGGATGGTAAGTTTCACTTTTCTGGAAAGGCCTCTATTGCTTACTGAATGTTCTAGCTCTAATATAAACTGAAGTTATATATATAAGAATCTTACGTAACTCTAAAGATATTCTAGGTATTTTGTAAATTTCTGTCAATATACAGGGTATTTCCCAGTCAGCTCCTCTTCATTCACAACATTTCTCTAATATTTGTTTCTTCAGCGCCACGTGACTATCATCTTATAGTAAATATAAAAAAGAAAAGAAAAGGACAGAAAGAATGACAGCTGAGAGTAAGAAAGAATGCTCGAGAGCAAGGCATTGCAGTTTTGTTTAACTTTTAACTTGGATGGATTTGTGTCACTTGATGTCGTTGAGGAGAATCAAGAGAGGAGCTCTTCTGGTTGCTGGCTGCTGGCTCCTGACTGCTGGCTGGCTGCATAAACTTTGCCAAATGGCACTGCCAACAGATGTGGCATCAAAAGTCTAGACAACTTTGAGTCTGATTTGTCTACGGTTGTAAATTACATATCTGTTTGCATTATCTATGACAAATCGTAGCTCTGGCTGCTAAACTGGAGAAACGGAAACTCTGAGAGGAGAGCAGCTATGTTAGCTGAGCCGAGCCAAGTAGAACCATGGCCATAGCTCAACTCAGTGGAGTTGGGCTTGTGCTGGGCATTCATGTTGTGCATTCATTAAAATTTCGTTGACTGCATTCTATGTGTGCCTGGCGTGCATTGTGGGCGAGGCAAGTGGCCAGCTAGCAGCCTGAGGTAGTAGAGGCTTAGTGCATTTTAATTGTATTTAATTATTTAATATTAGAATAGGCTGAAGTTGTAAGCTGATATATTATAAAAGGCAGTTCTATTTAATGATGTATTTCAAACCAATTCTGATGATGCTAAAATATCAGAAAATAACAAAATATCATCAAATTTCTTAAGCAAACTCAATTCATACATATTTTCCATTCCATTTTGTAAAAACTCCCCTCGGCAAACCAAAATTTCCCAATCAAACTAAGTATTTCTCCCGCCGACACATGGCTCCAGTCTGGGCTAGCTATAAGTTTCGGCAGCCATTATCTGCTGTAGCTACTGCCGAGCAAGAGCTATAAAATTCCGTTTGTATTAAGATTTTGAGCTTGAGCATGCTTTGGCCAGAGTTTGCTATCTTACATATTGCGATGTGACTGTAGCAAAATGACTTCCTGCTGAGTTCTGCATTCGTATCCGCATCCTCATCCGCATCCGTCAGCCACCAACCATCCTTCGGTCCCAGCCAGCAGCGGCATCCGGCCGTAAACTGCAGCAGTGGCAGCATCAAATCGATTATGTTGCTATTACTTCCGGCAGTTGTCGCCGCCAGATGCACATATCTTCGCACCACGCTCGAGATCCAGCAGCCGACTTAGTTCTACATAAAGAAGGAAAAAAAACACGAAATCTGCTTCAACTTGCTCCTGAATGAATTTCCATGCTTATTCTATGATTTAGTTTTTCGCCAGCTTTGTGACACTCCAGGCAGCAGCAGCAGGCGTCATGTGTTGCCCCCTGTGCTCAGGCAACTGCATGCAGTTGTCGGCTTGGCACATTTGCCCCAAATGCTATTAACCGTCATCAACATTATCATCAGCGCCTGTTTGTTAGCCACTTTATGGCAGCCTAGCCGACTGGCCGACTGGCCGCCTGGCAGGTGGCAGCTGCATCAGTGAGCATCTGTAACGCGTGTTGGCCCGACCCGATACGATTCGATTGCCAACTCAATTGGGGCTGGCCACAGCATGCAGCCTGCGGCTGTTGCATGCGACGCCGAATACTGTGCAGTGGCCGGCGGCTAATTAGCAGCCAATGGGCTAAGCACTCGCACATAATTGGCCCAATACGAAGGCGCCAATGGACCGCGCCGCGACAGCCTTTTGATTGATAACAAATTTTGGGCCCCCTAACTATGCCGAGCGCTGGGCGTGGCCCGCGGCCCGTGGTGATGAAACTTGAGCCGAAACTGGAACGTGTGCCTAATGAGCCAACTTAATTAGGCAGCATTTTCCTTTCGGCCCAGTCTCGTGCGTGCCATCTTACACTCAATTGATTTAATAGACTTGGGTCACGGCTCATTGTCTGGGGCTGAGGCTGGGGGTCTCGACTCGGCGATTGTCCCTATTTTATGCGTGTCACATAATAAATCTTATTTGATTTGTTTACTTCCGTTGGCCAAGTTAGCTCGGCCCGGCCCAGCAGACCTCATCCAACGCATTGTCCTTGTCATTAGGACACAGCCATTGTTTTCCTGTCTCTCTGTGTGTGCGAGTGTGTATCTGTGTGAGTGTATGTGTGTGTGAGTGTGTCACAGCATCCCAGGCAGCTAATTCGATTGAGTATTGGCCCATTTAAGTGGCGAGGTTCAACGCACGCCAGTTGCTCATTTAATTAATAATCGAATTACGCATACGCCCAGTTGACGTGCGCCACTGTCATCAATACAGGGTCGATTCAATTAAATATGTACACATAAATATATATATCTATACGTCAAGTAGACATTTATATAATACACAAATTTATTATATTCCCCCACACAAGAGAGAGAGAGAGACTAATTTAATTCAATTAGGGTCGCAGCATCTGTGCGACAGTTGCACTAGAAATCCAATTAGCTCCGATTATACATAAGTTAATTTTGCAATTTGATTCGTATGAATTTGCCCATCGATTTTAGCCCAATGCACATTGGCTCGGCACGAAATCCTTGCCAGCTGTGAGGCGGCAATCCTCAAGTGCAGCAATCAATAGACTTGGCTATATACATATATATATTTCAGTTGCAATGCGAATCTCAAGTGAGATGATTTAGCTATAAATTGCGATAATTTGTTTTAGCTGCATTAAATACTTAAGCCATTTATGGTAATTATCAAATGGAATTAATATTACTTAAGTTTGTGCAGAGAAAAATTGAGGAACTTGATTAACTCTTTAAGTCTTGTTCAGCTCTACTCTGATGCCCATTTATAGGCGTTCATTGGCGTTCCTTCCGGAATATGTAGTATATAAGTAATTCGCAGCCGAAGAAGTATTTGATAGGTAATATGCTTTACGTAAAACGCATTACGTAATATGAGTTACGTTTGAATTACGTAATATGTAATTCTTCATTATTATTATTATATTATTATTGCATTTGGCTATTGCGTTATTCGTATTACATTTTCATATTTATGTTATTCGTATTACGTTATTCGCATTTTAGTATTACGTTATTCATATTAAGTAACTAATATTACGTAATTCGCATTAGCATATTACGTATTACGTATTACGTATTACGTATTACGTATTGCACATTGCGCATTGTGAATCTTGATTCTCTTGCGCTCTCATCGAAGCTGACCACTCCCAAGGCGCCGCAGTGCGATCAAGTGAGAGGTCCGCAGCTCTCATCATGCAAAACTTGCTTGCACTCACTGCTCTTTTGCATGTATGCATGCATGTATGTATGATGACTGCTAACTGACTGGCTATTCTGTGTTCTCTCTCTTTCTGCACTCAACGAAGCTATGCGAGTTGACCAATCCCAAGGTGCAGTGTGATCGAGCGAGAGTTTCGTTGCTCTCACCAGCTCTCAATATGCATAATTTCCTCTTGTTTGCACTCATTGCTCTATATCTCTCTCTCTCTCTCTCTCTCTCTCTCTCTCTCTCTCTCTCTCTCTCTCTCTCTCTCTCTCTCTCTCTCTCTCTCTCTCTCTCTCTCTCTCTCTCTCTCTCTCTCTCTCTCTCTCTCTCTCTCTCTCTCTCTCTCTCTCTCTCTCTCTCTCTCTCTCTCTCTCTCTCTCTCTCTCTCTCTCTCTCTCTCTCTCTCTCTCTCTCTCTCTCTCTCTCTCTCTCTCTCTCTCTCTCTCTCTCTCTCTCTCTCTCTCTCTCTCTCTCTCTCTCTCTCTCTCTCTCTCTCTCTCTCTCTCTCTCTCTCTCTCTCTCTCTCTCTCTCTCTCTCTCTCTCTCTCTCTCTCTCTCTCTCTCTCTCTCTCTCTCTCTCTCTCTCTCTCTCTCTCTCTCTCTGTCTCTCTCTCTCTGTGTTAAATTCCATGTGCTCTAGTGCACTCATTGTAGTTCTGCTAATTGGCCAATCCCTGACGGAGCCTGATCGAGCGAGATGTTTGCTGCTCATAATTTACTTTTGCTTGCACTTACTGCTCTCTCCCATCTGTATGTGCCTGTATGCGTAGGCTCAACTGCTGCTCGATGACTTCTCCAAATTCCATGTTCTTCAGAGAGCTGGAGAGAGAGTATGGCTCCAGAGCAAACACAGTTTGCAGGCTAGCTCTATGCCTAATGATAAATGTTACTACAATGATTATAAACAATTTCTTAAAGTTATTACCTATGACTATTACAATCCAACTTAATATAGAACTTAAAATTATTAAGTATATAGTTATACTTACTACATCAGCATCAGAGGAGCACCACCATACTGCACCACTGAACACCATAAGATCAGGAAACCAGCTGAAGCAGCACCGCGCAGGCTCGCCTTTTTATAGGCGGCCGCGACGCCAACTCAATTCCTGCTCCGAGTTGAACTCAACTGTTGAGCCTTTCTGAGCGTTAGTTTTTACACTCGATCAGTGAGTGGCAAATGGGAAGGCTCGCTGCTGCACCTGCTGCTGCTGTTGCTGCTGCATTGGCTCTGCCTTGGCTCTACTGTGGCTCAACTATTTTTCCTCTGCTCCACATTTGACTCAACTGCTACTGTTTACTCATGCACAGCTGTGTGCAGCGCTGTGTCTTGGGTTTGCAGAGAAAAGCTTAACATATTCACAGAGAGTGTTAAACAGGCAGGAGCGACAGACAGAGCGACAGACTGAGAGGCAGGCATATATGGAATTAGCTTATTCCTTTTATACATATATATGTATATATGCCTTATATATTTATCTCCTATATATATTTGAAGATCTGCCATTATTTCTTATGTATATATATATTTATATTTATATATGTATCTCTGCAATATCAATCAGCAAACGCATTATGCTTTCATTTGCTGATTTGCCTAAGTTTGGTTGGTGGTTCGCTTGGTGGTTTGGGTATGATTTGATGATTTCTCCTGCCGCTTTATTCTTGCTTCACTTGCAGCACATCCGCACGCTGGCATTAAATTAATCTTTACCCTTTTGGCTGGCACCCGGGCAATCTGTTACATGACACGAGGCGTCAAGTCAAACACTTCAGTTGGCTGCTATTACTTAAGCACATGTTTTGTAATAAGATTCGAGGGCGACGGAAACAATTTTTCATGTGCCTGCTCGAACGTGTCGCTAGGGAAAACGTCTCCCCTCTCCCCCACTCTGTCTCTATGTTTTGGTTGCATTTATGGATGGTTATCCGACTCGAAGCTGGGCCAGCAGCCATAGCAACCAGGACAATCAGTCATTCGTCGTTGGGCACGCGCTTCGAGCGGCGCTGGCAAATGTGTCCAAAGGTTGCCCATGTGTTTGACTTTTGTTGTGTGCGTGAGTGTGCGTGTGTTGATATTTGAAAGTACACACCCACACACACACACACAAACCCACACACACACACTTTTTTGCACCTCAGCATTGTGTGCGCTTCACTTTCGTCAATCCATCAAAGTCGTTGCGTCTCCGAAGCGAGACGAATTTAATCAAGGCATTTCGAGCTTTTGATTTTCAGCAGCAGCAAAATTTAAATACAAGTCCTTGGAGCTTTTACAGCTAGCTCTATGCACTCCCTCTCCCTCTCCCTCTCACTCCCTCTCTCTCTCTCTCTCTCTCTCTCTCTCTCTCTCTCTGTCTCACAAAATGACCGCAAATTAAATTTGCTGCCAAATATTTCATTCGGAAAAGGCAACCACAGTTTTCTAATTAATGCCAGCAACACAGATACAAAAGCAAACCAAAGGCATACGACAGGCGACACCTTAACACCTGTCACAAGGACACACACACACACACAATGTATGCCTGTCTATGTCTGCTGCTGGCTCCCTTTGTTTGCCATCATTAAGTTTTGTGGGCGTCTTGTTAACATTTATGATTATTGTCTACTGGGCGTGGTCACAGCACTCGACCTCTCTCTCTCTCTCTCTCTATCTCTCTCTCGTTCTCCCTCTCTTGTTTATTAAATATGCAAACTATTAGTTAAGGCCCATCCTGCCTTTAATTAGTATGTGCTGTTGTTGCTTGGGCTCTTGGCTCTTGGCTCTTGGCTCTCGTGCAACATCATCATCAACGGCCACACTGGCTGCCAGAAGTATGCACATAATCCACAAGCTGACGCGCTTTCGGATGCATCAACTGTACGCAAATCGGATTTACTCTGTATCTCAATCCCCTCTTTTTGGCTGTTATTTAATATTGCTCAGGTAAAGAAAAAATATAAAAAAAAGAGAAAAAAAAGGAAACTTTGAAACATTTTATCAGATTATGGACACAAAATGCAACTTCCTCTGGTTTCTACTTTCGTCTTCTTCCATTTTTTTATTCTCGCTGCCATAAACGAAATCCGTGGCAGCTTTCTCTCTGTAACCAATACTCGACTCCCGACTCCCAGAGTCTCTAGTCTCGAGTCTCGAGTGTGTGGCAAGCGAGCGAGTCGCAGGCAGCAAAAGTTGCAAGAAAAACTAGCAGAAAACTCATGCATACATATTTTCCGGCAGGTAAACGGAAACATTAAAATTGTATTTGCTGAGCTTTTCGCGCAACGATGCACCACCAACAACAGCAACAACAACAATTCATTCTAAAGCCGCAGCAATCGGGCATCAAAAGAAACTCGTAAAAGTCTCGAGTCGGAGACACGCAAAGCTCCAGCGGAATCGACTCAATTCAAACCGAATTATCTGAAGCTGAATTATAGATTAGATAATTATATTCTAGATAAATATAAAAAATATTTATATTCTAGATACATATATTTGTGACTGTTTTATGATTAAGCTATGAAAATCTGAGTAATAACTATGATTGACTAAAAGTGATAAACTTTTCATTCGATTTTATGTTTGGTTTTTGATGCTAGACTTAACTTTGACTTTTACAGCATTACCAATATTGACATGGGAGCTTTTTGACACATAAAAATTACGATTACCGATAGAATTTCATATTGAAAAACTATAAACTATATGTATCTAATACATTATAACAATGATTTTATTTTTAATTGACCAATAATATGTATATTATGTATGGTTATAAATATTATTTATATATAATTATAATTATTTAAATATAATTATAAATATAATTCGATATAAATATCATTATTATGTATGAATTATTTTATTTTAACATAAATATCAATGTAAACTCTATAAAAGCTTGATCGAAAGTTAGGCTGCAAACATAAATATTATTTATATATAATTATAATTATTTAAATATAATTATAAATATTAATTTATATGAATATCATTATGAACTCTTATATATTATTTTATTATGCACATAAATATCAATGTTAACTCTATAAAAGCTTGATCGAAAGTTAGACTTTTACTCTGTAGACTAAGCCTCGACATATTCACAATTAGTCTGAAAGGATATATACATATCTTGTTGGTTATTAAGTGCTCGGTCATCTAGTCTGGTAAATTTAGTATCTCAATGCTCCTGGCTGCTGCTTATCCTTATCAATCTCTATTAAACTGCGCTTCAGCCTGAGATCAGGAGTCGGCAGGCAGTTTTGCAGCGGCTAGGCTCGAGCTGCTTTGGTCTGAGCAAAAAACCCATGACAAATGGCCAGTATAGTGCATATTTATGAGAGCACACACACACACACACACACTACACACTCACACATACACACACACACACACACACACACACACACACACACTCAAGGGCAGCTGCACTCGACGCTCGGTAAAATGCCAGCACAAAGTTTATACGCACGTAGTCAATTACTCACACCAGCAATGCAATCCAATGCAGCCAAAGGGCCACGCCCAGCCGCCCATGCGCTATACACACACACCGAGTACCGTTATGCATATGTAGGTATATATATTTATAGCATCTGGCACACATACACACACGCACAGAGAGAAAATTCTTTCGAATCGATTTTTAAATAACAATTTTTAAGAAATTATTCCCTTGTTTACCCCTCCTTCCCTCCCTGCACAACCACTGGCATTGAAATTTGAGCCCGCATCTGCATTGTGGATGCCGAACGGACACATGCAACAATTCCATAAATATTGCAAGTGCTATAAAATTGAAAGTAATTTCTATGCAGCAGCCCCTTCCCCGTTGGCCACGTTTCCCGCCCACTTTCGGCTATCGAAAAATCTATGACAATTACAATTGGAATTTATTTGGCATTATGGTCGAGTGCCAGACGCTCTTGAGTTACTGTTAATTAGAAAATTGTTAAGCTTCGACGACTCATTCGATTGCAATACAATGCCGAAAATTGCCAAAATGCCAGCTGAAGGTTCTCGCTTGAAGCTGCAGCAGAAATGCAAAGCTCAGCACAAAGTATATCAAATAATAAAGTTGCCTTGCAATAGGAATAATTAAAATATGTCAAAGAGAAACTTGTTAGGAAGAAAGCTCAAGTAGTTTATTCCAATATTCACCGTATGGAAATTTGTTGGACTAAGAGTAGACTTTTCAAAAATGTTTGCCAATTCATTCATTTATATTATTTATTTAATTTTTTAAGATATTTTATTTTCGTTTTTAACTTCAATTCAAAGTGCGCGCGCTTCGAGCCTTTGCAAAATGAAAACTGCTTGCCGCACTGCGCTGAAAACAACTGCTTGTTCCACTGCTTGTCCATACACTTAGCGAGAGTACTTGCACTATGAAGCAAACTATGCAACAGTCATAAAGGCCAAATTAAAATTTGAATATTCCTATAGTCCAGATGGTTTTCAATGTCTCAATTCGGTTGAAATATGATAATGAAATATAATTAATGAAACATTTATTAACATCACACATATAAAACTAATAAAAACATATATTTGGTTGAATAGACTGACTACAGGGAACACTGGATGCTTTACATTTAACACAGATTTAAAACAGACTTCTGCACATTTTTAGTCCTCATCAGTTGCGGCTTTTTCGCTCTCAAGTCGAGTCATCACTATCGGAACTGACTATCATGTGGAGAAATGATAATACCACCAGCATGAAATAACACTTGATAACTGTTGAAATAAGCAACATAGTAAAACGCAGCCAAAACTCAACTCACCTACTGTGGCGGTCATCATTCCGATGAATGGAATAAGCGCTATCGTATTATTTTTGAACATCATAATATAAAAAATAGACATGAATATGGTCGTAACGACGCCCCACATTAGGTATGTGAAAATAATGCCCGATGATTCCTATATGCATATGCGAGCTAAGATTAAACGAAAGCTCTGCTTGCCAACCTTAAGGAACTCACGTGAGACTGGAGAGTGGAAATCATCATCAGAATGGTCAGAAAGCCGGAGGTGCCCAATGTTATGATAATTATCGACTGTAGCATTTCAGTGAAGCCTAAACGATGTCGAAATTCATGTTAAATTGAGGCAAGCTAGAGCTAGAGAGCGCGCATTGCATTACCATATTTGGTTATCAAATAGTACAGTCCGTAGCCACATGCGCCAATCTCGACAAATCCTATGACCCGGCAACCAAATCGTAGCGTAAACACGAAAAGAAAGTTTTGCAAATAAAACATTTTCATCTTGCCGATATCTTTTTGAGCTGCCAACTATAATGGATGATAGATTAGTTATTATAAGGCCAAGAAGACTGCCAGGGTATGTTCGATTGAACTGCTTGGCGAGCATGCGTTCGACTGCTTTGCAGCTTTGCACAGCTTGACTTACATATGGTGCAATGCTTGCGAATATTGGCGTACAGAGAATTGGGTCAACTGCTTTCAGCCCTGTTTCCATTTGTCACGTTTTTTGCTTGATTCTATCGGAATAATCTTCTAAGTGTTTCAATGTTTCTACATTAGACAGTCAACACAACTACCAAAAAAAGACAGGAATTTGTTAATGTCAACATAACTAGGGCAAAAATTATTCGAAAACAAATTCAGTGAAGACTAGATAATGCATAAGCCTAAAGCTCAGAATATTCACAGAATCGCAACATATTGCGAGGACTCAAGAACTGGAACTCAGGAAATCTATTGAGTTATCATAGTTCACTCTATAACAGAGGTTAAACAAGCCCATAACTATATATTAGATTAATTTTTATTAGAAAAATATAGGGTTTAATGCATTACAATTACGTAGAAACATAATGCTTACATGTCCGGAACTGCCAGGCCTTTAAATAATTATTTGTAATTTTATTTATTGGTTTCTTCACATTTTGTTGGACTTAGCTTTGAAAACTTTAGAAGCGAGGTAATGTAATGATTAATGATAAATGTATAGTAAGATCTGCCTAGCTAAGATGATCATAATACATTTCTGATTTACTTATAACAAGATTATATATGTATATATATCATATATATGTAAGTGCAGCAGCTGAAGACGTCCGAAAGTTACAAAAAACGATAACAACTACGCAGAAGATTTAAATGCTAAATACACAATTATTAATAATATTGTTATATTATTATTATTAGTATTATTATTATTATTGATATCATTATAAAGCTATGCATGCTGTTGTTGTGCTGTTTCATTACTTTGTTTTGTTTTTAGTGTTAATTCAGGCAGAGTCCCTTGGGGATTAGTCAAAAATAAAGCCACAACAACATGACGACTATATATATATATATATAGCTTTAGCATATCATAAACAACGACTCGATTTGTCGCCCATCTGAGGACAACTTTCTGCTTAAAGTGCTATGTGTTGGTGTCTGCGGATATTACGTATACGTATACGCGCTGAAGTGGTCGGGCCTAGTACTCAATCGGATGGGGATCACGCGCCTTGCGTGAGTACTTGAGGCCCAGGTTCTCGCTGACATCGTCGATGACGTCAAGCGCATAGTCCAGCTGTTCCTTAGTGTGCGCGGCCGACAAGCAGAAGCGTATGCGGCCCTCCATAATGGGTGTGGCCGGGAAGCCAGCGCCCACGACGGCAATGTGACGCGTGGTCAGCGTGCGAATGACAGCGCTAAGGAATACGAATAGGAATTATTATAAAAACAATTATGGAACCGTGTGTAAAGCAGCTAACCCAATCTTGGAGAAGAGATAGACCAGCATGGGCACCACCGGCGAGTCCTCGTGGCCGTAGGTGATGACGCCCATTTGGGCCAAGCGCCTGCGGAAGTAGCGCGTATTCCTGGCCAGCTGCTGCACCTTCTTGCGGCCCGTATCCGTGTTGTCCTCGCCCATAATGATGCTCATCGAGGTGTAGATCTGCTGCACAATCGGCGGCGAGATGGAGCCGGCGTAACAGTGGGCGTGACTGTTCGTGCGCAGGAAGTCAATCAGTTTCTGTGCGAAGTGGAGAGAAGACGAGGTGAGCATCAAGTCAAGGAGCAGCCAGTGCGTGTGCTTACCTTGGAGCCCGCTATGTAGCCGCCGGCACTGCCGAAGCTCTTGGTGAACGTGCCCATTAGTATGTCCACATCCTTGGGATCGGCGCCAAAGTACTCGACCACACCACGTCCGGTCGGACCCATGGAGCCAATGCTGTGCGCCTCGTCCAGATACAGATACGCCTTGTACTTCTTCTTGAGGGCGATTATCTCGGGCAGGCGCACAATGGAGCCTTCCATGCTGAAGATGCCCTCGACCAGGATCATGATCTTGTTCCAGGGCTTGCCGCCCTTCTTCGGATTGCCGTAGCAGACGCCGTTGCGCAGCACACGCTCCAGATCCCGCATGCTGTTGTGCTTGAACACGCGAGTCGTGGCGCCCGACAGACGCAGGCCCAGAATGATGGAGGCGTGATTCTTCTCATCGCTCACAACCAGACAGTCGGGACCCAGGAGCGAGGGCAAGTTGAGGGCGTTCGTCGCGAAGCCCATGCCAAAGACAATGGCATCCTCGACGCCACAGTAGCGAGCTGTCAGTCGCTCCAGGTCGATGTGGAGCTGCGTATTGCCCAGCTCAGATCGAGGGCTGCAGTAGGCCAGACCATTCTGGCGCGCACGTTGCTCCGAGTCATCCGCACAGGCGCCAGTGGCGGCAGCGAAGCCCAGGTAATTGTATGAGCCCAAGTTGAGGCAGCGCGTCTCGGTGCCCGTAAATCTGAAGCTCCAGCCGTAGTCGTCCGTGACGCGATCCTTCAGCACCAGCTCGTCGCCCGGCACGCTGCAGATGGGGCGATTCCAGCAGTCGCGCACGCGACGGTAAACGTAGCGCGAGTAGAAGCTCTCGAAGGCATCGTAGAGGGCCACGTAGCCCTCGCGGCCCTTCTCTGTGGCCACCTTGGGCACGAACAGCAGCTGGTTGATGTAGCCCAGTATCATGAGCAGGTAGAAGCCCAGGTAGGTCAGGCAGGCCGTGTGCAGCGGCACATCCTCGAAGGAGGTCTTCTGGTAGTGCTCCTGCTCCGCCGACAGCACGCCATCCGCCCGGCTCGGCTTGAACTTGTCGCATATGCTGCCCGTCTGGCTGCCATAGCCATTGGCCTCCGCCTGCTTGGCCGGATGATAGCTGCCCTCGTTGACGCTCTGCGAAGGATATAAGAATAGATATAGATGAGACGGACAGATTAGATGAGGGACTAGGCATGATTGATTAGCGAGCATATCGCCGGCATTCCAGCTATCGCAATGCAAATGGACAGCGCCTTATCAGCGCCGGCAAGCACCAGGTGTTGGACAGCAATTAATCCAGACTGTGAGCTGATTAAAAAGCAATTTTAATACCCATTCATGAGAGCGAAAAGAGTATATCTGTGGGTCTCTCTCTCTCTCTCTCTCTCTCTCTCTCTCTGCTGAATTGTTATCTTAGTTGAAGGTAAGCCAACATTCTCTAGGAAAGCATAATACGTATCTCTCTCTATATCACGCTTGCTCTTTCCCTCTCCTTCTCTCATACTAACAAGTCTATTAGCTAGTCGAGCGACCTTTTGGCAATCAAGGCGTGACCTGCAGCTCTCAAAAATCAGTTCATAGAAGGCGAAACACCTTCATTCCATACGCTGCATTCCACATAAATGGGTGCAAAGGGTATGCTGACTTCACTTTGCCTATCTGCGCACTCAACGCGCTCAAAGATAAGATAAAATCAAATAAAATATAAGATTTGAATGGCGCAGCTCGAGTTTATCGTAGCTTCGCGCAGATAACGCTTTCGATTTCCTTTCTGCTAATAGATAATTAATATAGTATACTAAACTCAGTGACTTGTTTACGTGCAGCGCTCATAAATCAACAAGTGTCACTGCTGGTTAGAGTATTTGCTAGTCAGGCAGTGCCTGGCCAAGCACTCGTGTCGTCAGTCAATCAGCCAATTAACATTTAACTGCCAGAGGAAGAGCGCAAACAGCTCTCGGCCCCTCTCGTTCCTCATTCCGAATCGCTCGCCATGGAAGCCATAAAAATACTCTAACATTACAGTTATGTGTGTGTGTGGATATCTGCTTAAGTGTGCGGCTACAACTAAGTGGAGCATTACGCAACAGTGCACTGCGTGAAGCTATTCGATAATATATAGTATAACGAACAGATATTGCTCTACATATTCAGTTACTGCGGAGGGTCGAGACTCTGTTTAAAGTTTTTGATTATACTATTATTGTTACTGAACTGATGCTCTTTATATATATATATACAATCAGATATAGCTCAATTGTATAACAATAAATCGCAGACGGCGACTAAATGTCGTGTTTATTATCATTTCGTTTGGCTTGTTTGCAAAAATTTTTCCCTTAATGCGAGAAATCGGACACGCAACGGCAGCGGATCGCCAGTTAGTTATAGACTGTATAGTATACATGCTTTATATATGTATATATACATATACGTGTGTATGACATGCATATAGTTAACATATCCAGAGTTCATTTGCAGTTCAGACTGCCAGCCACTATTATCATTAGCTGCTTGTAAAGCTCAAGTACAACAATGCTCGAAACTATTTCAGCTCTATCTGATAATGAAGAGCTACACTATGCAACACAATATATGTTTGGGCAACGATACTGGGGTGTAATGTGCACCGGGCTTGGCTTATTTACCAAGTAAATAAATATTCATAAATATTTATTCTGTGATTTGCGATTTCTGCTTGAGTTGGGCATTTCTTTCAGGGATTGTAAACAATTTTATAATTTATATATATTTAAAATATATCTCAAATTTAATATATATGCATAAAATAATGAAATTCCTTTCCTTTTTTTATAGTAAAATAATTATTTAAATAACATATATAATATATTATATATCAAATTAGAATTAATTAGATATTACATATATGTATATAAATAATATAATTACATATTTATATTTATTATTCATTTTTTTCATATTTATATTATATATCCACAGATTAAGAGCTTGAAAAGAATTCCCATATATTTTACGATATATAATAAATTTTATATAAATATTTTAAATTTTTTATTATGCCTCCAGAAATATTAAAATATCAAAAATAATTCTAATTACTGCAGAACTAATTTCTATACTTTCTCTCTCTCTCTCTCTGCCTCCCTCTCTTTCTATGAGCTCATTATGAACTAAGAACTTTATCAACAAAAGCGAACAAAAAAAAAAAAAAACATTGATTCCAATCCAAAAAGCCGTTCGACTAACAGTGAATCACCCCACATCACGCCCAATGGCGGCGCATTCGAAAGCTTTACGTAAAGCGAATTCTTGTGTGCTGAATGAGTGTTTGTCGGCTGCCTGATAAGAAGGTGGAGTGGCGATTGCCCAAAACCCGCAGGCAAAACCCCAGCGGCAACCGTAAACAAGCAGGTCAGAGGTGGGCCCAGGGTCGGGACATATGCACTCCTGTTGCCAGGGCAACAGCCAAGCATAAGTAATGCTGCCCAAAACAAACCAAGAAAACTCAAGAGCGAGCGAGCGAGAGGAGAGAAAGAGAGAGAGAGAGAGAGAGAGAGAGAGAGGGAGAGTGCATTCGCGTGGGGCATAAACAGCTGGAAATCGACCCACAAAATGCGGCAGTGCAAGTGGCGCCAGCTGCACTCATTTCCCACCTTTTCCCCACAGCAGCTGACTAAGGCACACGCACACATGCACACACACGCACACAGATTACTCTGTTTTTGGCGCGTTGCTCTCTGCTCTGCTCTGCACGCGTCAGCTTACGCTCTCTCTCTCTGTCTCTCTCTCTCTCTCAAAATCAATGAAGCGCCGGCACGAGGAGAACAAGAAGCAGAAACTGAAGCAAAAGCGTGAAAAAAACATCTACGAAATTTGCCTCGCCTCGCCCGCTTGTGTTTTTTTCTTTCTATTCACTTTTTTCGGTCAGCTCACCTTGAATTTGAGACCTCCGGAGCGTGTGCGAATTTCGGTGTAGGCCGGCGCAGAGAACTTGAGTTGTTTGTTCAGCAGCAGCTGCTGCAGCTCGAGCTGCTCTGGATCGCACTGTTGCTGCTCCTCCTGCTCCTTCTGTTGCTCCTCCCGCCACTGCTCAGTCGACTGGTTGGGAATGTGTCCGTTGCTAATTGGAGGCGTGGAAGCCTTGGCAGAGCCGTTGGCATAGCTCTGCTGAAAGGTGGCGCCGTCATCGTCCACGTTGCCCATTGTGGCTAATAAGCGAATTGAATTGGCAGTACTGCTAACACCGGCAAAGCGTATCTCGATGGCCTCAAAACCGTCCACCAGCGCGTTCGAACTAAAAGTATTTTATACGGCAAATTGAGCGTTTGCAGCTAATTGTCACAATCCACCACACTCTGTCAAAATATGAAGGGCGTGTGGTGAGTTTCGCTCAGCTGATATCGAATTTTCGTGCTGCCATGTTAGCAACGGCTATTAGCTATCGAACGCGTGTTGCCAAGCGAGCATAATGCATTAAATACTATTTAGAGCTATAATAAGCTATATTCATAGAGGACAGTTGTACTTTCTATACATTTTTTAAGTGTATTTTAACAAAATGTAGGGCTGCAAGAGTGTGCGAGTATCGCATGCTAAGTTTCTGTTATGCTTATGTTAATGCGGAACTGAACATGTTGAGCTGGAACTAGCAGCAGTGTAGTTGGCAACTCCCGAACTAATGGTTGACAACTTTGCTCTCCATGAAAGGCGTTTAATATTTAAATTGATGCAGAAAGAAGAAATTGAGTGAAAACGTAATACATTAATTTAGATATATATTAAATTAGGTATTTATGCAATATGTTTATGCATTTTGGGTACGCAAAATTGTGTATAACTGAGCAAGCAGTCTATTCAAAGCAGTTGACATAAGCAGTTCAGTTAACTTCAATTCGCCGCAAGCAGTTTCCACTCTATTTGATGAGCAAGCAGTGTAAATCTTGAATATGGAATTTTCTGATATTTCAAAAAATCTTGAAAATAACAGAAAAGTCGAAATTCCTCACTTTGACGCTAGCTAACGAAATCGAAACCGAAGTTCGATTCAGAGCTATTTAAATGGATTCTCGCATGAATAAATTGCCATAAAAAGTGAGCAAAGCTCTAATGAATCGAATTGAATTCGGATTAAATACGTAAAAATGCGAGGAGAAAAAAGCGCGTAAAGCGGCAATTGTAGTAAAATTCATGAGGCCCCCGCAAAGTGCGTTGACTTGGGCAATAGGCCTATAGCCTAACGGAATAATAAGACGCGTCTGCCCGACCGATCCGAAAGCAAAGAAAACGAAATTCTTTTTCGATCTCGATCTTTTCCTCTTCTTCTCTCTATGCTTCGCGGAAGAATTTGAACAATTTGTAAATGAGCTGGGCTCTGGGGTGAGTGGAGGATGGCGCGCATGACAGAGACTATTGACTCACTTCAAGGATTTTGTAGACGGAAAATAGAATTGGGAAGAAAAAAACATTGAACTCGAGATTATGCGTCGAATTTGTTAAAGTAAACAAGATAAAGACAACAACAGCAACAACAACAATGCGAAGACGTCATCAAAGTGAAAACAAACAACAATTCAATCGTAATTAAGTTGAAATTTCGATTGGCGCTTCTTGATGCAAAATGCCAACACGTTCCCTTCCGAATGATCATTGCAACGATATGCAAATGATTGCCAAATCGTTGCAGCCGCTGCCGCTGCTGCTGCTGCCGCTGCCTCTGTCTAGCCGCAGCCGTAGCCCTAGCCCTTTGCTGCCTTGCGCCCAGAAACCGGGTCACGTCGAGCTGCGCTCGCCGAGTGCAGAGCGTGGCGGCACCCTAAAAAGCCAGCCAACAACTGAAGCTCAACACGAATATCGTATGCTCTAACTGTAACGCAACATACCCTGTTTCTACAGTCAGTGTTGTCAGTTTAGCTATTTTTCCGTCAGCTCTGACGTGAATTATAGCTATATTAAATAATTTCTTTAGTAATTGTGCTTTATGATTGTGCACACCAAAAGTAATACAAAAACTCAACTAAATTAACTCTTTGTAAAAAATTTGTTTTCCAGTTTTTATTTAGCTATTTCTAGCTTTCTTTGACGGGCGCATCTAGCTTGACGAAGTGTTGGCAGCACTGGCTCTCTACCTGCAGCAGCAAGCATAACCAAACTCTCTCTCCTTAAGCTAGCATTACTTTTGCTTGCACTCACTGCTCCTCTCTCCCTCTCTCTCTCTCTCTCACACACACTTTCTATGGCAGACTTCAAGTGTGAGCAAAGCCAATAACATTGCCTCTGCGCTCACTGCTTCCTCTCTTTGTTCCGTTACATATTACTTGTAGCTTCTGTTCTGGCAGCCAATGCTCCGTTATATATTTTGTTATTGTTGCTTACATTAGCAGTCCCACTTCTCTTTATGCCATCAACTTGCTGCTCGAGTCAAAGTGCTTAACATAGCTGTTATGCCCCACTGTTAAGTGCCAGCAGCGCTTCGTGTTAGCCAATAGCTGACAAAGATTCTGAATCTGGCTTATCGGCAGACACCAAACGACAAAATCAGCGACTTATTGCAACTTATTGTCAACGGAATTGAATGCCAAAATTTGTGTTTGTTGCTGCAATTTTATTTCTATTTTTATTTTTATTTTTGGTTTCTTTTGTTATCGATTACATCGTTTGCCCACGGTTCAAGTACCTTCGATTTGTTTTCCATTCTGGCAATTAAAATTTGGCCAAGTTGTGTAAGCGCAGGCAACACGGCCATTAAAAGTGTCGCACTCTGTCGCAACAACAACCCATCAGCAGCAGCAGCAACAACAACAACAACAATTGTTTGGCCCATAAACTTTTGTCGCTTTGCATAATTACGACTTTGTGCGCTTAATAAATAAGAAAGGCGCAGACTTTACAGTTGTTGTCTCCACTTCTCTCTCCGTCTCTCTCTCTTTCTCTCTTCTGCAATCCCCACCCAATTTCAAGCCGACGCGGGCGTTGCTCTAACAAGCATAAAAACGCTCTGAAATGAGCTTCGTCTAACGGCAACAGCAGCAGCAACAACAGCAACAACTGCAGCAGCTCAGCATTTGCATATGTGTGTGTGTGTGTGTGTGTGTGTCTGTGTGGGTGTTTCTTGCAGCTATTGTTGTTGCTGTTGTTGTCGCCGATGAATCACGCGTGATATTTGCGTTCCATTTGCCGCTGCTGCAGTGCAGCTGAACTTCTGTGTCTTTTATCTATGCACTAGCAGAGTGAGGTACTTCGATTTTATCAGTCAGTTTGTAACTCTTTGAGGGAAAAGGTGAGTAAATAAAACAGAATGGGAGTAATATAGTGTATTATGATATATGTATATTATTTATATATTATTAATATTTATATTAGAATTTTTAAGTCATAATCATATGTTATTCAATTTTTTAAAGCTCTATATAAATTCATAGAATATATATTCTATATAGATAATTATTATTATTTTATCATTTATTCATACTTATTTTTTATTTATATTTATTTTTATTGATTTATTTTTATTATTAAAATTTTATACTAATAAAATAAAAGACCTTCATATTAAAATTAATTTCTCTCTCCAATTCAATTTCATAGCAGCTCCCATAAAATTTTGATTGGTAGAGTATTCCATAGTCGTTGCGCGCCCCCACCAATTTGCAAGGCTTATTTATTTGCCTGGCGGCGACTCGCCTGACTCTCCGAGTGGACTTTGCGCCTGGCTGGCAGCGTAGTTGACATTTTCATTATGCGACTTGTGGCTGGGGGCCAAGTGTCGGTCGCCATTGCCACCGGCAACGACAACAACAACAACAACAGCAACAGCCACACATAAGAATGGGGCGTGGCCTGGCACTCAGTCAACTGATTTTCAAATGCGTTGACAGCTTTGGCTGTCAATCGTTTTGTGTGTGGCTGAAGCCAGCTTTGGCTGTGGGTGTCGCAGCCGCTGTAGAACATGTGATTAAGCTGTGAACTGTAACAGCCCAATGAGTGCATAAACATTTGTCAATTGCTCAGCGAGTCAGTAATGAATAAAGCCCATCCCCTGACTCAAGACTCAAGACTCTTGAGCCAAGAGCAATGGAAAACAATTTGTTAAAGTCAGAAATGCTTTTTGTGCTGCGGCAGATATTGAGAATTGAAATTAATCTCCTATAATTGATTCTAGTTTTCGATTCAATATTAATATTGAATTATAGTGTCTTAGTTATGAGCTTGCAAGAAGTTCCTTACTTATTTTGAAAAGATATTCCCAATACTAAACCTAAGTATCATTGAAGGTAGTTGAACCTTATGTTTCAAGATAAAATCTCCAGATTAAATAAAATTATAAATAAATAAACAATATAGATCAAATAAATAAAATAAAAATTAAAATAAATATGCTGAATCTTAAGAATTTGATAAAACAAATTAATGTTAAAATTTTATTTTTATTGTTAGTTCATTTAAAATATTTAAGCTATAATTGAACATGAATAAAATAAATTAAAGGCCTTTCATATAAGAATTTGATAAAAATTATATTAGGTATGTTATACAAATTATATACAAATATTATAATATTTATTTTATATTATATAATATTATATAATATTATAGTCTTTATTAATAATATTTAAAACATAATATATGTAAAATTCTTATTCATATATATGTATATATTTAATATGTATTATTTTATATTCGCACCTATGCATATAATGAGTTATTAAATATTTTTTTTTTATTTTTTATAATTTTTTTATTTGTATTAAATATTAAATAAATATAAATTTAAATACTATTTTTTATTTTTTATAATTTTTTTATTTGTATTAAATATTAAATAAATATAATTTTAAATACTTTCATTAATTTTTTATTATATATTTTTGTAAATATTATTATTAAATATGAAATTAATATACATTTAAATATATTTATTTATTTTTTTTTATACATAATTATAAAATATAATATTTTTTTATTACATATTTTTATTATATTATATATTTTTTTAAATATATTTTTATGCTTCTTAAGAATACATTTTACATATAATTTCAATAAAGATCTCAATTGTTTTATTTTCTTAGTTAATTTTTCATTCCTTTGCTTATGGCCCAAATGACAGTTTAGGCATTTCGTAACTCACTTAACACGCGCTTAATATCACAAATTAAACACACAAACTCACACACTCGCACACACACACACCCGTAACACACCCTCACCTAGGCATACGATGAAAAACATCAAATTTCAATTATCGCAATGGCAAAAGGAAGCAAAAACTAAGCAAATAGGCGACGACCCCAACGAAAGCAACAGCGCAAAAAAAAAAACCTAAACAAGTGTCTCAGCAACACGAGAGGGAGAAAATGCAAATGTGAGCAGCAACAACAGCAACAACAGCAACAGCTGCTGCTGCCGCTTGAAATGTTGTTGAACTATTCGAAAGTGATTTTCACAAGGGCAATTAATGTTTCAATAAACGATATTCTAGCTAAGAGCATAACAACAACAGCAACAACAGCAACAGTCGCGAGGCATCAACAAATTTGTTGCAACTGTTGCCAGCAACATATTGCTGCCGTTTGCTGTTGCCATTGCTGTTGCTGCTGCGCCTCATGTTGCAGTTGCAGACTACAAAAAAAGAAATGTTATTGAAATTGGCTTTTTATGTTTATGAAAACGGGCGGCTGAGCTGAACACATGTGTTGGGGAGGAGGTGTGGGGGGCGTGATAACCAAAGGAAGCCAGGCCAAAAGTATTTCAGTCTTCAGCTCGAATTCGCAGCTCGGCGTTAATTGCTGCCATTTGCAATCGTATTTATGGCTCACGCCTCGCTCACGTTTTGGCCATCAACAGCAGCAGCAACAACAACATCAGCAACAGCAACATCAGCAACAACAACATTTGCAGTGCGTACAAATGTTTAGCTAATTGCCAATTTTATTGGCCAGCTAATTTGTGGGCGGCAGCCATCAGAAAAGTCGAGAGTCGACGCGACGCCAAATGCACTTCTATTTGGCTGGTTGTGGGGCGTGGAGAGGTGGGAGGAGGAAGGCTTAGGGGGCGTCCAGTGCTGATCTTTGATTCTATGAAATCGTAAAACGAGCTCTTTCCATGAATGGAATCGTATTACAACAGCAAAGAACTTTCAAATTGGCTGGCAATGACTGCTTAATACTCGCTCGTAACTGAATTGATGCAGGAATCTACATGTCGAGTTAGCTATAAGTCAAAGTATATCGAAAATCTATGGAGATGGAGAATATGCTTGATTAAATGGCTAGAATTGGATAATCTATTATTGTTTTGTTTGTGCTAGTTCTATATGGTGAGCTTTATGCGAGGGTGGCTCCAAAAGTACCTGACTTAACAAAGAAAATACAAAAACTTTGGGAACATTTGCTTTTATTTATCAACATAATCTGCTCTTAGTTAAATACACTTTTCAGAGCGATATATTTCTAATCTTTCTAATTTCTAATCTTTCTTTTCAAGGCCATAGTCAATGCAACAAAATTATTAAATCAAGACAAAATGAATTTATTCAGAATTTTTTTTAAATTTTAAATTTATTTTTAAATATTTTTTATTTTGAAATAAATAAAAATCTGTTTTTTAACTAAATTTTTCACATTTTGTATAGGCCACACTTCAAGAGCCCCATAATGCTAATACCTTCCAATTCGTAAAACTCAGAAACTTGTTTTATTATTATTAATTATTATTACTTTTATATTTATTCCTTGTCTCAAACAGAATATTTAAAGTCCACATTACACTCCACTTAGAGTCCACGCCATAAACACACATTCCACATGTTGCTGGAGCTCAATTAAATTGTCAGCTACTTTGATGGGGCTTGACCTATGGTAGCTGGGGCTGCCAAGGCTGCACAGCAGCCAAGAGCTCTGATGAAGTGGATCCAGCTCGCGCTCTCTCGCTCTATAATTTAGCCGCATACCACAGTTTGCCACATGCAAATCGGCCGCAAAAGACTTGAGCCCTTTTTTCTAACACTTGAAGGTGGCTTGGTGGTTGGGTGGTTTGGCGGGGCGTTTGGTAATCGCCAAAAAGCCAACCGCAACTAGCACTTAACTTGGCTTTGATTTGAAGTTCGTGTCCCTATGCGAACGCTCCAACACCTTGCCATAGACGAGGAGTAGAAGAGAGAGGTAGAGAGAGAGACAGAGAGAGGCAGAGAGATGGCATCTGCTGTTTGAGTGAGTGATTACCGTTGTTATGGCCGCGGGGCTCAAGTGGAAGTCGGTCGCAACAGGTTACCCATGGGAAAACCTGCACAGGCAGACCAATTACCCGAGACCCGAGACCGGAGACCGGAGACTGGAGACTGGAGACCCGAGCCTCGGCTGCCTGATTTTGATTTTCAAATTTGAACTTGAGGCTAAAGGTAAAAATTGTTTTGCCAAGTAATTGGCGCATAACGAGGCTGCGAATTGTGTTGCGCTCAAATGCCAGTGGGCCAGCGGGCGCGACTTGCCCCGGCCCCAATTGCCAACTGCCAATTGTCCATTGCCCATTGCCAATTGCCAATTGCCAATTGTTCAATTGCTGTTTTAGGCCAAGTGTGCGTTAGAACGTCGAGCGTGGCCCGCCAACGCCCCAGCTACAGTTACGCCAGCCAGGGCAAAGAGTCGTGCCACAACTGAAACAACAACAAATCAAGCGTCAGGTGCATTTCCATCAGCGATAATTCCCAGTTGCTGTTGCATCGATTGCGCAGCCGCAGCCGCAGCTCGTGTAGCTATCGCTGTGCATTGATCAGTTGCAGCAACAATTGTTGTCTCTGGCCACAACTGCAACTGCAACTGCAACTGCAACTGAGGCATATTATTTGCACTTTATTATCACGTTAGTAAAATGAGCAAAACGTGCAGCGGTCGTCTGGCAGCGGAGGAGTGGACCAATGCGCCCACCCACCCAACAGCAGCCAAAGCAGCAACAGCAACAGCCAAAAGCTCGTTTGTGCGCCACATGTTGGCCGGCTGCCTGGCCAGTGGCTGGCTTCACCTTTGACCTTTGCCTTTGCCTTTGCCTCTGTCTCTGCCTTTGCCTTTGCCACATTTAACGTCTAATTTCATAGTTTTAATGGAATGCTATCAATGAGCGAAGCTGACTAAACATTTTCATTTTTATTAAAATGCATTTTTCATAGGCAGGTGAAAAAGGGGGCGGCCCACAGAGGTTGTTCCAGTCTTAATGGAGTTTCCATTTTTTTTATTGAGTGCACATAAATCGCTGTGAGAGGAGGCACTATGATTATGGCTTTTCTTTTAGTTTAAGATATATTTACGTGTAGGAAATAAAACAGACTGCCTGCCCAGTACATGCAGTTTATGCTACATCATAGCTAAATCCTATTTTAAATACTTGCAATATTCGCATATAATATAATTTCTTATTCCTTCTCTCCCTCTCTCTCTCTCTCCCTCTCTCTCTCTCTCTCTCTCTCTCTCTCTTTCTCTTTATCTCTCTACAGACTTTCGCAAATCCAAAAAGTTATAGCTTATCCATGTCTAACATCATTTGCCTACTACAAACTTGTTAACAGTGTGCGCATTTGCCTCCGCAGACACTAACATTGCCAGCCGCTGCTAGTTAACAGCCCGCTGTTAGGCGCCCCTAAAAGCACGCAATGAAATTTTCACTCGCTCTAGTCAATTTCTGCAGGCAAAACGCGCCTGCTGCCATTTCTGTTCGCCTGAGAATTCAATCGAATTTTTGTCTAAAACACGCAAACGAGCTGACGCCAGCGGCTGCCCTTACGCAGATGCTGCCTGTGACTAGGCGAATTTACTTTTGCAAGTTATTGATTGATATTGGAAAAATATTTACGAATGGCTGTGGCGAGAATAACAGAATACTGTTAAGGCTGACTGTGACTCAGTTTAATATTGCAAACATAGTATGTGTATATTAAATATTAATGTAAAAATATAGATTTATATGTAAATATTAGGCTTAGCTACAAATTGCTGCTGATATTGAAATTTTCTTTCAATTTTTTGTTTGCCTTGCGCAGCTGAGAATTTTGCACATTTTTATTTGAATTGAACAAGGTTCGGCTTATATTTCATATATATTTCATTATATTTATGTATATTGTATAGGTAAAATCAATATATAGCTGATAGAAAAAGCTATTTTCTTATATGCAATTGACTTGCTTCAAGTAAAGCGTTTCTTTTATCGAATTTATTTACATTTAAAACTTAATTAAAATGTTAAAAAATAAAATCAAGTTTCTATTGCATCTATCTCTCTACACGTCTAACTCTTTTGGGCACGTCGTCGCTTACCCTTCCTTTTGTGTATCGAAACTGAATATGTGTTTAGCTGCGTCAGCTGTTCGGCGCATTTCTCAATTTAGATGCCCCGCCCATAGCAAGTGCCTCAGTCTGCCCTGCTTCTACTGGTCTGTTATGTCGCCAGCTCAGCTGTTGTTCTGTTACGCAACGCTGGCAGCATTTTTGCCATAGCAACCGTTTCCATCAATCATTATATTTGTCCCTGAAATCAAACGCAAAAAGCATCCTGTGGACCAGGCGAACAGCAGCACGTGGCAAGTGCCACTTCCGGCGGGCACATTCCAGCAAAACTTGGCAGCTGAGCGAGAGGAAGCACAAGAGACAGAGAGAAATCAGGTCAGGCTACGCGCCAGTTACGAAAAAAATTTGGCACGAGCAGCGGCTGCTGAGTCCTTGAGCCAAAAACGTGGCAAGGACACAAACCAGTTAATGAATACACACACACACACACACACACTGAGAGAGCGAGGACATGCCAAAAATAAGGGTGGAGAGAGTGAGTGAGAGACAGAGTGAGAGAGAGTGAGAGCTGCTGCTGCTGCTGGCTGTCATGGCAACAGCTGAAACGCATTTGACTCTCGCAGGCAGCGGCTGTCGCTTGCTGCTCGCCTGGTTGGCGAAGGCGCCAAAATTCAACATTTCTGAATGTGTGCGTGCAACGCGGCGTCGCCGTCAGCGCCACGCCCGACGCATCCAACAGCCAGCCGCCAGCAGCGCCTTTTGCCCTTTGATAGTGGTGGATTTTTGGAGTTGGGCTCACTTGAGCTACTACGGCTGCTGCTGCTGCCAGGATAATCCCATTTTCCAGCGCTGGCTCAAAGCGACTTTTTTAGGATTTGATATCTATGGAGAGCGGCTTTTTTCGCATTTATATTTTATGTTTCACATACAAATTGAGAGAGATTTTGGCTCAAGTGCACGACTGGCGTAGATTTTACTTCTCAAATGTATTGGGCGTGCAGCAATCACAGCAGCGTCAGCGCAGCTCAGTCTCTCTCTCTCTCTCACTCTCTATCTGTGTGTTGAATTCTGGGGATGTTAGTCACAGCACACACACACACACAGTCGCGAGTGGCACGCACACAACTAGCTTTGGTCGTGCACATTATCACAGCTACACGCATTTTAGTTGAACAGGCAAGCAAAGCAACGCGCAGCGTCACGCGTACTAAGCTCAGTTTCGTGCGGTGCAGCAGCATCCCCCAGCCCCCAACTCACAGCCCCCACTTGAAGCTGCAAAAAACACGCCCA
Organism: Drosophila paranaensis; assembly: GCA_035047545.1. Lineage (NCBI taxonomy): Eukaryota > Metazoa > Arthropoda > Insecta > Diptera > Drosophilidae > Drosophila > Drosophila paranaensis. Next base: position 12,144,884 of record JAWNPL010000153.1, read on the forward strand.
CAATTCACGCACACAACGGAGCGACAAACTTGCGGTTCGCGTCAAGCGGCCAACAGAGGCGCAGCGTCGTGCAGGCAGCTGCTCCGGGAATACCAAATAGCTACAGCTGTTGTTAGCAGTCTCTCCCGCTCTCTCTCTCTATCTCTCTCTATCTCTCTCTCTCTCTCATGCACACACTGGGCATAAACTATCATTTTTGAGCTGGCTAAGATAAGTTTTCTAAAAAGGCAACTGTTGCGCGTGCTGTTAACTGTTCGCTGCTCCAGCCCAGCCCAGCCCAGCCCAGCCAGCCAGCCAGTCGCATTTGCATCTGTTGTTTTTTCCACTGACATCGATTTTCACACGCCTCTCTTGGGAAATGATAAGAATGCCAAAAGTTACAGGCAAGCATAAAGCGTGCGTAGCTGGATGCCTGCGTATCCCAAATGGCACACGCACGCACACACACGCACACACTCCCGCATCCCAGTTGCCTGTGTGTGTGTGTGTGTGCTAACGGAGGTGCCACCCGCTCGTGTGGATACACACTAAAGTCGATCGATGGAAATTTCTTTATACATTTTTGATAAGAAAGCAGCACAACTGACGAGCTAGACGCATGTGTGTGTGTGAGTGAGTGTGTGTGAGTTTGTTTATATTCCGGACATAAATATTGACAATTGAGTCAGGCTATGGCCTATCAGCAGTTACAGTAGGCGGCTTCAAGTGTCCACTTCAGATACGTCAAGTGCTTTCCATTGTTTTCCATTTCTTAAGCAACAGTTAGTAATACTGTTTGTGGTATATAAATAATAGTTAAGATTGATATTGTGTTATTAAAGATAAGAAACAAAGGCTTCTTGATTGGCTCTATTATGAGTTTATCATAAAGTAAACGTAGCACCAATATGATACATAAACATATGTATAATAATATAATTTGCTATATATATAGATAACAATATTATTGCACTATCCACAATACTATTTAATAATAATAAAAATAACAATAAAACCATAAACACTTTTTATCGATTTTATAAGTATGTATACATATCATAATAATATAATCCTAATATATTATATATATTATATATATGTATATATATTTTATACATTTTCAGCATTCAAAATAAAAGTTTTAAATGAGATATTTTACAATAATAATATATTTTAAATATAAATTAAATATTTTATAGGCAAAACTCTGTTTTTTCTTTGTCAACTTGCTTCAACTGTTCATTTGCTGACTTTTCTTTATATTTTGATATGAAATTCTTTGAAACATACATTGAAACTGAGCGAAATTTGTTAACAGAAACTCAGAAAGGCAAGCAAGCAGAGTCCAGCATGCTTGAGCCCATGTGTGTGCGCGCTGAAATTATATGAGTATCTATATCAAGCGCATAGAGAGAGAGAGAGAGTGCCTACAGTTGCCTACTGCTATGTATTAAGAAGAATTTAAATATATATCATAATGTATGTATGCATATATAATATATATTTATATAAACTTGTCTGTTGATGTAATATCAAGTAATATTAGTATGACTTTAAAACTTCTGCTAAGAGTATTATCTAAATACTCTTAGCATATACTCTTATATAGCTAAACTAATAAATTTATTTGATATATTTGGTTAAGCTTAATTTGATTTTAAGTTAAGAACCTATTATAAGTAAGGCAGAAAAATCTACCTATACATATTTATATACATATATGTATATATACACTTGGATATACTATATATATATATCTCAACTCTTGCTGCTCTCTATCGTATAATAAATCTTTGAATCAGTTAAAATATCGCTTCCCTAACAGCTTAAACGCCCATTAGCCGCCTTTAAGTAACTCGAATCACTTGCAATTTGTGGCTAATGCAGCTGCTGTTGCTGGCCGGCATGGGGCAAGGGCTTGAAGCGTTTTGATTTGCGCTTTTCAAAGTCATTAAAGCGAATTAAATGGCCAAAATCAACGCAGCGGAGCGAACACAAACGCGAACTCAACTCAGCTCAGCTCAAATGGCAAATTATTCACTGTCAGGCAGAGCAAAACGCGAATGCAAATTGCGAATGCGAATGCGAATGTTTCAAGCGCAAGCAAACAATTGCGGCTAGCTGAAATATTATTGCCAAATTGCAGACTCGGCACCCACCGTCGACTCGATGAAGTTGCTGATAAGGCGACGGCGTTCAGCCGCAGTTCAAGCTAAAGTATAGAGAGTGAGACAGAGAGAGAGAGAGACTCAATCGAACAGCCAATTCAAGGCGAGTAGCTTCAGGTCCTAACTGCCGTCAATTGTTGACTTTAATTTGTTTTATTGGCGCAGACGCTGAACGATGCAGATAACGCTAACTAAGCGGGTCAGGGCTCGACTTGCCAGTTCGGACTGACTGAGTGTTCGTATCAGCAGCAGCAGCAGCTATGGCAGCCACCTCTATTGTCTCTCGACTAGAGCTCAAGCTAAGGGTTGTCCATTTGTCTAGAGTTCACACATGTTATGGGCACAGCGCACTCGGCGTATGCGCAACCTGAGCCAAACTCATATGCATAACAATTGATATGGCAACAAGTAGCTAAATATTCAATTTGGGTTTTCCTCTCTTTTTTTTCGTCTCCTAATATTTTTAATACCTTTAGGAAGTCTGGGCTCAGCTGCTCCACTACGACAGACAAAAGCCAAAAAGTCACAAAGTGTATTTACGAATAACAAAAGGCGCATTTCGTGGCGAGGTTTTTCCATTGCTCGCACTACAATAGACAGGTCTCTCTCCCTCTCTCCATCTCTATCTCTCGCGCTGGCTAATCAGAATTGTAAGTAGTGCTCCGGCTCTTCGTATTCCACTTATTTTTATGTAAATTACCTGCCATAACAATTTCAGCCGACTGTCTACGGTTACAATTCGGGAAGTTGGCGTAGAAAATGCGAATAAAAAATACAAAAAAAAAAAAATAATAAAAAAGAAGCAAAATAAAAAATGAAATACAAATACACTTAAGCGAGCATATAAATACGAGCACAAAGGCAAATTATTGTCGAAATGTCTAATGACAAACTGTTGATGCCATGTCACGAACTTTTCTCCTCTCAACTCTCAACTGTCGCTCCTCCCTCTGCCCATCTCTTTCTCCTTTCAGTGCAGTAGCGACGCGTCGGCAGTCGGTTCACGAGTTTGTAACGGATTCACAGAGACAGTCCACGGCCCAGCAGCCCAGTATCAGGTTCATGGCGCGACTTTAGACTGTTGCCTCCATTGTGACTAGCGGCATGATGAGCAATGGCCGGGCATCAACGGTTTGTCTTCTGCAAATATATTTAGGAAAGTGCAACTGCCGTGATAAATTGCGACTTTCAACTTTTGATTGAAATCGGTTATTCAACCTTTGTCTTTCAAATGCTCGCCGAGAGAGTGTCAGAGATATAGAACATAATAAATATGCGCCTTTGCTGTGAGTGGAGACAATTGAGAAAGCATTTTGCCTGGCTCTAGCTTGAGTCAAAGTGAATTTCTATTGAGCTGGCAGACTAGACGTAAATTTGAGCTTGCTTGTTTCTAGCTATCTATAATGAGAGTAGTCTAAGTATGGAAAAATATAAAGAAAATATATATATCAAAGTCTAAGCCTGCAGAAGGACTATAAATTTGTTAAGCTAAATTTAAATTACTTTTAAGATTTCAAGTCTACGATGATTGGTCTATCAGCTTTGCCAGTTGAATATTTGCCTTCACTTACATATGTTAGGTATTATTATTTTCATTTATTATTTATTATTATTTTGAGTAGGTCGATAGCTGCTTTGGCAAATTATTTTAAATCATTTTCTAGTCTTTTGCTGTAATCCTATATTAATATAATCATATTGAAGAGACGTTTGCTTGAAATAAAAATCTAAAAGAATATTTCTATTATTATTATATCACTATCAAGCTAATCCAGCATCTGAAAGTCCAACTCTCTCTGTCTGCTGGCTGAGCCGCACAGCCCTTATGTCTCTTTCAGAACTTCATGCTTTCATGTCAAGGCCAAGTCGCAGCTAAGTCTGCCCAGATTCAATCAGATGCCACCTTGACAATACTTTAGATGCTTCTGGGGCTATTCCAGTGTGATAGAGCTTCACTTTCGCTTGCCGAGGAAAGTCCCCAGACGGCATATTGGCATTGGAGATGTCGCAGTTTCCAAGAAATCGCTTGGTTATGCAGCTCGACACACCTGAAGCTGGCTGCGTGGTATTTACATTTTCTTGATATCGCGTAAAAATAATGTTATATTGATGAGTTCAATGGAACTGGCCCACAAATGATGGTTGTAATATTGGGCTAAGGTCAAAGCGAGCGCACTTCAATCTTCAGCTGAGAAGACCAACACAGCGAGACAGGCTGATCGGATCGAGTGAGAAAGGGAGGGGGAGAGAAATGATTTCATCAGCCAAAAAAACGCAAATTAGCTTTCGGATGGCACATTGCATGCATATGAAGCGGCAGTCGAAAATTGAGAAACGATTATCGATGCGATCAGATCCGATCAGATCAGTAAAGATCGAAGATGCAAATTAGAAGTCGCCATGCGGACGAGTATTGTGTCACAAAAAGTCATTGCGCCGCAAAACTATTGCAATACGAATACTACTCCCACTGCCCACTGCCCACTGGCCAGTGGGGCTCGCATGGCTCCTAAAAGTAGGGTGCATTGCACCGAGCGCTATTTCAGGGCCAGCTCGTGTACAGTACAGTAGTCGCAGCAGCAGCAGTCGAGCAGCATAACAGGGAGAGATCGGATCAGGCTGCGGCCGGCACCTTGAACTTCCACTGACCGGACCGCTGGATAGAAGTCGGTTAATTTATACGCTAAGCACTTAAGATATTCTAAATGCCCAAATACACAATACTCGAATACGCGTAATCAATGCATTCCGCTTGCAGATCTCCCAGATCTCTCAGAACTCGAGCTCAGAACTCTGTGGCTGCTCGAAATGTGTGTCATATATGCATGAGATATTTGGCGCCGACACTCGAGCATACGAAATGCGTACAAAATGCAAACACAATTCTAATGCAAGCCACATCGAAAGGTGCCATCAAGTCGGCGAAATTCCTTTAATGCGCATCGTTCGATTCGAATGCGGTTCAATGTTTGGCATTGACATGTGCCAAGGCTAGCTGCGGGCTCGCCCTACCACATCTCCTCGGCGCAATCTCTCTCTCTTTCTCTACCTCGCTGAGTGAAATACAACCAAAAACAATTCCCAAACCTTTTGTCCCATGCCAAATGGCTTGCATTTAGCGCCATGCGGGCGCAGCATGCAAAAATCAAGACGCAGTCCAAACCCATTACCAATCCCATTTCTAGCTGTTGTTCCAGCATCTTCTAGGTGTTTGCGCTTGACTGGCCCCTGGCATATAGCATATGTCCAACATGTGTGCTTATGCATACTGTGCCAGCCCTGACGTCCTGCCTTGCCTCGCCAGGCGTTGGCATAGGTGTGAGAGCCGAGCTGGCAGAGTATTTTTCATTTTTACTTAATATTCCTAACATTTACTGGGTTTATACTTGATGTACTCTGGCTGAATCTATAGTTGTGTTTATATAGGCTGAATGTGCTAAGAGAAAGTTTCTAGAATCTTAGTTCATCTGAATTGCTTAGCTATTATCAATTATATTTCAATTTGAATTTTATATCTTTAGCTAATCATTATTCTGTCATTCAAGATTTGCAAGAGCATATATTTAACTCAAGATACTCTTTTAGTTAGTACATCCTCTAGGACCCTCTCCCTGTCTTTCGTTTCCTCTGTTTGCTGTTCTACCTTCTTCGACTTCTCAGGCTGGTTCCCATGGCTGATGAAATGTGAATTTCCAGCAATGCAGACTCCAGCAGCGCCCTGCTAAACAAATTCTAGCGCCTCTACCTTTTTGGCCAGCGTCTGCTCACGGATAATTGGGAAAACAAGCGCGACGCCACATGGCAAAGGACGCAGAACGTGGCACATGGAGAGGAACTCGTCAACCGAGCACGTACCAAGCATGTAGGTGCGATCTGTGGCTATTGCTGCTGCTGCTGCTGTTGTTGTGCCACATGATAATGTGAATTTCAACGGTAAATGCTTTCGCTTTGTGCTTTTCCCGTAGCGCCGGTTCCAGGCGTGTACCCATGGCCAAGGGATTTCACAAGGAACACAAATTTCACACATTACGCGAACACCGGCGCTTGCCAACAAAATGAGAACAAAATGCAAAATGCAAGAAGAAAAAAAAACAGAAGAAAAGAAGAAAAACACACGAGTCAGAGTTGCATATGTTGGGCCGTTGGTTCGTGCTATAGGATCTTCCCACAGCACCAAGCTGTCTGCTGGCTATTCAGAAAATTTCCATGTGGTATTTCCTGACGTCGAGGCCTCTCGATATTAGCAGCATTATCATAAAGAGCGATTTTATAACTGGGCTGGGCAGAGGCGACTTTTTCCCACCGCTCGCCCGTCCATGTGTGAGGGAAATCCTTGCTATTGGTTTTTTGCACAGCCCCTGGGAAAACTGTGACTCACACACTCACGCACACACGCACAGTACCTGAAGCTGGCAACGGCGACTGAGGACAGTAGCCGCTGGGCCGTGATCGCTATTAGCTGCTCTCGCAGCATCAGCCAGCTCAACTGTGGTCATTTCGAGTGCACAGGTTGTAAAAGCAAATGCCACACCCACCACCACCATCGCCACCAATAGCGAACCACTGAGCGGCACTTGACTCTATGCGCCGGCGCAGGCGCATGGCCTGAGACAGGTAAACAGACCGACAGCAACAGGTAAACATTTGCCAATATAAAATACAGCCTGTTGCTGCTGACGCGTGGCAAGTGCGTGTCCCTGTGTGTGCGTCCAGTTAACTACCTGTTGACAAGTGCTTTGCATACTCGAAGGATACCTTGAGAAGCTGTCGAGTCAAACGGAAGATACTTGAGTGGCAGCAAGTGGCTGTAATAATCGAGGGATAAGTATTAGGAAACAAGAGTAGAATGGGTAGATAGATTCTAGCTCCAACAGAGATCTAAAGCTATCCCTAGGCCTGGGTAGTAGCTGTAGAGTTTATGGATCTGTTTAAAATCTGTAATAGGATAAGCTAATCCTAGACTCCATGTCTAATAGATATTAGATTTCCTTTTAAACGGTTCCAATATTCAATCAAAAACTGAATTCGGTTTAATAAAATACCTATAAAAATCCTTGAAAGTAGAACTAAGGCAGAACTATCAATATATTATCCAGCAAATATCAATTACCTCTGAAATCGCCTTCTGAAATCTCCTATAAGGATAGTCTTCGCCTTATGAAGGCCTCTTCTGATCAGTTCTATTCCATCTAAACAACCAGTTACGATGTTGGCCTTACAGCTCTATGGAAATCTTCAGCTTGTCCTCCATCAGCTTCTTGCAAGTAGGCTTAACTCTATAACAAATATGGTCCCCTGCATATGTAGGCCTGAAATCTTCCTTAGATATTCACCGTGAACAATATAAAGTAAATGAAACTCTCATAGGTAACTGCAGCTTTATTGCCAGCCTTCAGCTTGTCCTTAAAAACTAGAATGAACTCTCGCAAAGAAGACATAGTCTGTAGCACATGTAATTTTCATCTGATGTGGATATCATCGTGTATTATACGTTAACCGAATGGGCTTAAAAGTTAAAAGTAATTTTGAGAGAGCTTGTTGGGGTCACATGTATCGGAATGACGGTCCAAGGCTTATAACTGTCAACAGATTAAATTTAGGAATTGACATTCGGTGTACGGCTGCCAAAGCCGAATCCTTTCGACGACTCCGGTTCCAAAATGCTAGCACCGGCATCCTGGGGATCAATTGGCGGCGCTGGATTGCGAAACTGTTCGGCAGAGATGCGCGTCAGGAGTATGCCGACGCCCTCGATCAGCGAGAGTAGAATGCCGCCTATAATGGCACTGCCCGCCATGGAGGCCAGACCGTTGCGGGCGGCCAGAATGCCACCAGTGGCTGCCCCGCTGATTATGGAGTTCCATGGATCCTCCTTCTGCCTGAAGTGCACCAGGGTGCAGTCAATGGTGCTGAACATGCCGCCCCAGGCAGCGAAGTTGCCAGCTATTACCGGCGAGCGCGCCTTCACGGCTATCATGCTGCCCACGAGACGGCGGCTGAGGCCCTGCGGCGCATTCCTGAATCCCTTCAGCGCTTGGAAGATGCCGCCACCAATGGAGCCCATGGCAAACGCACCGCCAGAGTCATCCACAATGCGATACGGGCAGGGTTCACGTGAATATTCCTCCATATTCGAATTGCCGAAACTTGGTCTATTGCTCGATCGATCTGGCTGCCAAATGCGAAAGTGAATTTGTACGAAATTTCTTTTGTTTTATGTGTTTAATGATTTTGACGGGCTTCAAAGCAGGACGTGCATGTAAATTAATATGCTAAAGACTAAATAAATGAGAAAAACTCCCAAGCCTGCCCAAACTGACAACTAATAACTAGATAAAGCCCTTAGCCGGACATACAAAATACTTCAACTGAATGTTTTCTCATGGAAGTCTATTTAAGAGCAAAACAAATAATCAAATAAAATATATATAACTTTTGTGTGATAATGATGTATTCTTAGCTTAGAGTCTTTGAAGATGCAAGGAAAAAAATATATATTAAATATAATAAATATATATTTTAAATATTAAAAAGTTTTTTTTTATAATACTAGAATGGCAGATATAAGAGAATAGAATATATTCATAGGCCAGTAAACCCTTAAAGGAATTTAAGCAAATTTTTGTGAACTTCTTGAAAGTTTAATTTAATGCAATAAATTCTTGGATAAAAAATCTTTTTTTTAAGCTGCTTATTCCTAATAAAAAATATCCCTTATTTATATATATTCTCTCTTTATATATGTAGATTATATCCTATATCCTGTCTATCCTCTCCACAAACATTAGCTCAAGCTTCCTCACTTCACGCTTAAGCAATACCTTTTGCTGTTATTTAAAGACTATGCGGAGCCTTATCATCATATTATGAGCGACGATCAGCCTTACCCTCAATAGCGAGCTCGGACTCGCTTATTTATTATCGGAACACTTGGCATGAATTAACATATACACACAGATTCCGATTCACTAAAAACAGGGCCAGGCCCGCCGAGTCAACAGAACGCACGTGGGGCAATCGCTTATGGCCAGAGGGGCCAGAGGGAAGGGAAGGGGGTTCGATGCGGAAAGGTTTCGTTAGAGCTTCGATAAGCGTTGCACAAAAGGTTAAATAGCAGAACTGTCGAGTGTAGTTAAACCATCAAATTTACTGCCAGCCGCACGGTCTGCCATGCAGCTGACTGTCTGGTCGGGCTGATCCGGTTGTCGAATGGGACATCGCGGGAGGGGGCTCTGTGGGGACTGCAAGAAGGCCAGACCCATTTCCAAAGACGCAATTTATATACAGAGTCGAGTGGTGGGAAACGGAAACAATGAAGCCGATTGTCATCGTTAGATAGTGGAAGCAGAAGTCCAGAAGCTTGTGATGCGATTGCCCCATAAGTTGCCGTGCATAATTATCACGCGAGCATAATCAAAATTTTGTGGATTGCACACAAAGGTGAGGGCAGGAGCGCTGTGGAAGGGAAACTTTGAAAGCCGACACAACTGTGTTTGCACAGCACTGAGAGCGAGCGGCTAGGTTCGCCGCGGACTCTACCCTTTAGATGGGTATCGCAACTTGCAATGGCTGTACAACAAGGTGTCAAACGCCACTGACAAATGAAAGTGAAACTCATGCAGGGACACCTGGACACACACGCTGCGCCAGCACATTAAGTATAAATATATATATATATATAGATATATATCTATATATGTCTAGCGCCAGTCTCCAAATATCTGACCCATTGTCTCACAGCTCACAGCTCGGAGGTCTGTCTGTCTGTCAGTCTGTCAAGTTGACATGTAAATCGTTAGAACGTGCTGGATTGATTGTTCTCACTTTAACGCGTTTATTGATTATCCATCGCGTACCTACCCATCGCAGTGCAGGCGCTGATCATTTGTCAGGCGTCTAATGCTCGAGAAGCTTGTGTAATTTGTAATTGTAAATGCGCGAGTTTGTCAACTGGGCTCATTGTTGTATTATTATAATTTTCTATCTTCATTTCTTTCGAAATCGAACATTTTCATGTTTTCTGTTTCGGTAAATGTCCAGTTTGTTAATGTGGGCACATTATGTGAGGAATTCAAAGGATTGGCGGTTTCTACGAAGGATTTTTTGGGTTTCTACGGCTTTTCCCACGAAATAACTCTAACTTTTTCATGGGAATAGCGAGAGTACTTTGATTTGATCTCTGCCTAATTAATCTATGTTACACTTTAAAGAAATTAATTTAAATTTATTTACATATATAAATATATTTCAAGCTGAAGTCCCTCTGGCTGCCTGCTTCTAGCACCTGCAAAAATATGTTTGCAAATTCCGTTGGGGCAGCTGCTGTTATGCAATTTGCGTGCGATCTATTGAAATGCATCTGCATAGCGAGAACAAGAGCGAATCAGAACAAAACTCATTTACCTTTACCTTTGTGCACATGCCAAAGAACGCGCGCGGAGCCAAACAATTGCGGTTGCATTTCCCTAGCGGGGGCTTATGCCATATGAAGTTCAACAAATGCAAAATCAAAAGGCAGCCCGGGCACAACAAAGGGCTTGGCTCAGGTACCACGCTAAGGATGCCTCCGTCGATGATGGCGGCATGCCGCCAAAAATCTCGCAAGGAAGCGCAGGCGCAGGCGCTGGCGACTGCCAAAGCCGATGCTGATGCTGATGCTGATGATGATGGTGATGGTGGTGGTGGTGGTGCACTATTGTTTGTCACATGCTTGGCAGTGACGCTCCCCTGCCCTGGCTGTGATTATTTTGATGACGATCCTGATGTTTTGTTCCTTTTTGCTTGAATTATGCTCGGTGTGCCCATTGTGCGTCTGCAGATGCAAGTCAACGTCCGAGCTCAACTCTCGCTCTGCCTCTCCCTCTCCCTCTCCCTCTCCCTCTCCCTCTCCCTCTCCCTCTCTCTCTCTCTCTCTCTCTGTGTCTGGCTGTTGGCTGTGCAAACAGATGCACGTCTTGCCAAAAAAAAAACACGAAGAAATCCCTGGCCAAGACGCTGACGAGACGCGCCAAAGGAGCAGCTGTCAATGCCAAGCCACCAACGCGCCAGCCAACACCCTCAACAGCATTAGCCGAGCGTCTACATCGGCCTCGGCATCAGCATCCGACTCGGCCCGGTTGACAGAAACTGATTTGCGCTGCCTGCCCGAGCGACGCAGATGCAATCCTTGTGCCGCTTCCTTGGTTTCCCGTCTGCATTGTCGACTGGTGTAATGAGTTTTTTTCCTCTCTATTTTTGCCTTAACGTACCTTTGTTTTGGGTATTTCTGTTCTTTTTTTTATTCCTCCAGCATGCTTCTGATTTGGCATAAGGTCCTGCTGCAGCCGACGAAAGGTGTTAAAAATTCTGTTAATAGGGGCGTAATACTCTGTTTATAATAACTTTGCGATTGCATCAGCTGCGGCTTCGGGGATTTTCTAATGTAGGCGAGACTATGAAGAAGTTATTCTGTGGTTTTTGATCGGAATCTGTGGGACTAGAGATAAATGGGCTTGATGCTGACGATGGGAAAGTTTAAAACTAGCATGAATCTTGCTAAGAGGATGAAGCTTGTTTATCATACTATGCTTATCACCATCTTGTATTAGAATATTCCATAAAAATATTTTCTTATATATAAAATATTGATTTTTTACGTTATTAGAGTACACATAATATTACATGATTCTCAAACAGCTTCTCATAAAAATGCTGAAACCAGAAAAGACTGAAATTCATTAGAAACAAAATTTATAATTTTCTGAAAAATTTTCAAAGTCAAATTTGATATATTTATTGGGCCCTGGGATTAGTTCAGTATGTTATAAATTTGTTTTTTTTTTTATATTGATTTTAATCTCTTTCTGTTTAGAAATGATTTGATGTTGCACTCGCTGAAATCTTATATAGCAATCTGACCTTTCTTGAAACCTGCTAATACCAAAGACTACAGTACATATATGAAGATTTCTTAAATTAAGTCAAGTCTTTCTTAATATTGCGATAAGTTTCAGCTGAAGCTTCACTTGAAGTTGTTGTTTATATTATTAAGTTATCATCACGTATTCAATCGTATACTTTTCTTATTATACCGAGACTTCAGTCAGCTACAAAATATCTTAAAAAGTAGCAAATCTAAACTCTACCTCAAAAATGATCTATAACTTATATACACAGCATTGCTATAGCTAGTAAACCATCAAGTCTTCTACTACAATCTACTCTAATATCCACATCATCGCTTTCTCCTTTATAAAATGATTCTTTCTTCCTTATTTCCTCCTCCCTTCAACATCTGCAGGACCTCTTAGAACACACCTTAGCTCATAATCACCGCAACATAATTATAAAATATTTACACACTACGTTTAGGAGACACATTTAATAGGCTAAACAGCACGCTTAGTATGCGCCCGAACAGAACATGCTGTACAAAATCAGCTTACTAAAATGCCGAAGGAGATGTAGTAGTATGAGGAGACAGAGTTCGATTTGAGGACGGCGTTGACACACAATGCGTATAATGCCGACGCATTGACAGGATAACGAAGCGTGAATAGGCACGTAACCTGCGCGAATGTGTCCCGGCAGCGGGAGTCAAGGCAGATGGCAAGTGGCAGGTCGCAGCGCAGGGAAGGGAAGCTTCTTTGGGGGTTGGCGTCCTTTGCGGGGTCATTCACAAATCACAATTTGGCGAGAACAATGGATCACAGGTAGCAGCCAAAAACATTAAGCGGCACCCGCACATAATCGCTGACAGACAGACAACTCGATGCGGCCAGGTGATCCAACTTTTTGATTTCTTCTGGCTAAGGACATTGATACGCCGCCGCCGGCAGCGATACTAGATTCCTGGAAGCAATTCCTTTCGCTGGCTTTTCAAAACATTTACTCCAATGTGTATGCTCAGTCGCTCGATCTTTGGCCGTGTCTGAGTCTCTCCGTCTGTCCCTCTGTCCTTTATTGTGTCATGAGGTCCTAAGGCCTATTGGTTGTGCAATGCACCCGGTCGTAGGCCCGTGGCAGTGATTTTCTTCGATTCTCCATTTCTTTCATGCCAACTCGCCGTTGTTGTTGGCTTCGATTTCGATTTATGGATTGGAAGTTCTTTTGTCTGTGCAAAAACTAAAAAAGAGAAAAAGCAACAGCAACAACAACAGCAACAGCCAGTTGGCATCAGGTCTGCAGTTGCGCTGAGGATCTGGTCTGGGGGTAGTAATCAACCATTCATTGTCAACGACATCACACATCGTATATCTTGGGCCATAGTTTGTATTCTTTGGTGGTTTCTTCTTCCCAGTTCCCTTCTCTATTTTCTTTCGCTTTTCTGTTATTTTTTTTGGCAAAAGGTGTGCCAGTGCACCGGGCCAAGCTGCACTAACTGAAGGAGAAACGGAGAGTGAAAAGGAGAAAGAGGCTGAGAGAGAGAGAGAGAGTGCCAAAGAGACTGGTGAAGACTACTAAAGAGATTTGAATCTCTAGTCCAGGTTATATGATAGTTACTATATAACACATTTTAAGCTTACAATCTTTAAAGTCGTCTCTAAATTTACGATTTTACTCGGAGAAGAACAGAAACTTATGCAAACCTTCTCAACTACAGATGAATCTATACTCTTTTCTCTTAAGGCATCTTCTCGTCATACTTCTTCTGCTCCAGTTTCGCTCCATTTGCTCTGTTCATCTGCCAAACTCTAGTCTTCTCTTTCAACAATGCAGAGCAATAGCCCATAGAATGCATTGTGCACTGCAACAAATGCTGCGAAGACAAGGTGCAAAAATGGGACGGGCCCATTGTCTGCGAAAAAAGAAGCAGAATATACAACAGGGTCCGAAAAACCGTAGGCGCACCTGCGTATATTCTAACGGAATCAGGCAAGGATCGTCGCCAGGGGAAAGGGGTTTTTCCAGCCGCGCTGGCTGATGAATGAAGTGCGGCTGGCGGAAACATCGCGATACAATAATCCCAGGCTAATGCTAATGAGCGGACTAGCCCCGGCACAAATCCCAGCAGGTACTTGACGACAAGTGCTAGGGGTTTTCGGACGTCACAAAAGGTTCCTGGGTTTCTCCGCCTGATGAATGAATCGCGCTCGAGCGCGCGGGTTATTTCGCGGTGTCCTGCCGGCAATTCCGCGACGATATTAGAATAGTGATCATTAGGTAGTTGCCTGTGGATGCCATGGTCGGTAATTGTGCGGAATAACACACGTAATAACCGAAATGGCCGGGAACGCCCGTCAGGTAGGATCGGGAGGCATCTACGCGGGGCGAGGAAAAATTCCCGCGCTGCGTCCTGGCCAATCGCGGCTTGTTTTGCTTGAGTTTCGCTGACTGCGTAATTGGATAACCTGGGAAATTACTTTAAATCCAACGCTGATCCATATCCGGACGTGTGCGATTGCCTGTCCACGGAGGAAAATCCACCATAGGGAAAATACAAAATGGAAATACGCTTTGCTTACTTGCCGCATCTTCCATCACATCACACCCATGGTCCAGCCGAGAGTCGACGACTGCGATTGGTCAGTTTCGGCTTCAGGCTCAGCCTGGGAATGCGATCGCATTTGGGAATTGGAATTTTAGCACTTGGAAATTTGTACTTTTTGTCATCGCTTGGGTTTATCAAAACTTTTGGGTTTGCTACATTTGCCTCGGTTTTTTCATCGCCCTTCACACATTGCCCTGGGAAACGGCGAGGCAATGGGGAAAATGCGTGTGATTTGGTTTTTTTGATGGCTGGGAAATCAGTTTACAGTTTGTTCTTTGGGAACTTGGCTATGCGGGCTGAGCTGTTTTCCCAACCACGAAGTCTCTAGGATGCGAGCGTGATATGAGTAGATGTGGGTGCGTTGTTAATGTCGCACAACGAGCTAAGCTCAAGTCAAAGGTGGAACAGCAACAGCAACAGTTTCCCAACTGGAGTGTTGCCCAGTAATCGTTGGAACCTGAGCGATAATAAGTTAGCACAAAGTGCACCCAAGAGCTAGCGCACTCGCTGAGGCGTCCCATCTATTTATACACCCATGGATAGGTGCAATGTCAATTGTAATGCCAGCAGAGCTCAGGTTCAATTTGCCGCCCCACGAGTGAGCCACCAGCAGCAGCGGCAGATGTGCCTCGAAAACTACCCCAAATGGATAGTTCGGGAATCCAATTTGACTCGTGAAAAATGCCAACGCCTAAAAATAGAAACTCAATGCGCGTAGCTGTCGAAACGAGGCGATCGAAAGCGAAACTCAAATTCCGTGGATGCTAACAATACCTGCCAGAGAGATTGACGCTGGGACTGGGACTGGGACTGGGAGTGGGACTGTGCTCGGGGTTTGACGAGTTATTACAGCGCGTATGTGCGGGGTAACAGGAGAAGCTCGAGAAACGTCGCGAGAGAGAGAAGCTGTCATAAGTTATCGAGTGGTGATCGTAGCGCCTGCCAGGGAGCTTGACACATTAGCTCGGAGCAAATCCGAGGGAGGGTGCGCCTGCGTTGGATGCTCCGACTTCCAAAAGGAACGCAGTCAGGTAACTGCCACCAGGTGGAGCGAGCGAGAGAGCATGAGCGCAAGAGAGAACAGCAAATGGGAAGCACGCAATAAGGGTATGGGAAAAGTGTCGCTGTATGTGTGAGTGTGTCGTCGTCGTCATCGTTGCTGATGTTGATGTTGTTGTTGTTGCTACCTAGCAACGTACACGTGCGCCCTGCGTGTGTGTGTGTGCGTGCGTGTGTGAACTGAAGAAGAACCACCACCAAATGGCAGGCAGGCAGCAGCAGAAGCGGCAGCAGCAGCCCCGAGCATATAAAAGAGCTCGCTCGGCCCTCGACCTGTCACAGCAACCTCATCGTTCGTTGAGTAAGCAACTCGCTCGATCTCGCATCAATCTCTAGTGCTACGGAACTACGCGTTACCGAAAACGATCATCTCTCAACACCAAAAAAAAAAAAACAACAACTCATATAAGCAAACGACATGGCCGCCAACTACAAGAGCTGCCCGCTGAAGAAGCGCCCCATCGTCTTCGTGGAGGAGCTGCCGCAAACGGAGGCCTTGGCCCTGACCAAGAGCTCACAGTTTGCACCCGAGCAGCAACAGAAACAACAACAACAACAACAGCAGCAGCAGCAGGAGGATGAGCAGCCACAGGATCTGTCACTGAAGCGCAAAGCTTCAGATGTTGATTTTGAGGATTACGAGCTGCCGGCCAAGCGTGAATATGTGCTGAATCTGTCGAAGACGCCGCTGACGCCACGCCGCCCCAGCTCGCCGCTCAGCTCCGCGCTGCTCTCGCCGCCCGTCGAGCCCAACAGCCAGGAGTACCAGCCCACCGATATACACATGCGCGGACTGACCGCTGCCACCGCTGGCTACACAACGAATCCGTATCAGTCGGCCTTCGTGCTGGCCGCTGGCTGCAATCCGATCTCAGCGCTGTGGAATAGCTATCAGCCACATCTGAATGCCGCCGCCTTCCCCTCGCCGGCCAGTTCGTTGGCCTCGCCGCACTCGGTCTACAGCTACCAGCAGATGACGCCGCCATCAAGCCCCGGCTCCGATGCCAGCTCCGAGCCGGAGGATCTCTCAGTGAGCAACGACATTCCGCTGCCAGCCCTGTTCCACCTGGGCAGCAGCGCAGGCAGCCAGAGCAGCAGCAGCAGCAGCAGCAGCAGCAGCGTCGTCAACTACTCCTACGCCGCCAGCATCAGCTCCGGCTCGAGCAGCAGCAACAACAACTCCAGCGCCTCAGCCGCTGCCAAAAACTATCGCTACAAGTGCGATAACTGCCAGAAGATGTACTCCACCTCGATGGGTCTGTCGAAGCACCGCCAGTTCCACTGCCCGGCCGCCGAGTGCAACCAGGAGAAGAAGCAGCACTCGTGCGAGGAGTGCGGCAAGCTCTACACCACCGTGGGCGCCCTCAAGATGCACATACGCACCCACACGCTGCCCTGCAAGTGCCCCATCTGCGGCAAGGCCTTCTCGCGCCCGTGGCTGCTGCAGGGCCACATACGCACCCACACGGGCGAGAAGCCGTTCCAGTGCCCCGACTGCCCGCGCTCCTTCGCCGACCGCTCCAATCTGCGTGCCCACCAGCAGACGCACGTGGACGTCAAGAAGTACGCCTGCCAGGTCTGCCACAAGTCGTTCTCGCGCATGTCGCTGCTCAACAAGCACACCAGCTCCAATTGCACCATCACAATTGTCTAGACTGGCCAGCAGTTCAGCAGCAGACTCAACTCACACACACACACATTCCGCTGGCGAGGATTAGACCTGACCACATCAAACTAGACAATAATCTAGCCCCCAACTCATAGTTAACTTAAGATCCTATCGGTTTTGGTGCTATATATAGACTCTAACTCTAGTATAATATATTTATTTCATTTGTAGCTCATAAGTTCCTGTAAATTTGCCACGATTATCAGACAGCAGTTGACCAAATTTAAGCATTTAGCTCATAGTTTTTATTGATCTTGAATAATTTATAAACTATTTTTATTATGTTTAGCCAATGTTAATGTTAAGATCTTTTGATAGTCTTTAAGCCACCACACGCACACACACACACATACATACATACATATATTTTTATAAAAATAAAATTTTAAACATGACAAAACAAACTTCAAACTATTCTCAATTATTATTTCCGATCTCTACCTCTTCAGAGGAAATCCCTCTTCCTTCCGCTGCTTCGCTCATATTTCAATATCATTTGGCATTTGCTCGATATTTGATTTCGAAATCTATAACAATATCGCATTCAGCCTGCTCGAAATACACCTTTCCCTGGGTAAACAATGCCTCGAAGGTTCCACTTTCGTTTTCAAAGGGCTTCCTCTTAACCCGCCCCTAATATTTCATCAATTCGTATCAAAGAAAAATATTTTGCACCTTTGGCAAACGCAAATATTTAATTAGCTGCCCGAGGACATTATCGAAGCACGTTTCCTGCTATTCGTCCTTTATTTTTTTTTTTTTTTTTGTCATTGGCAGCAATCCTTTTGGCTCGATTGTTTGCCCAAAGGATCTCGGCGCATGCGTCCTGTCGCAGGTGATAGACGTAGACGGCTGCTTATCGAAAACTGTTTGAACTAGCTGATTGACACGACAGACGGCAGAATCTACAGTAAACACTCGACCTAACAGACACTAGACGGTAGTTTGTAGTGCATTTAAGCCATATCAATGACCACAATAGGCGCTTCGGCCCTTATCTGGGCTGTGTACCTTCTGCTGCGACTGCTCGATAATGCAAATGGTCCCGAATCGTTTATTGTAATTACCTGTCTGCGTTGATAAGCGAACGCTGTCCTATCACATACAGGTTACAGTCACGTTTTCTCAGCGATATAGAAAAAGTGGACGAAAGTAGACTTCTTTGGGCTATCTTATTAGTGGCATTGGCAACACCTTTTAGCCATAAATTATACAGAATAAAAACGCATTCCTAGAACGACACTTTAGGCCCAGCACAGATAGACAACAGCCAAAACAAAGGACAATCATTTTTAGTACACTCTTTGCTCCTTTTCGCGGTAATCAGAGCGCGTCGCTTGTGCAACTGCAAAAAAAGGGAAGAATATAGAAGAAAACTGCAGGACATGAGGAGCAAGGCTGTGAGAAAACACCTTGCTGACCTTTTTCGCACACAGAAAATGAACAGAGGAATCAGCTGAAGAAGATGCACTGAAAAAAATGCGAGCCAAAGCAAGAATAAGTCAATTCTCCTATTTAACAAAAAAACTATAATTAAAATAATAATAGTTTTTATAACATTATAAATTCCTGCACTTATTCCCACTTCACTTATTTCATTTGCGATATTTACAGAAATTTCTTCAAGTGCATTATACCTGTCGCCCAGTCGTCTGGCGTGTTGTTGCCGTGTCACCTAGTGACCTACAAGCGAGTGCATAATTCTTTTGGCTTCTGGCCGTATGATCTGTGCCGCCTTTGTGTTGTCTTATTGTTGCGGCATCCTTTTGCCAGGCTGCAGGCTTGCCATTGTCCTGCCGCCGCAAAACTCGTAGCTAATCATTGCTGAGCCATCGCACACACACACACACACACACACAAATACTTTGATTGAATGACTAACAATAACAGCAACAACAACAACAACAACAACAACGACGAGCAAAGCCACCTGAAGCAGCAGCAACTTTGTGGCGCAGATCCAGGCGGATTGGAGTCTCGGCTCGAAGCGGAGCAGATAACAAATTGCAATTGACAAAGCAACCCGAGTCGAGTCAATCGGGTACAAGATGCGATCGAATTTGCAAGCAACATACGAGTCGCTGCCATACAAATCGATGGCTGGCCATGATACAAGTCGCAGCATTTGTAATTGCCTGCCATGGCAAGGAGGAGGAGCTGGAGGAGCAGGAGGAGATGTGGCCATCACATGATCGGAAGACAAAGTCGGGGCAAATCAGTGAGCGGCGGCGCATGTCACACAACAACAACAACAGCAACAAAACAAAGCTCATGCAAAACAAACATTAGGAAATGCAATACGAATCCGAGTCACAGCCACAGCAGCCACTTAGGCAGTCACTCAGAGCGGGCCAAGCCAGGCCAGGGCAGGCTAGGCCAGGCTGGAGCTGGAGCTGGAGTTGGGAGTCGTGGTTGTCGTCGTTTAGGACGTCTGAGATTACGACGATTACGTTTTACTCCAAATTTGTATGCTGCCAGAGTTGTAATTGAAAAAGCATCAACATTAATCTTGGTAACTCTCGCGCAAGTCAGCGCCGCGATTCGCATTCGCGTTCGCGTTCGCGTTCGATTTCGATTCGGATTCAGATTTCGTAACCCCCACCGATGCTGATCACATAGATAAGGCAAACCAGTGAAGCGGGTGTCTCATGTGGGGGCTGCCGTTGCTGCCGCTGCTGCCAAATGCCAAATGCGGCCATGTTAAGGCCAAAAACATATTGCTTAATCGCTGCGCGGATGTGGAGCAACAGATATGATCTGGGCCGCTCGCTCAGACAAGTGAGAGAGCGATGATGATCGTCAACGATTGCAGCGCATAAATCAAATGCCTGCGGAGAAATTGCAGCTGACAGAGCAGCCACGACGCTTGACGCTCTGAGCCAGATGCTCTGCGCCCGACAGTCGTGGACAACTGTCCCGATGCTGCGCGGCTCATCAGAGCGTCGGGCATGTAAACTTTATGGCTTTGGCATATGCAAAATGTGAGCGATCGTGGCCAGCATGCGACACCCAATGCCCCTACCGCAACGTCCTCATGCGGCTAACAGTCTCTCTGCCAACCTGTCAGCGATCTTAGCCAGTGTCAGTCAGTTAGTCAGTCAGGCAGTGTGAGCGACCTTAACTGTAAAATCCATCCACAGACCGCATTCAGTTCTAGGCCCATGGCTCGATCAAGTTCTGCGCCTCGAGTAACATGACCCAACAACAAGCGTGGCGTTAGTTGTCGCTAAGTGCAACTCGTTGAGTCAGTCGCAGTCTCGTCACAGTCCTGCGCCATCAACTTGTTGCCAGCTTGCGGCCAATAGAGATGAAAGCGTGTTAACTGAATGAGTATATGAGCTATTACGAAGAGCTTATTACATCATTTTCTTTGTTATTGTTTATCATATATGCATATATAATTAGAAATTTTAGAGCAAGAATGTTCTTGAGATGGAACTATATTTGTTTTATAGCCTGGAACTGCAGATCAGAGCTTCTGCTTGACAAATCATTTAGATAAATAATCTAATATAATTTTTATTTTATTTATTATTAGCTAGACTGAACTTTTATATGATACTAAAGCTTAGCCATAATTATTTATATTTTTTAAAATTTATTTTTGATATAATTTCATGCCACATTTGATCTACGTTGACAGGCACTTGAGCCTAGCAGTTGCCCTTGCTCATCTCTAGCATGTTCTCTGGTATTATGCATTCCTTTCTCTCTCTATTTTGCTATCTATTGCAGCCTCTCTCTATCTTAGCGCTGCTCTGCTAAAGCTAAGCATCGTGCCTTTTGCCTTTGCTGTAGATCGCCAAGCGTTGATAAATGTTGTTACTTGTCGTTGCTAGTTGTTGTTGTCGCTAGCCAGAGTCGCTGGCAACGTCGTCCGATCGATGGGTGGTTATAGTTGACATGTCGTTTTGTGTTTCCTATGCTCATCATCGTCAGGGACGCGCCGGCTACATGATCAATGAGCCACAAACAGCAACAAGAGCGTCTAAGGCTCCGGCGATCGTGGCCTGGCTCCGCCACACTGATTGCCCTTGACAAGTTGGTATTTTCTTCAACGGTTAATTGTGGCTATGATTTTTGTCAGCGGCATCGCCGGCATCAATTTAATTAGTCTTGGCCGCCTCCTATGCGATGCCCACCCAACAGATATTACTTCCTGCTTGCTGCTTGCGGCGGACGCATCTTCAGCGACAGATTTGAATTTCATAAAGCTCAAAAGTAGAAATAAATATTGCATATATAGTCAAAGGGTAGAAAGTAGCGACCGCTACGATACCCAGCACATATCCGAATCGTTAATTTGCAGGCAAATTCGATTCGATTCGATTCGAGTGCTGCCCGGCGCGATTGCATCTACTTGACACACATCGCACGCAAATCGATGCGGTAGCATTTACAGAATATCGTTTCGCTTATGGAGTGCTCGCTTACAAGCCGCTAAAAGATGCGATCCGAAGCACTCATCCAAAAATAACTAGCAATCATCATGATTGTCGGTCCGCAACGCCGTACAGCTGACTCCAGACGCAGACAAAAAGCCTACGCCCAAAGGCAGCAAAGGCAGCTTCAAAAGCGCTTCAATAAAAAAATTTACAATTTATGTATGTGACTTTCTTCATGCAATGGAAAACAGGCCTACCTTTGAACAGTTTTCGGTTCTGGCTGGCGACAGAGAGGGATCTATGTCATAGATTCTGGAGTGAGATGATCAGCTATGGCTGTTGCTCAATGCTGGAACTGTTCTTTCCATTTGCTGCAAGTGTTTTGCAATTTGTTTTCGACTTCAGTGTATTTTCACTTTAATCGAAACCCAAAGAAAGTGCATAGAACGGTAGTTCAGGCCATGCAAACCAATGAATTGCTATGAAAATATATGCTAAAAACTGTTGCAAGACATTCACGTGTTAAGCCGAACACGTACCGTACCGCAGCATGCAGTGGAAAGCAAGCAAAAAGAAAGCATCCACACACATCACATCACATCGCACCGCATTCACACCTAGACGATTTACTTACTATTCAAAATAAATCTGGACTCATGTTCGATGGAATCCAATTGGATGACGCGCATAGTTTTGCTGGATCTATTGAAATATGCATGAGCCGCTACCATCGGCAAGTCAGAAGAAAGACTTTCTTCCGTTTCCGCTGCGGCCAATTTGCAGAGCAATGACGCACTGCGCCACTCCGCCAACAGTTTTTCTATTTTCTCTCAAAATGCAATTTTCCCTCAGCCACACAGAAGTGTGCTGCGCCACACATCGTAAACTAACAGTTTGTGAAATGCCCATCGTCGGCCGTAATTAACTTTATCGGCCGGACGCACAACTGTTAGCCCGGCTGTTGGGCTCGGCTCTGTTACCTGTTCTGATTTCAGCGCTGAAAGTGAAACCGTAAATTCTGGCCTCGGGCCTGCGATCGCCTTGCGGCTATCAAATCAAACATCAGGTGTCGGCATCTTTTTGGCCAAGGCAACATTTCATTCAGGCCCAGAGCCGAGCGCGGCCGGCTGTCGGCGGCCTCATCAAATTCTGGTCAGCTCTCGTAATTAATTTCATTGCAACCAAAATAGATACATCTTCCTTGGCCGGGTCAGCGGCACGCTGTGCGCCATATGGCGCTAGTTGAGGTCCTGGCTTCAGGTCCTGCCCCACGCCTACCAAACAACGCTGATAGGGTTCGCTATCCCTCCCTCTCTCTCTCTCTCTCTCTCTCTCTCTCTCTCTCTCTCTCTCTCTGCATACGACCCGCTTAGTTAGTTGCAATTAACACGCCACGCTTCGGTCCTGTGCCATTCGTGCGCCGACTCATTCGAATTGGAGTGGGAGGACGACGAGCTTGGCCAAGCATTTGGCCATAGCTCACTTTTCATCAATTTCGAAACAAACAACAGTTGGCCAAATGCCTTCGCCCGTAGTTTTCCCTAATGAATTCATTCGCTTCACTTTTCGGTTGTAAACCGGAGTTCATTATCCCCGCGATACACAATTTGATGTGGGCAGTTGTTAGCCGTCCCTGGCCGTTCGCTGGAATTGTTAAAAGGATTGTGCATTCTACAGAATTTATTGGGTGTGTCCGACATATATTAGTGGCCAGTCGGCCACTCTCTCTCTCTCTCTCTGTCTCTGCCCCTCTATCTCCCTCTCTCTTGCTCTCATTCTATATTTATTATTTTGTTGATGGTGTTTTGATAAGCGGTCGAATATTGCTGGGTTCCTGCCCTCTGCACAATATTTAATTAAAGGGTTCAAAACGAGAGAGAGCAATGCACAAAAATGCTTTGAACTATGTCTAAACTGCTGCCATTATGGTGGCTAATTTCTAAAATATACAAAAATCATTTAGAAATGAAAGCCTTGATGGCTTATCTAATGTTGTATCATTATCCCTTATATCTTTGATCTTAAATATGTTACATATATTGACGGCAGGCTGTCTCTGTTAAAGTTAGAGGTTGGTTTATACAAACGAGCTTTACGCATGCTTAAAAATATTTGAAAGTCACTCTCTGCTGAAAAGACCATACAGAGTTATAAGCCTTTTTTATCCTATTTAAAAAAAAAATTAAAAGTATAAATATATATACATACTTAATATAAATTTTTAAATTTATCTTCTCTTTTCTTCTAAAATTACGACAAAAATACAAAAAAATATTTATATTAATAAATAAAAATTAAGTATTTAAATTTCTTCATATTTTCTTTTAAAATTATTAAGAGGTAAAAACTTAATATTTATGTATATTTTTGGATTTATTTTGTCTTTTATTGGTATCAAAATGATGTAGAAAATAAAAAGAAAATTTTTATAAAATATTTATAATACTTTCCTGTTTTTTAAACCATTTCTCCGCCAAGCAAAACTTTTATTCACTCATTCATCCGCCTTAAGGAACTTGAACTCAAAGCTCAAATGTGTTTTATCTGTTAGCACTGGCAATTTAGCCAAGTTTTGTTGTTCTAATTATGATTTGTGTCGACCATGATTTGCATAGCAAAGGTGAGGGCAATTAATTATCAACAAACAAAATGGAAAAATTTACATTTTCGCAAATGGAAACAAACGCAAATTAACACCTTAAACGCGGCTGTAACCTGTGGCAAAGCGGAACTGGCAATCGAATATTGTAGCATATATCGAGCTATATCGCCGCTATACATCCAATTGCACCCACATGCCACTGCAGCACGCCACAAAAGCTGGCGCCAGATTCCGGGGCGAGTTGCTCTTGTTGCTTTAGTTGTTGTTGTTGTTGCATGCATTCAACAGACTTTTCAATTAAAATTCAAATTGATGCAAACAAGTGGCCAAGCCCCATTCCAGTACCCAATCCCCAGTCACAATTGTTGTTGTTGTAGTTGCTATTGCAGTTACGTTTGCAGTTGCAGGCCAAGTCCACCAACTTCACAAGTCCAGGTTCAGGCCGCGCATTAACAAATTGAAATTTGCTCGCGCCGCTTTGACAATGCTAACGCCCCCGAGCCAAAGCTCACAGCTGAATTGCCTGATTTCTTTATTTCAATAATTTTGCATAGATTGCCCATGAAGCCATAAACATTATAAGAATAAGACTGAGACTGAGAATGAGAATGAGTCTTGGTATAGCCAAGCGTCAAACTGTCATTTGATGGCGTCGCCACTGACGCCCGATTATATCGCCAATAATTGGAAATGCCTTTTGGCAAAGCTTGTCCAAAACCTTAGATTTTGTGTCGAGTTTCTGCTAAATATATAGTTCAAAGTCAAAGTTATCGTATCTCTTACACTGATCTTTTGTTGATTTTGATTAATTGCCAGGGTGAGTGTCGCATAGCCCGAAGGCAAATGGGAGGGCCTAGAAATAGACCAGCTTTGTATACATGTTTTCGTGGCTTGAAAGTAAGCTAAGGTTTAATTTTTTGTAATATATAGAATAATATGTATATATCCAGATTTAGTTGTATATAATAACTATATATGTAAATAGATATACAATCAGAAAATAAGAAAGTGAACAAAACAAATTTTAAATATTGAAGCGTAACAACGAGGAAAGCGAACTAGTTTATGTGAATGAAGTTCAGACTGACATGTTAAATTCTTAACAATAATGTAATATATTAATTTTTAAAAAATATATAAACAAATATTTTAATACTCACAGATATACAAAAATGCTAGCCAGACTCTGAAAGGGATATAAAATTTTAAAAAATAATAATAAATTATAAAAAATTGATTGAAGATCAATTATATATTAAATTGTCCGAGCAATGCTCTATAAAGTGAATTAAATCGAACGACAGAATAATATTTTATATATTCAAATTATTTATGTTGACTATCATAGTCAAAAGTAATCTAAATAAATATTTAAAAGACTATTAAATATTTTTGTCTGTTGATTAAGCATTTGAGTTCATTTATCTACCTACTCTACCTTATCTACAAATGACTTCTGATTCTGTTCGCTGGAATTGAATTAGTCCAACATAGCTTCAATCCTTTTATCACTGCCATAATTTTCCTATTACTAATTTCTGTATCTCTTTATCTCTATCCTTATTTCATATTTTTCTTTATTTCTATTCTTAAGTCAAAATTTGAGCTAGTTATCAACTAAAATCGTTTAGTTTCGTGCGCATGTTCTACTTTTGGAAAGTTCTGTCACTTCCGCTTAGTCTTTGTCAGGGGTTCCACACGCAGTTGCGACATGCCACACATATTTGCATGCCACACATTTACTGCTGCCTCTTGTGCAGTTGTGCGCTCCGGCAACATTTCCTAGTTTTGTGGTCGGTCAAAAGTCTTCCTGGAGTAGAGTTACGGCAAGTGCAGAGGCCTCCAGCTCTCACTGAGTGTGCTGCAACAGCAACGGCTATAACAACAACAACAAAAACAACAACAAGTCGACTCTTAACTGGCAAGCATAATGCAACATGACATGCGCCGCATGTGCAACACAACAGCCGAGCAAATGTTGCAAATATGAGTTCATTATTTAAACGTTGACCAAAAACAAATTGACAAGTAAATGCGGCACATGGCTGACTTTTGGTGTCCAGCTGAAGTCTTGGCTTCGCGTTCCGTTCCACTTTGGAGCTCGACTTGGCTTGGCTTGGCTTGGCTCTATGGTCATAGTGGTTTCTAGGTGGGTTCGTATTTCTGCTCCAATAGATGCCGCTGATATTGTGCGCATGCGACGCTCTTGTTATTGTTGCACAGCCAGAGAGACAGAGAGACACAGAGCGACACAGGCGTCATCAACGCGCACACATTTTGCTCTTAAACGGACGACGCGTTGGCCGCTCCGCGTGCCACTTCAAAGGCCTGAAAACCGACAGAGCGCCAGCACCACGCACCACGCCGCACCACTAGCTCGATGAGTGGCTAGCTGGCAGGCAAGCGCCTTCTTTGGTGGCTTGATCTTTGGCCGTAGCCAGGCCGTTGCCCAGCCGAGCTGCGCTTGGACGCACTTCCCACTTGTTTGCTCGCTCATTCGTTTTGCAGCTATGAGATGCCAACAACAACAACAACAACAACACCAACAACATCATAGGCCCAACTTGTTAACGCTTTGGCCTACAGTTGAAAACTTGCGCCTCATCCTTGGCTTGTTGTTGCTGCTGTTGTTGTTGTCGTTGTTAATGATGCCTTATAATGCCAGCGCGCCTGATTTGCCACAATTTATTATGAAAATCGTAATAATCTGCAAGATTTCTGAACCCACAAGACGCATTTGTCTTTGACGTCGGCGTCGTTCGCTTATCTTCTAGTGGCGTCCTGGCCACAGTTCCCATCCGTCAGCGTCGGCGCGTCGATAGCTGGTTAATGCTTTAGCCTGGCCAAGAAACACGATACGCAATGCTCCCAGCTCCGACCGACCCCCCCCCCCTCACACCCACCCAGCCAGCTGCAGTTGGAGCCCTCGCTGCGCGTGTCATATTGGCATTTCCTCTTTTGGCGGGCAACGCCTACGTGACGTTCGGCTGCGAGGCTCGCGGTCCAGGGACGCGGCTCGTCTCAAATCGTTTTCGAATTGATTTCTGCCGTCAAATTTGCACAGCCAGAGCCTAGCCGCATCCCACTTTGGCCATTGTGGATGTGGTTCACTTCATGTTGCGCTTGTTGTCGTCGCAAAATGTTACTAATAGTTCGAAATTACAAGCCAATAGTCAGTCGGCGCTCATTGACTACGCGAGCACGAGCTCAGCCACGAGTAGGTGGTTCCACAAGACCCAAGTCGCATTGATAAATGATGGACAGACGTCAGCTAAATGCATCATATATAAGACTTTATTTGACATACGGGCAATCAAATGCAGTCGCTGAATTATTCAAAGCTAAAACACGAGACAGGTCTAAGAAGTAAATAAAAACTATATAGGCATTTAGAGCAGTTAATGAATGTCATTTTAAGTGAATGCGATACTTAATGGATAGCTTTTACTATAACTTAGTCAGAGTTTTTACTTTATTTTAAATACAAAAATACAATAAAGCTATAGCTATAGCTATAGATTCTTAGAAGAAATTAATAATTTATAATTTAATAAAACTTTTATTTATTATTAAAAATCAAGATATGCCTTCAGTATTTCCCCTTCCTCTCAGCAAATTGTACTCATAGATATTATTAACACTTCTCCTATACACATCGCAATTAAGACCCGCTCAATATCTATCTATATCTCTGGCTATCAGCTATTGAATTTCCCATAAACAATACTCCAAATACAATTTAATCGATTTGAGACAAATTGAAATGCCAACAAGCCGGCGATAAATAAAACAGCAACGCTTGAAGTTCGAGCAACTCGACTGATAGATAACTGGAAAACGCAGTTAAAGCGCGCGTATAAAATCCCAGACCCGAAAAGTGTTTATCTCAGCAAATGCAACAAAGGTGTTTGCACATGTCCAAGCGAATAAAAAAAAGTTGTTCGCAGCCGACGTCGCTTTATACAGGATAATGCAAATAAATTCAGCGGCCAGAAAACTCAGGCCAAACAAATTGCCAGCCAGACAGGTCTGAGCTCACACACACAAACACACAGAGACACAGAGAGTATATGGACAATCAAGATAAACGCTCTAATTGAGATTAAATTCATAATTACGATCGAACGGGCGACACTTTTATGGTGTTCTTTAATTAAAGTTTTTTCTGTGCAGCACCGCAAACGAACCGGCAAGCTCTACCGTTGGCTCTGGGTCTTAGCCAAGAAATTTGAAACGGCCAAACAACAACGGCCAAACGGTTGTAGTCCACACACTGTCTGGTCTCTCTCTGGGAGAGCGGGCCAAGAAGGTGTTGAGTAATTTTCTGGAAAAGTGTGCGCCTGCCCTCTTACCACCTACCTCCTGCCCAGCTCCCCTTGGCTTACCTATGTGCTGATTGAAATCACAGACGCTGATCACATAAATTGCCAGATTTTCGGTATACACGACAGAGGCCCAGTTGCTGCAGCGCGAACTGGTCTAGCCCCAGATACGAAGTTCAGTATCAGAGCTCTATGACGAATCCGGACACCCTCCGTCTGCGTACCTCTCCTCTCCGTCCCCCTCCCCCCTGCAGCTGAAATAACGCATAATTGCATTGTATGCTGTGTGTAATTGAAATTAATACGAGTGTATTACACCGAGCGAAATGACTTATTTCATATGGGTTAATTTGACGCCCGAGCATGTACGATAATTAAGCAATTTAAGCGGCTTGTATATTGATTTACGATATAGCGATAACGACAACGATCACCGCTGACTTACCGTGGGCCCCGACTCGCTGTGATGGAAGTAAAAAGTGAAAAAGTTTGCCAAGATTTCAGTAACTGAGGACTTGGACTCTGATATAAAAGCTGGAGGTGAAGCAGGCACGACTGCAGACGATATTCTCGTGAGTGTCTGTTGCTGAGGACTAAATAGTTGGCTAGCCTATGGATCTGTATGAATATAACTAGGTTTTGCCTGATGTGATTATCATACTATGAGTAAATCGTTTGATTTATATTTGTGAATGACAAATACTTAAGAAATATATATTTAAATATTTAATTTATGTTACTATAATTTAGATATAAAATAGAAAAATGAACAATATGTACATATATTAATATATTCATAATATATATTTTATTTTCTATATTAATGATATATTATTTATTTTTTTATTTCTTAAATTCAAATATTTATTTAGGAAATACAAAATTATATTTTATTTTAATTTTTAATTATTTTATTTTTTTGTTTGTTCTTAAACATAAAATACTACAAATTGTTATTTTTATATATATATTATGCAGCAATTTCTTGAATTCTCACATTAGCATAGGCAGCTCAGCTTATCAGCTCAGCTGGCTTGCATCACAGACATTTGCTACCACAACATACGGATAAATCTGTGACACTCACTCACACTCACACACGCCCCTACCTCCCACCGTTGGCAATGGCTTCACACGCGCTGGACAAAAGCCAGCAAAGCAGATAGCATCGCTGAAGGCGCATTAATCGAATGCGTAAATTCGTTGAGATCGTTGATAAAACAGCAGCTGTAGCTAGGTTCCGAGGAGAGGACCGTTTCAAGATGCTATCCAAAGCTCATTGAAGCAATTAAAAGGCGCGCGTCCAATAATGAACGACATCATTCCGTGCTCTGCCGCTGCCCCTGCCCCACTCTCAGATCCAACTCAAGCCCAGGCAGGCCCGACTGTAGATAAGGCATTAAAAAGCAATTATGACGACAAATCT
Source organism: Drosophila paranaensis (assembly GCA_035047545.1). NCBI lineage: Eukaryota > Metazoa > Arthropoda > Insecta > Diptera > Drosophilidae > Drosophila > Drosophila paranaensis. The sequence goes on from JAWNPL010000153.1 coordinate 12,174,963, forward strand.
GTAAACATACGGCAAATCGTTTTAATGGCGGACTTAGCGCAACATTTAGAAGGTAATAAAAACAAAAGGCGGGCGCCACGCGGGCCCAGCCAATGTTGCATTAACATAAAAATGTCATAAGGTTTATGGGAGATGCGCTTAGTCAGATCGATCGCCCAGATATATGTACCATATATATATAGCAGGGTAGCCAGATCATTTTGCAATTGTAAGGGGGGGTCTGAGTGGGTGGGGGTGAGCTCTATGCATGATAATTGCGTAGGTATTTGGACAAAGCGACGCGACGCGATGAAAATGTCTCATAAATTATAAAATTCGATCGTTAATCTTTGACTCGAATCATGGATCATTGGACGACTGCGGCGGAGCCAGCAATAAAACACTTAAAATAAGTATTGAGATGAAATGCAGTAATAGTTGAAGTGGGTGGAGTGAGGAGCATATGCTGGAAGTAAAGGTAAGCTTAGCTAGACTAGATATAGGATAGATATAGCCATAAAGATATTAGCAATATATCTCAATCAATTGTTGAAGGATAAATGAAACCACTCAGACACTAGCTTTTGCTTCGTCATATCCATTCACTTGCTTCAGTCAAAGCCTATTTCAATTTCAATTTAAATGCAAATGATACTTGATATTAACCCATTAGCAGCCACCGGAAGTGTGAGTAGCTGCATTAATTATGTCTCCGATTCGCGGAAATTGAGCTCGGCACGGCACATGTTGCACAAACAAACAAACAAACGAACACGCGCAGCCGCGACAACTGACCCACAGAGACAAGCCGAATGAGACCCGCCGCGAGGCGATGATTCAAGGCGCTGGTCAAGGCAGAACCTACAAAACTTGCTGCTGCTCCTATATAGAGAAGATCCACAGAATGAACGAAAGAAGACAAACAGATCGCTCATTGAGCGTAACAAAGGTGCACCTTCAATGAAGCCTAACCAAATAAGGCAGGCCACGCAGAGCTGTGGACGACGACGACTCCGACGACTCCGACGACGGCTGTACACGTAAGGAATGCTGGCACTTTTGGGGTGTGCTCCATGCGACTGTGGGCAAGCGGGGCCAAAGAGGCAGGCGGGTTAGGCAGGAGCACCCATTTTACCTGCAACGCGTTCTCTGGGTGACTAAACACTTGTTTCGCTTCAATAACGCACCGGCCAAGCCGCCGTCGCCGTCGCCGTCGTCGTCGTCGTCGCTGTCATCTTTGGCGCGAGCGGGCAGCTCGCGGGGCGAGCGTTGCTTGCGATCAACGAAAACATATTTTAACAACAACTACGCAATGCCACAGACACAGATACGAAACGCTGACAGTACAGCCCCAAATCCAAATACAACACAATATATTTTTTTAAGGCGCTGTCCGTTCAATTCGTTGACTTAAGGTGAGGATCGGCGATCTTGCTATGGGCATAAGGTTCTGCGGCTTGTGGCGGGCGGTGCGGACAATATGTAGCAGGGCGGCGGCAATGAGGCATAACGGTGCTGGGTGCTCGTGTGCCAGCCCCGTGAGTCCCGGAAGCGTCGCCGTCATCGTCCGGTTCTTATGGGCTGTGCCCAAGACAAGTCGCAGGTTAGTCTCGATTGCGTATGCCTTTCATCATCATCATCATCATCATCATCATCATCGATATTGTGTTTGTATATACATATATATATATGTCATGCGTCTCGCTCTCGAAATTATGGGAAATTAAAAAATGTGTATATATGTTTTATTTATGAGCAGCAGGCAGCAAGTCAAGTAAATCGCCTTCGTTGATTCTGAGGTGTGGTTTTTGGGTGCACAGCGTAACAGATATGGAAAATATAATTGTGCTTTATGAGCTTTTAATGCATCTATCGAATGACGGAAGGGGGGAGGGAGGTAGGTGGTGGCAGTGCTTACTTTGGCTTTATGAACCGCATCAACTGAAAGCCAATCAAATGTAACACAGGTTGTGCGATAACTCGTAATTCTATGCCTATGCCTATATGTATGGCCACTCAATCAACATCAAATGGAAAAGCTAAAGCAAATGCTATTTCCAACCCACCCGCCTATGATGCCTATGTGCAAAAACAACTTTCCAACATTAATGACAATTTGTATTGTAATTGAAATCGAAATGCCGTGAATAAATGCCGCTTTGCAGTAAGCCTTGCTGGGAGGGGGAGGTGGAGGCAACTGGCACCTCTTAAAAACCAGAACCAGTTGAGGCAGTTCAAGCGGCACAGGTGCCGCCAGAGACAGAGCCTGGCCCGGCCTGGCCTGGCCTGGGCCTGGGCGAAAGCGCAGGCAGGCAGCAGCATTTTCAGTCAGTGTGTAATCCATTTTAATGCCAACACCATTACGAACAGTAGCCTCAGTGTCACATTTAGCAAAAGCAGCGCAACCAAAAATGCAAACCTGCCATGCGCTTCAATGGACACTCGCAACGGCGACGGCGACGGCGACGGCCACTGCGCAGTCGCAGCCCCAAAATGTTCAAAAGATTTCATCTGCTGTTAACGGAATATTTTCAAGATTTTCTTATAAAATTATTTAAAAATAATAATAATAAAAATAATAATAATATTATTAATAATAATAATAATAATTATAATAATAATATAGTAAATTAAAAATATTTAAATAAATGAAAAAAATTAATAAAACTTAAAAATTGAATAATACCAAAAAATTTAAGAAAAAAATCAAATTGTATTTAAAAGTAAACTAAACTTAAATCAGAATCAGTTGGAAAGCGTGGAGGCAAAGAAAGGGTGGGAGAGATTGAGAGGAAGCTCAGAAGGACAGATAAACAGATAGGTGGACAGGAGGATTGCGATGATTGTGATGTGGATGCTCAAAATAATCTATAAGCTGAGCACTCTCTTCATAGGTAAATTTATAATTATTTATTTATTTTTATATTTTGCATTAACTTTTCGTTTATAAACTTTAACTCACAGTCTCATCAACTTCAAAACTCTAGTAAAAAATCAAAAGAATTTTCTAAGATTTAATTCACGGATATCAAACACTTTTTGCCTCTATATAGAAAAGTAGTCTTCAGCTAAAGACTTTTAAGAAATATTTCATGCTTAATATCAGCCAGCCATTTTCAATAATTAATTTAATGTTCAATTAATTCTCCACTCCAAACCAGTTTTCAGCAAATATTGATTAAACCGTAATAAATTGAATCGAACTACCCATTTAATTGAAGCCAATATTTAGCATGCCACAGCTACAGCCACAGCCACAGCCACAGCCCTTCCTCCACATGCAGAAGCTGGCGACCTTAATACGGCGACAATTGATTAGCGAGCGACAGAGCAAGGCGCGTATGCGTTAAATGAGTCGAGAATTCGCAGTGTCCAGGCCGAGATTGGGGTATCAGGCGCCAAGTGCGGGCAAACAGGTTAGCAAGCCTGTGTAGAGAGAGAGGGAGAGCGAGGGAGATCGGGTAGGAAAGGAATGATGCTGATGAACCATCGCTGTTCTGGCCAGCCTTATTAATCACGCCGATTGTCCGATATTGCAGCGATATGTTTGGAGCAGCGGAGGCTGCCTGCCTGGCTGCCTGCTTGCCTGCCTGCACTTTGCTGCGGCCCGATAGCAGGGCGCATAATTTATCAAATGGCTGAGCCTCGCCTGGCTGGGCAGAACTGATTCAGTGCTTCGGCATGCCATAATGAACCTTAGCCTACTTATAAAGGCCGCTGGTTGTTTCCCACAATTATGCAAAGCAGGAGAAAAATTGTGGAAAAATGCACAGTGAGCGGTGCTCAAGAAACAAACATGGCTCGCCGTCCGACTTTGGATAAGGTGCATCTCGACTGGCCAATTGCGCGGCCAAATTATAATGCATTACTTCATAACTCCCCGCCAGCAACTTGTTTGAACTGAGCCAAAGATTCCCTGGGCCAGTGGGCAGTGGGCAGCAGCAATCAAATCACTTGTTGCCCCAAAGCTAGACACAAGATTGTTAGACAACCAGCTACAGCTAAGCAACAATTGTTGCTGTGGCCTACATAGTCCTGACTTTAGCCTGCCCCCCCTCCAGTGTCCTCCTCTCTCTCTCTCTCTCTCTCTCTCTCTCTCTCTTGCATTCTGTGTCCCCTCTGGTGCTCTTCTCTGTGGCAGTTAATTTGATTATGTTTTGGCTGCATTGATTAACTGCCGCCTGACATGACAGCTCAATTCCCAGTCCCTACACCCACCCCCTGCAGGGTCCATGATTATCGATTGCGCAATGTCCCCGCCGAGTCGTCGTCATCACATCTTTGGCTTGGTCTTGTCTTTGGCAAACAAGCAAACGGATTGGCCCTTCAGCCACTTTTCCTGGCCACCACTGTACACTGACAACGATCGCGTAATCGCCCTTAATCCATCAATAAAACGGGGCCATCACGATATCGTTGCTCCCCAATTGTTGCCAGTTGCCACCGTTGCCCAAAAACCAAAAGCCGAAAGCTCCAAAGTCGGAAAACCCAAAACAAAACTCGTGGCGACTGTTGTTGTCGACAACATCAACAACATTCAAATTTGCCAATTGCAACCTAGAAGCGGCCCAGCAGAGCCCACTGCAGCCCCAAACACCATCAGTCAACACAATCAATCTTTTGGGTCCACAGACAAGACTCTGGATTGCGACTTCAAGTAGTTTGCGGTTTTCAGTTGTGAAAATATTTGAGCTCTTTTTCCCCCTTATTTTTTATTCATTAAGTGCTTTATTGGAGCTTAACGAGCAGCGCGATCGATCAAGTGCCCTAAAACCTTTCACTAATGATTTGATTATGCAGCATAAATGCGAGTTGCCCCTCGCCATTGTTTACCACGGCTGTATAATGTACAGCTGCGCTGGCTACTACAAATTTGCGAAAAATCTATGAAAATTTGTTGAAGAAAAAATCGTTGTTGACAGTCACCAAATTGTCTTCAATTAGTATTTAGAGGAAGTTGTTGTTTGGAAAGATGGAGCTTGTGACTAATATACATATATTTTTAATAATTTTCTGAGTAGTTAAAATTTAATTTAAATTGTCATAGGAGACTTGTATATTTATATTGTATATTTGTATATTTTATTTATTTTTTTTTATATTCTTATTTTCTTTTTAGTTTTGCTTTATTTCTATTTTATTTTATTTTATTTGATCTTATTTTATTTTAGTATTATTTTGTTTTATATAATTTTATTTTCTTATTAATATATTTACATTGAATTATTATATTTAAATTAGTATTTACAGGAACTCATATTATCTCATAACTCTCTCGTTCAACAACTCTTGGCTGACTTTCTTTGATTACTTCTTGATTTCCCAGCTCAAAAGAAAGTATAATTTAAATAAACTGCCATCAGAAAATATATATTAAATAAATCCGGCTATAGTTAAAGTCCAACTGAGCAGCTCTAACAATAAACCTCATCAAGCTTAAGCCACATAAATACACTCGTTCCTTTTCGGCATCGCCTTGGCTTGTCAGTTCTCACCTCAAAATTCAGGGAACGATCCGAACGGGGATAACAAATGTCCTACAGACCCAAAACAAACGATGCGCATTCACTTTTATGCCTTTGCATATGCTATAAATAAACAAATTAACTGATGATCAGTGTCAATGGAATGCAACCATGTAAATTGCAAGCACACACACACAGAGATACAAAGTCAACAAGTTGGCTCAGAGAGACAGAGATATTGGTAACGGTGACTGGTTGAATCGTGTCGTGATTACAGGTTGTTTGGATTGGAGGATTGGCCACGAGGCCAGAACTATGCGAGTGTTGTCGCTTTTTAAGCGATGAATTAAGCGATATTTGCAATTAATAACTGTCATGCTGAAATCTGTTCGAATATAAAAATTTGTTTAGCTCAAATCAAAGCGAGCCAAGCGACCAACTGGCAACTGGCAACAGGCAACTGGCACACCTCCTCCAACTCCTCCAACTCTTCGCTGGGGCACTTCCTTGACGATGGCCCAGAGATTCCGCAACGACTTTCGTGTTAATGGTATGCAGGCAGTGCCATTGATTTCACTTCGATTATGGGGCACATAAAGAAACGCTTATGGCCCCATAGTCGAGGTCGTTGCTGGCCCGCGCCACGTGCGCGCAGAAGGCGGCAAAAGTTATTGACTGATTATGAGATTTGGCACGCCATGAGCCACAGCCTGCTGCAGCGGCTGCGGCTGCGGCTGCTCCTGCTCCATGGCCCAACACGGGCAGGCAACACCGGCCCAAGTGAATGCCAGTTTCTGGCGTCGTCTTTGCGACGCGTCGGCAGATTATGTTTTGAAAGTGCAGCCAGCGAGTGATTTCTTTATGAATTCATTAAACTTTAAATTGGTTTTAAATTGGCCACAGTTGTACGCTGGGCGAGTGTGTGTGTGTGTGTGTGTGTGTGTGGAATTTGGCACGACCTGCTTGCCAAAAAATTATCTGGCAGCACACATCTGCATCAGCAGCAGCGAGCGCCTGCCTGCCTGCCTGCCACACACTCGTGTGTGGCCATAAGGAAGCAGCCTTTGGGCCAGGCCAATAATATTAATAACACGCACTTTGTGCTGCCTCCCAACTGCTGCGGCTGCGGCTGCTGGACAGCTGCCTGGTTGCCAACGCCATCGCATCTTTTGTTTGTTTTCATTAAGGAAATATTGCAGCGTCAACATGAAATCAATACCGAGGCCAAGGTCCACACCCGCACTCGCACCCGCAGCAATGCAGCCAGCATCAGTTGCAGATACAACAACGCCACGCCATGCCACGCCTTTTGTTTCACGGCTGCCTTTCTGATGGGGGTGACTGATTGCGATTGTGCAGCAGGCAGCCAACCAGTCCGTCAGTCCGTCAGTCCGTCAGTCCGTCAGTCTGGCAGTCAGTGCGTCCAACAGTCGCCCAGTTTCAGTTGCTGTTCTTGTAGTTGTTGTTGTTGTTGTTGCAGGACATGTGAAATGTGCCGTTTGTCAGTGGCGCATAAAAGAAAGGAGTTTTGCTTGGGCTCATTGTCGTGGCTGGTGGCTGCCGTCGCTGCTGCTGCAGCCTTCTACAGAAATCTGATACTTTCTGCTCTGCTCGTAATTGTGCAGATGCATTGGCTAAAGGTGTCACTTGAGTTGTTGTTCCTCTGCTTCTTCTACTCCATCATGTTATTGTTGTTGTCGTACAGCTATTTTTGACTAACGACAACGACAACGGCACAAGTTGGACACGCGCATGAGATTTGAGACATAAAAGGGAAATATATGCGTAGTCTGAGCGCCTGTATAGCTCACACCTGTTTTTGAGCTACGGAGGAAGTAGTTGGCCTGGGGCAGCGCCAGTTTGGAATCGGAAGTATTGCTCCAGCTGCTAGAGTGATTTGAAGCTAGTTAAGAGATGAGAGAGTGAGTCATAGAGGAGGATGCTGAGCGGGATGGTTTGTGCTATAGTATATATACATATTCTTGGTTATATATGATAGATATATAATATGATAGATATCTAGAGAGCCTCCATCAAAACCTAAGCCTCTTTTGCTTCAGTATCTCTTATAGTGTCTACAGCTGCATATAAGTTTAGTTAGCCTATAAGTAATTCAAAACTGTCAGCCTTTAGATTACTAAGAACTAGCATCTCATTTCATTAAACTAATCGACGTCCATTATATCAGTTCACCATACCAAGCTAATCATAACTATGCTCAACGAAAATAGTTCCAAAAACCAATCCAAATACACCTTCAAATTCAAGTTATTTGTACTAGAAGTCGGTTAATTTTGTTTGACTTTCAGTAAATGCAGAAATTCGTTTTGGTTTCTCACGTTGGCCAAGGCAAAGCGGGCAATTAAAATGATCGAATAATCAATAATCGATTGCATTTAGCAGCAGGCACAAAACGTGCATTTAATTGCGGCTAGCCGCAGCAGCAGCAGCGGCAGCCGGCAACAGGCCCACTTCATGATTACATAAAATTATAATTTAAATCAAATGGCGCAAAAAGCAAACAACAAATAATAAATAAGCAAACCAGCCGAAAAATCAAGCTAAAAGCTTGAAAAATACAGAAACTCTATAACCACCCACTCGCCACGAAGGACGTGGCGTTTGCGAATGCGCCGCTGCGGCGCCTCCGGCCAAATTATAACGATCTCTTTGGAGTCTCTTTGCGGCTGCCAGTTCTATGCAGGCAGTTGGCCAAAAACAATGCCAAAACAATACCAAACATTTGCGAGTCGATCAAATGCGGCAACAACAACAACACCAACGACTGGCCAGAGCTCGCTGCGACAATCGGCAATCGATAGTCGACAGTCGACAGTCGACATAACCCGCAGGCGCCTCAGACTTAAATGAAATTGAAATGGACACACAATTATTAGCCAGAACAAGAATGGTTTGCGTTGCTTAGAATAGCGCAGACTAAATACGCTTTTAGATTATTAAATTTTAGCTGAGATTAATTTTAGGTGCAGAACAAGAAGCAAGAAAATTTGTTTTTAAAATTTATCAAATACAAAAAAAAAATATTTTAAACTACAATTTCCCGACTTCAATATAAGTAATCTCAGTAAAAGTTTATGCATAATAAAGAGTGCTTCAATTTAAAGAAAAATAATAAATAATATTAAATATAATAATATTAAGTATAAAAAATTTTAAAATATAATCCATAATATTTAGTGCCCAATCCTTTAAGGACCCTGCTGTCCTCTTAGCCCACCAGAACTTCCTCAGCCTTAATATAAAACTACATTCGAATTTGATTTGTCATCCCATTGAGCCTAATTGTGGATTATGCAACTGCAATGCCCCAATACAATGGAGAGCTGAGCACGTGCAGCCGTTCAACCGCTCGGTCGAGCGAGAAAAAAAGATCTTCAATAGATGCAACCGCAATGTTTGGCAACTCTTGAAATGCAGCGCGTATCTGGTTTGCAGCATCTGCGCAATATTTTTGTTTTTGTTTGCGATTATTATTATTAGTTTTATGTATTTGCAGTTTGCAGTTTGCAGTTGGCTGTTTGCAGTTGTCTGTTTGCTGTTTCTAGAGTCGTGGTCAGACGAGTGTCAGAGTTCAATCAAATGAATGGCACCCACAATATTTAATGTCTTTGATGGTTTTATTAGTCGAATGCCGACAGACACGGGCCAGCAGATATACATAGATATGCAGCCGACTGACTGTTCGAATACTTATTCGATCACTCGTACTCGTATCTCTATTCCACTGACTCATTAGCCATTGTTGTGTTGATGAAGTTGTTCGGGCATTGTTTTTACATTTTTCCATTTTCAGTTTTGTTTTTATTTTGGCCAGCCGGCTGGTGATTTCTGTAGCTGATTACTGATATTTGCAGCCAGACTATTTTATTTTTATTACAAATATTATTTCTGTAGTATGCAATTTGCAGGCAGAAGAAAAAAGTTCAAGGTTCCGAAATTAAAAAGTAGCGCAGCCAGCCAAACTAGTCAATGGCGATAATGCTATTGATGATGATGATCATGATGGTGCTGCAAATAATAATGATAATGGCAGAGAGCTCCAGTCAAGGTTAGAAAACATCCTGAGGCCCATACTTAAATCGCTGGGCGGAGTTGCTCACAAATAGCTCTTAAATTTTACATCTTTATCAAATCAGAATTTTGGAAGTAACAATTGATAAGTTATTTATATATATATATATATATATATATATATATATATATATATATATATATATATATATATATATATATATATATATGTATATATATACAAATATTTTATACAAAATTGTTTGATTATATTCCATAATTTATTTTGTATAAATTAATTTATTATTTTAAAAAATGTATTTTAATCTAGTATTATTGAATTTATAATATTTTATTTAAATTTTATGGTTTTTTCTACTTCATAAATTCATTATAATTTCTTCATTTACTTTTTCGCCTTTTAGTTTTTGTATATTTCTCAAAAATGATTTTTTACCCAGTCAATCTTCTCTCTTCTTTTATCTGGCTCATTTGTTGCTAGTGAGCCTTGTCTGCTGCTGACTCCCCACGCACACTGAGCAATCGCATGGGGCGGCTCGGAGTCTCCCCTCTCAGCGCTCTCTGCATTCATATATTATTAGCTTGGCCCTGGCAATGATCGCTGGCAACAAGTGTTACGCCCAGCCAGATGACAATAGCTTTCAAATGTTTCTAATTAAAAAACGACGAAAAGACAAGGAAGGGAGACAATGCTGCCAAGGTATGTGACTGCAAGACCTGTACTATATATAGAAGATGCATTATCTTCATATATCTATATACCGCTACAGCTCCAGCTGCCTCTTAACTCGCCGCGCAGTGTAATGTGACCGACACCAACAACAACTGCAGCAACAGCAACAAAAACATGGGGTATAGCATTGAAAACAACATGAGAACCCGCATAAAGCGAGCGTGTCGAGCCAATGGGACGCTAATCATAAGCATTTGGCGATGATTTAGTGTCGCCAGCCTGCTAGACACGTGTGTGAGTCGCTCTCTCCCCCTCTCTCTCTCTCTCTTGATGTGTGTAGGTGTGATTGTGTGTAGGTATTGTCGCAAAATGCAATCAGGCGGCCTCAACGTGGTCTGTCGGCATCCTTTTAAGCTGATTTTTCACACGCCGCACGTTGTTTATGCGACGTCAAAGTCTCCACTGAGCCACACACTCGCACACAACTCACAAAGTGATTACCGATTACTGGAGCTCAAGCACCACCCCTTGCGTGTGCGTGGAGCTTTGTCAGTTTTTTATTTAGGGCTCTGCCCAAATAACTGGCAGTCAACAGGCGCGTCATTAATTAACGTCCTGCAGCCCCGTGAGCCGAGTTGAGCATTTAATGCTATTTGCTTTAGACGGCGCCGTCGCACCACTGCAATGCACCCACCCAATTGGACAGGCAGGCAGCAGATAGACCACCCTTTACCCACTCTCACTCTCTCTCTTTCATTTGTTGTTTTTCAATTTTCAAATTGCTCGCTCACTTGGCGCACTTTGACTCCATATACCCTGTAATTACCCTTGCACTTCCACTTTCCACTGCTTAATTGCGCCAGCGCTAACCCTACCCCTATTAGTAGTACAGCGACTATTTATTACTTCCATTTGGCTGCAAGCGGGTTTATTAGTGTTGCCACTCCAGCCACTTGCCACTCCACTCACTCCACATTCGGCTGCTGTTTGTTGATTTTGGCAACTTTATTGACGTTTAACACGTTGCGCGTTGCAGCCGAAGGGTTTCAACAGCCCTCGGCAAGGATGTTACATGTTAAATGAGCTAACAACAACAGATGTTTACATCGTTACTTTATTATGTTTATTAATATGCTTTGCTCCATTGATAGCTAAGCATAGCACAATGCCTGCTCATTTTTAGATTCAATAAAGATTTTGAGTCAATAAAATATTTTTCATTTCGACTTTTGTTAAAGAAACTATGTCTGATGCTAGAAATGGTTCAAAAATAGTTGAAATAGTTGGGTTAAAAGGTTCGCAGGATCGAGTAGTGTTAAATCCATATTATTTCTAGTTGATTCTAATCTTCAAAAGAGTTGCCTATAAATCTTAGAGCTGTGTGACTATTAGTTTGAGGAATAAAGTATTTTGAGTGAAACAAGTTTTGTTAGTTTGAAGCAAACATAGCAGGAACATCAAGAGCTTATATTATAATTTTAAATTCCTGAAAAGGTCTTTTATAATATTCTAAACTAATGTTAAAGCTTATCACAGGCTTTCAATGAAAAAATTCAATTTAAATTATTATTATTATTATTAAATATTATTATTATTATTATTATTATTATTATTATTATTATTATTATTATTATTATTATTATTATTATTATTATTATAATTATTATTATTATTATTATATGTATTAAATTCTCGAGTCAACACGTTTGCCCAGCTTTAAATGCGATCAACTTCTTTATAGCTCAGCTCCTCCAACTCTTCACCGCCTCAACTTATATTACTCTTGAGACATTTCTAAATTTGGTTCTCAAGTTTTAAGCTCCATCCTCAATTCAAACTTAATTTCAAAGACACACTCAGTCGTCTGATCAAATATAAAGATATTTCGGGAATGCGCTTATGCTCGGCCCGAAATGAATGTCATATTTGACGTGCGGCTTATGGCCATCGCCAAGTTTTATTCAATATGTATATGTTTTGTTATGTTTTGTTGGCTGCAAACACACCGATGATGGGCCGTAATCGCTGAAATTGGCTTAGTTGCACATAAAACTTAGTCCTGCCACCCCTCCTCCTCCCCGCCGCCCATAATGTCCCCGCCAGGCAGTCGGTCGGTGCACATACATAATAAAACAATAAAAACAACTTTTACGATAGCTGCCGGCCGGATTCTTTGAGAAACGCATTCAAGTGCAATAAATGTTGCACGCAACAATCCGTCAATAGGCAACGGAGTCATCCCAGCCGTAGGCCTCACCCTCCCCCTCTCTCTCTCTCTCTCTCTCACGCCGCAGAAGGTGACAAAGCCCCCAAAGATGAGACGCATATAAAAATCAAAGTCAGATGTCGGCGATTTGATGGCATTTGGAAGAAATCAATTTAATCGCATTTAATGCCAAGCGATAATGCCAATGCCTTCTGCATCAGATCAGCTACCTCGCGTCTCTCTCTTTTCCTCGCCCTCTCCCGTCTCTCTCAGTCTGTTTAGCTTTTCAGCGTTGATATAAAAATTTCAATAATTTTCTATGGCCAGCCCAAAAATACTCGCAATGTGTGTCAGAAGTGGGGAGCGAGTTAAGTGCGACGCCCAGGGAATTGATTCCACATTGTTTTTGCTCTTGCTGCGAACGTGTTCTTGTTGTTTTTGTAGTTATTGTCAATGGGGCGACACCTTGCCCGGCAGCAGCTAGAGCTTGTCTACCCCATTCGATGGCGGATATTCACTAATTAGTTGTTGCCTGCCAGATATTTATGCGTCGTTGGTGTCACTTGGCACATAAAACGCCCAAAAGGGGGAGCTCGAGGAGGGGCCTGCAGCCGTTGCAGCTGCGTGTGATAAAAAGGCCCAAAATTAGGCAAAAGGCGTGTAAAGTGCACACTGGAACGATTAACGGCCTACATTAGTCGGGCGGCCTGATTAATACAGGGAATTAAATGGCCGGAGATGCTGGAGATCGTTCCTCAATGCACTCGACTCGTGCGTGTTCAATGGGCGAGCTGAGCTAAATGCGTACACAATTCTCGAATGCAATTGGATGTCAAATTGAGTGAAATTCAGAGGAAGAGAAACTTCAAGCACTCTGATTCCAGTAAACATTCCGTAAACGTTCTAGTGCTTCCATATGACGAATGTATATGACGGGTATAGGAGAACACAATGCTACTTCCACTTTATGTAGTCATTATATTCCGTCTGGCAGGGCCGTGTTTGTCCTCTAGATAGCTGCGGCCACGCCCCATCTATAGTTTGGTTAGTTGGTTTTTGGCTGTGTGCACTGATAATATGAAAATGAGACTCCGCTGGCGACGGAACTAAGGGGAAAACGGCTGCAAATGCAAAATTTGAAGGCAAAACGAAGACGTGAACGCAAAGGCGAACGCAAACGCGACGTAGCCTCGCCTGATCGCCTCAATGTATCACGATGGATTTATAGTTTAGTATGCACGATCAATCAAAAATCGTGAAACGAAAGAGACAAACAGTGAATGAGAGAAAGAGAGAGAGAGAGCGAGAGAGAGAGAGAGAGCGAGAACTCTGTGGCAGCAGCAGCTTCAGCAGAAACGTCTAACAGTAAACGATTCGCGGGGCATATTAAAAGAAAGTCGACGTCTCGACTTCCACTCCGAACTGAGTTTGAAGCGTTGCCAATAAGAATTATTACACCTGATTGGAATCTGCAGCCGCAGCAACAGAAATGAACTTGACCAGAAAGCAGCAACAACAACAACAAGCAACGCCCACGTACTTGTGGGTGGGTCGCCGTCGTCATCTCCAAGAAATTCAGAATTCAGAATCCCAAATCCCCGAAACCCCGCCAAGCATCTGCCCACTGTCTGCGGCCCAACTGCATTTATTAACATTTTGACTTTGTGACCAATATACATGGCCGAGCCGAGGCAGGAGAAGGCGGGCAGGTTGCAGACAGCAGCTTTTGGCCTGGTAGGCGTACTTAATCGATCGCTTGTTGATAGGCAAATTGGCAAAATGCAAAAAGCAAAAAGAGAAAAAAAAATAGGAAGGAAAAGCCGAAAACAAAAATAAAACAGGAAAACCTGTTTCAGTTTTCGGCAGAGCATTTCTAACGAACTACTCCCTCAGCGGCTGCTGTTGAAAAATTCGTGATGCGCAACAGCAAAAGGCAGAAAAAATAAAACATTCATTTGGGCCAACTTTGGTTTAGTTCTTGCGGTCCTCGTCGTCCACTGTGCGATCTTTATCGGAGAGCCAAGAAATTTTTAGGGCTCCATTCCACGTCCCGCCAGTCATTTACATTTGGCTCAAATGGGAATTTGCAGCTCGAAGTTGGGAGTTTTGCGGTTGTTTTTCGCTTTTCGGGGATTTGGCGACCGCCGCCATCGTCGACATCGTCTGACAGTTGGAGCATTGCAAAGTGATCGTTAAATCACGAATATTTAATTGTCTTCATCACCTGAGGGTGGTTGAAATTAGTTTGGACTTGGCTCTAAACATTTACCTCTTGTTGCCCGTTACCCGTTACCCGTTTGCTAGTTGCTCCATTTGCCCGTGTCGTTAGCTGTGGCCTGGTACCTCTGGACTCTCCACGTAATGGCTTGTAATGGTCTCAACTTTCAGATGGGGCCATTTAACTCCGTCTAGCGTCAGGGCTTTGGCTTAAGCTAAATCTCTTTCAGGTTTTTAGCCTCAAATTGCATGCATAGATTTGGCCTCTAATGAGCGCTCAGCCAGCGACGTTAAGTGCTAATTTTATGGCCATTGATTGCAAATCGAGCTAAGGTCAAGGGATGCCTGAGCGCTGCCAATGCCAACGAGTGATTGATTAACCAATGGACAGCTCAGCTTATGTCTTTAAATATATGTTGTGGAGGGAGGGAAATTGAAAGATAATGGTGGATTTTGGGATACAAAGTCGATTTGGTAGAGAGTAATGAGATTTATAAGGTTTACTTTTAGGCTGAGATTTTAGATTTCAGTCAACAGCTTGCCGGGAGGAGGCTGTTGATGCTTAGGGGTTTTCATGAATTCTATAAATTATTTGTGAGAAATATTATATATCCAACTAAAAGGTCTTATACAGAGGAAAATATCTGTATCTGAAGTTAAATCTGTATACTTGAAATAACTATGAAAATTAAGCTACATTCAAGCTAAACAAATTCTAATTCACATCATTTGTAATTTCATATGTTAACATATCCTGAGAACGCCCAAATCACACTTCCGCTTACTATTTCCCAGCTAGACAAACTCAATTCATTTCCCATGTTGTGATCACACCTTTCGCGCTTCATCCATTACAAATAACTCATAAATTGTTACGCAACAACAGTTCAATCGACTTCCCACGCACCGAGCGTAAAACGATTTGCTCCTCGCATTGTCTGCTAAAACACTTCAGTTACAAACCGATCAAATAGAGGCAGTAAAACAATTAAGAAAGCCAAGTGTCATTAGTGTTTGACCCCTCGTTGGGTCGAAAATCAAGCAGTGACTAAACAGTTATCAATTATTACGAGTCGTCGCTGATGAATGTCAACAATTGGAAAATGTATTTGGGTGGCGGACTGACTGATGAAAGCAAACAACAGCATAGAGATGGATAGATCATCTAATGGGTTCCCACACGAGGTCACAGGAAGCAGAGGCTATGCCTGATTGCACATGTTTCACATGCTCTCGGCCAGGGTGGATGGGCGGCTCGGTGACATTTACCATATTGCAGCGGCAAAGATTCCCACAATTGTCAAATCACAATCAGACGGGAGGGGCGGGTGGCTGAAATTTGCCAGAGAAGAAAAAGGAACTCGCGCTGATTGGACGCTACCCAAATTGCTACCAGCAAAAATTAAATTAGGCCAAATTAAATGGCAAGACTGATAAAAGGCCGAGGGTTGATTCATTGACGGCGATCCATTAACGAGCGACAAACGCTGCCTGATGATGTTATTCGTACTTGTCGACGTCACAGCAGTCGCATAATTTGCTGGCTGGCCACACTGGTCGAAAGTCAACGAGCAGGCGCGAGAGGGTTGCAACTTGCACGCGTCACGGCTGCCTGCACACCCTCAACCGACCTGACCCTTGCACCATGCCACACACACCACACCACACCAATACACACACATTATATACATAGTTGACATACGTTTTGAGCGGCATTCAATTCTTAATATGCGACACGTGACCCACACTTTGCACGTTCGCTGCGCTGCCCGCCACCCGCCACCTTCCTGCGTGCGTGCAGTGCACCCAGTTGCGCTGCAGGTCCTGCTGGCACGACTGCCGCGGCCTCGGCTCGTATGCTTTCCGGTTTGACTTGTTGTTCTCTGACACGCGTTCGGGCTATCGCCTGGCTGCCATCTCCAAAAGTTTTGTTCTTCTACTCTTCTTTTGTGGGCTGACCAGCGCCACGCGTTGTGCGATTGCCCGATGTGGGTGTGTGCCAGTTAGGGGTGTGTATGACGGTGTCTCTGTGCGTGTGTGTGTGTGTGTGTGTGTGTGTATGTGGGTGGCGTCATGTGGCCGACTGGGGTTGTAAGGCTGATCTTTCGTTTGAGCTCTTCACGCTTTTTACTGATTAACTATGAAGCGTGTTTCTCTGTGCGCCTCTCTGCGTGATTCTCATTAGGTTAGCTTCAAGAAATGTTAGACTGGTATTCCAATTTAAAGAAAATAAAACCAATATGAATTTGGTTTTCTAGGAGCTGCTCATCTGGGTGTCTCTTTATATGAGCCTCTCTACGTGCTTCTCATAAATTTCTCACTGTGCTCGCAGCAATTGCAGCACTTTATTGACCCGATTGACCCAAAGCACGAAGCACTTATCCCCGCGGGCAGTCGGCAAAATTATCACAGCTCCAACTGCAAGCGGCCAGGGATAATGTTTCCACATTATTTGACCAAATTTGCCCAACAAGTCCAAGTTGAAGGCATCGTGAGCGGGTTTGTTTTCTGTTTTCTGTTTCCTTTTCTATTTTTTTTCTTTCTACGTACAATTTTCTACACGTTTCTTGTGCCGCGGCTTATGTTTTCCTATAGCTCTGCAGATCTGGCGGCGAAAATTGCTAAACAAATTAAGTGATTTGCTATTGACATTTCCGCGAGCCTTGAATGGCGCACGCGCGTGAATAATGAAGTGCCAAGATCGTTTACAATCCACAGAGTACGAGAGAGAGAGAGAGAGAGAGAGAGAGAGAGAGAGAGAGAGAGCCGAGAGTCGTCAAGTCGTGAAATTGATCTTCTAGTGCAGCGGTCATTTTCACACAATTCACATTGACCCCGCGCACTGGGCCTGACCCTGGTTGAGGCTGGGCCTTCGCTCCACACAGCCTCGGAGCTCAGGTTCACAGTTATGGCCACAGAATAGCCGCAGCCCAGGCCGACAATCGATTTTAATTTGTTTAACTTGTGCATCAATTTCTGTGCTTGTTTGTGCCGCCTCGCAGCTGCCCCTGGCCCACACTCGATTACAGCTTGCCTTTGTGCATAAATTACTGACACTTGTCTCCATTAAAAATGAAGGTGATTCAACTGTCATTCGCAGCATCAGACCTGGCTCTGACTGTGACTTCGTCTTGCGACTTGTAGCTGGACAGTATCTGTTGTTGTTGTTGTTGTTGCTATGGCAGTCACGGCTCGCTTTTCACTTGGAATTGGACATGGATGTGGATGTGGATGTGGATGTGGATGTGGCTGCGAACTGGAATGATGACGGCCTATTGCGAATCCAATGAACATCAATCGCTGGCAATTTTCTTGTAATTGTGCGATGTTGTTGTTCACTCATTGTTGTTGCTATTGAGGAGCAATTGACAAGCCGATCTGCCCGTTTTGTGAGCACATTTTAATGGCCATGTGCCGCACGGTGAATCATGTTCAAATTGCTTGTAACCGAAGCAAACAACTAACAACAGCTGGCTTAAAGTAAATATTCCAAATTATATGTAATTTGGCAATGACTTCTAAGAAGATGCTTATAAATATCTAAATATATAAATATATATTGATATAAATATGCGCATAGCTTTTAACGAAAAAAATCAAATGTTCTGTTTGATGGAATATCATCTATCTACATAGCTGGAAACTTTCAATATCGTTACTCCAATCTGCATACGCAGAGATAACGAGTATTAAATTTCTAAACTTAAATTTCAATATATGAAAGTCCTTGAGTTGTAAGAGATTATAATTTATATATATATATACTATCACACCTTAATCATATATATATTATTATTTATTTTTTCATAATTCTTATAATTTATTGTAAATATATCTCGAGATAAAATGCCACAAAGTTCACGAATGTGATCCTCGGCTAACGTAACTATCAAATGGCAATTGCCATCGAACTTGTTAGATCAACTTTCGTTTTTATCATTTGCCCAGTTAAGACTACTCACACACAGACACACTCGCACGCACAGTAGATCTGGCCAGTGTCTGGTGGTGGTCCAATTTTGGTCAATTCGCTTTTCGCTAAATGTGTCCTATAAATTAGCTTTGACGCATTTTAAAATATTTTAGCACTTTTTTGTTATCGCAGCGACAAAATCTATTACTTAATTTTTTATTTGCGCCCCACTCGTACATGTTTTGCAAATAACACTTGAAATGAAATATGAAATGCAACCGGCCACAGCTCTGGCCGAGAGTCGCGAGTCGAGAGGTCTCCGGCATTTAACTGGCCATTTATGTGCGTGATTATTACGTGATATCGCGCATATTGGGCTCATAAATAATATTAAGCCAGTTCCATGCACAGCTCCGCGTTGCGCAGCCATCGCGGAGTTGCGCTCGGAGTCAGAGTTCCATATTTTTCGGAGTCGGTCGGTGCCCAATTGCCTACACCCTCTCCACAGATAGACGGTCCATATATAAATGGCTGGCTGCGGACTGGGACTAGGCTTTTTCATTCAATTGATTTCTGTTTGTGTTGGCGCATTGGCAAGCTTTTAAATCATTTAATATACCAATTATAACAAGTCGAGTAGTTAACATAAATCTGCAATGGACTCAAAGCAAACTTAAGTGATTTCTTGCACTTAGCTTAGGCTTAACATACCCAGCAGGTGACAGTGCAAACGAAAGGGGTAGTATACATTTGTGGAAGAGAAAAGGTGACTAACAGGAAGACGATTTAGTTGTATCTAATGATGAGGAATAAGATTATATGAATAGATGAAATTAAGCTCAGTCCTATAAATGGTATAAGAAATATATAAAAATAAAAATCTATAAAAATATATATTTAAAAATAAGAAGTAAATCTTAAAGTATCTTTAAAATTCCAAGAAAAAAACATAACAGGATATCTCTTAGTCAGTCATTCGTATCATTTGCATATTCTTATTTCATATTTTTTCTGCACTTTTTCTGCTGGCATTTTGACGTCGCTAAGAAATCAAAACTCATGCATTATGAATGCCAAAATTTTCTGACGTAGTCAATTTCAATTTTTATTTATTTTATTGCCTTTAATGCATTGCGCGAGGCACTCGCAAATAAATAAATATTGAAACCAGCAACAGCAACAACAACAACAACCGACGCCATGACATTATGGCAGTCCCCGCATTAGGAACCCACAGTCATAAGTGTATATATGCATATGAGTTGCCGGCGAAATCGAAGGCTTTTCATATCTTGGGCTGACAGGTAGGTTAGTTGCCTCATTCGGGCCGCTAGGTGGCGTCTCGGCGGTGGCTGCTGTCATTGGTAATGCAGTAATAACCAACAACCTCCTGGACGTATTAAATAGATATATGTATATGTATACATATATATACACATACATATATGTCTGTGTGCGTCTCTATGGATATTTCTTTTTGGCTATTTTTACACTGAATCATGGCTCCCACCCAGCCGCGCTCGCCCTCTTCGTCGACCATTTGCCTGTCTGCCCCAGTGTCTCATATTTTATCACAACAGCCGCCGCCGCCGCCGCCGCCGTCGCTGCCAACGCCGGCGTCTCGAGTGGCCAAGTGTCTCTGTGGCCAAGAGGCTTTGGGCCTGGTCTTTGGCTTTGGCACATGCTGCAGTCGCTTTTGTTGTTAAGGAGCCGGTCGAATGGCTCGGCTCGGCTTGCAGTTGGTTTGTGGCCGGCAACGTTTTTTGGCACAGATTTACGACTTTTAATGCTGTTTTGATTTGTTTTGCATAAGGGTGTTCACGTGGCCAAAATGAATAGAAAAAAAAAACAACAAAACAAAACAAAACACAACAAAAACAGAACAAAAGCAAAAGTAAGCGTCGCAACTGTTTGGCCGTTTGTCTTGTTCGCCGTTGTAATTGGGCTTTCAGAATATGACGGAAAGAGTGTTGCTAATCAGCAAATCACACTCTGGCGTTGAGTAGACGAATTACAGTGCACCTTTTCAGCCGGCAACGAGTGAATGTGTGTGTATATGTGGGTCTGCGTCTAGTCGAGGATGAGGGAATACCAAGAGTAAAAGGCCCAGCCAGTCTTTTATTTCCAATTAAGTATAAAAGGTAAAGTATTTGCATGTCTGGCCATCTAGTAGAGGGTATTTATTATATTTATTTATACAGAGATATATTTCTTCATACACATATTCAATGTCAACAGCAATTACTGCTCAAGCCTATGGCTAATAAACCTCAATCTGCGGCCATTTGAGCATGCTTTTAGCAATCAACTAAGCGCACCTTAGCATAAACCCATATTTTTCTAATCTTCATGATGCTGTTTAATAACCATAGAAATTTAATGTCATTGAAGTGAAATTTCATTGGCTCTCAGCAAATAGTTTTTTATAGGAAGTAGGCTTTATAAAGCTGAGCATACATACTATTATACCCTGTAGTGTGAGTGAATATTTACTGGTATTTTTAAAAATTTTAAAATATACTTTTTAGATAATTTTATTGATATGATTTTTAAGACAATTTCAATGTTTTGCTTTTAAAGTTAACATAAATAATTATACATATATATTCAAATTAAATTTAGTTTGATATAGGTCTTACATAGAATAGGTTTATGTATTGATATATAGATATTCAGACTTTATTCCTTTCTGAGTTTGCTTTTTGGCTAGAGTAGAGTTGGTAGTAAGAGAAAGTCAGGTATTTATTAATGAGCCAAAAAGGCAAATATTTTAATTTCTCTTGAGACCAATACTAGTCTAACTTAAAATACTAAAGAGTATGTTTCAAAATACTAAAGAGTATTTATCAAAATACTAAACAGTATAAATTCAAATAATGAAGTCATTTGATTCTTTTGTAAAGTCAATAATTCAGTTTACAATTCTAATATAATTCTAAGTTGATGGAAAAATACTATATCACACATTCTAATAGTTCCAATAGTCTTCAAATATTGCCAGGTAAACAATTATTAATTATAGTTACAAAAACTTTTTAAGCAACGCATTTGCGCATGGAGAAAACATAAACTAGGACTGGAGTGCACAGGGCAGTCCAGCGCAGAGCAGAGCAGTGCAGGGCAGGGCAAAGCTGAGCAGCAGGACAGGCAGCTGTCTGGGCTGGGGCAGTTCGCTGCGAGTCGTAAGTTGGGCAGTTGGCCAGGTGCGGGTGCCACAAACTGGTTGCTCAGCGATGGCCAAACGGTGATCGGCCGGCTGCCTCGCTGTCCGTCTGCCTGTCTCGCCGTCTGTCTGGCTGGCTGGCTGGCTGGCCCATGCGCTGACCAGGCTGTGCAGGCTGCCTAGGTTAGAGTTGGGTCTGGCTCTGGCTCTGGCTCTGGCTCTGGTTCGGGCTCGAGCGGCGTGGTACACACCCGCATCGTGGCAGCGCTCGCTGGCGCAGTTTAAAACCAGATTAGCGCCCAAGTCGATGGCTAATTTTTGTGGTCTTTTGGCTCGCTGGTCGGTGGCCGGGGCGTTGGGTTTTAAGCAAATTTGAATTTGAATTTTAGCGGGTGATAGTCGTTTGAACATACATATCTACTGCTAGTTGCTATTGCTGTTCCTATTATTGCCGTTGTTGTTGCTGTTGCTGCGAATCGGCGGCCACTTGGTCAGTTGGCGAATGTGTTTTTGCGCTGGCCGCTGTTCCACAATCGTTGCGCTGGCCAGTTGACAGTGCCATTCGCCCGTGCCCAGCCTCAGCCTCAGCCTCAGTCTGAGAGTGCCCGTTTGGCGTCTCGGTGAAATATAGGATGACATGGAGCCATGCTTATGGTTACGTGTGCACACACCGAGTAGCCACTAAAGCTGATTACGAAACGCTGACCTTTTCGCCAGTTGCTCCGCTGGCTCCACTTGTCAGCGCCTTTGGCGGCATTTCGTTTTCAGCGAAAGGTTTATGTCAACTGCCGATTGAGCTCCACTAGCTGCAGCAGCAGCAGCAGCAACTCAGCTGCCAGCTGATTGTGCGCCCAGTTGTTTGCATTTAATTTCGAACATAATTTAGGCACAACTTGTGCCTTCGATAGCCAAAGTGTTCGCTGCAAACACACATTGAGCTTTCCCAACCAGTCATCGCAACTCCCAAGCAAAGGTGCACCATTGTACCGCAAAAATTACATTGCATTTGACAAAATATTTGTTCAAACGGTCGATTGCAAAGCGTGACTCAAAATTGGGTTTTTTTTCTTGGACTCATCCATATTTATATTTAGGTCTTTTTTATTTGTTAAGTAATTGAAGCTCTTTCTATAGCACCCCTCAGAGTTAACATATGAATAATTACATATCGATATTTACAGGTCTTCATGGTTATGTTTCTTATATCTCTATATATATAAATATATATGAATTGTTTGTTTTCCCTATTAATCTTAAATAATCTATTTCTATTTCTATTTTATTTATGCATTCCATTTCTGTCTTCAATTCATCGAATTCCCACTTCATCAACTTATTCCAAACTGTCTACAAAAGTTCCACTTACTACTTACCATAATTACATCCTAAACGGTCCCCTTAATCGTTTGCCCATCCACAGTCTGTTTGGCTTCATGCCACTTCTGTGCCGCGCCCAGCTCTAGCCGCATGAGTCACACGCTCGCAGCGCCTGGTTTGCCCCAATAATTATTGAATATTTAAAGCAAATATTGCAGGCACTTGTAATGCGGCGGCATCCGGTCAACTATTTTGGGGTGCAATGTGACTGAAGCAAGCTCTATTGATAATCCAATAGCTGAGCATGCGAAAATGCCGTTTAGCGCTCGCACCTTGCGAGCAGGCAAATCAAATTGTAAACTTAGCAGCCGGATGGGAATGGCAACAGCGAGCAACAGCTCCACCCCGCTGCAAATTGTGAGCAAAACAAAGACGATTGTTATTGAATCCTGTTTGCCAGCTGGTTTGATGGCGCATACCTGCGCACAGCTTAAAGCTGTTGAATGGGTGGTGGAAATCGAAGTTATAGTCATCACCTGGACGCGGCTAGCAACCCTCCCCGTGCCGTGACAGTAGACAAAAGCACCAGCAACGGCAAAAGCAGCAGCCGCAGCCACAGCAACCAGGTGAATGGGACGGGCACACCAGTTAGCCGTAAGGTTGCCGGGTGCCGATTTCAAGGGCGCATCCGCGCACTGGGAAGCGAACCCCACCCCAAAACACACAACATACAACTAGAACCAAGTGGACAGCAGCCAGTTGCTTTGATTGTAGGGAAGCAGCCTTCGGCTTCGGCTTTTGCTTTATTTCATTTCACTTTTGATTTGCAGCTGCGCAGTAGCCGAACTTTGGGGTGGATTTTTCGGTGGGAAAATATTTGCGCGGCCCGTTTCCAATGCTGTTTCACTGCCATTTCGTTTCACGCCGCATTAGGGGAATGTGCGAACTGTACCTGAGACTCATGTGTGTATATGTGTGTGTGTGTGTGTGTGTGTGCATTGGAATTTAGCGATCCAAGTCGCTTAGGCCCCATGTGGATTTCTCAATTTTGGCAGCTTAATAGTTGTGGGAATGCGCACTTAATATTTCAATTTCGAATTAATTTCATGTGTATAATTTTCTCTGGCCATTGTGCGCTGCTCATTTCAGTGGGGTTTCTTTGGCAAAAGTGCAATCAACTAAGAGAATTTGATTTGAAGTCATTTGCGATAAAGATGTTGATACTACTTTGATGGGAAATCACCCTAGGCCCTGATCAAAAGAACAAAGTAAGAACACCTACGGCTACGGCTACGACTCTATTCAACTGCAAGTCTGGGAAATAGAGTGCACATATATTCCGACTATTATTGCTGCACTTTTTCAATGAACTGACCAGCCAAGCGATATTAATATTGCATGGGAACCGAGCGGCAATCAAATCTTTTGAATAAATACAATCAAATAGAAACTGTTTGAGTTTCTTTAAGTTTCCATGACTTGAAATATATGAAATGAAGCGGAAGATATTTATTTAAGAATATATTTCTATAAATGTAGTAAGATATTAACAGCTTATCAATATGGCGGTATTACTTATCTAATTCAATAACCTAAGTTATTTCCATTACAAATTTGTAAACTACTAACTTGACTCTGAAATATTCCATTGAAACTTTTTCTGCAATTAAAGCCATTTCTCTGGATTTTAAATCATCTTGAAAACAATTCCCGAATAATCATGTTTCTCAAATTGACCATCTCTAGCCACATGCTGATTTTCACAACTTTCCATTTCCAATTGGTCCATCCGGAAAGAGTCGCGATGCCGGCAGCGGCAGCTTCTCGCATACAAATGGCTGCGCATGTGCGCCACATCAATAAAACCAACAGCATTAGTCACTCGCCAATTGGCCAATGGGCCGCTGGCCAGACGCCGAGATCGGAGAAATGCAGGTGGCTGCTATGCAGAGCCGAAGGCGGCGCAGACCCAGTCGGTGGGCGTAACGATGCAGTTTGATTTGGGCAAAGTGCGCTGACAAATTCGGGCTCATTTATCTAAGGCATTGTGAGTTTTCTTCGCTGGCAGCGTAATGCAAATTAAGACATTGCTCGACCGCCTCCGACTCCCTCGCCTTCGCGGCTTCCGACCAGCTGCAGTAGCAATTGTCTCACAAGTAAATTTAATAAAAAGAAAATACCACTAACATATTACAGCTTTTACGCGCGGCGCTGAGGCGTCACTGTGTTACCTGCTGATTGCCGAAGTGTAGAAAGAGTCGACAGCCTCGAGGCGTACTCACAAGTGAAAATTGGCTCAAGTCTTGCTTTGCAGTGAGCACAAGGAGTGCTGAGCTTCGCACTTGCATTTCAAGCTATCCGTGTACTGGATAACGCCGTAGTAGCCAGATATCATCCACGTAGGATCGGTCCTTAGCAAGTGATCTGCCACGCCCTCGGGCAGGCCGCAGATAACCTCGCATTTGACATTGCGCACGGCGCACATATTGGTTGGCCGAAATCCGCGCAGGCATGTGATGAACTCCTCCGTGGAGTCCCAGATGTAGTCGCCGAGCAGCTTGCGATAATTGAGATCCCCCTTAAAGATCGCCAGCTCGGCCTGGGTGAACATCTTGTACAACTCGATATTTGAGTCGACCATAACGAAATAGGACTGGGGTCCCGTCCAGAAGTACGATAAGGGTGCGATCACGATATATTCGTTTTTTAGTAGACGCTCAAACTTCTTGCCTAGCGCGGAGATTTGCTCATTCTTGTTGCCTTTCAAAAAGTCGATAGTCCATTCAATGTCGGACTTCATCGCGTCGGATATGTACCATGGTATGGCCTTGACATGCATCCGCACTTTGGTAGCCAGTCCGTGCTCCAATAAATACTCGATGAACAGCAAATCCGTAAATAGCTCAAATCCCGCATTGTCACAGACATAGTCGACAATAACCTCAGCTTGGCCCTTGGCCTTGAGGAGGCAGTTCCACACCAATAAGCTCTCATCGACCAACAGTCGGCGATCCAGATCGGCCACTGTAGCTAGCACGTCGATGTTTTCCTTGTCCTCAGGCGATTCAAAGACAAATGCCGATAGCTGAATCTCAAAGTGATTGCTCCACATATTGATGCGCATCAGCTTGCTGAAGGACTCGAAGCTTTTATTGAGTCCTCGAGTGGCATGGGTGAGGCAGCTTATTGCCTTGGCACTGATTATGAGATCCTCCCGCTTCAGATCTCCAAAGTAATCGTAGTCACGCAAGAACTTGCTGTTCACAAAGAACGAATTGATGCGTCTGTACAGATAGCACTCGGAGTGCAGCCAGCAGGCTCTAAAGAACGACCGCTTGGGGCGTGGCATCTCGGCTATAAAAGCGTTCCATTCAAGCTTGTCCGGCTCATTGCCATGGAACTGCTGAAAATAACGATCGCGCAGCAGATCCCTCTTCAATCTATCTATAGATTCGATGATTGAACGGAAATCCTTTTGGATTTCGCTGCCATAAAGCTCCATCAACGTCTGTCTATTCATCTGCAGAGACATGACAATTTGCACCATAATGCCCGGCATTCGCGTCTGAAGCGTTATGTAGGCAAAGCTCTGTTTGAACCGTCCCGACAGCAGTGAATGGCGCGGAGTCGCCACATCGATGAACAACTCCTGCGCCAAGCTTGAAGTAAAACTTGGCGGCATTTTACCTTTTTAAGTTCATTAGTAGTTGGATGATACACACTTGAATTTGGGGCCAAAAAGGAAATAATTTATGTAAATAATCTCTAGAGAAATTACTGACAATATTGACAAATTGATGAAGGCTTAGGTCTATGTAACATTTTTCACAGGCTCTTACATTCTCGCAGGACCTCTTCGCCTTGTATTCTCGTCACATAATCAATTACAGATTTGTAGTTGATTAAATATCAGCTTTGGTCTTCATCTCAGCTATACCTTTATCAATCCATTTCACATCCATTCATTTATCATCTCATTTGCTTTAAGAATTTTTGCTAAAAAAGTGATAATAATAATGGAAAAAAATGTCCGTGGATCCATTAGCCTTGACAACTGTGGGAAAGATCGCTTTAATCGGGATTCGCTTTCGTTTCCTTCCGCTTCCCACGTGCCAAATCTAATTTGCATAATTCTCAAATGGTCGGGATGAGCGACACTTGCGTGTCCGCTAGGCATCCGGTTAAGGAAAATCATAACATACCAAAAAGGGTTCGACATGGCCAAGGAAGTGAGTGGATCGCATTGCATTTGCTCTGGAAGACAACTAAATGATGTTCCGATTGTCATTTGCATGCGTTTACCATAATTGTCACATGCTCACGATGGGAAACTAGAAATTGGTATCGAGGTGCTGCGATGTGCCCCGGTTAATGTTATGTAAATGGGGCAAGGTGTGCACTTCCTCTAGCAACCCCTGCTCGAGACCTAATCCAAATGAATTTGTATTTTTATGAAATGCGGATGACGCAAGTGTTCATTGTGGATTTGGCAAGAAAGGAGACCGAACCGAACTGATATGATTTTATGTTGTTTAACCATGATACACACAACACACACACATATGTATATGGCATTACCCTCTCCCCTCTGGCATTGGCTGCGCAGACATTGCTGCGTCAAAACAGAAAGTTGCGCCTTTAGCTCTGAGCTCATTAGCTGTGCACCTTAGACGTCCAGGTGTTCCATAGAAATTGAAAACTTCCCCCCGTGACAGACCACACTCGAGTCGCTGATGGTGCCTTGACTATCTGCTACTTCTTCGAGCACTCTCAAGGTGTTGCATTTGCGCTTCGGCTCAACTTCAGGTCTGACTCGTTACTTTTCGGCAAGTAGAAGGGTGTTCGCTCTATCAGTGTGTGCGTGAGTCATGTTTTCAATTGCTCAACCTTGTGAAATAGAACAGCAGCAGCTGCGCAATATTTGTGGCAAGTTTTGGCATGTGCTCTCAATGCGTAATAGATAACGATGAGAGAGGGGGCAACTGGGGCTGGGCGATAGGAAACAAGGTTTAGTTCCGTTCCCAGAACTCCCAATGCCCAAGCAGGTCTCGAGCTGCTGTCCGCTATAAACTAGCAAAAGTTCTCAATTTATAGATAAGAAATATTTCGATTGCTGTCTAATGCAATATTTCTTTATGCACTGAACGAAAATTATTTTGGTAGATTTTTAGGAAATTAGATAACATTTTTATTTTTATTTTAATTTCAGCTTAAATTCATTTAAACTTTTAATTTTGTATTAAATTTTAATAAGGAAAAAATAATAATTTTCAAAAATTCCTTTATTTAAGTGAAAGCTTATCGCCGCCCTGAACTATAGCCAGCATAATGCTCAGTGCAGCTTCTGAGGAGTTATGTGCAGCCATAAGAACGCCTCAACTTTCACCCAGCAGAGGGAAATACAACGAAATGTGACAAAATATGGCTCACCCGGTAATTGCTCCCGCCAGATCAGCGGATATATTTATGTTATTGCAGTTCCACGGGGCCTCCAACTGCCCCTCGACTCGCAACGACTAAAAAATTGCATTATCAGAGCCATAAACAAATTAGGGGGAGACCTTTAAAAAAATACATATATATGAAGAGAAATACGAGCATGAGCAGGAGCAGGGCAGCTGCAGCTCCAGATCGTGGCTCAAGTGGCGGTCCCATTAGCTGACACCGGGACGAGTGCATACAATATTTTAGAAACAATGTAGGCCCCGACTGAGCTCGCCAAGATTAATAACTCGCTGGCGCACGTTCAATTAATCTTTCGTTAGATGAGCACAGACTGCGCCTGTGTCCAAAATGTACCGCTGCCATTTCTCCATTTCTCCGCTTCCATTTCTCCAGTGCTCCGTTTTCTCTAGCTGACAACTTAACGGCACGTCTCGTGTACCTGCCGCATCGTCAGTGTCAATTGTGACAGGGCCCTGCCAGACGACAGATTCTCGCCTGTCTGCCCCTCGCGACAATACAAAAACAAACAAACGGACACGTTCAGTACAGTAGGGCGACACCCAGTCAGAGACAAACTGAGCACGAGAGAGAGAGTGAGTGGAATGATATGAAACTACTAGAATATCATGCCCATGAACGTGACAAAATTGAAGAACACAAAACTTTTCAGCTCACATCTCTCACTAAATTAGTTGTTTTAGTTGTTCGCTGGCGTCTAAATTTAGTCGGGCCAACAATCCATTGGCCATAAATCAATTATATGGTTTTTCGATGCCAAACCTATACACAATTCCCAGTAGCTGCTGCAACTGCAGAGGGTGCTTCAGGTGCATCTCCCTTGATATAGAATCGTTCTTATATACCCTGTATATAGAAGCTCTGTGTAAGAAGGTATCAATGACATGGTCCAAGGAAAGGCCAAATTTGAATTTATTGTTAAACCTAAATAAAAATTTATATTTATTTTAATTTTTATTGTTTTTTTTTCCAAAATAAATTAATTTATTAAACTTTTACTTTGTTTTGTCTAAAATAAATATATTTTATTTATTTCTGTTTCATTTTCTCTGTTTCCACAACCTACAGGGTATCATTGAATCAAGCACGCTTACCAACCCAACTCAAAATATTTTTTAAAGGCATTTCTGGTATTTTCATGGCTGAAACTTGTATAAAAAAAAAAATCCAATGCTGACAACTGAAATTAACATAAAATATAAATATGAGATCATTTGTAATAATTAGGCTGACATTTGCAGCTATTTTTACAGCATTTTGCAGGCCCGAAAAAATGGCTAAAAAATTGTCTCTCTTCCTCTGTTGTTCGGCTGGGGAGTAGGAGGGGCACTTGAGTCAGTTGCTTAATTTGTTTAATTACAAATCCCCCGAGCACGGAAATGCAAATGCTTTTCGTGACTTTATTAATGCCAACAGGCGCAAGCTGTCACGGCAATTGATGCGACCCCTCAGAGCAGAAGGCGTAAGTTAAGCTCCGCGAACAAAGCAAATGTTTTGTAATGAGGCTGAAATTGCACCACCACCACAACAACCAGCACCAGCAGCAGCACCACCAACGGGTGGATCGAGCTTGCAGCACAAAGCAGCTCAGCTTACCACAGGAAAAACAACAACAACAACAGCAGCAGCAGCAGGGGCAGCAGCAGCAACAACAGCAAACAACAAACGAAGTCGAAGTTGAATTTTATTTGAATTAGCAACGCGCAATCAAAAACATTCAAACACGCATAAATTGAATCCCGTGGGATGATTTCTCTGCTGCTTTCCCAGCAACCCCCTCGCTTTTTAGCCAGGCAACTTGTCACGTGATTCAAATAACAAATAATGCATCAAGGATCATCCCTTAGCTGCTGCTGGTGCTGCTCCTGCACTGACCCTTCTCGTAATACGAATCCACAGAAATCCGCGCCCGCATCGCTACCTTTTATTTATTGGTCAGAAACGAATCCTCCTGCTGAGCCAGCCAACCCTCCCACTCCCACAGCCATAGCCACTTCCACTTCTACTTTCCTTTCTCACGCACTTGGCTGCTGCTGCTGCTAGCCGTCTGCAAGTGTAAATTTGTCCGGTCATGGGAACATTCGCACTCAATTGAATTGTTCTATTAGGCGCTCAATTGATGGCCCTTAATCGAATATTGAATTGATAAAGGAGTGCTAGCCAGCTAGCTATTAGTTGCAGTCGCCATTTGGCTTAAATTAATGAGCATATGTTAGATCAGAGGGAGTTGGATGGCCACGAAATATAATATAAATTTTATTTCTGATGTAATTATATTATATGCTTTATTTTTCATTTAAAAATATTTAAAACTATATTACATAGATATTTTATATATTATAACTTCTTTAGAATTATTATAAAAATTTTATTTTAATAAATGAAATATTAGAAAATAAATAAATTATATTCATTATATAAACTATATTCATTATATTTAAATATTTTGTTTATCATAAAATATTTAAATTAAATATATTAAAGAAATAATAGAAATATATATTTATTTATAATTTTTTTATTTTTATAAATTATTTTAGTTATATGTTTAATTATTTTATTTACAGCTTATCAACATCTTTCGGTCTCATCAAGTCAATTGACGAACTTGAACTTTATCGCGCCCTTCAACTTGATGCATGCAAATAATTCACCAAGAGGATGTTTGCTCCCGATAACGATATTGAAGACACGCCAAGTACAATAACCCAACTTTGTAATAATTCGGCAAATGAGAGAAGGAAAACAAGATACATTTTTGCATATTTGCAAGTGAATCAGCCGAATCACCGAAAACACTGTTGAGGCAGCGAATTTATCATATTTATTATATTTCTTGCTTTTTTTATGATATTTCGAGAGGCATTAACATAAACGCTGATGTTAATCTCTTTTTCCCATGAAGCTCTCGAGACTCAGAAAATATACTGAAGCTTGCCGCAGCATAAACAATTCATTATCATGATTCATTTATGAACAAAATTAAATAAAATCACTAGCTGAAAATTATAATTCGTATTAGTCAAGATGAGAGCTACCGATGGATGTTGACTGTTGCTCGGAGCCCCCCAGCAACAACTGAGCGGGTGGTCCCCCATGCCCCCACAGAGCCGAATGACAGTAAGCTTCCCAAGCAGATTAATATCTCAAGAGCCAGAGGAGCGACGAGACTCCAAAAAGCGTATTTTAATTAGTTAGTTGGTCAACAAATTTAATTTATTGTCACCCCCCCGCTAATGAATGCTGCGGTTAGCTGCGACTCGGTCTTTAGACCTGGCTCAGTTCATAATTGACCAATTTGTGTTGGTGTGTAAGTGTGTGTGTGTCTGTGTTAGCCTTATCGATGACTACACACGTTGAAGGGGCACACGCTGTCAATAAAACAAATTAGTTTGAATTATAGACGTAGCTTCTAACTTGGCTAATTTATGCGGCGTCGGAAGCCGGGCAACGTGGTCTTCATGTTTCGGGTCTGCTGTGTGTTCCTTTCCATTACAAGATTGTTGCTGCTGTTGTTGTTGTGCTTTTATTTGTTTATAATTACCGTTAGCTTTGATAACAATATCAGATTTCAATAGGCTGCTGCCCACCGCGGCGTCATTTATGTTCACTGACCTGGACATTTTGTTCATTGGTCTCCAACTCCAACTCCAACTCCGTCTCACTCGCAGTCTCTGGCTCAGTCGTCGTCTTCGTCTTCATCTCTATCTGCTCTCGGTCTCTTTTGTCTCCCACTCTCTCGTCTGCCTCTGCGACCAGCTGCTCAGCACAAACTCTTTGTCTGCGGATCAGGCGCCAATAGTTCTAAGATCTTGTTTTGATTGCCGTCCAGTTCGCGTTGCCGCCATGGTCGGCGCATTCTTTTGCTCAGTGGCTTGAGAAATCTATAACTCGTGACATTGTGCGGCGGCGTGTGGCATGCAACTTCAGCCAACCACCATCACCACCACCACCACCGCCTCGCTGCCTGCTTGCTCGCTGGCCATTGGGTTTTGCATTTCTGCATAGTTTTCTTACACTTTTCCTATCCATCCGGCGACTTTCTTTTGTTGTCAGTTGCTGCTGCAGCTGCAGCAACGGCAAATTAATGACATTTTGCACTTCATTATGCGACTTTGGCGGCTCTTTGACACTTTGAAGTGAGGCACTCAGCTGCATCTGAGCCGCGTCTGAGCCTACATAGTTACAGTTTGCAGTTTGCTGCTTGCTTCTTGCTGTTTGCGGTTTGGCTGCCAGGTGATGTGCAGTTAGCTCGCTTTGGTGTCTGCTGTCAGGCAACTGGAGCTGCATTTGGTTAAAAATGACGGAGAAATGTTATCATTCAATGAATAGGAGACAGTTTAAAGCTTTCTACCCAAGTCTGGTAGGGATTTTGTTGTTTATGCATCGTTAAGTTCGATTGATCTTGAGCTGATCGTGAACTTACTGTAATTTCTAGGTGTCGAACGAGTTTCAAAAGAAATTTATTGTTAAAATATCCATTTTTAAATTTAGTTCATGAAGTACAATTTTAAAAATTATTTTCAAATATTTACGGTCAACAACTCTTCGAAAAAATTAATAAAATCATACGATATATTAATAAAATGCACTAATAAAAGACTGGAAGCAGTTTGCGATCGTTTGACTATAGCAATTATTCAAATAATTCTTAAAAGCATAAAAAACTAGTCGTCGTGCTGTAACGCAGTGAATAATTGAGTGAGCTATGCTTTATTATTTGCTTTGCGAACGACTAACTGATTATAAATCAAAAAGTTTCTATGAAACTTATCCAAAAGGACCACTTAATTAGCTGCTAATGCTGAATTAAGTATCACAATACAATTATGTCGCATATTTTAGATCAAATTTGCATTTGTTAATATTTCTCACAAATGACTAACTAAGCCCTAACCAAATGCTTTCTTCCGAACTTGCTTAATAAGGCTAAATGCCAATAACTCATACGATTCATATTGGTTTCTACAGAAACTTGCCAAAGCTGATTATATATCATAGCTCAGCATATCGAACCATCTCAGCGGTGGTCTTGATACAAGAAACAATCGTTACTTGAAGAAGTTTCAATTGTCTTTTGTTTGCTGCATTGTTAGTATAGCAGAGATCACCTCGGGTGCTCAGGACACACCGGTTCATTACAGCAGTTTGGCGCCAATTTCTGTACGAAATCGCTGACTATGAAACTCAGTTGCTTGGTACGTGTCAAAGATGCATAGGCAGCTGTGCGCAGGCCAGGGGCACGGGACAACCCTCTGCTGTGCCGAGATTTCTGCCAAGATCAAGACCAAGACGCAGTCGCTGTCTTTGGCTAAGGGTTGGCCAGCAAAGTAACGTACGAAATGCAGTTTCACCACCACTAGCAACAGCAGCAGCAGCACCACCACCACCACATCTCAACCACCAGGCGGCTGGCTGGTGATGCTGCGCGTTCCATTGGGGTGGGCCAACTGCAGCACGGGGCACAGGCGCAGGCGCAGCGAGCACGTTGATAGCTGCCAGGTAGTTTTGCACATACCTCTTGGCGCATTCCAAGGTACTCCTTGCCCAAAAGGATCGACCAGGTAAAATGTGGGGTGGCTCATGACAGCCGAAATACAGTGGAGGTTTCTCCTACTGGCAGCTGGCTGCCAAATTTTCAATAACAAATTTCAAAAATTTCATGGCCGTTAGGGATTCGTCGTCGTTGTTGTTGTTCTTGTTGTTTTTATTGTTCGCATGCACCTAGATGGAGGAGCGACGGCTGAGGCCATGGAACAATAGTTCTTGATTTACTTTCGTAGCTTGGGCTGTTGTTTATTTCTGTGATTAATTTTTGTGAACCGCTAAGTATTTCGGGCATTGTTTTGCAGACCATAAAAACTGCACTTCGATGACCAAGTTGGTGCAGCTGCTGAGCGGAAGAACGCTAAATCAATATATGCTGATGGCAAAGGATCAACTGTGAGAGATTTTTGTGAGTCTAATTGAGTGGAAATGCTAAGCTTAAAGCAAACTCAATCGGGCAGCGAGGACCATTGACTTAAGCTGCTTAAGGCCTGCAAGAGCACTGAAACTAACTGAAAAGATCTTGAGTTTGCTTCGACCTCTCTTTTTGGACAGCGCAACGAATGAAATGTGAAACAAGAGCGCCAACTGAAAAAGAGCGCCGCAGAGCGCCAATTGGCTGCGCGCTCTACAGCTTAAAGCTGCTCTTTGCCGCCAAACGAAGAGCGAGTAGCGAACGGCGAGCAGCTCACCTGCTCTTCGTGTCTCTGTGTGTACGTTCGTCGTATATATAAGCTCAGGCAGCCGATCGTCTCTGCTGAAAGAGACAGCAGCAGGCGAGTTAAAAATAAACTTGTGCCTCAAGTTGTATATAAGCTCCGCAGCTGCTGCTCACGCTCAGCAATACACGCAGAGAGAGAGAGATACGCATAGAGTAGGGGAAATTTGAGTGTATAAAATTGAATCTCAGTGGCAGCTGGTGGCGATCGGCTGCGCTGGTGTGCCAGAGGGAGAGCGACGCGCCGGTAACCGGTGTGTGTCTGTCTGTGTGAGAGTGTGTGAGCTATGTGTGTGTGTGGGTGGTGTGTGGCACGTGCTCGCTTTTTGAGCAGAGATTTGTTGGCGGCAGCTCTGTGCCTCGGCCGATCTGCAGCTGGAGCAACGTTCAATGAACGGCACAGCTGTTGCGGCAGGCGACAATCCATGTCTGGGCAGAGGGGTGACGGCGCTGCCATGCAAGATCATTGAATGTGTGGCTCGTGGTGGTTGATTTCCGTACAGAATCCCCCGTAACGAAAATCGGAAGTAGGTAGCTGAGCGAGCAGCAGATCCTTTTTTGGCACTCAAAGGGGGTTGGTGCCGCGGCTGCTGCTGGGGGTTGATCCTGTCGTCCTCAAGTCTATATAAAATTAAACTGATCCTCGCCGGTTGCATCATTCACATACGAAACGGCCAGCGATCAAGACGCGTGCGAGCAGCCAATGAACTGCTCCAGTGATTTAAAGTTCAGTTTGAATAAAATCTAAATTAATAGAACGAGATCTTTGCTGATCCTCAGTGCTGAAAAGTTGCAAATTGTGATTCCTCGAGCTAATATGGATAAAATAAAGTACAGCAAATGCCCACTGAAGAAGCGACCCATACAGGTCGAGGAGCAGCCGGAGCATGAAGATCAGTTGTGTCATGGTAGGTTCCAAGTTTCCATAACTATATCATTCCGATAGAGATTTAATCAAAGTTATCATTCGTATTAACATTATTTTGTTTTTATTATCTCTTCTTCAGATGAGGGACCCGTTGATCTGAGCGTAGCTGCCGCCTCGGTTCCCTTGGAGCCAGCTCAGTGGTCCATCAAAGCGCAGCCCGAGCCACAGCCTGTGACCACAGAGCTGCGGCGACGCTTCGATGCTGCCATGACACAGACCAAGGAGCAATTGGCGCGTCGCATTTGGGAGGAGACACGCGAGATCGCGCGCGCCTTTCCCGATGTCTTCACACGCGAGGAGATCGCCAAGAGTCTGGCTCGTCTGGGCTACGGCGACTTCGAGCTGCCGCCCGAGGATGAGGTCATGGAGCCGGAGAATGAACGTGACGCCGAAATGGCTGCCAGCTATGCCAGCATATCGCCGCCATTGCCAGTCGCCACGTTCGTCAAAGCGGAGCAGCCAGAGGAGCCGTTCGGTCTGCGCAACTACAACAACAACCTGCTGAAGAGCATTGCAGACTATGAGGACTGCATGAAGCCGACGCCAGAGAGCTATCCGCTGCCGGCAGAGCCACAGGATTTGAGCGTGAAGCCCGATCAGCAGCAGCAGCAGCAGCGCCGCGGCCTCAACGAGAACGTCAATCTGCACAATGTGGCGCGTGCGCTGCTCAGCATGCAACATATGGTGCCACATCAGCAGCTAGCAGCAGCAGCAGCAGCCAAGCTTCAAGAGCCAGAGTCAGAAGCACCAGCTGGAGCAGGATGATGACTTGGAGAATCAGGAGAACAACGAGAATCAATTGAATTTGAAAATCAAGAGCAGCAACGATCTGTACTATCAGTGCCAGCAGTGCAACAAATGCTATGCCACCTACGCGGGCCTCGTCAAGCATCAGCAGAGCCACGCGTACGAGAGCACCGAGTACAAGATCATACGCAGCAATCCCAGCGGTGGTCCGATTGTCGATCAAACCGAGTTCTGCACGGATCAGGCCTCGGCTCTCATACAAGCGGCGAACGCCGCTTCCGCGCAGTCCATGCAGAAGCCAGTGGGCGTGCCTCGCTATCACTGCAAAGACTGCGGCAAGTCCTATTCGACGTACTCGGGCCTGAGCAAGCATCAGCAGTTTCACTGCCCCTCGGCGGAGGGCAACCAGGTGAAGAAGGTGTTCAGCTGCAAGAACTGCGACAAGACGTACGTCTCACTGGGCGCCCTCAAGATGCACATACGCACCCACACGCTGCCCTGCAAGTGCCCCATCTGCGGCAAGGCCTTCTCGCGGCCCTGGCTGCTGCAGGGCCACATACGCACCCACACGGGCGAGAAGCCGTTCAGCTGCCAGCACTGCAATCGCGCCTTTGCGGATCGCTCCAATCTGCGCGCGCACATGCAAACGCACTCGGACGTCAAGAAGTACTCCTGCCCCAGCTGCACCAAGTCCTTCTCGCGCATGTCCCTGCTGGCCAAGCACTTGCAGAGCGGCTGCCAGTCGGAGCAGGGTGGCCCAAGCACAGCGGGCTTCAATCAGCACCAGCTGCAGCAGCATCTACAGGGCTACGAGGAGTCGTCGCATCAGCTCTACTATGCGGGCAGCGTGGGCAGCAGCGGCGGCGAGGAGGAGGAAGCACACGAATTTCAAATGCCCACACAGGTCAGACAGAGCATATACTAAGTAAAGCAGGAACTATATCTATTTATTTATAATATTATATTTAAGTTTTAGTCAGAGTTTATATTGTAGCCAAAGCAGGTAAAGAAGTCAGGAATTCAGTGCCAAAAATTAGTCAAGGCAATTTTATTGCCTTTTAGGAACATTTCTAGTGTAGACAAAGAAGATCATATCCCAAAAAGTTCAGTTATATATAAAGAGCATATATGTATTACTATCTAATTATTTATTTTAGAGTCTAGTTAGGAGTTATAGCCAGCCATTTGTTGTTGACTCATGTTTTGTTATTGTTAAAACTCTATATATCTCTCTCTCTCTCTTTCTGTACAAATCGAAATGGTGCGAGCTTAGTTTATTACTCAATAGAATTTCTATTTATATTTATATATATTTATGCCTATTTTTATATTTTATTTATTTTTGATTTAAGCTGTGTAAATATGAAAAATAATTAATAAATAAAAAAAAAGAGAAAAAGAAAAATAAAAATTCTTTTATTACATCTATCTTTGGCCACTTCACTTGCAGCTAACTCTTAATCTCAAAGACAATCTAGACTTGACTTGGTTCATGCGAGGTTAGACGATTTCCATGGCGATGCTCATTTGCTGACAAGTCGCGGCGATGCTATCGATTGGCGTCTTACTAGCTGGGACGTAGGTGTCTCTTTATTTATCGATCTTATAAAAGTAGCTGCAGCTGATTCGAAATTTTTTTCGCGAATCACAAAGCGCCGGCAACAAACAGATTGCAGCACCAGCGGGTGGTGGTGCAGCTCATTTGGTGGGTGGCTGACTACCAAGCTGGCGGGCTGGCTTTGCTGTCTGCTTGGTTACGGTTAGAGCGGAATATCAAATCGCTGCTTAAATCAAAATTAATTGCCAGAATAATAATTGTTTTGAACGTAAAGCGCCAAACGGCAAACGAGAAGGAGAATTGGCGCAGCTGCAACTGCAATTGCAACTGCGTCACCAGCAACAGCAGGCGGCAAGCGCCAACAACAACAACAACAACAACAACAACGACGACGTACGACAAACGTCTAGCAATTTTTTTGTGCATTGGAGACTTGCGACGGGGCGGCGAAAACCACTCAAAACAACAAACAACCCGATGAATCATCGATTTCGGGTCTACCACGGCAACGGCAACAAGTTAACAACAACAACAGCAGCAGCAGCAGCAGCAGCCAGCGCAGCCGCAGCCGGAGCAACAACAAGTTTTGCCAAGTCGGCTTAGTGCAGCCGCACGCAGCTAGATGGCGCTAGTGGGCAGTCATCGGGCTTTTGGTTCAATTAAACGCGTTCTCCAGTTCATTTTCGTTGCCATCGTGTGTTGTTGTTATTGTTGTTGCCCGTTGCAGCGATTTTTGTTTTGTTTTTGTAGCTTTTCCGCACTGCCGCAGCCGCACCTTACTTTGTTGCCCAAAGTCAACTTTGTGCCTGCCCAAGTCGCATTATTATAAATGCCGTCCACGCAGTTTCTTACGCTCTACAACTTCCAGTTTCGTTTTTTTTTTTTTTTTTTTTTGTGTCGTTTTTCGGCACTG
Source organism: Drosophila paranaensis (assembly GCA_035047545.1). Lineage (NCBI taxonomy): Eukaryota > Metazoa > Arthropoda > Insecta > Diptera > Drosophilidae > Drosophila > Drosophila paranaensis. The sequence continues at coordinate 12,213,823 of JAWNPL010000153.1, forward strand.
CCTTTGGCTTTGGTCTGCAACTGTTGGAAATGCACTAACCAAGGGAGTACTACTGATATGTAATGCAATTTGAGCTTTAGTCACTTGCTATAAGACTTTTTATAAGAGAGAAAGGCAAGAGCTCCGAAGGAAATTGATGTTTTATTAGGTATACTAAATGCAAATATACTGAAATATACCGAATAATACTGCAAGTCTATTCTTATTGGAATATGTCTGATTCAATCTATTTAATTGAATGCTATTGGATGTGAAATGAGTCCAATAGAACTGAAACTTATTCCACATATTGGACTTGAAACTATTCCCATTCCAATTTATTTCTAGTTCCAGTTCCTCTCTCTTACATTTTCAAGTTTCTCTGTTAAACTTACTTTAATTATAGATGTAAGGTTTTTATATTTACTCCCAAGCTCACCTCTATTAATTAGAGTGTTTCCCAGTTCATTATACCCCCATTTGTTACTCAATTCCGTCACGAATTGTAACTTGTCAGGCGGTAGCTTTGGTCTATTAGCAAAGACACCACAGGCAGCGTCGAGTTTGACTGGGAAAGTCATATTACATTTGGCTAGAACCCAGGACAATGTGTGATGCCGCCTCGCGCCCTTCCCAGAGCGCCCATCAACTGTTGTCAAACTCAAAATTTTGCCGTCTTTGTAGGCGCTGTTGACGTTGACTTGGTGCGCGTGCTGCTGCTGCTGCTGCTGTAGCTGTTGCTGTTGCTGCTGATTTGGCTGCTGCTGCTGCCACGCCTTTAAAATCAAATGGGCAACGCACATGTGGCACAGACAATTTAGTGGTAGCGGCTTTTGGTCAAAGGTTAAATTAGACGGGGCCGTACCCCCGTTAGCAGCCCCCACCCCCCTAACCAGCTGACTGGTGACAAGTGCCACGCCGCGATTGCATTTGGAAATCGTTTAGAGGCTTAATTTATGGCCCCCAAAAATATATCGCAAAATAAAATGTGGCTGGCTGGCCGTTTCTGCTCGAATTTCATTTATTTCATTTTAATTGGCATTTTCGTAGCTGGCACTAAACACGCCTTGATTCTATGCTATGTGTGTTGGCCTGGCCAAGAGACCTCTAGGGGCCTTAGAAGGCACACTGTTGACTTCCTCGCTGGCAGTTTAATTAATCTCTTATCGTTAAATGTTATTTTAAATGCATTTTTAATTTAACCAAATCAATTTTTCGTGTAAAATATTTAAATTTCAAATTCACGGCACGTTTTTGTTCCCTCTCGCTGTAATTAATATTTAATAATTTGCAATGCGCAATGGAACCACAATATGTTAACAGGTAGTGGCGAGTGAATGATGTGCTAAAGGATACCCTGTAAATGGGCTTTAATGGGCACAAGTTTCGGCTGAGTTTCCTTCCTAAAAAATGATCCAATTAGGCCAATAAGGATATCTCATTTACGAGCTTCGTTCATTTAAGTGAGCTTATTATACCTGTTCATACTTAACTACAGAGTATTCAGCTTTATGGCTGTATGAAATATGTCAGGCGCTTTAGCAATTGCCGTTGCTGGTGCCTTTGTCGCAGCTGTTGATTGACTCGAGACCTGATGCAGATACCAATTGTTGTAGTCAACACTTATGTTGTTGTTGCTGTTGGCTGTACGTGCTGTTTGTTTAACGCGCTGGGTGCAAATTAATATTTAATAATGGCTGTTTCGCAGCGCCTGTTGCGATATTTTTAGATCTAATCAGACTTTAATATGGTCTACAGAATGTCTTATGCAACAAGAGCTTAGCTGTTGGCTTAAAGCCAATCTTAAGTTGAGCAACTTATGAGCTTTTCTATAAGCAAGGGGGAGACAAGAGCTGAGAGTAAGCTGGCAAGCATATGCTGAGTGAGTCATTGGAAAGATATGATGAGAACAAGTTAGAATAATTTGGCTGGGAAAATGATGACAGGAAGACAAGAAAATATAAAGATGTATATGTTTACTCTATCAGCGATTGCTGAAAGATAATTTAAATTTATTTATATATATTTTTATTTCAGCTTAATATATCAAGCCTTCAGTTAGACTCCACTGTAACTCCATGGAGTATGCTACATCTTTCTCTATACTTTATTTTATGGTTTAGACACTTAAAGTTGCTTAAGCTTGAATACTAAAATCAACTCCAAGATCACAAAGAACTGCTCCAGTTGCCTAGCATTGGATGTCTATTGCTCTCTCGCTCTAATCAATTGGGTTGCTTTAGCGGCACTTTAAGCTCTTGTCATTAGCGATCTTGCCCGGCAGTCGCTAAGCTCCACTACTCATAACTCATGACACATATTCAACAGCAACTCTTGAGCGCCATAAATCCAATGCCATGCACTCGTTGACGTCAAATTAATCAAAGCCAAATGCAACGCAGGCAAATTAGCCGAAAAAAAAAACAACAACAAAAAAACACAAACAAGACAAGATTAGTGAACATGGAAACAGCAAAAGTTCTAAGCTCAAGTGGCAAATTGAGAACTTTTGAGATTTCGTTCCCACACTTGGCGATCAAAGCGAACCGAAACGAAACGCAAGCGAACCTTTGTACAAATCGCAGGCAACGCCCCAGAATGAAATCGATATAATTATTTGCATTATTAATAATTACCATTGTCTCGGATTTGATTTGGATTCAGATTCAGATTCAGATTTATATTCAGAATCGAATTCAAATTCAAATTGAAATTCAAATTCAAATCCATATGCGTTGGCGTTCTTGGAGCCACTGAACGCGACCGAGTCTGATGTGTTTCTTGTTTTATAAGTTTTTAATATGCAAAAGAATAAAATATAGTTCGTGGTGCTGGCTAATTAATTCAAACCGCAAAAGCAAACTGAGACTTCAATACGGAAATAAGCTTAACGACCGCAACAAAAACCAATTTCAAAATTTAATACGCGGCGGAGGGACTGTGACTGTGAGTTGGACTGAGGCGCCGGCGGCGCAACAATTGCACCATGTACATGTTCGAGTCTCTGATCTGACTCTCAGACCAAACACATGTGTGTGGGCCACCCACACCAGAGACTTGGCCATGGCTAAGCAAAGCAAAGCGGGCCCGTCAACAAGCGAGAGACCAAGCTTCAAATGCGCGACAGCACATATCAAAACTGAAATGTGTCTGCAACAACAACAACAGTAATAAGGTACCCCGTCGGTTTTGCAAGAGGTCCAAGTCCGTTTATATATCTTATGAGCCACCTGACTGACGGGCCACGCAAATGCTTCAACTTGTCAGCACGCTAAGTGCTTGAAAAATAGCCAGAAAAAACAAAGGAGGGGGTAAAGACAACAGACAGAGAAGAGATGCAAAAAGAGACAGAGACAGAGAGAAACAGAGAGATAAACTGATTTTTTTCTTAAATTATTATAAATATAATATGGCAAACTGTGAGCATTGTTCTCTAGCGCCTTTTCAGTTGGGCGTTCAACCCGCACAGCGCAAAGGTGTTGTGGCGACCACAGTTGGAGCACAGAGCAACCTGTTCGCAGCTGAAACGGATTTATCTTGCGATTACAACACACAACAAATGGCGCACACAAAAGGCGACAGTCAAAAGATTTAATTATGCCCGTGCCGCGTATTAGTTACAAAAAACCCAACCAAATCATATATATGAGAGAGAGAGAGAGAGAGAGAGAGAGAGAGAGAGTCAAGACGAATTCTGTATGCACTCTGTGAGCATGGGATATAGATCAGATATTATATATAACAGAAAGAGAATATGATAGAATATACTTACATTATTGCTTAAGTTTTTAGTACGAAATCTGAAAGGAAAAAACATTTATTTAATATTTATAAAATATATATATGATGTATATATCACTCCATATATCTTCATATGTATATTATTATGTAATATACATTATATATTCCACAAAAAATAAACTCTTTTGATACGTCACTTCACGGCTAAATTCAGTTAGTGTGTTAAGGGGCGACATGTCGTGTGGGGGCGCTGATGCTGGTGCTGTAAATTGAGGGCGTCAAAAGACAAAAAGCAATCCCGTCACAAAATTGACATTTTGCTTTCAGCAAAACAGTTACAGCCACAAAATAAGCAAGAAGCAGAAGAGATGGCAAGCAAAACAAAAAAAAACACACACACACACAAAAAATCATAATTTGCACGTTTTTTGTGTTGAGTCAAACAAAAGACTTAAGAAACGAACTTGCTGCAAAGGGCCTACATGCAAAGTGTCAAGTTGCGCAACTTGTCAGCCGCTTAAGCCCGAGCTCAACCGCTTCGATTCTCCTGGCTCAGTGCGCTGTTAATTTGGCTTTTGTGGCCTGGCAAAAGTTTTTAATTAAACAGCCGCCGACGACGGCGGAGACAACGGAGACAGCCACTAAACATGCCCCATTATCATGTTCCCGCATGTCATATCTATCTGTGCTGAACTATCTGCATAATACCGTGTGCCTATCTGCCGCTGCTCTGCAGTTGCCCCGGTGCTGCTTTAGTGGTGCTGTGGTGGTGCTTTGGGTGCTGCCGCTGACATAAACGCTGACATTAATTGAGTAATTTATAACGATGGCAACAGCGGCGACTGCCAGCCAGCTAGCGAGTCAGCCAACCATCGAGACGGACATAAACGACAGATACGACGAACGGACACAAGGACGGGCGGACGGACGGACGCAGCAGTTCGGGGCAACAACATCAAAAGCTCGCAGCGCACGTCGTCGTCGTCGTCGTCGTTGTCTTGAGGCACTTCAACGCTCCAGCATAACATGATATTGTTATTATTATTATGATTACCAGAGACATGAATTCAATTAACACTTGTCAGCGTTGTCAGCGGCGGCAGCGGCAACGCTTCAATCTATGCCAAAAAATCAGCCAAAAAGTACACCAAAAAACTACGCCATGCGAAACTGAATAACTGACAGATACCCTATGAGAAGAAGCTGAAATCGAGTAATACTAAATAGATATACTCAAAAGTCTTCTGCGTAAAGGACAACGGATCTTAGCTCTGTAAGTGAGACTAAAGCTGCCTTAATCCAGTTTTAAAGCCAAAGTAAATTTTCATTTTACAAGTAATAAGCTATCCCCTTCTTCGCTCAGCTCTACGTGCACAGGGTATAGAAACAAGCGCACGATTCGCACGCTCAGATAAGCTTGTACATTTATGTCTGCGTACAAGATTTGGCATGTTTAAATCAGTTTAGGCTAGATCTGGGCCCCGGCTGTTGCTGCTGCTGCTGCTGGCAGTGGCCTGGGCAACAATGTAGTTGTTTCTCCCTTCGAAGTGCTAACGATAATTGCCAGGCCAGGCAAATTAGACGACGCGCCTCAGGCCTCAGCAGGACAAAGAGGACCGCTAATGAGGCGAACAACCCGGCGAATGGAAACCCTCTGCATTTAGGCCTAATAACTGCCAATGTCGCCAATGCGAGAGAAAAGCCAGTAGACACACACGAAAAGCACCCGCCGACGGCAGCCCAAAAAGGCGCACAAGTCAAAGCAAATTAAAACAAGAATCACGACAGGTTACCATGCGAGCCCAATGCCAAGCCGCGACACACGATTCGCCGCCAGCAACAGCAGCAGCAGCGGGCCAAAAGGTAAAACAACAACAACAAATACGAAAAAAAGGGTACGAATCCGCGGCCTTTCCATAAATGCGACGCTGCTGGCCAAGAAATTTACAAGTGTTAAATGTCGAATTGGGGGAAATGCGTGCAGCGGCTTTGACACAAACGAACACGGAAATGGCCAAACAGAAAGTGGACAAATGAACCCACAAGCATCGAATGGCAACTGTTCCGATACCCGCCACCCGCCACCCGCTACCCTCTTCACTACTACCATACCCAATGCCCATTAACCGACAAATGGCGTACGTGTTAATGGCATTTGAATTTGGCCAAATATGGCCGAGTCGTCGTTGTCACTTTGCATGTTTCGCTGCTTGGCCCCAAATGGCGTCGCGGCTGCCACGGCAAGTGAAGGCATGCGCTGGACAATGCCCGCCAACGAATCGTGTCGCAGAAGCTCAGCTCAGGCCCGACACGCATCCCAGCCAGCGGAACAGCTGAAACAACTCACAGCGCTGGGCCACACAAACGATCAACCGATCAAACGATCAATGGGCGCCCGCATCAGCTTTTTGGGCTTTTTTCGTATTTTATTTCTTTGTATTTTTTTTGTTTTTGGTCACACAGCTTTCTAATGGAGCGTGACTTAGTACTGGGCATATGGATGAGCTTGCTGATAGCCAGCTTGACACACTGGCAGCAGGCACAATTCCATGCGAAATTAGCTAAATGCCAATGACCGAGCGCAGCTCAACTACCAAGCTTATCTTAAAGGACTCTCTGCCTCACTCTCTCTCTCTCTCTCTCTCTCTGCATTTCTATCTCCCTTTTTGATTATCTTGGCTGCCGCTCCTTATGAGTGCACTTCACATTACATTATGAAATGGCTAATCAAGCTCGAGCATCTGACAGCGAGCCCAAAGCAATTTCCTGATTATGTATACCTAGGTAACATCACTTGCCAAATGGCTCTATTGCCCATTCAGCCCACACTCGACATGGCATGAAGTCAGTTCAATAAACCAGACCGAGACATGGACAGCCAGCCGATGAAGGGATAGAGATGGCGAAAGAGAGAGAGAGAGAGAGAGAGAGAGAGAGAGAGAGACAGTGCACACATCAAATGACAGGCAACACAACAAACAAGTTTAATTATAGCTCATGTAAATAATTTCTCAATTGTAAGCTGTTATCAACGAAAACTTCAATCAATCATTTGGCAAACGCATGAACCTGAGCTCAGACAATAGCAGAGCCACACTCAGTACGCCAGTGCGCCGGGCAACGATCTTGGCCTTAGGCGTGGGCCGTACAGTTTGAACTAGCCAAATCTAAGCTAATTAATCAAAATAATAATCAAGCAATCAGTGGATCATACGCCATCGACTCAGACACCAGCACACAAAGCCGGGGGGGCTGAGGGACTGAGCGGTAGAGAGGGGGCGGCGGCGGCGGCAGTCGGCTGAGCCACGACGCACGCCAAAGCCAAATGAAATGGAAGCAAAGTGTAACCCAAGATCGCTTAAGCACTCGATTTCAAATAATAAAAAGACAAAAAAAAAAGATATTTACAAAAAGAAAAACATGACTTCAACTGCTGTCATTGCGCACGAGGTTCGTTTTGTTGTTGTTGTTGTTGTTGGTAGTGGTGGTGGTGTTGCTGGTGTGTTTTGTTGTCGTGTTGGGGTTTTGTTTTGTTTTCAATTTCAGGTGCTTGTATCATTCAGTCATTTGGCCAACTATTCAACTACTCAACTATTCAGCTCTATTCATTCATGGGCCATGCAACTTTTGTTGTTTTGCTCTCCCGCGCCTCGACACTCGGCCGCAAGTAGATAACCCCATATATAGACAACTCACATACATTTCAGTCTTTGACATCACGAATCTCTGACTCGCAGTCTCATTTGGAGTCAGCGTTAAGTAACGTCTACGCGCCAGAAACAATTAATCACCTGTCGTCGTCATCGTCAATTGGTTGTAGCCTTTTTTTCTTTTTTTGTTTCTATTTCAGATACTGAACGACTTGGACAGTTATGCGGTTTAGTGGCCTTTTCTGGTATGTGCCCCATATGCGTCGGTGGCGGCGGGAGTGCCAGTCGCTGGGCGAGTGGGGGGCAGGCAACTGCACTTGTCTGCTCCATCTGTACTGCTTTCGTAGCTTGATTGCCTTCTGCTGGTGATAAATCATTCCGGCTGCTGTTTCGTGTTGAACTTCGTGTTCCAGCTTTAAGGTTAAGTGTTGCTCTAGAAACATATTCGGATAAGCTTATCGCGATTACAGTTTCAGCTGAAGAAGTAGTTTTCGTAATGCCACGAACACGCTCAAATATGATCTATGATCAGCTCTAATAAGCATTTGCGCATTTTTGGGAAGGCTTTGAAAAAGAGAGTGAGAGAGAGAGAGAGAGAGAGAGAGAGAGAGAGAGAGAGAGGAAGAGGGAGAGAGTTGCCTAGATATATATCAAATGGAATATTTCTTGATGAGCTTACTAAACTTATCCCTCTCTCTCTCTGTCTAGATCTTCTAGATATTTTGCAGTTACATGAAATACTCTGAGATGAATTGAACGTCTCAACTCATAGAAATAATATAATCCAAACATCAAGTGTTCTATGATCGATAGTTTGACTCTCCAACATTCGCCTAGAATCTTCCCACATTATGCGATCTTTTCACTCTCTAAGCGATTTCTCTTCTAAGCGCAGCTCCGCCCCAAAAGGAAGACAAGTGAAAAGCGCATAAATCGACGCCCAACACCTCACGCCAAGAGTCAAGCGCACAATATACAAAACTTTGCCTTGACATGCAAGTGAAATTTAACAAGCCACTCCTAAGATCGGCCAGCAACAACAATGGGAGCTACAACAACGACGACAATGAAAAAAAAGTGATCACACACAATAATATAAAAGTTGAAAGCGGTGATTTTTCAAGCGCGAACCGTACCCAAAATACGTCACATTTAGGAGGTGGAAATATTGTGGCAGCGAAAAGTGGGCACAGCCTCAACAGACACGCCCCCCGCAAACACAGACGCAGACGGAGACGCTGTCGCAGCGGAGGAAGGGACTTGCTCTGCCCGCGCATATAATTAAATCAAATTAAAAGAACTAACGAAAATTTTTAAAGCGCGCATCCTGCAGAGCAGCAGAAAGAAAGCCAAAGAGCGAAAAGCGAAAAAAGAAAATATTTATATTGCAACAAAAAAGTTCCACTTGTCTCAATCGACGCCTCCTCAAAAGATCTGCGTGAAGTCTTTGGGGCCGCACCCGCAGCTTGGACTCGCCCTCAGCGCCAACGCAAATTCAGCGAACGATTTCAGCTTGCAGCTCGAGTTGGCCCAGCTTTAACCTCTTCCACCGCGTCTGTCTGCCGTCGCCGCATTGGATTATCGCGCAAAAACCAAGTCACTGTCTCTAATTGAATTCGTCGGTTTAAATAATTCAGCTGCAGGGCAGCGAAATAAATTTCGATCTACGTCCGTGGCTCGAGTCTAGTTGTATGCCAAATTGTCTAAGCGGCCACTTGTAGCGCACTGTGAGTTCGTCTTGGCCAGCAAAACTCATTGGCACTACACTGCAAGAAATAAGTGTTTACAGAGTGACAGAGGGAGATGAGTTTGATAGGACTCCAGCTGGAAATGTTCAGTCTTTGTGAAGTTTTAACTGAATTGAAGTGAAGTGGTGGCTGATACAGGTTCTGTATTCCTGTGGATCGCATCTTTAATAAACTACCTTTAAAGTTACATACCCAAAATATAATATCTATCCATACATATATTGTCCAAATAAATTCCCTAATATTTTCAATGCAGTTTTCCTGCTTTCAAATTTCCTATCTCAGATTTTCTCCACATTCTGCCTCAATCTCTACTCCCACATGTCATACATCTCTTAATTTTTTCAAGTGTACAAGTAGCTTTTGTGATGTCTGGACTGATGCTCACACTACTAAATGCCTTCCTTTTGCCTCACAATTGATTTCTGCATCTCTGTTTGCTGTCGCTGGCAAGTGTTTGGCTTGGGGTATCTTCAGGGTATCTGCGGGCGCAGCAAATCAATCTGCAAACATGCCGCCGACTGCGATTGAGTTGGAGCCTGAAGACGATGGCGAAGATAGAGACTCGGTCTCCGTCTACGTCTCACTGACTGGCTGACTTGCTGTCCTGTGCCGTGGATTTGGTATGTGGGCTGCGGTCGACGCATCAGTTTCGGGCTGTTGTTGCATTTTGGTGCCGTAATAAATACATTTGCTGAATTTTAATGTCCTCCGCCCATTTTTCAGGCAATTTGAGCGGAACACTTGGATTTGCCGCAGCCCTTTTTTGGGTCCACACTCACTGCAGTTGCTGGGGGATTTGTGAGCGGTTTGGCAATAAATATTTTGAATCAGAAAACATATAAATTTAGTGATTTGCCAACTCAGTGAAGTCTTGCCCCATTGAGGATGCACATGAGCACGAGCACGACAACGGCAACGGCAACGGCAACGACAGCGACAGCGAGCTGCCGAGGAACTCTTGCTTCTTGTGGCTTTCTGGTAGGACTCAGCGCCGAACCGCAGCTCAGCATAAATTGGTAAATTGTTTTTGGCGGCTGTGGCGGCACATATTTTGTATATTGCATTTTTAGTTCATCTGCAACTGACTGCAGCGGTTGGCTTGGCTGCGCCTCCATTTGCTCCTCGTCCCCTTCGGCTCTTTGGCCACGCGCCCTGCTCGAGCTCGTATTTGGGTCAAATCGAGTCGCGACTCATGCGGTAGCCAACATTCAAAGTAGGTGATGAAGTCCCAACGCTGCCTGATTTGTGATAAGCTTCATATTTTTAGGGTTTAATTCAATGAAAGTTGCGTGCGTGCCTCCGACAATGATGCCGATCGCGGATACAATTCTTCGTTTGTTTGGTAGGTGAAATTATGCAGTGCCTGCTCGACGGCACTGCAACCAAATTGGCAGTGGCATCTTCAGTGCGCGGCTCTGGCGTGAAAATTTCTGCTGTCCAGGCCAGAGTTCAGCAGGCCGTGCAGAGCCGCTCTCTGCCTCTTGTCCTCGTTGCTTCCTTTCGTGGCTGATCATAAATTCGATTTAAAGCGATCAAGCATCCGGCAGTGAAAGCGTCCACAATTGACTGAATTGCAATTTGATACTGAATTGCATTGACAGATATGCCTAACTGGGATTAGAAGTGGCTGTGGGAGTTTAGGTGGCGTTAGTTGACATCAAATACAGAGCTGGGCCGTAAATATGGGTTGGAATTGATTTGTAGTAGTTATAAAGTACGGAATGTGTAAAAATAATATTAAATTACTGTTATCCACTGATGGTCAAGAAACGACACGCAAGCTGCCTGAATCTTACTTATATTTATATATATATTTTTATTGTTGTAGTGTTTCTCTATGACTATATCAATATATATTCCAACATTTATAAATCCATAGATTGAATATAGAAAATTTTCAATTTTACCTGTCACTGTAAAGCTTCATTAAGGTAGTTTCAGCTGTATCTCTATCTATCGAAAGTTGACTGAAAATCATTTCTATGCTAAATTGAATTACTATTTATGTAGAGCTTGACTTCAGTAATAAGTTTCCATTCCTTGAATCACACAATTCAAGAATCACACACTGCTTACAAAATCAACCTTCTTCTATAAGAAACTTTCCAATTTTCGATGCAAATATAACTATATAAATTCAATCTTCATTAGGCTATTTTTTCCAATATCTGTACTTTATTGCGCTTCATATGCATTCGCATATTCCTCAAGTCCAACACGCTTTATATGACTCCTCGCTTTAATGAAGTTTCCGCCCTTTTGCCGCGAGTGGGCGTTAACACTTGGTTGCTCGTTGGCGCGGCGCACAATTGCGCCATTTGCTAAAATCAAACTATCAACTTTGACACTCATTAGCGTCAAATTACAGCGCGTGCAGAGGATTGGCAGGTTTTGCAGCAGCGGCGGCGGCGGCGGCGGTGGCGGTGGCTGGATGGAAGGACGGCACAGCAAAAAAAGCCTCGTAAATCCATAAAAGCAATCGTAAATTTTTATTGTCATGCCACTTGCCAGCCAAGCAGCAACAGCAGCAGCAGCCATTGCACGTTGTTGTTGTTGCTGGCACAATGAGTGGGGAAAATGCCGGCCAAGCTGAGAACTTTTCTCGAGGGAAAACTGAACAGCAAACAGACGACAAAGCCGACGAAGACGACGCCAGTTTTCCAGTTGGTTAGTTTGCCGTGGTCTGGGAGCTGGCTGGCATATTAAACCAGCGCGCACATATTTCATAACAAAATTTATGAAGGGCCGTTAACTTTAAGAATCTTTTGCGCAATTTACTCGCAGGCGGCAGCTAGAGGTGGGACGCTGGCCGCAAAGGTTGCCAGGCCAAAAGACGCCAAGGCGCAAACGTCGCGTCGCGCCAAAGTAGCGCCAATTTTTCGTCTAACAATTGGCGACGACCTAATGCCCCGTTTGGCAATCGAAGCTCAGGCTAAAGCTGCAGATCGCCGTTTAATTCAATAGCTGCGGCATTACTCCCCCAACCCGAGGCACAGTCGAAGCCACGTCGAAGCACAAGTTGCTGCCGCAGTTAGCTCATGAAGTTCACATGAATGCCATGAAACAATAAATTATGTTATTAATAAATAATAAATGTAATGGGAGACTGCAATTGCCGGAGAGATGCAGCTACCTGTTTTTATTTCGCCTCTCTCTTTAGAGCTTTGCTCCTCTGCTCCTCTCTCTCTCTCTCTCTCTCTCTCTCTCTCTACAGCAGAGTGAATGGACCAAGGCACGAAGTGCTCCATTATTATTATGTGCTGGCTTAACTACTGTGTCAAAGAGCCGCTTGGCAAATAAACTAAGCCAGCTAAGGAAGACAGGTTGAGGCACTAGCTGAACGAATTTTAAATGCTCTAGAGATCATATAGGGGAAGTAAACTTTTAGATAAACTAGTTCAGAAATGCTTAAATATTATTTTAAAATTTTTAAATATTTTATGTATATTTACAATTAGTTTATATTTGTTCTTGAAACTATAAAATAAAATATAATATTTATTATTGTTATAATACATACTACAGTTTTCTTTTTCTCGCTCCCTCCTTTTACGTTACATACTCCATGACTTAGCCACCAATCTCTGCACCTGCACTTTGCCCAAATAAAAAACAATTGCAATTTGGCAGCATCACGCGATGGATGCATATGGGAAGCGACTGCATTAGCCGCGGTTATTAATCATCGAGAAGAGCTCAGCTCCTCGGCTGTTAATTGCGCGTGATGTTCGAATAATTGAAATTTCAGATTTCAGCACATGGAATCGAGTCCTGACTCATAATTTGAGCGCACTTGTCGCCCCCAGGGCTGCATTTGACAGGCAATCGAATATATATGAGAAACTATTGGGCAATTGACTGGCCGCGAGTACAGCCTGGCTTGGGCTCATCTACATTTGAGCTACTTTTTCATAGCTGCAGCCAACATACAGTAGCGAATGGGAAAACTCATCGGCACCCCCCTAAAGGCGGTCGACTGGGACCAGGGCAACAGCTGCCCGTACGCGCATATATTTAAATAAAACGTGACTGCAGAATGGGCTCATATCTCTGTCGTTTGCTGGACACTAGTGTGTCTGTGTGTGTGTGTGTGTGTGCTACACAGCTACCTGATGCGAGCTGCCGCAGCGAGTCAGAGACTGCTGCAGCCCCAGTGCGATATGGCTGGCGTCCTGCTGCGAGAACTTTGGCTGGCCGACTCGCTGCAGTGGCAGATCGCAAGCTCAATTCATATAGACAATATAAATATTTCATCTAATGCTGGCAATCTGCACTTGCCACTTGGTCAGGCCAACAGCGGCCCTGGGCCAGGCCAACATGGCCAACGCCTGCCAGAGACACTCAGAAAAATTGTGGGCAACTTTGAAGGCAAATGCGATTCACATGAGTTTCAGAGTCAGAGTCAAAGCTTCTGCTAAAGGTAAGTTGTGTAAGATATCTGATTCTCTTTTAATACTGAATATTAGATTATCTCAAGTATTACTCCTCATTAAACTATTTGCATTATCTCTACACATCCTTTTTACTACTACTACACTATGTAACTATACTCCCCTTTTCTCCCAGTGCACGAGGACTTAGTGAAATGTGTATGCGCACTCTTGATAGCGATTTCCAGGCGACGATAGACTCTTCATCATCATCGAGTGGGCTGGCGGCGGGACCACGTTGGCGTATCGCGCTTTTGATTTAATTTTGTTGCCATAGCTTTTTTGCTTCTTTCTTCTTTGGAGTTTTTTGGGAGCACACCTAGTGAAACAGAGATGTCGATGTGGATGTGGATGTGGTTTGGAGGATGAGGATGTGGCGCGATGCGATCTCATGTAAATTAGCACACGTTTCGTGGCCTAAACACAGAGCCAGCAGTTTATTTGTGCCAAGTTCTTAGACTAGCTAAATGAACTCATATGCAAATGTGGCCCAAGTGGGCTGCCAGATACCGCGAGACCACGTGGGTAGCCCCAAGCAGCATTTAATTCGCATTGTGTGCGAGCATAGATCATACGTTGCACTAAGGTAGTTAAAGGTAGCTTTAAATAATAACAGTTTTGGGAGAAGCATTCATCGTGTGACTAATGACGTTTCGCATTTCCAAATATCACTCATGCGCAACGTGTGATTGGCTGTGACTCAACGCATTGTCTACGCTCGCTGAGTCGTTATACAATATTACATAAATATTCATAGAAATGATTAAGATCACAGCTGCGACTGGCTATCCAACACAATCAGCTATGAATCTTTTAATAGTCGCCATAACAAAAAGCTCAGCGACTCTATGCCAATGGCCATCGTAAAACATCGCTCAATCAGCGACGAGCCAACAGTGGCTGACTATCTTTTCATTCACTCAATGGCGGATTTCTTCTAACAGCAGCCGCAGCCGCAGCAGCAGCAGCAATTAAAATAAATTAAATCAATTTATTATGTCACGCTCTCAATGAAATGATTACATCGAGGTGGCTTTATGAGAGATAGACGAACAACCTTAAGGATTTTTGCCAGCATTAGTTTCCATCAACTTTTTATAGGACTTGCCAAAAAAATACCCGCTCAGTGTAAAACTATTCGAAATGCATTTCCCACGCTGAGCGCTGTAAATGCATTTCTGGATTACACATTGAAAATTATCGGATCAAATGCATGCCGAAAACTTTCTCTATGGTGTTGTAGGTGTTGGCAAACACTTGTTGCCTTGCGCCAAGCCAGACACTTGGTGGGTAAAAGTTAGTTGCTTCGTATAATTTGTTGGCGTTGCTGTTGTTGTTGTTGCGATTGCCTACCAAACACACATACACACACACACAGGCATACTGTCTTGGAGCAGAAACAAGTGGCAAATGCTTATTAACATATCAGAAAAGAGACCCACAGACTCCCAACTCTTGCACATTAACTTGTTGGACTAACGAGCTGCTCCATTTAGGTTTGTAACAATTCTTTATGGGCCTCAGCATCTTCTTTTTTTTTTGTATTTTTGGGTGCCTTTGAGGCGAGTGCAAACAACCTACAGCCTCGAAACTCATCAGGCAGGCAGGCGTACCATTACTGGGTAGCCCCATCAGCATCAGCAGCAGCCGCATCACCATCATCATCAAAATTCGTCGTCTTCGTGGTCTTGACGTGCTCACAGCTATCGCTTATCACAATCAGTGATAATTTTAACAGTAATCAACCTGTCCAGACCAAAATGCGTCGTCTTCGTACCAGTCGGACTGATGGACGGAGCGACCGACTGAAGTCGACTGGTCTGAGCTGATCTTCGCTGCGCTGCGCTGACTGACAGGCATTGGGTTATGTCTGCCGACTTTGGACAGGTTGTCGGTGCTTCTCATTCAGCCTCAATGCTGCTGCCCTCAGCGGCAGCTTCTTCTTCATTGTGTATAATTTTCAGTGAAATTGTTTAAATTTCGTTTTAATTTAATGATGCCGCCATCAGGGGGCGAGCGCCAGTTGAGACCAGAAAAAAATTATATATATATAAATATATATAAGTAAAAATCAACAAAAACTTCAACTAAAATAAACAATATGAAAAATGTTGCGTTTTGGCAAAGCGAATAAAAAAATTATCAAAAGCTGCCGCTAAAATGTACGCGTTTGATCTTTTGGCCAAGTGTAGAGATGATACCTTGGCAGCTCTTTTTGTTACCTGCTGCGGCTGCTGTTGCGGCTGTGGATGGGGCTGTTGGTCAACTTGTTAACAAGCAGCCAAAGCCAACGCGGTTTTCATGTTTCGCTACCCTTCTTCGCTGTTTTTTTCCTCTCCCTCTGTATACATATATATTTATGGTCTTAGATTTGGGTCTTTAACTGACAATGTGTTGTTGTTGTTGTTGTGTATTAATTTTATTGTCTTTGGCGATAGCATTGACAATGTTCGCAACAATGTGGGAACTTATTTTGATATTGGGCGCTCAGTTCGTTGCCTAAGTCTTTTGATTTGTGGGCCACAAATCGAGAAATCTAAACTAATCGCTACCGAACTGAACACGCCTACAAGCCGGGGTACCTGCTTTGCCCTTTTAATTACCACACGCCGCGTCAGCTAAATTATATTTCCTGTTCTCAAAAACTCAGCGCCTTTTCAGAAACAGCAACAACAAAAACAACGTTTTTTTTTTTCATTTGATTTAAGCCGCAGTCAACAAAGGCAAAGCACAACAGCTGCCACGCCCACAAACTGTGATCAGCTTTTGGCTCTCAGCGTAAAATGTAGCAACTTTATTGCCTTCAACGGGCGTGCATATTAAATTAATAAAGTATCAAACGCAGGAGCGAAAACCGAAACATTAATTCAAATAAAGAAACGGAGTGAGCTGAGCTCTTGGCCCGAAAGTCTTTGGAGTCAGATAAAAACAGTTCAATAAAGTGTGGTGCATGAATGAATATGCGAGCTGTAAGTGAATATGGGTTGGAAAAAAATCTGAGTTCAATGAAACATAAATGTAGAAGGTATTATTAATGACATTTATATATGAAGCGCTTGGCAACAGCTGATGGACCAGACTCAAGCCTCTTACTCATCCCAACTGTCTTGCCATAAAACTACTTCAACAACGAAATCCACTTCATCTATAGCTATTCCCTTCGTCGAAATCAAGAGTAACCCGAATACAGCCATAAAATGACGCCACATAATTAAATCGCAGAAAAAACTTAGCAAATTAGTCGAAGTTTAGCTCTTTCGGTGGCCCAGTTCAAATTTGCACACATATTGTTTTGTCAGCTTTTTATTGGCCAACATGGGCCATAAAGCTACTCAAGTAGTATTTTTGCGATAAAATACAACAGCCGAGAGCTGGCCAGAACACAGAACAGACAACAGGCGATAGCAGACGCATTGGATAAAGAGAAGCCTGGGACAAGCATAGCCAGATAGCCAAGCTGAGGAAAAAAATGAAGGCAGGCGACAAAGCAACAACAACTGAGCAACAACAGCAACAACATCAAAAGCAACAACAAACCAAACAACAACCAAGTGAAGCACTTTAGCTGATGTTGTTGACTGTGGACTGCGGCAAGGTAAAGTAACTTGTAAAGCTTGGGATCTCATCTGCGGCATCGACTGCGGCATCGGCTGCGGGGGCTATTGCATCTTGTACGGATAATTGGCGGCCATGCAGCTGCCGTTGTGTCTGCCACGGAGCCAGTGCAATGCCATTTGACCATAAACGAGCTGAAATTTGTTAAACTGCAGCAGCAGCCGAGGCAGCCGCAGCCAGCAACCACACCGTCAAGTGCAGCAGGGCAGCATTTGGATAATGTACGTGGCCGTCAAGTGGCTGGCCGCGGTCAAGGGCCAAGCTGTGTGAAAAGCTTTCCTAGTCTGGCCAGCCAACATTTTCTATCATCGTTTATTCGACAATCGATCCCGAATACGGGCAGCAAGTGCCGGCCGGGGCCGAACAGAGCAGGCCAGATCCACAGATGCTCTGGCATCAGAAGCTGTTTCCTGCCAACGAGCGCACAACGCGATAAAGTTACGATTTATTAGCGAAGCTGTGCTTAAAATCAATTATGCCGGAATGTGGAACGATCGAACACCCAAGCAGGGGCCAAAAAAGCAACAAGAGAAGAAGACAAAAAAATAAAAGAAGCCAACCAGAGCGACAACACAGAACACAGAACCAGCATCAATGAGCGGGACAGAGCGGGGCTCGTGGACCAATACGGCCGTGTCAAGAAAGCGCGAGATTATGCAACGTGAAACACTTTACCCAGCACAGCAGACCAGAGCTGGCAAAAAATGGTAGCCTAACCCAGGCATAACCTCTACTTAGCCCGAGTCCGAGTGGTCTTCCAGTTGCTGTTCTGTTGTCTTTGGATGATAAATTAAAAGCCTAACTTGACAATCACTTAAGCATAGTTTGTAAGGCGTCCTCATAGATTTAAGCCATTGCTGCTGCCATGCGCTTAAGTTGCTCCCTGTCGTTTCAGTTCTTGTTGTTGTCGTTGTCTCACCAAGGAGCAACCCTCAGCAACAACAACAACAACAACAACAACAAGAACGACAACGTCGAGGACGTGAACACGTTCCTATTAGTGGCGAAAGATCAGCGAAAAATAGAACGGCGGTTCATTAAAATGAGAATAAACTGGAGTCTAAAGTCTAGAGGCTATCCGAGTGCCTGCCTGGCAGCCCAAGGAGTCGCCGACGCCGCCGACGCCACAAAGTTTAAGAATAATGATAGCGGTATTCTTGAGCTATTGTAAGCCAAGCAGCAAGCAGCAACAGCTACAGCTACAGCAGCGGCAGCAGCTTAACAGGCTAACATGCACCAGCCAGGGCCCCGCCAGCGCCCGGATCAGTGTTCACTTTCGCGCCTGCTCTTTTAAACTGTGAACATACAAATTCACTCAGCGTTGATATCAGAACCAACCTTAACAACAACTGCAACAACTAGCCAACACATCGAATGGCTCTTATGACAATACCCTTACGATGGCAGAATGTATTGAAAATAGAGTTTCTATAATCAATTAATGTGAGAATTAAACTATCTAAGGAATGATTCATTGGCATAGAAGTTTAATTTTAAAATTTTATAGAAATTTTAAAAATATTTTGGTATATAATATCATATCATGTCATAATCAAATACTGGACTTTGTTTTTATATATCAATATAAAACCTAATCATCTTATTAGTCGATCCATAACATCTGCATCCTTTGCCTACAAACCCCAATCTTAAATTCCAATTCATTCCAGTGGCTCAACTCCCAATCGAACTCTCTTCAGCTCTGTCAGACTCAGCTCGCTCACTAGTTCGTGTTGCCCAATTAAAGTGAGAGCAGCAAAACAGACGCTGCCAAAGCCTGCGCTGAGTTGGGGGCGTTGCAGCTGCTTTTGGGGCGGGCATCGAAAACAAGTTGGCCGCATATTTTGTTCGAGTTCAAAGTTCAGCCAACGATCAGCCAGGCAGTCAGCCAGCCAGCCAGCCAGGCAGTCAGGCATTTGAACAAGTCCAGTTCAGGCGTTCAGCTCAGTACAGCTTCAGTCGCAGCCTTAGTTCTGCTTACTAGTGGCAGCTACTTGGCCACTTGTCGCTGCGAGTGACACGTCGCCAGTACCAAGTTGCAAGTTGCCAGTTGCGAGTTGGCAGACTCGCGTCTCTCTCACCAGCCGCCTGTCATTGTCACCGCCTGCGACGACGTCGTCTGACATTTGCCTATAAACAGCGAGTCGTATATAGAAAATGCATTTGCAAGCGCTGCCCCACCGAACCGCCGTACCGCCTCTCGTACTCGTATTCGTACTCGTACTCTCGTCGTACTCGGTGTATTGTTGCCACATATTTCAAGTGTCAAACGAGCAAATTGCATACCATGTTCCTGTTTCGATACCGAAAGTCTATTTACATGTTCTTGTAGGCGTACTTAAGATCGCTGAAATGCCACAGCCAACGAGCCATTTCACAAGGAGGAGGCGACTGCAGCGGCTCCTGCCAATTTGCTTACGGCTACTCCAAAGCAGCAAGCACAAACAATTGGCAGTTGTTGCTAGGAATTTTTGAAAATTGTCGCCATGATTTAAGATTCTTCTTCAGCTTTAATGCCCAGCTGCTGTCGCAGTTCTCTTTCTCTCTGTGTGTGTGTCGGTGTGTGTGTGTTTGTACCTGTTGCCGTTTTGGCCAAGCTGTTCTACCGCATTAACCAATCCATTTACCATAACGAAATACAACTAGAACTATGCGGCGCTCGAAGAGAAGAGAAATTTTTATGGCTTTACGCATATTAAAGTGAGTGCGCGCGAGCTGAAAGAAATGGTAAACAATCCAACAGATGAACTCGATTAATCATAAGCCAGCAACCAGAAACCGAGTGGTTCAAAGCGCACCGCTCCGCCCCACACGGCAGCATCTCCAGCCACATGACACTGACTGGCCCTCTCTATCGCTCTCTTTACAATTTCTGTTTTGTTTTTCTTTCTATTTTTTAATTTCCTACTTGTTTTGCCTAATTTTATGCAGCCTCAAGGATTGCAGCCCAGCCCATTGGCCATCCGCCATATGCTGCTTGAATATTCCATGAGCTGCACAAATTAAAAACAGAGCCGCCCCGGCCGCCGCGCAGACAGAAGCTGTAGCTACTACACATAGTACAAGCCACTTGATTAATTTAGCCCGCACAATGATTAAGTACTTTTGCGCATCTATCAAAAGGCCGACAACGAGGGCAGGAAGAAAGGCACTCGACGCTGAATGAACCCTCGACCCTCACCGAGTCAGCTGTGGAGTGCAGCGCAAATTGCAGTTGATCGGGGAGGTAGAGAGAAAGAGAGAGAGAGAGAGGAAGAGAGAGAAATAGTTAGTTGAAGCTTATAATTTTTTAGTCTCTTTAGCATTTCGAATTACGAGCACAATTTAGTGCATTTATGCTGGATCAGCTTTTTATGGCTGTCACAAATTTACATAAAACTAACTGACAACACACCCCGCCAGATGCAACCCTTTGCGCGTTAAGTAAACGTTCATGCGTGAGACGTTTACGTGATAAACTAAACATGGAATATATCATGGTTTAGTATATTTGTATATAAGTTATAGTAATATCTATATGGATACTTTAGATATGGTTAGACAAAGCTATCTCTCTTCCTCTTTTAAATTATGACTGAATGAAATGTGCCTCAATATATTTCCTTCAATGCAGCTGATCTGTTTACTATATATGTACAACCTATATTCTCTACACCTTCTCAATGTCTCTCCTCTCCTGCTTACTCGATCTATACTCCACAATATCTCGATGTTTTGTACGCATAAACATGTCTCGTCCACCCTCTCTCTCACTCTTTCTGGGCTGGTCTACCTGTTGGCAGCCCACTCGACATGAAAATTATAATTAATGAGCCACGAGCTATGCGCACGTCAGAAGGTGAAAAGTTTGCCCACGAACCGTTTCAATTAGGCGTAAAAAGTTTCAGCCCTGAGCCGAGGACCGCCAGCCGCCAGCCGCCAGCCGCCAGCCGGCTGGCCATATTGCATCGATGAGGGTTGGGATTATTGGACGCGTGCTCGACGTGGGCTTTTGCTCGCTTCTTACCTGACTGTTTAACCGATGGGCTGCGCCCATCCGGGCACATCCTTTGCCCAACACAATAACAATGCCAACGACAAAGATACCATTAAAAGCAACAAAAACAATAGCAGGACTTGCTCTGTGTAAGTGTGCGAGTGTGGGTGTGCGTGAGTGTGTGTGGGTGTGAGTCACGTGACGCATTCGCGTTCGCCACGGATTTCTGGCTAGCTGGTTGCATTAACGGCGCACTGCACGCGCTCATGGGCTGGCCGTCTATCCACGTCACGCAACATGCAAAGAGCTCCCTCTACACCCCCGCTCCCCACACCCCTTCCGAACTCTTCGTCCCGCTAACCACCAGCTGTTGCCCGCCCTGTACGTACGCTGCATGCACCGTCTGGCGTCTGGTGCCATACATTAAAATTAATAATAAACGATTTCTGTGTAATAACAATAATTTTACCAAAAAATTTAGTGCCTGCGCGATGTTTGACTGCGTTTTGCTTCACTCGATTCTCTCTCACTCTCTCTCTCTCCGTTTCTCTTTCTTTCTTTCAGATGAAGCTGCCTCTGGAGTTGGGAGCTGGAAAATGGGCGTGGGTGCAAATGGCAAACATTCGAACACGCAATGGGGCAGAATGGCAGGTAAAACTGCCTCAGAGTTTATGACGTGGGCGTTTCAATTAAATTGGTGACCAAACGAACGGTGGGCCGACGGCGGGCGGAGACAGAAAGAAAGAGCGAACACCAAACAGCAGGAAGCTCTGCGACAGACATAAAACATTTAAAGACCAAGAAACGAACGAAAATTGATGAAGAAGTTTGTTTTGAATTCGCTTGTCTATTTGAGTTTTACGCTCAACTCAACTGAAACGTTAAGAAAGACAAGCTGAAAGGATAAAAAATTTTCGGGTTTAAATTAAACAGATATATATAGAGGAATAAAATTAAGTATCGATCAAATAAATTGAGTAGAAATGTGTTATTAAACAATGAGCCTTTAGGATTTATCTTTTATTTATTTTTTTTTTTAATTTATAATTCAATTTGAATGTTTTCAGGTTGCCAAAATGGCGTTTAGCTGCTCAATAACCTGATCTTTAAACCAGAACATTTAAGATGAAAATTATATATTTATATATTTGAACAACAAATCCACAATTCATGCAAATTGAACTTGAAGCAACAAACTAATGCTTGGAACAGACTGTAAAGCCTTAAAAATGGATAAGATATATATAAATATGTAATTAGGCAATTTATATTTTATTTTATATTGTATATTTCATAAATTAAAGTTACTTTATGTTAAAGAAAAATATATAAATATATTGACTTTTATATCCAGAATAAAATTTTTTAAAAATTTGGAATAAAATTTTTAGGTAAAAATACAAAAGTAAATAATCAAGATTAATTCCCTATTCAAATGGAACAACTCTATTTCAATCAGTATAAAATAGTAATAAATACCCTTTTCCCACAATTTCCATATAACCATTATCTCAATATTATTTAAACCTTCCACAATTGCACCCTTTATTGTTGCCTGTGATAAACCGTTTAAGGTATTTGAAAACTTGATCAAAACAAGCTGCATTTTATTGTAATCATGTCGATTTCGACTGCCAGTCCCATTGTCTGGGCATCAAAATTAATTTTCCACACCAAATCTAAATTGCTGATCAACTCATCTCAGTTAGATTTGGTTCGCTCTAAGCATTTCCTCAGCCAAACAAGATCTTTACATGCCGCTGATCGTGTTAGGCCCAATATCTGAGATAAGCATACGAAAATATTCGATAATTACGCCGCCTGTAAACTGTAGCCAATAAAAATCATCAAATTTCGTTACACATTCGCCGCGGAGCTTCATTAAAAAACAATCAACGGTTCGAGAAACGAGCAGCCAAAAATATTAAATTGATAAAGAAAAGCAGAAGGAAAAAAACAAATCAGATAAAATTAAAATACAAATGTGATCGAGCAATTCAAAGAGACAAAAGCCCGCTTCAATGGGAAGTCCAACTAAAAAGCGATGACTGTCACTTTATAGGACCGTAAAAATTATACAAATTTTATGACAGGCCGGCGACAAAACTGATTGGGAAAACAAGTTGATCGGCGGCTGCTGCTGCTGTATAACTTAGTCAAATTAGACGCCATTTAAGATACAATACAAGTGTTGCTTTTGGCCATGAAACAAGATGCGACAACAAACTAGACCGCGACTCCATTGTGCCCAACCAAACACACCGAACACCTGATTCGTTGTTGTCAACGCCGCCAACAGGGCGGGTTGGCTACCTACCGACCAGCCAGCCGTACGATAGTTATACACACATCTCGCGGCACGATGGCGACAAGTGTTCAGCTCTCGGCTGTCGGTAAACTCCAACTAATTAAAATCGAGTGGCCCCTAGTCGACGGTCGGCTGACATGTTTATAGCTACACTTTATGGGCTCCAAAGTGCGACGACTTTGTTGCCAAAAAAAAGAAAGAAAAGGAGATGAAAAGAGCTGCTGAACAGTGTGATTTTGTCAAATGCTTGAATGTGCGCAGGACGCTTAAATTGAGAGTCGAGCGCGTGTTCGTTAAATGCCAACTTAACGCAAATATTGACCCTCGCCAGCGAGACGCGAGAAACAAGATGAACAAAATCAAGCAAAACAAAAATAATGAAAATATAAATAAAAATATAAATAAACTCTTAGAATTTATGGCACTTTGAGCCGCTGCGTCGCGTAGCCAGAGCTCTTATTTATTTTATGAGCCCTCGAAAAATGCTCACACACAGAGAGACAATTTGCATGCTGGCAGTTTGTTGAGCCGCCTTTTTGGAAAGAAACACGAAATTGTCATTAGGCGCCCCGAAAATGATTTCAGCACCAGAAATGTTGATATGATTATTTCATGATGTTATTTTTTTTGTTTTCGTTGGTTGGTTTCGTTGGCTTTGGGCAGCAGAATTCATTTGCAAGCGCCATTGACAATTTGTGTTACGATTTTAAATTAGGCACCCCGACAGGTTTGGCAGCCTCGTTGAACTCGTTTAGAATTTATACAATGATCTCTCTTTCTCCAGCCGGCCGGGCTAATTTGTGTAAAACCCAAATTTACAAGGCCTGCACACACACACACACACACACACACACACTCACACAAAATGGCCGCTTGCTGCTTTTGCGCTCGGTTTATGGGGCCGACACATGCCAATTGCGCATCTCGCGAGTGTCGCAACACGCAACGCGAGCCAGCGTCTAGGGGGAGTTGCACCCAGCATGGTGGGTGCAGCGACTTTTAATGAGCTGGTAAATAATGCTAGCGCTACCCGAGACTCTCTACAACGCAATCCATGGTGATCCGACACCTGACTAGCGCTTAACCCATTGGGTAGCTAGAGAGGCGAAAGCTGAGCAGAGTTTCTCTTTGGCTGCTGTCTGATATATATTCATTACGATTGTCATTAGATTGGCCTTGAATGAGCTTAAGATGTTCTCTAAGATATACTACACTAGGTCTCTTTATATGCTTCCTGCCATCATCCTGTTTTTTCTCCTTCAGCTCGACTTTAGCTTCAGCTAACTCAGCAGCCTCGTTCTATGCTTCTCATATACACCACTTATCCTTCTTCCACTTTTCTTAATTTACTTTAATACATTTCCCTCTTCTCATCACCACAGCTAACTTTACTTAGCTAAAAAATTTCACTCATCTCGCAGCACATTTTTCTCACTTTTCACATCTAATGCCCGGCATTTATATGCTTATATAAACCTACACAACATTAATCAGGCAGCTTCTCCAAAAGCAGCTTCTTTGCCTCGGACCAATAAACAAATGTGGCAAATTTTATATCATCAATGGGTTAATGCTGTGCACTTGGCAGCGCAGACTGGAGCGCGTACAGAGAACTGGTGCTCGGCTGCTTGGCAGACATGCAAAGTTGTCTTGTGGCTCGTGGCCAGCGGACAGTGGCCGGTGGTCAGTTAGTCGTGGCCCGTGTCTGGTGGCAGCTTCTTCTCGTCTTTGGCCTGATAAAGTTATTGTCGCACCGCGGAGACATTTAATAAATGGTGCAGGCATTAGACCGACGACTGCTTGCATGTTGCATGCGGCCGCAGAGCAGCGGCTGCGAGCGGGCGATATGATACGAGTGCGAGTCCGTGTTCCAGGCATAATGAGTGAGTAGCAGCCGTTGCAATGAGACGCTACGGACAGTTGTCAACATAATTTAGGCGCATGCAAAATGCTCGAAGAGATTGTGCCACAGCCCCTTTCGGATAGTGAGGTGGGCCGGACTCTGACTCTGACTCGGACTCTGACTCTGGCCGTAGATGTGGGTAACATAAGTGCGAAGCACACTTTATTGTCACACAAATGCCATATTTTCTCATTACGATCGGACATGATGCATGTGGAATGCCGGCAGCGGCACGCAACACGAGTTGCCGCACGAGGCAAATATCGAAATAATTAAATCCGTCAAGTGTTGGCAACCTGTCAGGCCCAGTCGCCGTGCCGCCGAGCCAGTGTTCTAGGCGGACAGCAGAGACACCACAGACAGAGCAGACAGTCTGACGGAAAGGAAAAATAAAAGCAAGCTGTAGGGAAAACTCAAGTATCGCACATTGTCGCCGCACTGGCACTGGATCTTGTTTATGTGGCCATGTTGCACATAAAGCAGGCCAGAGATGCGAGAGAGCTGCAAGTTGAATGCCGAATGCTGAATGTTGAATGCAAAATACCGATACCGAGGACACTCAACACGTTTCTGGCACACTGTGTTCGCATTCGGTGTATGAGAAGTTTATTTGGCACCTGAAGATGATAATCGGTTACAAATTAATTGCAACTATGTTGACATTGTCTGTGGCAAAGAGAACTGCAAAAGAGAGAACACGGCCGCGAGAAGAACTCTCCAGCGCCCGAGCAGGCTCACCTCAATTTATATAGACAGTTGCCAACTGTAAATAAATAAAATTGTCAACGGGCTGCACTTGAGTCTTCAGCTCGGGCCAACACATCCAGGCAACCAGCCGGCCAGCCAGCCAGCCGGCCAGTCGGCCGGCCAGCCAACCAGATGCATCGTGGGGGCTAAGTGAAAAGCTGCCGCAGATTGCTTAACGCTGATTGCGTTGCTCTTAAATTGTGCTGCCAACTTTTGAAAAATCTGCAAATTTACACAGAAATCTTTTTCGGGAACGGGCGGCCCTGTGGCCAAGCCAAACCAAGCCAAGCCAAGCCCGGAGTCTGGCAGTCGCAGTACGCATAATGTTTCCCTTGACAGCTTTGGCGGGGGCAAGACACTAAAAATTCTGGAGCAAGTGGACGATGGCGACGACGATGGCGTTGTGGCATGCGTAAATTGGATTAATGCATTTGATTCGCTCAGAATCGGACAGAGGCAGAGGGAAACAGAGAGGAGACGCCATGCAAACGTCCAACTCTTTGCAGTCTGATTGTTGACAATAGTGTCTGGAGGTGGGGTCGCATTGTTCCAATTTGGCACGCATATAGAGACGCGATTGTCTTCATGTTGTTGCCGGGCATTATGCCATGTTGTAGCAACTTGTTGCTGCCGCCGCACAGGTGATATATCAGACAAGTGACGACGGGCGGTACACGCATCACCTCCCTGCCCGCACGCCCGCACGCCCGCCTCCCCGTCCACTTCCTTCCTCTCAGCCAGTGATGACGTGCGGCGATAATGCAACTCTGACTGAGAGAGCGCAAGGAATGTTGACGGCTCGACGGCCGGCTGGAGGTGTGCCGGCTTGTGGGTGTAGATTGTTCAGCTTGTAGGTGCCATGTCTGGGCGTTTGTTATTTCTGTTGTCTTGATGCTGCACCAGCGACGAGCGACAGAGGTCAAGGATGTGCGCAAAAAATGTTGCATGCTTAAGTGATGATCAGCGGAAAATATGAAGATCACATGAATTGGCAGTTGGCGGGTATAATGGGGCAAGGGCAATGGCACTGTGAGAGATCTAATGGTCTGTGTCATGGTGTCTGCATAAAGTTTGAATGGATTTTAAAAATGTCTATTTGGATAACATTTTACTGATATGATATTAGGCTGAACTAATTGATTACTCAGCAAAGTACTTGACGATAAATTGCTGAAAACGTGGACTTCTCTCTTTCTCTCTATGTATCATGCTCTCCCTCTCTCTCTCTCTCTCTCTCCATTTCTCTCTCTCTCTCTCTCTCTCTCTCTCTCTCTCTCTCTCTTTCTCTCTCTCTGTGTCTCATTCTCTCTCTTTGTCTTGCTCACATTCTCTCTTTATCTCATTCTCTCCATGTCTCTCTCTCTCTCTCTCTATCTATTTAATTTCTCTGTCTCTCTATCTCTCTCCTTTCTCTCTCTCTAACTTTCAGTCTGCATCCCACTCTATGTCTGTCTCACTATGTCTCCCTCTATCTCTGTTCACATCTCTCCCTCTCTCTCTCTCTTGGTCTCTCTCGCTCTCTCTCTCTCTCTCTAATTCTTTATCTTTCTTTCTTCTCCTTTTTTTGGTTGCCCTCTTCTCCAATATATGCACTTTCAAAAAAGTTATAGTTACGAAACGCTCACCTACATCTGCAGCCTTCATGTCAACTCCCCCTCATCTCCAGCCCAACCCCCCTCTTATCAGCACTTCACGCACCTTAAAATTCATTAGTCACCTGCTCATTAAACAGAAATTCCCATCATATTTGCCATATTTTCCACACTTTGGCCAAATATGCCGCGCGTTAAGTCCCAGCAGACAATATAGCGCGAATGCTGCACTCCGTCGCACTGCACACGGAGTGGGCAGAGGATAGCCAGTGGCCATTGGCGGTGGCTAAAGAAATCCACGTCATATTTTGCACAGTTATGTGCGCCTTATTAGCACATCATTTAAGCGAGTTACTCGACACTTCTTGCCCGACGAGCGACGACCAGGCGCTGTCCACTTGCGAGCACTTGGCCTCTTCCTGCTCATTAAATTTGAAAATATAGCCGCCGTTGTCATATAAATCTTGTTTCCATCAATATTGACCTGTCAATGTCGCCACAATGTTGTCCTCCTCGTCGTCGACGTCGTCGTCGTTGTCGAGCCCTTTTGGCCAGCGCGTATCAAAAATTCAATATAATCACACCATACGCATCTCTTAAGCCGTCGCCCGGTGTTGGCAATTATTTTTGATTTTTTGCGATTTTTGCGCCCGAGTCCAAGTCCGAGTCCGAGCAGCCAAAGCGACGCACTTGGCCATTGTACACTTGCCCAGGCACTTGGCCCGGCACAACCACCTTCGTTATGCGTACTAGCTAGAGATGGGCGCGTGTCGTGAGTCAGCGAATGGAATCGTATATCGAAAGTAAGGTAACTGGAGCGAGTATGGGAAATTATTTATACCTCTTTTATATAATATGAACGCTGATCTAGATCTAGTATAATATTAAATTGTGTGATAAATAATTCATATTATAAATATATATATTTTTGAAGACATTTTTTTGGGTTCTTAAGATCTTTGAGATCTTAACTTCCTTTCAACCTTCAACAGGAAAATGATTAACAAAACACAATTTTGTAATAGATTTTTTTTGAAACTGTTCCTTTCAGATATTTTCTTATATATTACTACCATATATCAGACTCACTCAATATTAGCTTCCCTCGAAGTAGCCTTTACAACGCATAGAGGCTCATCTCCATCTGCGAGCTGTCAATAAGCAAACACAACTGCAAACGTTGCTCAGAACTTGGCCAGTTACGCTTGTGCTTATTAGTCCAGCGAGACAGGGACAGGCACAGAGAGAGAGAGTCTGAGAGAGAGGGAGAGCGAGAGAGGACTTCGACTGAACGAAAGGGTGTCCACTTGGCGTGTCCCCCCATTGATGTGTCAGCGCGTATGTTCTTTTATGTCATCATTTCACAGCTAAGTGGCAGCAGCTACCGGCACTGGATTTGACTCCGGCAAGTGTAAATTCAAATGCTGCGGCGACTGCTGCTGCCTAGTTGGGTTTGACTTCTGTTTTGGGGCTCGTGGCGCACACTTCGACTGATACAATTCAATTTCATTCGCCTCAGCCAAATGCCAGCCAATTAGATTTTTCACGCTCCACAGTAAACACAGCAAAGAAAAGAAAAGCAAAGCAAGAAAAAAGTAACAACAACAAAATCTGCGCCTAATTGACATTTTCAGCGCAAGAATTTATTGTGCCCAGAGCGTACATAAGTTATTCCCTTTGGAAATGAATACATACGATGCTGACGTGGACACGAGAGTCACCGTCGAGTTATGGAAACTCGCCTCGCCTGGCCTGGCCTGGACTGGACAGAGCTGAAGTGGATTGGGACTGGCTGGCTGCTGCTGCTGCTGCCTCGTGCGTGGCCATAAACTACATGAACACACACACACACACACACATATATAGGAACTGATCCAGGCGCATATGGAGCCACACATCTCACCCCCACGCAGCGCCAGAGAAGTCCAGCTTCAAGACGCAAGTGTTCCATTGTGTGTACTTTTTTTCTTGTGTTTTTTCTTGTGTTTTTTGCACTCTCAAAGCAACAACAACAACAACAAATGTCAACAGTAGTTTATTGTTGTTGTTAGTGTCATTTGACTTGGAGTTGCCTTTTGGGCCACAGTCGACAGTTGCAGTTGGCAGCGCGCTAATTTGTAAGCCACGGCTACATTTGGCCAGCCTGATAACAGCCATAGATTTCACAGCAGCAGCGCAGAGCGCGTAAGAGAAAGGGAGACGGGGCGGCTGTCTACATATTGGTGGAGAAAACTTTCAACTTGCTGGCCATTGGGCGTTTGACGTTCGTTTGATGTTTGTGCGGCTGGCAGCTTGCAGCAACAATGCGGCGGCGCATCACGAAGCCCATGAAATGTCAGTCAGCCAAATGTGGGAGAAAATTTCTTGGCCCGAGGGCCAACCAGCTGCTGCGGGGAAAAACAGCGGAGCAACGGAGCTAACTTATGTCCCAGTCTAACGGAAGTCTCCCTATATTTATGCCTTTTTTAATATAGCCAACAAAAAGGGTTTACGAAGAGGAGTTTTGGGAATATTTTAAAGGCAAAAGGTAGTTGGAGACAATTTAGGAAATTATGAAAATGAGCGAAGATCCAATTAATAATCAATTGAAATCATTTCTTTTATCTTATATTTTATCCATTTTGCAAATCTGTGAATCTTCTCCTTTTTAATACCAAACCTCAGCCATGATTCACACTCAAGTGTTAGCATACATAACAGAACGAGAGCAGCTCATAAAAATTTTGTTAGATATCAACTTAGTAAGAACTCAACTGAGTCTCCCAATGAATAATAATCAAAGTGAATTACATTGGGAGTTACAATTTTTATGGATTGTTTTGAAATGAGATTCGAATTGTTGGCCAGTAGCTGGTTTATTTTTAGCTAACTAGCACAGCAAAAGATGCACAGACAAGAAATCTTTTAACGTGAGAAAAAAATGCATAAATTAATAGCAAATACACACACAAACTCACTCACACACGCACACACACACACACTCACACGTGCAGTGATGACAACGACTTAATTACGCCAAATTCAACGAGCAATTGCCATCAATAACATGGGCTATTAATATTCTTGTGGCCGGCCGGCTTGTTTATTACCACTTTAAGCCACAATTAAACAGTGGGGCCCAAAAAGCAAGAAACACCGACCAACAACAACAACTATAGCCAGAGCAACAACAGCAACTGCTCCCAGCGAGGCCTTCGAATGTGCGCGGCAAATAAAAATTTGTAGTAATAGCAAAACTATGTAAATAATCAAAAAATGCCTCCTCGCTGCGTTGTGCGTGTGTGATTCATGTTGTGCAGTTGGCAACACAGGCCAACAGGAGGAGGAGTGGGCCAGCAGCCGGAGCAGGAGTCGGAGCTGGAGCTGGAGCCACCATCCAGAGCCTCAGACACAGGCACGAGCCGACACGTTGGCCAACAGTGGGCAACACTTGCAATTGCTGTTGTTCTCGTTGTTGTCGTTGTTGTTGTTGCTGTGTGGAAAAGCGCACTAGTTTTTCCAGCTTTTAAAGTTCGAGTTGAAATGCGAAACCAGCGCCGGGCGGAAATGTAAATGAAATTAATGTGCTGACAACTCGTGCGCGCATGCGCGTTGACACCTTTTGCCAGGCAGACGGAAAAAGCCAAAGAGAGTGAGATAGCAGCACTGCCAGAGTCCAGCCACTGCCAGAGTCTCTGGCCCAGTGAAATCACAATTACACATGGCAGCGTGTGCCATATTTCCTTCGGACAGCACCATAGACGATGGACTTGCGCCAAACTGTGGGCAGCGTGGCCTGGCGTCGTTGTCGCCGATGTTGTTTCCGTCTGGTTAAACAGGTACTCTGACTACCAGCTACACTTGTAAACATGGCCATTCCACACATTTCGAAAGCGGCCCTAAAACATGGACATATATTAAGTATAGGGAGTGGCAGCTTATGGGTAATCTATTATATCAAGTGGAAGTAGTAAAGAGATGGGTTGAAGAGATTCGCATACTGATGAAGTCTTAAGTTGGCTAGAGTATCTATAAAAAAGTTATTAAGTTAGAAGTTAAATAAATTGGCAACAGCATAATATATATATATTTCAATAGTTTACTAAAAACAAACATTAATACTAAAAGGTAATAGCCAAAACATTTCTTGTGATCTTGGAAAATCTATTTTTAAATTGTCGCACAATACGATTTTTTAGTGGCAAACATCCTCCTTTGCAATTGCAGCATTTGCTATCGCATTTGCTTACGCCACAACACGGATCGGCGACAATGAGGCCTCCACAAAGCTTTGTCATGCACCTCCTTTGACTTATTCTGACTCGTTGTTCTCCACCCGGGAAATTCTTACAACGCATCGTGGAATGGAGTTTGATGTCAAAGTGAATTTTTGTTCGGTAACAACACTTCCTCGCACGACCCACTGGGAAGTACATGAGTGCTACTAGAAGTAATAATAGCCTGACTTTATACATTATATTTGATTGATACACTAGCTGAAAGTGTTTAAATATGACTATGATCATCAGATCAATAGGAATATAATCTGACTTGCTAAATAAAGAAGTGTGTCGTTAGCATGACTGATGCGAATCAATTGTATGAAAAGCAGACTTAAAATAGCGTTAAGAGTCTTTCGTCTTTCTCTCTCTCGATTTTTTAACTTTTTAGTTCAGATTCAATTGCTTATTGGTGCTGTTGACATATTTAATAAACAAACAACTTCAGATATCGCTGGGTTAGTGATTTTATAAGTTCATAATAGAACAAGTAAAAACTAGAACCCCTAAAAGAGCAGTTAAGCTATATATGTATGTGATTTTTATTGTGTTTTACAGTTTGCCATTCCCCGATAAGCGAAGGAGGTGGAATAGAAGATATATAGAAGATGGAAGGGAAGATCAACAGCGATCAAACTGCACTACTATCCCCTTACAATACTTTTGCTTAATATTTATGCTTAAGTATAACCCTCTTCAAATCATTATCTAAAACTAAATTATCATCAAAATACTAACATTTTAGAGATATAATCACAACTCTTAGCTAAATTATCAATTTCAAATTGATTCACTGATTTTACAACTACAAACACACATTGGATCACAGCTTAAGCGCAGAATTCAATAACAGCTAATAACTTCATTTTAACGAGCAGCGACAACAGCATTCAGAGTAGGCAACAGGCAACGAGCAGAAGATATTCTGAATAGGACCCTAAACGTCTGCAAATTAAACACTTTAAACGTGATAATCATTAAGTTATTTATCTTTATTAATAACGAGAAAATTGGCACGCACAAGAAGTCAGCGGATGACAACAAAGTGCATGGCGAATGATGAGGAACGAGAATGGGATGGGAATGGACAGCAGATGTTGTTGCTGTGGTTGTTGTTGGCTAGAATTCGCACAATTTGAGTTTCACATAAATGGACACATAAAATGTGTTCTTGGCGAGGAGGCATCTTCAACTGTTGATGAGCAAGACGTTGAGCGTGTTGTTATAGCGAGACGAAAGGCAGCAGCAGTTGCAGCAGCAGCAGCAGCAGCAGAGTTGATGATAAAAATCAGCTAAAGAGCACAAGGCACAGACTGTGACTGAGTCTGAGCCTGAGACTCAGGCGACCGGCCGTTGTGGAGTGTCTGGAGTGTGGCCAGCAGTGTGGAGTGTGGTCAATGGCGGTGGCGACACTTGATACGCCAATAAATCAAGCAATCTGCTTAATTAATGTGCAACTTAGAACATTTAGATGCAATTTATTTTAATACGATAATTTATTAATTTATTGACTTTTAATAAATGCAATACCCAGCGCAGCTACCAGTTGGGCGTTGCGACTGCAACATTGAAATGGGAGATCTTTACCGGACCAGCGAGAGACACACACAAACACGCAGAGACAAAGAGAAAGGGGAGCGCAGAGCAGAGCTTGCGGCTGAGATTTACGAGCTGACAGGCGTAGAAACTGTTAATGCCAGTTGACAAAAGTGTCCCAGCCACTGTGTTGTTGGAGCTTCTGCTGCTGCTGCTGCTTCTGCTTTTGCTACTCTTATCCTAGCCTCGGCCCGCGCCTTACCCACCTGCTGATTCACCTGTCTGGCATACCTTGGCGTATCTTAATTGACGTGCACTTTTCGCTATCGCGTAATGTGAAAACGCCGCTGTTGCTGTTGCTCAGCTCCTGCTGCAGGTTGTTGTTGTTGTTGTATTCCTTGTCGAAGCTCCAAGCTGGGCTACAACTGGCTATTTCGCATGATTTACGACTTATAGTTGCTTCTGCTTCTGCTGCTGCTGCTGCTGCTGCCGCCGCGCTTAGCTAATTTCTTAACACAATTTTAATGTTATCATTAGGAGGCATTGCGTCAACAGGCAGCTCCAAGTTTATGGCCAACTCGCACCATTTATGGGTGAAAGTTCCTCTTCGTTTGGTACTCGCCATTTGGGCGCACTTTTTGAAGTTTGATTTATGCCAGCACTGCCAGCTCTGAGAGTTAAGAACAACAGCAGGATATGTGTTTCTGCAGTTGGTTTCCAGTTCTCAGTGTTGATTGGTAGCTGTCAATCGAGCGTGGTCGAGCTAGTTACAGCAGACTTTTTATACTAGCTTGGGAATCTGACACCATCATATATGTACACTTAATGTATGTATAAACATATATATGATATCGTATTTGTTAGCATATGAGTTCAGACGGAGAATCAAACAATCATCTATTCTACATTCTCTCTCTCTCTCTCTCTCTCTTTCTATTACTCTCTTCTACAATGCTATCTTACTCACACTCATCTTCTCTTCTCCCGCTTTTTCTCCCCCTCTCATTTCCCTCTTTCTCTGCACTTCGCTTTCATTTTATTTATACATAACACTTACCATTTTGGGAACTGACTTTATTTTTTAGCTCCACTATCATTTAATTAAGTTCACTTGACTTAATGATACACCATATTATATATTCTTTCAGTTCATTTCACATATACATTTGTGGTTAGTAATAATATCAACAGCAGTTTCCATTGTCCGTCTGTCTGCCTATATATAGTTATTATACTCTTTTAAAAAGGTATTATAATAATTAAATGGAGTGTGTGACTACGTATATATTCAGCACAAACTTATGACATATCCATGTATTTCCACATTAATTTCTTTAAATTTTGAAAACAACTTCCTGAATATATCCCCTAGTTTCATCTACTCGCATATTATAGACAGAGCATATTTCATGCATAGATCTGATTTATATTATATCTTGCTATATTATATGAATATAATAAAGCAGAAATATCTTCTATATGACATTCCTAGCAACAACAATAGGGACTATTTCGCTGTCATATGTATAAAACTAATATTGATCCACATCTAGTTTATCTGAAGCTCAGTTACACAGATATCAGTTCCTTCTCGCGTATTTTTGATGCGCCTATGAATCAGGCAGGCGCGAATCAATATCATTTCGAGTTTGCCAACTGTAGTCACATTTTTCGTACACACATATATATATATTTAAAGGGGGGATATGTTTTTGGTTGTAGAAGATTTTTGGGGGGGGGGGGGGAGATTTTTGTGTTAAATTTTTTTTTTTTTTTGTTGAATGGTGGGGGGGTTTTATTGTTGTGGGTTGGGGGTTATATCTTTGCAGTGTAACAAGTTTCGCCGTAGTGACAAGCAGCGGAGGAGTCAACCAACAAAGCAACAGCAGCAGCAGCTACAAAAAAAAAAAAAAATGTTAAGCCAAGCGCTACAATTCTCGTTTCAAGTTGACTGCAAAATAATAAAAAAAAAAAAAACAAATTCAAGGTTAGCCGACGTGGCACGCTTGAGATTGTTGGACAGGTCTGCCACGCACCTCTGCCTCTGCCACAGCCTCAGCCGAGCCCAGAGTCTGGGCTTGGACTAAGTTTCAGGCCCTTGCACGGGGGACGACGATGACAACAGACAGACAGACACATTGTACAAATGAATTTCATTATATTGAACGCATTCGTGCATTCTACCGCACACGTTGGCACCGAGGTGCGGCGCTGCCCAAAAGGGACTTGTAATCAGTTGGCAACGCGAACGCATAAAGTAATTGCTAACCATTTGCGTTGGCACCGCTGGAGGAGCACTTCCTGCGGCACTCCAATCCTGCCTGTTCTCCTCCCCTTCCCATCTGTACCAGCCACAAAAGAACACTCTGCGCGGGCGTTCATTAACAGCAACCTGTTGAGCCATCGTCGGGGCGACAAACGTTGCCTTTTATGGCTAGCAGCGGCAGCGGCAGCAACAGCAGCAGCAGCGAACAACAGCGAAAAGAGCTGTAGAATTAATAGCCAAGTCTGGGACAGCGACTGAGACTGGGGCTGGGCTGGGCACGAGCTGGAGCTGGAGCTAAAGCAGCGTGAGCGAGCGCATTAATCAAGCCCAAAACAAGTGGCAGAGGCACAAAGGTAATGGCGCGGGTGAAGGCGCAGGCGCAGGCGCAGGCGAATGGCGAAGCCAAAAGAGCACAGAACGAGAAATCGAAAGTCCAATGCACTTGTCTTGGCCACGGCGGTTCCAGTTTTTGGTGCGTTCCATAATTGGCCAAATTGACGTTTATGTGCGACCGTGGACTGGGCACACTGTGCGACTCTGCGACTCTGTGAACTGTGCGCTGCTTATGGTCAGGATTATGCCATTGGAGTTGCAAAAGTTCAGGCGCAACAGGAAGCAGCATCCACTGGCCAAAAGGCATTAACTTGGCTAATTTACGTGGCTAAAACTCGTATTTTGGTTGCTTTGCCGCAGCCGCAGCAAAACAGACGAAATAAAAACATATTATTTCTTCTTTTAGGCACTTTTAATTAAAATGCCATAAATTCGTGAAGAGGAAATTATCATTAAAATACCAAGCAACACAGCAACGGCAACAACAATTTTAATTTCTTCCTTATGGCCAGCTCTCCAGCGGCCTATAGATTCTTTATCCCAGCAAGGTTGTTGCCGCACGAGGATGCAGATAAGCCGAAGGTTGTTCCCTTTTTTATTTTTTGTTGCCGGCGATTAAGTTAACTGTTAAAAGAGGCAACCGAAAGGTTACGAAATTAACAAAAAGCTAAAGTTTATATTCTGAAAGTTTTTTTTTTTTTTGCATAATAATATATATACGTTTTATAACAGTCAGCTTGGGTTCGGCTATATGAAAAAGCCTTAAATAAAATGAAAATAAAATATAATAAATATTTTAGGACTTTTTGATAACGAGATAAAGAGAAGAATTATTGAAATAAATATTGTGTATAAGGGCATAGAAAGAAATGAAAAATATAAACAGATACATTTTTAATTGATAATGATATTTATTCTCTATTTTTAAAACAAAGAAACCTTGAGGTTTATATTAATAATTTTTTACAATGTACATATTAACGAAATCAAATAAATAAATAAATATATTTTTGAAGAATTTGTATTTCCTCTTTATATATTAAAGATAAGATAAAAAAAAAGCGTATTTATCAATCATCAATTTAAACACATCAATATTTATATTACATTAACATTATTTACATATCCATCTGACATTTCCAAAAACTATATTTAACATTATTACATTCATACCTCACATCAAAGAAAACCCTATTAAGTTAAAAGCTTGCCATATAAATATAAGTAGAGCTGCTTTGCTCTAGCTATCAGTGTCCCAGATAGCTGACTCGCACAGCCAGCATCTGAATATGATTACTATTATTTTATTGAACTCGAGAACTCTCATTTCTAGCTTCTTAAGCGCATTTTGTCTTTGTTGCGCTCGCACACACTTGCTCGCACTGAAATTATTAAGATTTCTGAAATTGCCGGCCCAGAGGCATTCTCACAATGCTGTTGCTGTTGCTGTTGCTTTCTCTGGATAACCTAGCCCAGCCAACAGGTTGCATTCAGCTGACTTCTTTTCGATCACCTTTACGATGAACCCATAAAGATTGCATTGCATTATGAAATACCCGATAGTACAAGATGCTATGAGATGCTATGCTATGCCATGCAATGCTTTGGTACGGTACGGTATGGTATGGCCACGTACTGCCGCAGGTAGCTGGATGCGGGCGCAACACGAATAACATACATCAAGCACTAACTACCGAACCGGAGCCAAAGCCCCAAGATGAGGCCGAAGCTTCTACGTAATCTGCAGCTAAAAGGCTGAGCCACGTACGCCTATCCACAACAGTTGACCGATAACGGATGAGTAGTAGGCTGTGAGCAGATGAACGGGAGGTGGGCAGGGAGCGTGCTCAATAATGTTGCCACTTTTGTTTTGTAACCTGTCCAAGGTGTTGAAGATGATCATGTCTTACCCTTTCAGACCCTGTCCTCCCTCACTCGCCAAACAATGAATTGCATAAATGTACGGGCCGGCTGGCTGGCAGGCAACAACAACTCGAACAACAACAACAACAACAATTGAGCCGCCATACGATCACTGGCCAAATACAATTGCCACCATAAAGCCTCAACCCAACTGCCCATCGATCCATCGATCGCACTTGCTTATGTAGCCCCCGGCCCCTCTTCCCCCCTCTCTCACTCTGCTTTGGGGTTTTCATCTGTTCTATCGATTGCACACGCTGCGCCCCCGTCCAGTGCCGGGACTCACACTTCCACTTCATTCTGCGATTGCCGCGATCATTGATCGCGCCTGACTCTGGCTCTTGGCATCCGACTCGGTCGCAGTTCGTGGCTCTGACTCTGGCGCGGAGTCTCTGTCGCTGCCTCCGTCCCTGTCTCCGGCCCTGCCACTTATACACTTGTTGCTGCGGGTTTGCGGTCTCTACTCGCTCGCATTTCGGTTAATTTTCTTTTGGGCTCTGGGGGCACCCACTTCAGCAGCGTATCGTCTACGCATTCATTTGAGGGCTCATTGTGAGTACCCGCTGCATGCTTCGCCCTCTCTCTCTCTGTGTCTCTCTCTCTCTCTCTCTCTCTGTCTGTCTCAGACATCACCCTCACGCTCATTGCTGGGCCTGAAGTTGCTTTTGTTCTGGCTTCTTTCAGCTTTAGCTTCAACTTTTATTTATTGTTTTTATTTATTTTCAACTCATTTCTGAGTTGAGGGCTCTCCTACGCGCGCACTGGCATCCACAGTTTTCGATTTTGTTCAACTCGTTAAAACGCGCCCGGGTCGAGGCATTCTTTTATAATTCCATTTCGCGAGAATTGCCCATGCGCCCTTGGAGCCACTGACCAGACTCAGACTCTCTGCTCCAACTCCAACCTCGAGCTGGAGTCAAAGTCGGGGCACGATGTTGTTTAGGTTCCATAGAAACGCTGGACGCGACCGCAGCCGCATTGTGTTCTGTGCGTGGATTATTGGTTCGTTCTCGCATCCATGGCCTAGAGGCGACTGCAAGTACCTGTTGTCGTGGCTTTTGTTGTGGTTGAGCTGGATCTGGCGGTTGCATTATACCGACTGCTGCAGGTTCACATTGAGGTCTTCGAACGTGCAATGCGAACGAGCGATCGACCGAACGAACGAACGTCTCTGATCTGCTTGTTGATTTCATCGATCCCTTTTCGCCCCCATCCCCTGCGCCGCAACGCTGCCTTAATGTTGGCCATAATATTATTCGTATACGACGTAAGTAGATGCAGCCTGCAGCAGGTACATTATTTTATGCTGGTCCAGCTGAACCTCAAGCTGCCAGCACTTGCAACAATTTTCTATTTCGAAGCGACACATGAAATTTTGCTCTGCAGTCGCTCGATATGTATGTATGTATATTAGCCGCACAAATGCCCTGGCAGTTATTTATTTTATTTCTTATCGTGAACTGCTCAAATTATGCTCAAAGGCAAAAGCAGCCAATTAAAATATTTGCATATAAATATAGTTATAAGAAATTTCCACTAAAGAGAATTGAATAGAACAATTGCTTAATTGCTATATTCTATATTCTGGTATATATATATATTTTTTTTTTCTACATATATCATTCTCTTATATACCTCATAAGCATTATATGCATATATCTAAGCCCACATATCTATATATAGAGACTCTGACACTGCTTAGTAAACAAATTGGAACCCTTTCAAGCGTCACTTGACATTTTGACGTTCCAATTACGAAATGCAAACACTTCAAGTAATACAAACAAAATATGTACTTAGAAAACGGCCCACACATGAAATCACAGCTTCAGCTGCGGCTACGACTGCTGCCTCTTCCGTTCTCTGGTGGTAATTAAAAGTCAGCGCCCAAAAGTCACACTGCTGACATATTGTGTACGACAAAACGAATGCCAAGCAAATAAACAAAAAATATGCCTAGCCTGAGAGTACAGAGCCATTAGAATAAGTAAAGTAGAGAGCGCGCAACCCTTCAGGCCCTGCTCCCATTTCAAGAATTTGGCAGACCAAAAGTTTCAAGTAAACAAATGATAATCGAATTTCAAGAATGAGCTCAACAATGCGAACAAGTGACCATGACATGAATCGCAGAGAATTCCAGCTCAATTTGGAAGTACATTAAAACTGAACGCATTTCATTTGATTGCGTCTTGCAGAAGAAACAGAAAAAGTCGGGCTAGGTGGTCCTCGCCTAATGGTTAACAGCTGATAAGCCAGAAAATTGATTTGTTTACGGACTGTGAAACAGAAATTGATGGAGTGGATAAAGAAGTGGAAAGTAAAGTAAAGTAAATATATAAAAAATATTTATAAACAACAAATAAATGAAATAAATTTATTAAATAAACATATATTATATTAAATGAATACATAAATAAATATATTTAAAAAATATATAATATAAGAATATTAGCCATATAATTAAATAAATATATATAAAATAAATAAATATATTATACGATGTTTAAATATATATGATAAGTATAGAAACTTGCTTCAGCTAGACAGTCAGTCACAGTTTAGTTTCTATTATTTACTAATCTGCCTAATACCATAAGTCCAACTCTGATACATTCTCCATCAAACTAACTATTATCACTATCCGCCTCAGACAATACACCTCAGATCTCTGAACAGTAAGCACTTATTAGCATTAGCTAAACTCATATGAGCTCCGTCATTGGCAGCGCCTTGCAGCCAATCACTTAGCCACAACTTTCGTTTGCAGGCTTCGGTCGTGTCTGTCCAGGAGCCATACGCCAGGAGAGAGGCATGGCTGCCAGACAATGAGCAGAGTGTGACAGGGCCATGACTATTATTAGTCATGCAGCGCTACCTCATCAACACATTGGCTCTGGCACATTTGGCCAACTGGCAACTTGCCAGTTGCCCCCGGAGCCGTCTAAGCTAATGAAGCCATTTCACACCTGCCTGCTAAATTATGCGGCGCGCCAACGGCCATTAACTTGTTACAGATTGCTTATAATTAAATTATAATCAACACTGAGGCGCATCTCGTTGACTGATAGCCGGATTGTTAGACTGGTTAAGCTCTGAGAGCTGGCTGCTCTGTGGTCTGTCATGACATGCATCTAACAAGCCTTCAACTATCTAATCAACGTACAAGTCAAAACATCAACACCTCAAGTAATCAAAATCACTTTAGAATTTCAAATCAGTTTGCTGATGGCCTGCAGCGGCTCGATTCGAGCCTGGCACGCAAGGCGGCCGGGCCATGTCCAGCTGCAGCTCCAGTCGCAGCCCAGCTCCATGCGACAGTTGAAAGCGAAAAAAAAGACCGCAAGAAACTCCAAGATTATTCAAATTTAATGGGCGCAACGCGCGTGGAGACTCCACAAGTGAGGCAACAACGGTTCCAGTCATGTTAGAAAAGCAGCTACCTGTGCCTGGATGGTGGACGTAGAGTAGAGTAGAGTATAGTAGCCTGGCCTGGTCTTGGCTGTCATCATGATTGATACGTTTGATGGATTGATTCGAGTGGCTGTGTGGCGTCCAGCTCAAGTTTGCGGATTGATCGCGGCGCGTTGATTACAATCAACGGAGCAGGCGCAGGCGCAGCCGCGGACCCAACGCACGCTGCTGGGAATTCAATCAAAAGTGTCAGCGCCGGCACAACATCTCTAACTGCAAACAGCAGCAACACTAACTGGCTGCTACAGTAAAGCACGAGTAACACAAACCATAACCATAAATGTAATAAATTAAGTTTATAAATGAGCTTATGATGAGCAATTGAAGATGCCATTTGAGTAGCTCCAAAAGTCTCTTAGCATATGAAATATGTTTAGAATTGATTGGCAGCGGTAGCCAGTATGCACTGTACTTACATCAGTGCTCCACGCGAAACAGGTACTTTGGGCAGCTAAAGCAAGCGGCAAGTGTCTGTGTGTCTTTAGTGCCATGTTATATGCCACCTTAATGATCTTGTCTGGCCAAGCGCAGTCGGCAGCAGCAGCAACAGTTGGCAGCGGCGGCAGCGGCAAACGTAACGTCCAAGTCTCTTGTCGAGTGGCGCAGTCCTCAGTTGGCAACATTTTGAGCTGACCACCAACGGCGCCTTTATTGACTTCACAGTCGACTCCAAACCAACTCGGACTGGGTGGCCGGCATAGCAACAACAGCTACAGATACAGCTACAGCTACAGCTACAGCTACAGCAACAACAACAGCATGAGGCATAGTTAAAGCCTGGCCTATTAAGTCATAGCGCTAGCTCATTTCTGATCATTTCACGGCTGTGCCTTCTCCTGCCTATGAATAATGGAGCTCCATATGCCTCATTTAGATTATGTTGTAAATGGCAGCAGCAACAACAACCTAATCGCCCCGCTACCGCATTTACATGAAAAATTGCCAAACGGCTGTAAAGCAAATGAAAATAAATCGAACTCGATGTTAATTCATCGAACTTTTTGCCTTTGTTGCTGCAGCTTAAACAGCTTTTTTAATTAGTTTCGAACAGCAGTGGGCCGTGTGTCAATAATTTGTCAATATATTTCCATTTTGCCGGACAACTATTTCAATTTCTCTTCGCACGCGAGTTCAACAACTTTACAACAAGCCGAACAACAAGTGTTGTACTTGGCCGTTTGAAGTGGCCCGCCATGGCCAAGATTCGTTGTTATTGTTGTTGTTTTTGTTTTGGTTAATATTGAAATTAGTCGAAAATGCGATCATCGACTTTCTTGTAATGCCGCCAGATGCCTCATCTTGTACCACTGCCATAGCCTCAAAGCCTTTAGAGCACAGATTAATGATCTTTTAATGGAGCGTGAGAAAAATTACTTAACATGTTTTTCTTCTTCTTCTCTGTTACGCTCTCTTATAGGTGATTTTTTTGGCAATTCTAAAGCACTTTGCGGCTCA
Organism: Drosophila paranaensis; assembly: GCA_035047545.1. Classification (NCBI taxonomy): domain Eukaryota; kingdom Metazoa; phylum Arthropoda; class Insecta; order Diptera; family Drosophilidae; genus Drosophila; species Drosophila paranaensis. Next base: position 12,256,758 of record JAWNPL010000153.1, read on the forward strand.
CTCGGCGTATGATTAATAAAGCGTTGTAACAGAAATTAGCAAATATTGTTCAGGTTATTGTGAGCTTTTAGAATGTATGAATGGATATGGAGCAAAGCATTGAAAGGCTTGGGAAAACTATAATTGAAGTATTCAGATATTCTACATAAGAGAAACGCACAGCATGCGCAGTTTTTGCATGCATCACTCATTTAGCTTCAGAGTCTTAAGTCTTGGGCAGACTATTCGATATGCATGTTAGTTCTGCGCCTATGTAGACTACACAGAACAACAGTTCATTAAAGGCCGAAAGAGATCAGTGAAACACTTTCCATATTCTAAGTATATATTAATGCTCAATATATAATGTTCAGCTAAATGACTCGATATTTGTCCTCTCACTGGACACCCTTCTCGCATGCCACCCAGTCTAGGGACAGGCTAGAGGACAAATCAACATAACAAATTCTTTAATTTCGACTTACAACCTGTTGCAAGCCCAGAACATAACAGAAAACAGAAAAACGGCACTGCGACAAGAGTCGAACAAGGCGCAAAACGAAAGACTTAAGACACGAACTTGTCGTACACATAACAAACAGCGAACGAAACAAACGGTGAGTGGAATAGACTGTAAGAGAGTGAGTGAGGGAGAGAGAGAGGAAGATAGCGGACAACAGGGTAGCATGTGCGCAGGGAAACCTTGAGGCGGAGGCCCAAAAAAAAAAAAAAAAAAAACTTTACGTAATTAAGCAAAGAACGTCGCGCTAATGTCGCACATAAGTCACACGGACAGCGTGGACAGAATCGCAGACAACGGACAAAACGGTTAATGTTTTGGCCAAATTTGCCTGGCAAGTACGAGCACAAATACCAGCAGCCAGTTGCTCGACAGTTGTTGCTGTTGCTTTGACTGCGGCTGCTTTTGGCTCATTCACGCGAATTTGTTTGCCAATTGAACTTGGCTCTTGGAACTTAACGTTTCGCCATCGATTTTTGGGGCCAGTCTGCAATGCTTGTGGCTGCGGCGGCGGCAGCGGCAGCGTCGGCGTCAGCGTCAGCGTCGTGGTCGCAACGCGTTTTTGATTAGCTTTCCGCATTTTAGCGGCATTTGTTAACCAATGCGGAGAGCTCGGACCACAGCGGCCAACAAATGATGCTTATCAGGAATCACGAATATTTGTTTGCCGCTGTTGCAAACAAACTCAAGAAGTGCTGTTCGAATACTTTTCGTCGTATTCTCTTGAAATGTACAGAGCAAGAGAAAGAAAGAAAGAGAGAGAGAGAGAGAGAGAGAGAGAGAGAGAGATGGGGAGAGAGCGCAAGCTCTGTTGCCAATGACTGTGGCAAAACGATGCAACTAGAAATCCTAAACTTGACTCACGACGCATTTTCTATATGCACCCGTATATATATTTAATTTCAACGAACGGCGTCAAGTGTATCGAATGGCCAGAATACAGCAGCAGCAGCCATAAAAGCCAATAAAAAATACTAGACGACTCTAGGATACACTTTAAAGAGATTTGGTAAGTAATGAGAGTAGAAAGCGATGGGGAGGGAGAGGGAAATGGAGCTTTATAGAAAAGTTGCTTGATGGAGAATGCAAAGGCGAAGAGATGGGATAATACTGGATAAGAAAGCATAAATAATAAAAAATAATATGAGTAAGTATGAGTAACAAAAGAATAAAGAAAGAGAGATGGAGAGGAAGAAGATAGACTGGATGAGTTAGGAGTAATATCAAATATTACATTTGGAAGATGAAGAAATATGACAAAGATGAGGAGGATATGACTTGACTTGAATAATGATATGAATAATACCACTGATAGCCCTTACTAGTAGCAGGCTTCAACTATAAATACTCCTTCAAAAAATCCCAAGTTGTCGACGTTCTCAGAGCTGTCAGCTATATCCAGCAGGAAAGTCAGAGTATGTAAACAGTTGCATAAACAGATTACAGATTTGGCTTTTTTGTCTTTTTATTTTGGCGCCTGGGCAGCAGCTACCCACGCGATACGGGGGCCACTCAGCGGCGTTGTGAACGGCGGTGCGGCGTTGCCACATCGTCGCAATCGCAGCGTGGGCGTCTGTTGGGTTACAAATGATTTCGCCAAAATATTCAACGTATGCATATTTTTTATAATTTTCACAAATTGATAAACCAAATTGCAAGTGATTTTTCATAGTTGTCGCACAGCGAATTGTGCGGCCTTTCCTTCGCCTGCCGCAGGGGCCCAGCAGTGACTCACGTTGGCTGGCGTTGGATAATTATGATGCCAGATAATGTGATATTAAATAATTTAGCTTCGCCAAAAGTCTCTTTTCATTTTATTTGCCACTCGGTGGCAATCTCTGACAGCTGCACATAGACACTTCGCCCAGGCGACAACAATAATCAAATAAAACAGAAAAAAAAAAAAAAACAAAAGTTGGACTCAAGCACTTGAACAGCACCCACCTCCCACCCCGTTTGTCTGGTCTTTCAACTTTTGTCGCACTGATTTGCAATTGCCAACGCAGGCAGGCGGCGAGGGGGCGGCCACAAGTTGTCCACCATCTGCCCCAATGGGCATACACTGCTCATGTGGGTCCAACCGCGGTAAGTGCATAATGCGGTCCATTGTCTGGCGCGGACCTAGTTTTTACGAGCGGCTTTGTTTGCGCTTTGAGAATTATTATGTCATAAATTAATAGGCGCAATGCTTACTACCATTTCGACCCTCTCCCCTACGCGGACCCACACAAAGTTCGCATTTTGTGCAGTGAAAAATGCGATGCTGGCGCTGCATTAGCCTAATGGCTGCTGAATGTGTGTTAGATCTGCCAGATATACGCGAAATTATGTGGCCAGGATAGTGCACCAGCCAGAGTGATATACTTGCAAATGCTACCCAGTTGCCTAATCTCGAATGCTTCGCAGCGACATCTTATTGAGTCTGGTATGGATTTGATCTGATTTAAAATGTTTTGGGGTTTTACAGAAAAATTTTGTGTAACTCAAACTCTTTTGTTAGACTTTGATATATACAATCTTTAGGTGTTAAGCTAAATAAATAGAGAGAGAGAGAGAGAGAGAGAGAGAGAGAGAGAGAATTACGCTGATCTGTATCACTGTATAAATAATCTACATTTCACGGCATTTATTTTCCAATCACTATACAAAATCAAATTAATTCGTCACACTTGCCGCCAGCATGCAAACGTTTTTTAAAGTCGTTCATATTAACAAAGATGTATATAGCGCCACTCTCATTGTGTCTTATAAAACTTGTTCCGCTGCTGTTGCCGAGTGCTGATGTCAAATGCTGTCACAGGACTACATTATCTTTTAAAGTTCTACATAAGTATAAAAAGAACTGTGCCTACTACCCTCCAGCCTTCCAATATTTGGCAGCTGACAAAGGGCGCTGTTTAGCACATCTCTTTGGAGGTTTGCGTTTTCCGCTGCCCTGCTGCGGCAAACGATCATGCAATGATTTCTGCTGCAATTGTAAAAGCGGCTGCTGGCCCCGAGAAAAGGAAATTAAAAAAGATTTTTTCAAAAAATATTTCCCAAAAGCACATACAAAGCCTTGATTAATAAATGTAGAAAAAAACAAAAAAAAATGTGAGTAATACCATGTGTAATACGTAACAGGTAGAAGGAGGCGTGCAGGCGTACATCATAAAATATATATATTCTTGATTAGAATGACGATAAAATGAGTCTATATAGCAATATCTGTATATCCCTCTGCTCGTCCGTCCGTCTGCAGCCACTGAGTTCTGGGTATCTCCTAGTCGGGATGTCCCAAGTAGAGCTCTTTTACTTGCACTGTTTTAGAACGTTATTAGAAAATGATCGAACTCAAACGAATTCTCATTTTGATCCGCTTTATGTGCAAACAAGTGTCATTATATTATTGTCACACTTTGCATCAACAGCAAATTTCATTATTGTCAACATTTAGATGTTTAGTTTAATGTGTGCTGCTGAACACATCTATATCACGACTGCGATTCACTTTAGCTGTAGATTACTTCAGAAAAGAGCTATATGATATAGCCTTATTATAGTGGTATTTATTTGAAAAAGTTTGTTATGCAATAACTTCACTATGAGCTTCACCTCTGCGCCTAACTGATGACATATATATTGAGCTGATCAACCTGGTTTAATATTCACTTATTATTTTATAAGCTTCCCTTAGATTGCTTGAATATTGATTTTCTTGTTTTTTATTCCAGCCTACAAGCCATATCGAATGCTTCATCTAATACCTAGCTGGCGTACTCATTGCTTTGCTTTGCATGTTGTGTTTCGCTGTGGCAAGTATTTGCCTCAAAGCGCGCATGTTTGTTGCACATTTTATATATATATATATATATATATATATATATATATATATATAAGTGTATATAAACATCGATATATAGTTTGCATAGACTCTAAACACACCCCGTAGCACCAGACAGACAGATCGCATGCACCTACTCCGCTTGCCGCGCTCCATCTACCAAACTGGGCCGCTTAGTCTGCGCAGCTGTCTGGGCCAAGAGTGTTTGCCGAATGCTGCCGCATGACTCATTGGGGGGTCTCTGCTCGGTGCATATATGATTTTATTAGTTGCATGAATTTTTCGTATTGGTTCTTAACTATGTTTCTGTTGCTTTCGACTGCAACTACAGCAAAACGCCGCTGGTTGTTGGCCAGCCTGTCGCCGTCAGAGTGTGTGTTTTGTCAATTAAGCAGCAAATTGCTGAACAAATTCAAAAATCGCGTTTTACACACATTTTATTTTTTTGAGAAAATCAAATCAAAATATGATCGTTATGTTTGAGTGTGTGTGTGAGTGTGTGCATTGCTCATGTGCATTCGTAGCTACTAAAGGTGGCCCACTCTCTAATCAGAGCCACGCCATCGTCAAGCTAAATGACCATTATTAGCGGTAAATAAGCCAACCTACCCGGTGGCACCAGCTTCCAAGCCAAACACACATGAACAACAACAGTAAGTACACCCAATAAAAGATCATGTTAACACTCTGCTAACAACAACAGCGGCAACAATAATAATAATAATAAAAGAGTCGCATAGCAGCAGGACAAAACTGAGTTCTTATAATGAATTTCAAATACACTATGGAAACTTGAATATAAATTTCACGACAAATTTGACAATTTTAAAATTTTAGAATTTACATATATAAACTCAATTATATTGATCTATACATAAAGCATACTAAAAACAGTTTATGACATTACGAGGAGAAAATTTCTTTAGACAAGCTAAATGCATCCTCATAAATTGTTTTGGTTCACTTGATCCCAATATAAGACAGAAGTTAACTCAGCAAAGCTGTCTATGTAATCCAGAGGTCTTGCCAAAGCTGTCCCATTCACTATACTCAAGTCAAAACAACCTCCGTAAGCGTATTAACACTGAATGGCAATGGTAAAGTCAAAGCCAATACGGCCATGAAACTTACATCTGATAAATGATATAGGAGCTCGCATTGCCAGCTAAGCAAACGCAGCGCAAAATATTGTCATAGAAATATACAGAAGAGAGACCGGGACAGCAGCTCGTTGGGGGCAAAGCTGGCAAAGAGCAGCCACTTAGAGGATCGTTCTATTGTTCAGCCGTTAGAAGGACCAGGTGAGCTGCGAACTTATGGACTTATCTCGCTGGGTCTCTTTAAGCCCGGTAGCCAATTAGGCGACATTTCTGGCACCATCTGCCTGGGGCAATTATGAAAATGGCAATTTTTATTGCAGCCAAAGCGCGCCAGGAATCTGAACTTGAACGGGTACGCTTCGTTGTGGTCGTAGTTGCGGATCGGGGGCGATCCGCAGCTCACATAGAATCCTTATTATTTACGCTAATTGGCAGCCAGGTGCATAACTGAAAGATTTCGACTTGCTCGTACGAAATTAATTTCGCATGCCGCTGCACGTTCCAGACCCGAGCTGAAATCTACTAATGGTCATGTATCAAACCGTGATTCACTTTGACCTCTAAGCTACTGAGAGAGCAGATGCTGCAGTCTCTTTGTCCCGTGCTCGTACCCGTGCCCGTGTCGTGTGTGTCATGCTCCAAATTTACATAAATCTGTATCCGAATTTCGCCAGCCAAACGAATATGGATGCAATCCATGTCCAGGAGTGAGGAGTGAGCCAAGTTTCTGGTTCAACAGCCAGCTTTGTTAAAATCTTTGCCTTGTGCCTGCCTGCCGGCGCACTGTACGAGTAATGCGGAAGAATCCATGGACTGCATTTCGAATGGGCTTTGCTATTCGATTTATTAAAATGAATTAATTTGAAAATTTCAGCTAACTTTCTTGGCCAATGTGCGGCATTTTAATGATGTCGCCCAACTCCGCAGAGTATGGGCATAAATTGCATTTGCATTCACTTAACCTTCTGCTCTGCTCACAGAGCAAAAGAGCAACGTCAAGCTGCATAACTTTTAGACCAAGGCAAACTGACAATGATTACTCTAAGCTATATATTCGTTAGCAATCAAATAATGACAAATGATACTGGAATGTAAATATTATAGAACTGATAAAGAGGGATGCATCGATTGTCAAACTACTAATGAAGCTAGGGCATCAAACATATTCAAATCGTATTAAGAGCACTCGTTTAATTAGCTTCACTACCATTCAGCCAATTGGTCCATATACAGTTAACAACTAGCTAACAGCCTTCTAATCTCACTCGTATATAGCCCCCATCGTTTGGCCACACCCAAGGCTAATCAACACACACACAAATCATAATCCCCCCCACTAATTTTCGGCGAACACCTGATGTAATTTGCCAATAGCAATGGTCCAGAGAGATAGAGAAAAAAAACGCCAAAAATCACAAATAAAAGGCTAAAACATATTCGACAGAGCAACAATCACAATTGCTTAGCAATTTCACACTTTCAATCGATACAACAACCGATTGCAACCGGCGGGCAATCGATTTTATTTTTGTCTTGTTTTTTCGGTTTTATAATTCACAGTGGTTTGGTTTGGTGGTGCAGCACTACCCACTGTGCAATTAACACCTCAGCGTCTAGTTGAGTGCGACTAAAATTATATACACGACTCTTAAACGAGCTGCGGAGCGTAACGGTTTTTTTATTTCTAATTAATAAATACGAAAAACTCAGTCAATTCGCATGCAAAAAAAAAAAAAAAGGAAAAAAAAACCGAAAAATTTAAATATAAAATTTTATTACTCAGACACGGCAATGCACTTTGAATTTGCTGGCCCAGTCATAAATACCTATGTGGTCGATACATAACTACATACATGCCACATATTTCTGTTTCACCTGCAGTCCGAAACTGTTTATGACTCCACTTTTTATACCCAGCGCTTAATTAGATTTGCTTCGAGGGCATATCATTAAGATCTGTGATTTTTCATTTGGTTGCTTAAAGAATTGAAAAGCAAAAATAGTTTTGAATACCTTTTTTATCTGTAGTTATTTTTTAAGTACTTAAGACAAATAATATAAGGAATTTATGATAAATAAAAAATAGAATATAATATTTTTAAAATAAAAAATAGTTGTAAATAAATTTAATCTAAATATGATTAAATTAAAGTACTAAAAACTTAATACGTAATAAAATCAAATTAAATATCTCAAAAATTTAAATTATACAAATTTAATTAAACTGAACTAAAATAAAGTAAAAAATTAAATTTAAAAATCAACACAAATTATATTTCAGTTTCCCACTACAGAGTATCTTTAAGTTTATATTCTCTTTCACTCTAAATCGCTCTATGTTTGGCGCATTATTAATAATCACATTTTGGCCATAAATGTCGCCATGGATTGCTGGCCAATTGCCAGCCATTTGCCAATTGGCAGTTGACAATAATTCAATGCATGCGTTTAATGGCATTTCATTGGGCCTGTCGGCAATGGCAGCGCCAACGGCAGCGGCAGCGGTAACGGCAGCTCGCGTCTAATTGATTTTCAATTAATTTATGCCTGCTCGCGCGGCAGCTCGTGACACCTTTGTTTAGCTCTCTGTGTATAATTAAAAGTGCAACTGGCAAATTTTTGCTAAAATGATTTATAATGCGAGATAATAAATCGACACAAAATAGACTAACTAACTATGGCTGGGTTGACAAATATTTAATAGGCTCGCAGGCAACATTATTGAGGAGACTTAGACAAAGTTTGACTGGCCTAAAAGTAACTAGCTTTAGGATTTGATTCATCGAAATTATGTAGAGAAAAGATTCCCATTCATAACTATCTCTATATGAGATTCTAGCATCTTTCGCTTCCATTTCGTTTATCCACATTCTAATTATCGCAACTCTCTACACATCTAATGACAAAATTGCAAATGCCTCTGGCTGCTGGCTATCGAAATTGAATAATGTGAACATGCTTGCAGTACCCCAACATGGTGGCCCCCAAGCTCCCAATAGCTCTACAGCAGACATCGATTATGGCATTGGGTAAGCAGGCAATGTTTGCGACCATTGTGTATATCCTTCTCCGTTTCGTTGTTTTTTCTAGCTCGCCCCTTGGCGCTGTTACCAGAATCATGAAGCCATTGTCAGAGGCTGTTGCTCCTCTCACTTTGGCATATTAGTTTCAATTCATTTTAGTGTCCGCTTGTCCGATTTGTGGCTTTGTTTGCGCGCTGTAGTTTTTTTTTCTTTGCCTGGCTCGAAGTGTTGCGCTCAATTGACAGTCCAACTGACAGAGCCGCCTGCAGGCCGCCAGTGCAGGACTTTTATGGTCGTCTGGTCGCCTGAGTGGGGCACAGTCTTATAAATTATAACTGCCTGCAACTTGGAACGCAGACTGACTGCAACTGCTGCGGCTGCCAACTGTGGCAGTGTGTGAGCGAGTGTCTCTCTCTGTGTGTGTGTGTGTCTGTGGCGCACTTGCCGTTGCCATTTGAAAATGAAAAGTGAGCTGCACTTGGACTGCGGCTGCATATATACATAAATGGCTTTTCTATATGGCCAGCTTATTACCTAATTTCATTTGGCCGACAATGCTTGAATCTCTGGCATTTTAAGTGCCTGCGCTTTTGACATTTGAAAGAGCGTTAGGGTTAGAGGATGTTGTTGTTCAACGAGAAAGCTACACATCGATTAAGATGTTGTGCGAGCGCCCGTGGCACAAGTGCAGCAATTATGCAGTTGAGGTAATCAAATGGGAAATGATTTTGTGTGGTGGAAAATATGCTTGAGGTAATATATGCAAAATATCAAATGGAATATATATATCGTCATATAATATTAATACTGGATACAGTTAAAAATGGAAGACTTTTTAAGTAATTGATGTACTTGAGCAGATAATATTTTCCAATGCCTTATAAAATTACTTACATATTGTAGGCAAGCTGCAAAGAGATTAAATACATATTGTTATTACTTTTAAATCATATTTAATCTTATTTAAAATATATCAAGTTTCAGTTAAAAAGCATTCTACTCTTTGTCAAAGATGTATCACAGATGTTTATACAAAATTTATTTGAGCTTTAATTTCTTTTATTGGTTTAGAGCAAAGGTTATGGGGTGTTGCAGCCTTACGTTTGATTGTGGAGAAAGTTATCAAAAAAGAAATGAACTGAAAAGAAAAGAAAAGAAAAATGTGCTTCAAGTTGTGATCCATTGATCACACAATCAGCTAAGGGACTGGCCGCAGAAAGTGTTTTTTTTTCGGCGCATTTGCACGAGACGGTCGAAAATGCAATGCAATAAATTTAGTTTAATTTCTCATAAATTTGAGCTTTGCATATTTTGTTGGCCAGACAAAAGACAATAGGTTTCCTGCATTGGCTTTGGCAATGCGCGACTTAGGCGACTGGGCCAACACCCGCGCACATTTCCATGCAAATGAGATGGAGCCTGGATGGAGCCCTGTCTGGTCCATGGTGGGTGCCGCTAAGCACCATGTGACGCCAGCTACGACTGGCCGCTCTTTGCACATGCCGCTAACTACACATATACATATAAGAGAGAGAGAAAGAGAGAGAGGGAGACAGATATAGATATATATAAGTGTATGTATGACACTTTTTGGCTGGTCAACTGGCCGCAGACTAGCGACAAGATGTCCATCAACGCCTGCGTGTCTAACGAAGGCCCAAGATCTTTGGCCGACATCACTTCAAAGCCTTTGGCGCCACCAGGACACATGGATGCAGCAGGAGACGAGGCAACTTTATGGCTGACACCAATCAACTTTGCCGTCGCGCCAACTGACGTCTAATGCCTTTGTTTATGCGACTGCCCATGTCAGGCCCGACTCCAGCCGCCAGATTGCCCTTTTCGCCAGCTGCGCACCCACGCGGCAAGCGCTCTGCATTTAATTTATTTTAATGATTTGCTGCCTGCCTAAATGTATCAAGTGCTGACGTCACACGAGACGCCTGACTCTGTCCCAGGCGCCCACTACAATTTGCACTAATGCGACTCATCAACTGCCATTGACAATCCAAAAATGCCACCTTTAAGTGGCCCTCATCATTGGGCAGCCCTATTACTTCAGCTTTTGCCCTTGCCTTTGCCTTTTCTCTTCCAAATCTTTGACAAATCTGCACACTGCAGTTTTATTAGTTGCCAGTTGCCATTTTTGGCGGCTGTCCTGGCACGTGTCTCTAAGACGCAGCGGAAATGAGCGGCATTTGTTGTAGTCAGCGTGCCAAGGGGGTCGCTTCGCAAAATTGGCAAATATTTGCTAAAAGTTATACACTTGGATAAATTACTGAGACTTCCTAAGAACTTTTCAGCTTGAACTTTGTCATCTATAGATAATATTTTGTATATATCCCATAAGAAAAGCTTCTGAAAACTCGACTCTAGCTTGAGAAATATTCGGTTTCTCTTGTCATCTCTTATATCTTCTCATTATCACCTGCCAAACTGAACTGTTATTTTCATACATATTCTATTCCCCGACATACTCCAATCTCTCAGTGTACATGGCGACATCAGTGCATCCCCCAGGGACGCATCAGAAAGCACAACCGAAATCTAGAATTCAACTTGAGCAATCGCATCAGCAAAATCCGAATCCCATAAACATACAAAAACCTCAAAAGAGTTGTGGCTGGGGGCCGAGCATTGTCTGCAGGGACGAAACAAATATTAATTTATATTATTTGCAATGCTGCAGCACGCCGCAAAGTGTGATTGTGACAGGTAGAGGACGACTGCCGAAATCCTGCCATGGCACGTGACCGACCCACAGCAAATATGCATAAAAATTGAAGATGCCAACGGCCGAGCGAATTGATAGTGCACCACCAGTGGGGGAGGGAGGCTGTTTGGGTGGTTGTGGCTGTGGCAAAGCATATGCTCAGCTTCACATCGAGCTGTTCCCACACACACACACACACGGATACACGCGGAGCACTTACCAGTTGGGCAACCAGTAGGCCGCAGGCCATTGACGAACAACCTAAAAATTCGATTGTAAAACTCAAGTGGTCCAAGGCACGCCACTCAGATAATAATAATAAGTGCCAGGACGTGGACCGCAGCGCAGGATAACGCGTGTATTGAGAAATTAAAGATACTCACGCAGACACAGACAGCTCATCGCCCAGCCACCCCTCGTTGCAAGCATTACCAGCCAAATTGATGGCCAGCAGACGTTCGCTGTCTGCCGCAGACTACAAATGTATCTTTTTCTCGGCCCAGTCAAACCGCCGACAGGCACTTCAGGTCTTTCGATTCACAAAAGTTTCCCACGACCCAAAGAGTGTTGCTTATGTCCTGACTGTAACAACATAGCGCGGAGGGTGGCAGGAAGCATATTGCGCTCCGTTTTAATTGCCGCCCCTGTTGCAGCAGCGGCTTAGCAGCCGGATCATCCCCTGTACTACTATTCGCTCAGCTTCTGCTTTTTCTGCTGCTTGTCAGCTTCATTATTTGCTATTTTAGCAATTTGATGGTAAACTTTGACCACGGCTGAGTGCGCCGCCGCATGACAGCCCAGCGACTGCCGTTGATAGGTTCAATATTTGCCAGCTACTCACAGGGTGCTGCTGGTGCTTCCTACCCACTCTCCCTCTCTATCTCCCTGGCTCTATTGTGCTAGCAATAACCCGCACGAATCGTTACAGACGCATTGCTACTTTGTACGCTTTTTGTGCGTGGGAAGGGTATCCTTTAATTTGGCATGCCTGGGCCACTCATTATTAATTTGCTATGGACCAGCTCTATCTATCATAAATGCTCACCTTGACCCCCGCCCATAGAGTCTGGCGCTGCCAGATGACGCGCGTGTTAGATGATTATTCTAAAAATATTTTTATACACGTTCTTCTTAGAGAATGCTCAAGTTATTTAATGTCTGCATTATTATTGATTCAATATGAGGGTTCTCAAATAGTATATGTTGAGGGTAGCTGGTATTTTAAAGAAATTTTCATGAGATACGTACCATATGTAATATAAGAAAGTAAGAAAGTTTAATGTACATTTCAGTTACTGGCTGATAATCAAGTTAACCATCAAGTATACTAAAGTCATATTATACTACTTGAGAAGTCTCTGACTTATGCTCTTTTCTAGCATTTGAAATCAGGGTGGTTCCACAAAAGCTTTTACTTTGAATTCTCAATATAATAGAATAGAGGGATTTATTTTGAAGTTTTAGCTAGTTGACCTCTGACCTTTTCGTAAATCTATATAAATTCTATTTCACACTTTTTATTTTCTCCAATTTGAACCCTAAGTAAGAATTTCACGCATAATTTTGGTTACCCAAATCAAGTAAAGTCTATTGCATATTAATTAGTCTGACTGATAAATGCAATAGAGCAGATTTCTGCTACGTCTGCTCTCGAACGCTTTGCAGAACACACAACATATTCACACACACATACGCACACTCTCAAAATCACACACACTCTTGCAACTAACAGCAAACGGAGCTCATCGTCACAGTTTGCCAATTGCTAGAAAATAAAATGCTGGCATTGTTATAGCATTGAGTTTATAGTGTGTGCTTTGTTGTTATGAGCACCTACCGCCCCCCATTCACCGTCCACCTCCTCCTCCTCCTCCTCCCCCTCTCCCTCCACCCATCGGCCGCAACGTATGTAACAAGCGTTGTAAAGCAAACATTTGTTAACAAAACATTGATCATTGTTCAACATGTAAATTCACTAATTTGGCAACGAAAAAACCGCCAGCTATAAATGGTAACAGCCGCGAGACTGGGGACTGGAGACTCCTACCCTCACGACGGAGCCATAACAATTTTTTTCCTTCTTTTTTTTGCATACAACAACCAAATGAATACGTGTTGTTGTTGCTGTTGTTGTTATTGTTGCCTGCACATTTTCCTTAACAAATAAAATAAAAATTTGCATAAAAATCAAGTAAATAAAATACGCATTGCTCTGGCCACAGTCTCGCGTCTAGAATCAGAATCAGAGCTCAACAAAATCAGCGAGAGCTGCGAACTTATTAAAGTTGTTGGCGGCTGCTGGAGGCTGCTGTAGGCAGCACTTGACAAGGATCAAGGTTGTAGCATCGGTACTTGCAGCGAGCAACGAGCGCTTGCTAGTTGCAACTTGCCTGGGCAGGGCAAGTTCTTGGCCGCAGAGTAAAACTATTCTGAAATACCCTGTGTGCATTGAAAGTGCGTGGAGAAGGGTATAACTTGATAGGAGGACAGACTTCAGTAACTTTTGAGATATATCTGATAATAGGCAAATCTTGATAACATATAGTCATCGGAATGAGAATTACTTTTGCTGTGTCAACATGCAACCAAGAAAGTTTCTACAGCACTTCACAGAAGTTTTCTCTGAATATTGTTTTTAAGCATCAATATCGTAATATCGTGAAATGTATCGCAATATATTTCATTTAAGCCAGAAATATACAAAGCTTAATATAACTTTCCATCTCATTTCCTAAAGTTTTAGCTCAATTTCATCTGGTCATAATCAGTAACATTTGCTCTCCCCCTCTACTTCTTTCCAGGGTATCTTCAAGTGCAACTCACTGTTCCCTTAGCAATCGTACTTGTTTTGATTTGAGTGTGGGGTGTACGTAGAGCACGTCATTCTCCTTGCGGCTGTGCTCCAGCAATGGAAATTGCTTTATGGCTTGTATATGCAGATTGCCCGTCCGGCAGTCCTGAGCATTCGCAACTGAGAACTGTGAAGCGAGAACTGCGAACTGCTTGGCTGCTAGCTGCTGGCTGGCTGGCTGGCTGGCTCTGGTTGCTTGGCTGCCTGTTTGCCTGCAACCTGTCGCAGTTGCAAATGCTCTTTGTGAAATTTATGCGCAAGCGCGCTGATTCTTATTTTTTCGCCTTTAACAAGGCAAACGACAACAACAACTGCTTATACAACCCCCGCCTCGCTGCCCGTTTTTGGGTTTTCTGCTGAAAATTCAATTTGCTACAAAATGTGCGCCGCTTTTGCATATCTGGCAGCAAAAATTCGTGATTTACAATTTTCGTTTCGTTTCGTTTCGTTTGGTTTCGTTTTTGCCTGCGCCTCATCCTGGCCAGGCTTCAGCCAAGCATCGCGCTCTGTCCCCAGCTCGAGCTCATTTGGCCGACTCGTAGCTGAAACGTTTTGTGCTCTTCTCGTCTCTGATTTAATTTTGCTGTTGCCGGCCGGCCCTGAGTCCGTCGGTTAGACTTGGTTCACCTGTTTATGCCAGATTCCAGCCATGCGATTAAAATCACCTGCGCAGGCATGCGCCCACGCAGCCTCACAGTTGCCCCAACTTCCCAACTTCTCAGTTGAGTTGAGTTCAGTTTGCCCTCTGTTTGGCTTCTTCAGCTCACGGTCGTCGTCGTTTCTGCAGCCTGCAGCTTCTCGTTTCGTTTCGCCTCGCTTTGATTTGGGCCTCGTTTCTTCTTATTATTTCTGTTTCTTGCTGCTGCCTTTTAAAGGCTGCGCCCGCGTCCTCGTTCATTTATTATGTACGATCTTTTTTTTTGTTTGGTTCTGGTTCTTTTTTTTAGTTTTATATTTATTTATTTGGTTCTTTTTTTTTTTGGTTACCTCTCGCTGTTTATTCAAACTAATTTAATTTGTGCTCGGCTTTCGTGGTGCGCCCGCAGGTAGGTTGGCTTCACGGGCAGCGCTGGAACCACTGGCAGCAGGTTGTTGCTGTGTTATTTTGGCGTTTCACGCACTTGGCGCATGTTGCAGTCACGCCTTTTGTTGCCCGCTGTCCACTCAGACGGCATTCTGTTTTTTTTTTTTTTTTTTTTTTTTTTGGAGCCAAAGCCAAAGCCACACGCAAAAAGTTGTTAAAATGCAAATTAAATTAGAGACAAACTGGGCAGGCAGACAACACACTCACTCACACACACACACACAAACACCTACACATGGCTTATGAGGGGTGTGACTGTATGTGTGTGTGTGTCTTTGCTTGTTGCTCGTGGGGTGGGGTTCGCCTTTCTGTTGTTGTCCATTGGATTAGCTGTCTGCAAATGACATGAGCCATGCGGACAATGATTGCCGATATGCAAATAGCGAACCAGGTGCAATATGTTGCACAGCGCCCTGCTCGCCCCAAAAATTGGCAGCATTAAGCATGCCGTGAAAGCTTATATAAAAACAAATACAGGCATTCAAAACTCATTTACTAACAATAACTTTGACAAGCCAAAAATGATCTGACTTTGGGATTTGTTTCCAAATTGTGGCAAAACAAGTTTTCAGTCTCTATATATCAACCTATCTATATGCCCCTCTCATTCTTTCTATGTCTTTATTGGCATATCCTTTTTTCAAGCTAATTCACCAATCTCCCTGTCGCAGCATCTTTTTTGCTGTCTCACAATGTATATGCCACTTGCCATTTCTTTATGTCTCTTCCGTTCATCCCTTTATCTCTAACTCAATTTATTTCTCTCATATTTTAAGCTTCTTGCACTTCAACTTCTGCTTTCGGCATTATTAGTACCGTCTACTGTCTTCTAATTAAATATTATCCTCTATGCTTTTCTTTAAGTTTTCTGTATCAACCTCTTTCAAAAATATATAATTTCAATATTCTTTTCCTTGCAGTGCCTTTGAGCTTTCATGCTCTTAGCCTTTTAGCCTGTTATCTCCTCAAACGGCAGATTATGCAAGAGCAACTGTTAAGCTCGGCTTGTGGCATTGCCACAATGAATCGCAGGCGAATCGTTAAGTCAGCCAGCAAACGCGTTATAAAACAAAGCAAAAATCGTCTTGCACAATGCAATGCGACAACGAAACAAAAAAGAAGCTACCCAAAAATGGCCATAAAACAAATGCGGCAAATCGAAGAAAGAAGGAGTGAAAAAAATAAGCAAAAAACACAAAACAAACAACAAACCTTTGGCTTAACTTTGTTTTGTTTCTCACTTAGAGGAGCGGCAGAAGCAATCAGTGCACCCACTGCCAATGCCTGGCTGCATCGGCAGCAGCATCTGTGGTGGCGGCCACAACTTTAACACTTGTTTGCCCAGCTAATCGCGGCTGCATCGTCGCCTCGGATTTCAGAGCCAATATGTAAGGCATTTAAAAGCGCACAAAAAGGCCAGACAGAGTTTAAGTAGAATTAAGCATCCAAATTCATGAGTCAAGTTACCGCACGAAGGCTTCTTTATATATATATAAATAAATATATATATATATCTACCTATATTGTTTTTTGTGCTGAATGCCTTTGGTTTTTGATTTGTGTGGCTTAATAAAATACCGAGAAGTCGCCATCGTCGGCGACGCCGTTTGGGCCCCATTGGGAAACAATGAAATCTTCCGGCGCGCTGTCAATGATTCTACCCCAAAAAGCGCTGTAGCTCTGTAGCTGTATCTGTAGCTGTATCTGTATCTGTGTGTGTTTTGGTGATTTATATGCCTCGTTTTTGGCCAATTTTCGTTTTTAGTTCAGTGCTGCGGTTAAATAATGCGCTTCCAAGAATATAAACACGCAGCAGCCCAAAAAAACACAAAAACTCAAAGGCAAAAGAAACAAAAAAATCAAAAAACAAAAAAAGTGTTGCACATTCCCATTGTGGGTTAGGAGGGCCTTGAATATGCATATAATGGTCGTATCTATTCCATAATTCGTTATTTGTCATTGTTTGCCTCTTTATTTTGATTTTGATTCGCCTGCTTCTCTCTTTTTATTTTTTTCTTACTGACGGCTCAAATCAACATGTTGATTTTCTAAGCAATTAATTTGATTAACTGCCAAGCTGCGGCTGCGGTTTGGTGCGCCTTTGATCTGGCCACAGTAGAGTTCGATGTCAGTACAGACATATATCATGAGCATTAAGCATTAGGCATTAACCATTGAGCATTAAGCATTATTAATTAAAAGTTCTTTACAGCTAATTGCAGACTATGATATAAGCCAAGGCAGCTGCCTCGACGATGAGCGATTGAGCATTCAACGGAAATGCCTGACTCAGTCGCTCCTTTGAGCGCAGCAGATTCACAAGAAAGTGAAATTTATATAAAATTTATTAGAGACGCACAATTCACGCTAAGACAAAGAAATTCCAAGGATAATAATCCTCAAATAAATTTGAATAAATACAGGGTATGCGAGGAATTTAATAAGAGCCCAGCATCATACGCTATAGGTCACGCATTCACAAGTTCCGATTCGTTCTATTTGCAGACAGGTCCAACCATAATTTTTAACTTTCAAAAACAACAGCAGCATGCGGCAAGTTCGTTGCCTAAGTCTTTTGATTGCAAGGGGATAGAAAAGTTAGTTCGTGGATTGCAAGTCATTTTTTTGACAACAAACACATTGCACCGATGTTATCAACAACAACAAAAATAACAACAGCTCCACACAGTATGACCACCTGCCAGGCACACCTATGTATATATATATATATATATATATATATATATATATATATATATATATATATATATATATATATATATATATATATATATATATTTTTTTTTTTTTTTTTTTGGGCGTATATGCGCCTGATTAGCTGTTACCAATATTTTTGTTAGCGTTTTTTTTGCTGCACTAAAAATTAGTCGCAATTCACGAATATTTGCTCGAGTTTTTTCGGTTTTGGTTTTGGTTTCTGTGTTTCTGTGGCGCACAGCACATTTGTTGCATTTACCACACATTTGAATGTTTTTCGGAATTGAAAACTCTTTCGACTGTCCAAGCACAAGCGCAACGGCAAACGTTAATTAATTACGATTTATTGACCAAATTTGTTGATTAGACAATTGACGTTTGCCGTTGTTACGGCTGTTTCAATTGCCGTTGCGCCTGATTTTGATGTTGCCACACAATTTGGCCACTTGCCACACAATTGTCGTCAATTAATTGCGCGCTTTGATTTCGTTGATTCGATATACCGCCCTGCAGGTGGCATTCGGCATTTCAGCTCGATGTCAATACGTTCGCCGGCTAAACTTCATGGAAATCAAGCCAAATTTTGGTAACCAAATTTTTATAAAAAAAAAAAACTAGATTCGAAAGCTTACAGTTTTAGCTTTCGGAAAAAAATCTGCACAAAAAAAAGAAACAATTTAATAACCGAACAATTAAAATCTCACCATATACTCCATATGAAACGAATGACTTAGGCAACGAACTCGATTATGCTACGCTTGTAGAAAATTGAATGTATAGAAAATGTGACTGACTGACAAGTGGCTAACAAAAAAATTTCCATAGATTAGTGGTGGTGTTGGTGGTGTTGGCGGTGGTGCTGCTGGTGGTGTGAAATTCCTAACTGGCACTCTCTTGTGGAACGAACGCCGCATCAATCAGCGGCGGCAGCTTAAATGCTGCATCATGACAAAACCATTACACTTGACCAGAGAGCGCGCTCCGGGTACGTTGATGGCGTCGGCAGATGCTCAGATGACTAGGCGACTCGGTTCAGCTCTCGACGTGATTGATTGATTGGCAGCGTGAGCAGCGGGCACTGGGTAAATGGGCAACGGCGGGCAGGCCGATTGCACTGATGCTTTGTCTAAAAGCCGTTTAGAATAACACCAATCGACCAAGAACAGCAACAACAACAACAACAACAACAGCAGCAGCAGCATCAGCAGCCGCAACATCCACATAGTGCAACATAACGAGCCCAGCAGCGAGAAATTATGCATTGTGTTGGAAAAATGCTTAATCTGTGCAATGCCAATGCCAATGCTACATATCAAGGCACCCTCACCTGGCCATACACTCAGTCAGTCAGCCAGTCCGCCAGTCCGGCAGTCCGGCATTCAAGCTGGCAGTTGGAGCCATCCAACGGCCGGCGGCCGTCAGTTGATTGCGCTTCATTATTAATGCCAAACTGTGCGCCGGCATTCGTTGAATTTGGCTTTTGCAATTTGCTCTCAATGCCGCCGCCGCTCCAGACCCGCCTTGGCCTTCAGCTCGCTGCGGGGGCAGCGGAGGCAGGCATTAAAAATGAGCTCGGCGTAACAGGTGGATGCCGCAGCCGCAGTCGCGCCGATGATGGCGACGGCAACGTGATTTTCGCCAAATCGTTTAGATTATTTTGAGATTGCTTGCGCCAGTCGCTGCCAAAACAGTTGTCCGTCCGCACAGTCTGCCACTCCTTTTCACTGCCTCTCTCTTTGTCTCTCTCTCTCACTCTCAGTTGGCCAGCTCCGCACCTTGCATTTGAACTTGAAACATTTCATTTTGCTGGCTAGCTGGCTGGCGGCATCCGAGAGCGCTCCGACTCGGACCGATCGATTAGTGGCATTCTATTGCGTTCAATTTTCATGTGCAACATTGAAGCGATCGCCGTTGGCACAATAAACACGCGATTTATTTCATGCCGAGCATTCAAGTGCCGCAGTCGGTCAGCTAAAGGAGGAGCAGCAGCAGCACCACCGCCACCACCACCATCACTAACAACAACAGCACCACCAGGCAGCAGCCTTGCCTTCGCCTGGCCTGCCATGGCTTGGCTTGGCTTGGCTTGGCTCGGCTCGGCTTGGCTTGGCTCGGCTCGGCTTGGCCTGTGGTATGTGATAATGGGATGATGGTATGATGATGCATGCGCGGCATACACAACATCCCAACAGAACAGCAACAAGTTACGAAAGTTGGCAAAGCCAATGACAACGAATCGAATGTACCCTATTAATTTGCCATATGTGAGCAATATTTTTGCCAAAAACAAAATTTTGATTAAATAAAAAAAATTATAAATTGCGCAGTCAAATATAATTTTTAAAGCTGAAGGTCCTATAAAAAAATTCATTTTTAATTGAAAAATATTCTAAAATATCATTAAGCAAATATATTTGAAAGCTTTTTATGTTTCAAGCATTTCTTCTAATAACAGCTGAAGACTATTTCATTGAGTTTATGAATTTCAGCTCGTTGCCTAAGTCTTTTGACTTTTAGCATTTGCAAGCTGAGTAAAAGCTATGTTGTTATTAATATAATCAGTTCTGTTTGCAATGTAAAATAAGCTTTCATTTATATTTTATTTTCATAATAGATTTCTAACAAAAGACTTAGGCAACGAACTAGACTTATTGAGGGAACTGTATTATTTTATATTATAATTCTTTTCCAACATATTCCAACTTACTTTAACTTAAAATTTCAGCTATGAAGCTTACTTAGTGCTTTAGCCAAAGCGCATTATGTCATAACTGAAGAATCTATATATTGTTCAATATATACATTTCAATATTTCTATATTATACACACAGTTTTCTTCACTTCAACCAAATCCGTGTCAACTAAAGACCTTGTTCTAAATAGAGACCAACTAAAACGCTAACTTCTAGCAGTTTATGCTTATCGATATGCCTGGCAACTATCAAAGAGTATGAACAACAACAATAATAACAGCAGCCTACTCTTTTATATACATATATATATATATATATATATATATATATATATAAAAAAAAAAAAAAAAAAAAAAAAAATATATATATATATATATATATATATAATTATATATATATATATATATTTGTATTTTTTTTCGTTTTTTCTTTGCTGTTGTTGTTGTTGTTGGTGTTTTCCTCACTAGCGGCCAAGGTTAGTCGCTTGCCTTAGTCGTTGTCGAAGCTTACTCTGGCGCATTTTAGTCGGTAATTGCTTGTGATGTATGATTTTGAGTTCTAGTTTTCTGGCCTGGTCCAGCCTGGGAATATCTCACAGACAGACGCACGGACGGAGTGGAGCTTTGTAGTCGTTTTGCTAGCTGATTGCTGACGATGCCTATATATGCGGGTGATGTATGTTATATAGCTACAGGTATAGGTAAAGGCCATAGATATTGATTTGACAGGGGGTATCGCATTGATGAGTGTGCTTTCGACCACTGTCACACTTTCTAAGCACTTTCACCCAATTAGGGCGATCACTCATATCACATACAGTAGTATAAATATAAATATATATATATTTGCACATTACTCTATATAAATATGTCTGTGCATACTATCAAGGAGCTGCTGATCTTATGCAAAAACGAAAGAGCAAAAATACAAAAAAAAGCTCGAGTCTCTGGTCTCGATGACAATCTTTTGTTTTCACTTCTGCAGAAACAAAAGCCATAAAGGATAAATTGTGAGTCGCAAGTCGCATAGTCGGTTCCAATTCGGCTTGCGCCTGCAACTCGGTTAGGTAGCCGCATTTAAAACAGTCGGCGGCAATCGTTGAACTTTTGGCTTCGACAAGTGCACAGCGGGGGTCTTGGCCAGGAAACAAAAAGGAGGCGGCGCTGCTGGCAATTTTGTTTTCATTTCAGCTAAATGGAGTGGATGAGGCGACTGCGGCTGCTGTTGCTGTTGCTGCTGCCCCCTCTCAGCTGCTCGGACTGCTGCGATTATATCAAAAGACAAACGTTGGTCCATTGTTTGGCCAAGGCCCAATTGGGCCAAGTATTTAAGCTTCTATCGCATGATTGATTGACTGCATATACAACAGAACAAATACATTCATTTTACATACAATATTGAAAACAATTTCTCTCGATCTCCTCGAGTGACGTCTGTTGCTGTGGTTGTTGTTATTTGACTTGCTGTTGTTGTTGTTCTTATATGTGTGTGCTGTGCTTTTCATGCCATTTCGATACGGGCCTCATTTTTCTCGCCACAATTAAAGAAGAAAGTTGGCGGCGCAATTAGAAAACTCGCATCGATCAAATAGCCTCAGCCACAAACGTCATGGCCATGTAGTGCTTACTATCAAATACTGTGTCTAATTTCCAAGTCTTGTTCTCTACATCTGGTCAAAATTTTCAACTCTTACCAAGAATCATGTCTAGACGACCTCCCATAACCGAATTGCCCCGTGATGCGCGTGCGATAAAGATTCAGCGACGCGAGCTCCAACACAATTCGCGTCAGATAACGCAGACATTTTGGAAGGAGTTTGAACAGATACGCACTCACCAGCGCAATCAGCTGATTCAGGAGCGCAACAATCGCGAACACCTCGCGATGCTGATGCGCGACGCGAATCTGGAGACACAGCAACAGGCTGAAGCACTTAGTCGCAGCATCAGCTCCCATGGTGTTAATCCGATTGCCCCATCGCCTCGCATGCGCCAGGAAGCACCGGCTACCACAGCTGCGGAAATATCGAAAGAGCTAAAGAATTTGCCGATCTTTAAACGCCCACCAAACAATCCCAACGAACAGAACGTACCAAGATTGAGGCAGCAACATTCAGCCTCCTCCAATTTGCCGCGGGCACCACCCTCATCCAGGATTACCGTAGTTCCGGACACACCCAACAGGCGTCCACCAGCTAGATCAAGCTTTTCCAAACTTCAGTTAGCCACAAAGCCCAAAAAGTGAACGCTTATTGAAATCTCATTTTATTATCAGACTTTTAAAAAATGATTAAATAGTAGCTCATAATCAATTGCATATTGATATTTTAAAGTGTGTTAGTTGCTGACATTAACCAGCCAATCAAATTTTATGTAAAAATATATGACATTTTAATTTGTTATAAACGGACGATGAAGCAATCAAATATATTTCTGTTTATTTTAAATTTATTTTAATGTGCAATAAATAAAATATATTTCTAAATTATATTATGAAAAATAAATATCAAATATTTACATCAAATCATGTCTAATCACAATTTGAAAATTTCATCATTTGCCCGCGAAGCCAAAGTCCAACTGACCCCAAAAATCTGAGCATTAGCGCATTAGTAAACAAATTGAAAAAAAAAAAACAACAACAAATAATAACAACTTGCAAATTAATTAACGGTACACGGCCCTCATATATAAATAAAGACAAAGCCAGTGTAAGAGTGAGAGAGAGAGAGAGAGAGAGAGAGACAAAGACGGTGCCACACGCACCTGAGTAATCAACTTGATGTGGGCATGGCCAAGCGAATGTAACGTTACGTTAAATGATTCTGATGCTCGATTCCGCTGGTACCGCGCAAATGCGATAAATCACGCTGGACAACAACAACAGCAACAACAAATGAAAACAATCAACAAAATGTAACGTTATTCATCACAGGTGGTAAATTTAACTGACAACAGACGCGCGCCGATCCCCCAGCACATATTCGCGTACTTTGTCTCCGATTCCGATACCGATACCGATACCTAATACTTAACACACACACGGCAATTTCTGGGTCAAAATAATTAATAAAAGCGAACGACTTTTCTGCGCATGACTTGGCCAAAATGCCAGGCGTTCGCCTGCTGCCTTGGTGGCCACAAAATTCAGTCAGTCAGCCACCAATTTTGACAAGCTCAGCGCGAGGAAGCGTTGTGGCAGGAGGCGCAGGCGTTCTACCTTTCAGCTTACAACTGGGCAGTCGCAGTTTTGTCGTCGCTTTGGCGCATGCGCAAGCCAAGCCAAGCAAACCAACAAAAAAGTGGAAATAATCAATCAAAATGTCTTAAGCAAATCACTCGCATTTCAACTACCCGAAAAAAAGGAGTAAGAAAAATTACAGAGCCAAGCACTAACTGATTAACTGAAATGGTCGGCAAGTGCGTTTATGCGATGGACAGTTTATGAAGTGAGATATTGAGATATCTAGCGCAAGGATTTCCTGATGTGAAGTAGTAGATAGTCTACTAGACTGAGGAGGAAAAGTAGACACTCAACTATTATATTACATGTATTGTCAAGATTTCGTAGGACATGTTCAATTGGAAATGCCTTCTTCGAAGGAAAGAAAGAGAGAGATTGAGTATTATGTACTGCCCATACTCAGAGAAAGAGAGAGAGAGAGAGAGAGAGAGAGAGAGAAACACACAGAGGGACTGATAGTAAACTGTTTCATTTCAGTTTCAATTCCCACCTGACTCATCGACTTGCCAACTTCAACCTGACTCGCGAGCATTTCAACCCTTACACAAAACCAGCAAATCGTAATAAGTTTCACGGCATAAACGCCGTTTGGTACTAACTGACTGCCTGTGACTGACTGGCAAAGTTTGTTTGGCAACTTGTGATGGACGTCGGTTGGGCAACAGTCACGATTTGCATGTGCGACAACTGTTGCCAGCGCACAACAAACAACAACAACGGCAACAAATCGCGAGCACATTGAACTGTCATTGACACGGCAACAGCAGCAGCAGCAGCAACTGGGCACACAGAACCAGGCTCAGAGCCAGACCATCAGCAAAACGCGAGACACCTGTAACTGAAGTTGAAAGGCAAAAGGCAAACGATGAATGCTTGGGTGGTGCAGTCGCAGTCGCATTCGCAGCAGCAGCAGCAGCCTCAGCGACAGCAGCAACTGTTGCTGATGGGTGCAGCAAACAGTCGTCAGTCGTTGTATAGTGTTTCGTAGTCCGGGTTCCCAGTTTTGCTGGCCAATTACTGCAAACAAATTCGAATGCGAATGCGCATTGAAAATTGTGGCAAGGTTGGTAATTTAAGACTCACGCCGCGAGACCGAAAAGCCCGAGCCGAACCAAAAAATAAACAAAACAAAAACAAAAACCGAGAATCGAGAACCGTATTTTTTTGTCGCCATTCGCTGGCTGCTGCTGCTGTTGTTGTTGGTGATTGAATTGCTGATTTAACGGTTGCTGTTGTCAAATTAATGACATTCATTCAATTCATACCATTGGCAAACGTGGCCAAAACGGTAGTTTTTATTGCTTGGCAAATTGCAATCACCAAACGGAGCGCGCGTGTTATTAAAGTTGTTGCTCCTATTGCTGTTGTTGTCATTGTCATTGCGGCTGTTATTAATGTAGTTATTAAATATTTACAACTGCCGCCGCATAAAGCGTGCCAATTGTGGGTGCAGTGCGGCGCTGCACCACCTGGTCCCGGTGGGGGTTACCAACCCGATGTCAAAGTGCAAAAGTTTAGCGCAAACTTCTTGTCATTATTTGCAATCGTTTCTTTCCGTTTCATTCCGTTCCGTTGCACAGCGAAGTGAAAGGCAACTCTACTAGAATCGCAGCCAGACCTCGTTCTGTGCCGCTTTAATTAATGACTGTTTTATATAATTTAATTAGTTGTTAATGATTTGCTGATTGGCTGGCACGGTAGGACCATGAATCAAATGCTAAGTGAGTGTCGCCCGCTTCTCTTGGTTCTTTTCTGACTTTTGGGTGGGCTTGGCAGATGTCAGGGTTGCCGCCTGTCTCGAGATAGCGCAGCATAAACATGGCGCTAACTAGTTAATTAGTTCGTGGCCAAGCGATACCAACTAATGGCCAAAATTATTTAAGAGTTAAGAGCATGAGAGGTTATAGATGTAGGTTAGAGAGTCAGTATGATGATAAAGTTTATATACAATAGTTGACTCAACATATGGCAGCCTTTTAGTAGAGAAACTATAGAATGGCTTTTAAAGTTCCTTCAGCTTCAGCAAACTCAACAGAACGAATCATGACACTGCTTTAAGCGCCATCTCAAGAGTTCTCTGCTCTTGCGTAATCAAGAAAATTTTCTGCTGGAAGACCTAAAAACCCCAAAAAGTTTCAGTTTCAAGTTAAGGCCAAGTCGAACATAACAGTCTAGACAAAATGCTTGTTGTTTCTATACGAATCTTGAATCGCCCAAACTAAACAGGCGACAACAACGCCAACAGTCACTTGCCGCAACTGTGCAATTTGGCTATGTTGTGGCATGAATTGCATATTTAGCATGCGTAAACTGCTCGATAAAAAATCATTTCTGAAAAAAAAGAAACCACAAAAAATTGTTTACTGTTGTCCAATGTCGATTGCATGACCAAAATGCGAATCAGTCTCCGGTTTGGCGCCATAAATTAAAGTTAAGAGACGCTTTTATCGACCCTCGATTTACTCGCCAATTAGTCAAAGCTTATGGGGGTGTAGCCGGACTTAACTAAGCCCACAAATTTCTATGCCAGATGTGCCGACGATGATAGCGTCCATGTGCCGCCTGCGATAAGGTGGATCCATAATGACGCCAGCCGGTGGCTTAACAAGCGAACTCAAGCGAACGACCTGCCAATGTTTGATTGATAATAGCGCACTAAGCCAACAGGCTGGCAAAACAGTACGGAGTGTTCCAATTGTCAGCTGGTCCAAAATTTTGTTCTACATTATTACTGTTTCTGGGAAGAGATTAAGTTGTTCCATATTCTCTGTATTTATTATTGCAAAAATCTAGAATTACATTCGTCTGTTCCATTCCACTGCTCCAATCTGTACATATCCTCTTTTGATTTTGGTCTTACCTTAAGTTCTACCTTCTTATCCTTCTCAGCACATATTTCTGTTCCATTCCTTCATTCCACTTCGCCCTTCTACTTTATAATTTTGATAATCCGTTACACTCTACACAAGATCTCATTGAACACAAAAAAAAACAAGAACAAACATGAAGCAGTCATTGCCATCGGCACATGCAAAATTTCTGGCATGGAGAAGCAGCAGAAGGAAGTTGATTTTTGGCGTCCGGTTGATGTGACGTTGGCGGTAACTCAATATTTAAGCACTTATACGTTAATTTAGGCACAAATTGAATTAATAAACCATGTTGGACATTGTGTGCGGTCTCCTGTTACACCATTCTCTGATGTTGCTCCACCACACTCCGCCGAGAACCAACTCCTTTTCATAATTCATTAATTTATGCACGGAACGCGGCTCAATGAACCACGACAACAAGCAGAACTGACCAGGAGATTGGCGAAACGAACCACCGCCTCGATCGCCGCGAAAAAAAAAACAGAATTTGAATTTACAAGCACGTAACGTTGACCCGCTCAGCCCGCCCCTGCTCCAACTTCATACCTCAACGCCACTGTCCACTGTCGCTGCCGCCTCTTACGTGATTGGCTTACATTTGGCGCTGCTGTTGGGCTCCTTTCCACCGATATTCGTCGCTCGGTTGTAAATTAGAACATGCTAAATGTAGTACCGAAATTGCGACCCAGCGGGACCCGTGACGAGTCCGAAATAATTGTTGTTGTTGCTGCGCATGTTGCTGTTCCGCGCTATAACCCACGGCAAGTGCCAGCACACACAGATGTGTATGGGTGCATAAGGTGTGTGTCTTAGGTAGTTAAAGGTGCGTAAATATGATTTTCATTTACACCTTGGCTGGCCTCTTGGCACGCCAAATGCTGCAAGGGATGCGTTTGAAGTAGCCGAAGCGATTTTTGAATTCCAGAAGGGAGAAGGCTTGAAATCAACTGACAAAGACTGGAGAGTGAGAGTTTGGGCATTCAAGATTTTGTAGAAGAAAGCTCAAATACACATTATGTATACGCCATGAATGCAAGTCTAAGATTTCAATACACAAGAAAAAACTTAAATCAGTTTCAAAATCAGAAATATATTTAAAACTGAAGTTGAAAAACTCCCCAACAAACCTTTGCAAACTTTCAACTTTTGTAGCCCTCAATGGAAGTTCCCACTGGCCGGTGCATTTGCATGGGCTGTGGACCATTTTCACATCCTTTTGGGCGCTCGTAACAACAATGCACTGACTCTACTCGACTCGTGCCATGCCAGCGACTTACATAAGGGGGTCCCAAACTCAAAAATAAGCATATGATTTATTGTCATTTTGAGTTCAAGAATTTGCGAAAAGGTAAAGGTAATAAATTGTATGATTATTGTGGATTTTTGTTTTCCTCCTTTTTTTGTCGACCGCCCCGGCCGCCCCTTTCTTTCGGCTGCCAAAGAAAGCAGGTACAACAAACGTTTTGGTTGGCTTTTGGTCGAAATAGCGCGGCAGTGGGGTTGAGCGGGGCAAACGGTTAACTTCATTCGCTCGTGGTTGGGTCAAGGGTTAAAATGTGGGAGTCACGATTCTGTGGGGCTAAGCGATTTTGCTCACTACGCGCTCGCATGAAATGAAGTTACCAAAAACAAAAATATCAAAAATACCTGGGAAGTACCGTTTGATACACACACACACACACACACACACACACACACACAAATTCGTTGGCGCACACACATTAGCGTTTTAAGTCGACCTCTGCCTACAACTTTAACTGCAACTACGGATTCAACATCGAAGCTTTATCAATAAATTATTGAGCCATTATTGTTATTACAATTTCTTTATAATGTTGGCAGCGTGCGCTGCAAGCTGCCTGTTGTTGTTGCTGTTGTTGTTGTAGTAGTTGCTGACCATTAGCGTGTAGTTGCTGGCCGCCAACGGGGCCGAGGTTTCAACCTCAGCGACAGCCCCAACCTCGCCAGCCTCATCATCATGTGCACAATGGAGAGCAGGTCGCGGTCAAACGCGAAGACTTTGCTGCTTGCCCGCTAAGAGATGCCGCCACCGCCGCCACAGTCGCCGCCGCTGCCTGGCAGGTTCATGACAAATGCATTAAAGCTTCAAACAGCTTTCCCGTTGCAAGTTCTATGGCGGCTTTTTCTCTTCAGTTTACTTTTTTCGGTTGTGCCTTTTATTGTTATTTTATGAATATTGTAAATGATTTAATGAGTTTTAATTGAGCTGAGGCCGAAGAAGTGAAAAAAAGTAAGAAAATATTTAATGAGTTTAATTGATAGGAATAGACGCAGCTGAAACGAGGAGAAAGCCAGCAACGCCTGGAATTTCCCTTTGTGTTGGTAACATTTAGATATATATAGCTGATATATATGTACATATGTATATGCATGTCTGTAAATATCTCTCGGCTGGCTGTCAGTTAACCGTTGTTAACCGTTGCACTGGCCACTGATAACAGGCACGCGCCCCGCAAATCAAAGAATTGGCACAGCCTCTCAGCTCGTAACTCAGTCCAATGAATCATGCACACACTGGCTTATTAAGAGCGGGTGGCTGACGGGCACGGGCTGCGAGGTGGCGAGGGTGCCACAGAACGCAATCTCAGCTCTCAGTCACAAGTTGACCATTGATCTTTCGCTCAGCTGAGCAGATGCAGGGCAAAAGCAACACAACAACGTGTGGGCCATAATCAAAAAGAGCAAAAAAAAAAAACGTGTTGCCTGCCTTTTGACATTTTGTTGTTGTTATTTTGTGCTCGCGCTCGAGTGTTTTGCATGTTAACATTTTATTAGTCATAACAAACAGGCGAAAAAAAAAAACAAACAGCAAACACACACAGTCAGGCTGACAGACGTACAGCAATTGGCCGTAGGCTTCATCATTCGTTAAAGTTGAGAAATTGGCAAGGATCATAATATCCAAATCGTGGTCTTGTTCAAATACGTTTACTTGCCCAGCTTTTTAGGGCTAATGAGCGCGCAAACTAGCT
Organism: Drosophila paranaensis; assembly: GCA_035047545.1. Taxonomy (NCBI): domain Eukaryota; kingdom Metazoa; phylum Arthropoda; class Insecta; order Diptera; family Drosophilidae; genus Drosophila; species Drosophila paranaensis. Next base: position 12,286,371 of record JAWNPL010000153.1, read on the forward strand.
TTGAATTCACCAAGATTTTTAAGGTTTTGTGTAGTTTGAGCGGATGTATAATTTATATAATTGGAATTATATCTTATTTGGAATTTTTGATACAGCAATTAACACCTAAATAATTTGAAGTTGGAAGTTAGCTGGGATCTTTGGCATTTGGCATAAATTGTATTGCATTAATTAGCATAATTGAGAACCTGTTTCAAGCTGGTTTACCTATTTAATAGAGCGCATGCGAAAAATTTTAAGAATGTCGCCTCGCCCAATCTATATATATATTATAATATTACTCCAGCGACTTAAGCTAGAGCTACTGAATTGTAAAGATTTGTAGAGCCCACTTAGAGCTGACTGAACAGATAAAAGCTGAATCAAAGAAAGTCAATCAGGAAAATATCTATATTAGAAATGTTTTCCATAGTCAGGGAGGGACACTGCCTGTCCAGAAAGCAATATAAGAGAGGGAGATGGAAATATAAAGAACGATTGTTCATTGCATTAAAATATTTAAAATAGACTATATCAAACTCAGCTATTGGCTTATGCTAGAGAGTGTTTGAATTAATTTATCAAATTCTATTATCTAAAAAAAATATTTTTAGTTAAATTTTCTTTTTAAATATTATATTCTCAAAACGTATTTACCAAGAAAACTTCTTCCTTTTGGTAAAATAAATTAATTATCATAATAATATTGCTTTAATAGAAATAAAAATTTGTAAACTAAATACTGGGAGAGGTTTTAGAGACAAGAAAGTATTAAAATAATTCTTCAAAAAATGAACTACTTTATATCACAGAGGATGCAATAAATCACGTATCTCAGCTAGCTGTCTAAGCTACGAAAAAATGTAATCCACAGGCAAGCAATCAATTTAATCCTATACACAACTCATAAACTTCGCTTAGCCAGTTTAATAAAGTCACTACCAGTGCTCAAATCAATTGATAATCTATTGCGGATATGTAAATACAATTATTAATTATCTTATTGTAAGCAAACAGAAGCATAAAAAGTGTTTTTATTAAACAATGTTTTCCGACTAATAATTGCCTGGCTGCGCACGCTCGCGACGCATTCGAGTCGAGAATCCGCATAAGGCAAAAACTTTTTTAATGGACTTGTCAATGGCCAATGCCAGCCATTAATTATATTTAAGCTGATTTCAGTCAAGAGCTAAAAAATAAATACACATAAAAACGGTACCGTTGACAAATGCCCAACAACAACAACAACAGCAAGAACGGTAACGAAACACGTCACTCGATTTAACCTGTTGCACATGCGGCGCAACAAACACACCTTATAAACAAATGATCCAATTGTCTTCTGCATGACTTAATAATTTCAAAGTTTTTATCATCGTTGTTGTTGTTGTTATTTTGTGAAACAAATTTTTCAAACGAAACCCTTGGATATCGAAAAATGAGAAATACAAAAAAAATATTATGCGTGACGAAATCTTTTTGATGTGGGAAATGTCGCTTTGAGCCCCACCGACAAGTGTGTGTCCAGCAGAAACAACAACAACAGCAACAACAACGAATGCCGAAGAACATGAGACACAAACGTTGCGCATGTCGCTGGGATTAGCCTGAAAGCATTTTCTCAATTTTGATTTTAATCCTTTTTTGGATTTTTTTTTTGGTTTCTCGTTCATCTGGCAGCAAATTTCTGGCTTGGTAAATATTTTTTTAAATGTTGTTTTAGGTTTTTGTTAATTGGCGGCGACATGTGTTGTAGATAGGATAGTTTCTCGTCTGATCTATGCTGTTGTTGTTGCTATTGTGGCCTGCTCTTTGGTCACTCAAGTGTGCTTTCGTATGAGGAAGTTTCTAGCTTGGGGATTTATTTATTGCGGTACAACATCAAAAACTGAAATAACAAAGTTTTTTTTTTTTTTTGTTTTCGAGTAGAGCTTCGTAAGATATTTGTTTGGACACATTTTGAAAAATGGGAGTATGTCGGCTTTGGCCCGACAAATAAAACGACGCAACGTTGTAGTCCAGAGATTTGGCTCAAATGTTATTTGGTCGCCGGCAAGCCGGCAAGCCGACAAGTGATGGGAAAGTGACCAGGGATTTTGATTATTCGAAGGGATTAAAGTTGCCTAATTGTGTCATACGAAAGAGAGCCAGCTTTCACGGCGAACGGTTCAAAGTTGAAACAATTAGAGAGAAATTGTACCTGTTGGCCATCTGCCCTACTAATAATCGACCCGATCGTCTGCAAATTTAGTACAACGTGCCACAAATTAAAACATCATAAAAATCAAAGGCAGATCCAACGGAAACAAGCAAAAAGCCGCCAACGCCGCCGCTTCAAACACAAACAGAAGTTGAAGTTGAGCCGCGGCCACAAATTAGACTCCGCCTCCCAAAAAAGAAAGAAAACAACAACAACGGAGCAAAACCAACTAACTAACTAACTAAGCCAACACACAGCCTGCCAATGGCTGTGGCTGTGCCTAATGATGACCTTTTCACTGCGGCACGACAACTTAAGGTCATAAACAATCAAAGGCTGCTCCAAGTGCTTCCAGTCCAGCTCCGAGTCGCAGTCGCAGTCGCAAATGGTGGCAATTGCCGCACCGGCATCGGCCGGCTCCAAGCCTCATCTGTTTGGCTACCAGCCAACGCTAATAGTTAATAATAATTATTATTTCATTTCTGGCAAGCGCAACTCCCACCAGCTGACACCAACTGAAAGCCGGGGCCAAAAACAATAAGCTTCCAGTCGCCGCAGCCAACCATAGGTCTACAATGGTATCAAAACTTCAGCGAAAGCAAGGAAATATTTAACTTGAGTTGTTTTAAAATTAAAATAAATTTAAATTTGGCTAATGGACTCAAATAAAATTATGTAAGCAAACAAAAAAGTGTGGCTGAGATGAAAAGAGTTTTAAATATTTTAAGTCGAATATACAAGGAAATATAAAATAGAAATATTTTGTTGCACTTCTTTTGCTACTTTCAATTTTTAAAAACATTTTTGAAATTGATATTTTTCAAATAGCTAAATTTAGAACTCCTTTTCCATTTTAAGTAGCCCTGCCAAAATCACACTCAATTTTGACTAATATTTAAGGATCAGCATTCCACAGTGCTCTCAAATATCTCGCTCTCTCGGCTGGCAGACAACGGTAACATGGCGTGTTTGTTTATTGCGCATGCGCGCCAATCGCCCTGCCAGAGATCTGCTGGAGCGGCAGCTGGAGCGTCGGCGTCCGTTTCGTCGTCGTCGTCGTCGTCGACGTCAGCGTCAGCGTCGACTCATTACTTTAGCCCACTTAGCTGAACGGAGCATCGGCAAGTCAGGATCGCTGGCCCTGGGAGCAGCACCCCACACACACCGTCTCTTGTCGCAACTCTCACGCGATAGTTATCCTAATGGTTGGGACTTTCGTTTGAGTCTTTGGCGGGCACATCTATCAGCTCGACTCGACTCGACGCGACTTGAGTCGAGTGCTGGCGCAGTTCAGAGCTCTTTTCGCTTGGCTTTTAAGTGAGATGTTGGTAATAAAGCCGCAATTTGTTAACTTTCGGGCAGCGGCGCTCATTTAGCTACCTCATTGGCGGCTGTGTTCGCTCGTTGCCACAAGATTCGTGATTGTTGTTGCTGTTGTTGTACGCCTGGGACATGAGCAGGCAGCTTGTTGTTTGCTTTTTTTCGGTTTTGTTTTTTTTTTTTGTTTTAGCCAGGGCCCAACTCATGTCCTGTGCACACATCGCAGTCAGAAATCTCACACACAATAAGACGATTGGCGGAGGTAGGTGCAAGCAGTCAAGATTACATGCAAACAAACTATCCATTGTTCTAGCCAACAACAGCAGCGAGACATCGCTGAGGCAGCAAGTGCACAGTAGCCAAACTCCATAAAGAAATGCCCACAAACATGACCAACGCGAAATGTGGGAAAACTGACGCTGACGCTGACCACATGGCGGATGCGCATTAACACCCAACCGAGAAAAGAGACAAGGATTCTGTGCGATTATGACATAAGCTGCACGTTCTCAATGCCCATTTTGATATCTGGCTACATATAAGAAAGTGTGTGTGTATGAGTGTGTGCCATGCGCATCTGGGAAATTGACACTTTACAACGTACAACCCATAAACGTGACCCAGCAGCGCATTATTTGCATAAACAGCCAGCAAGAATGGCCAAAAACAAATCTATTTTTTCTAAGCAAGAATATCAAATGCTCTATGATAAGAGAATGCGGATATGATGTATGTAAAATGGGCTCACTTTTGAGCTAATTTGATTTTTTAGGCGAGATATGAAAATATTGACAGCAGTTCCACTGGTCATAGTTAGAATTTGGGGAGATTATAATAAATTGTATTCTATTATATATCTGTTTATTGAGAATATGTATACAAAATTATAAATTGAAATAAAATTCTTAATATAGCATCGACATCTACATAGAAAACTCTTTATAAATGCAAACAAACTTTAGACTTCTATCTTCATTATCTTCCCAGAAATCCTTCAGTTGCCTGTTGACTTACAAATTCATAGTACCTTCTGCTATGCATATAAAAAGATGCGTTATGCCAGCTACCAAACAAGAGTTTAAGGACGCAGGCACGATCCCAGGCAACAGCCAACAGAGCAAAAAAAAAAACTTACATTCTTTACAATGCGCAATGCGCAACAACAATAAAAATATGAAGCTACCAACGCGATCGCTCCAAAGTCGTGTAAAGTCAATGTTAATGTCGATGCCTGCCAATGTGGCTATTGTTCCACGCCAAGGAGTCTGGAGACGGAGTTGGGAGTCAGTGGAGTTGCTATACCCTCTCTCCCTGTCTCTCTCTCTCTCTCTCTCTCTTTAAATCTCTGGTGGCCATGGTGCTGCAGATCCACAGAGTTGTGGCTCAGAAATTATTGGCTCTGCGTGCGGAGAAAGTGCACGTTTTGCTTGTTAAAAAGCACGAATTGTAATGAAAACAACCTGTTAATCTAAATATCTCACTCGATTGTTGTTGCTGGCGGGGGCAACAACTATTATTATATATAGTCTAGTCGTGTATCGAGTGTATGGTAACTAACTGTGCCCGTACATATTTGCCCAGCTTAAGAGCCAATAGCCAAAACAAATGGCAAGCTTCCAATCCCCCCCACCCGACCACCTTCCGCTCTGCCAGATCTTATTAAAATATCATAACAGCGCACGAATCAAGCGTGACGCCCAGCCGGACAGCAAACAGCCTGAACGAGCGGACTGAGCCAAAAGAGAGAAGTTATTTGTACCTGTCAACTTGACCCCTGCAAATAGTTAAACTCCGTTGTGAATGAGTGCATTTTAATGCACAGCCATAAATGTTCATTAACTTTGGTAAATTGGCCGAACATCGCTCAGCGTTTGACTTGGATAACATATCTTAAGAAAGTTTCTGATGAATATTTATTTCGTTGTAATGGATTAGACAGAAGAAACTTTTAGGTCTTCTTAAGATAGCTTAAGATATGCAATTTCTTTATTATGAAGATATGCATATATTTATTATGAATAAAGATTTGATTAGCATATTTCTGACTCAACAAAAATTAAATAAATATTAATCAAAACTGAATAAAGTTTACTTTCGATGAAGTATGACTAAGATATTTATAGAAGAGAAATTAAATACTTACATACAAATACGGGTAGTAAATAAATAAATAAAATTATGAACAAAATTTAAAAGACTAAGATAAATAAACAAAGTTAAATGTAGCTAAAAGCCAATAGTATTCATATTATTTATTAGTAGTATTCATTTATTAATAGTATTCATATGTATGTATGTATTTATTTACTCATGCAGTAATTCTAAAAATAATTTGTAATCAAGAATATGTTGCTATTGGCCATAAACGTAATAGATTCCTTGCTCTTTATTGTTAAACAGGCACATATCAATCACTCCCTCTCTAGATTCCCTCTCCAAGAGCTCTTCCGCAATTCTCAATCAATTAAGCACTTTAAACGACACATCATATCTCAATGCCATATACCTGGCTACCCCAATACTTGAGTCATATCATATCTAGGGCATTGACTGCCCCAACATCTGAGCGTAAATCAATCAACAGGATATACGAAAGTCATTGAATACATTTGCTCGCTCAACACTTTATCGCCTCTGTATCCCACTTAACAGTTACCAGAAGAAGACGCAGAATCATTCACCGTTAAAAAGCGAATGAGATGAAATTAATGAGTTTTAAAGTGATTTAAACCGAAAACGAGGCGACAAAGCTACAGCTAATTGAGACAACTGGATCAACCGCAAGGTGACTCACACTCTGCTCCACATTCTCACACCAAGACACCTTCTTTCTCGTTCGAATTTATTTTTAGTGTTTTTTTTTTTAATCATCCCGTGATTAAAGCGCTACCGAAACTCGGCCGCAGCCCACCTTCCGGCCACCCCCTTCTGGCCGCCGGGCAACGCAATTATTATTGCCATGTCATAGTTGGAAAGTGAAGTGCCTGAAAGCCTGGCTACACTGACTACCAATTATATATGTACGTATATATATCTGTATGCATGCATATTACTCTTTTACGGTGGCATTCAAACAATATCGAAATCTCTCTAATGAAGTTGAAGATCGGCCCAGCTACTGTCAGCGTTTGTAATTGTACTGTGCTGTATGTTGGCAGAGAAATCAAAGCAATTGCAGGGCAGACCGTAAGCCACGTCTAACACCGCACTTGAGCCCGTGCGCCCCAAGCATTTCAGTTTTTTTCCCATTTTTTTTCTTCATCTTTTTTTCTTCTTGAGAGTGGAGCAGCGACTGGAGTGCACTTCACAGCGCGAGAATCTCTCGACTCGCAGCAGGTTGACGTTTGCTTTGAACAATTTTTAAATATCAGCTAACTCGGTCAGAATTTGGAGCACAGCTCGCATCGGCCAGGCAATTAATCATAGAAATTTCATTCGCAGCGCACAAATTGCCAAATAATTGCAGAATATTTTCGGCTAGGTTTTACTTTCAAAAAAAATGTCGAAAAGGCCGAAAACGTAAATCGCTCATTGGTCAAGTGAGATTTATGGCTTGATTATTTGCTTATGATGGCCAGGCCAATTGGCCAGCGTTTAGGCCAGCCAAAAGGCGCTCATTGTTGTTTGCTTGTTGGTTTTATTGTTATACTCTGTTATTTCACGGAGTATATCCTTGATATGTCGCTTTTGGCTGTGGGGCGAACTCTCGAAATACTCTGCTCTTTGAAGACTGTGAGAGCTTAAGTACTGAGACCTCATATTTGATAAATCAGGAGAATATTCAGCAAAGTGTGAATCTATATAAGTTATTCTATTATAAAGCATATCTTTTATCCATATATCTACTATTAAACTCTTCCTTTACCATCTACCAATCAAAGCTTCTCAGCACGTTTTACCACATCTTATTCAATGCACCTCATTTCTGTACTCTGTGCCTCTGCTAGTGTATTTGACATTCGTTAATTTTCATAAGCCATCTTGCTCTGTGCCTGGTTTTCAGCTGGCAGTCTGGACTGGCAATGGCAACTTTAATTGGACTTATCATAGAGTCTGGGCTGTGACTCTGTCTCTAACTTCAACTCTCGACTCGCATCAGCGGTTCATGTACTTAGCTCAGCTGCTTTCTTTTATGGCCGCTTGGTATAATGACTATGTGGATCGGTTCGGCTTGAATTTATCACCCACTCAAATGCATTTTTCCATACTGCGAAACTGGCGAGGTCCACGAGTCGAGTACGAGCCATGTACCTGCCACGGTCAAAGCAATAATTCAATAAATCTATTGCACAAATCCATGCGTTATTGGCAATATGATGATGAGGCTGACTGCAACGATCCGAGGCGACGTTCGTCTTACGACGATCGACGATCAACGGTCGACGTTCGACGTTCGAAGCTCGACGTTGACTTGCATTATGCAGAAACTGTCGGCCAGAACTTGAACTCCAACTTGACTTTGACTAAAGTCCATCAAGTGGAAGTGGAGTTGGCCTGTGGCCAACCGCAAACTATGCCCGGTTTGTTTTTATTATATTTAGCAGAGAGCATAATAATTCTTACAGCCTCAAGTTGATAACGTTTGCATGGCCAATGATACACGCTACGTGGCCGTCGAGTGCCGGCCAAAGTTGGCAGTGGAGGTGGAGGTGGAGGCGCTGCTTGCCTCAAGTGGAGTGGAAGTTCAACTCGGAGTCGAATGCAAATTTGTTGCAACATATTGGCGTCGCTGAGTTGCTACAGAAGTGCGCATCAAAAACCAAAAAAAATAAATAAATAAAGAAAAACATTTATCGATTTTACTACCCGTACGAATACTCTGTAAACGACGAAAGCATGAAGACATAAGGGCATGCGCTCTATTCTATCAAGATAGGTTATTCTATATGTATATGTCTAAGGTGTTTTCATACCTTGCTCATATACAATACTTCTATTAAGACTTTATAGAAAGTTTTTAAGTTAAGAAGTTCTTTTGATTGAAGAAAATTTAAAAAGATTTCCCAACTATTTATGTATCTATTTATATATTATATTCTCATCACTTTTATTTCTCTCCATCAGTCTCAAATACCACTTTCCAGGGTATCTCTCAGTCCTTCTCTGTGGCTTGTTTGTCTTACAAAACTTTTGTGAGCTCAGGCGTAGGCTAGACAGAATACCCGAATGCTCAGCAAAATGAAATATTATTCATGGCTTTGGCAACTTGTTGCTGCAGAGTTTCTGTAGCAAAATCTGCATATGAAAAATTATTATTGTAATCCATTTGGTTCTTTTTTTTTGCTGTTGTTGTTGTTGCTGTTTAAGAATATCTCGTCTTGAGTCCGGAAATTATGCAGCATTTTGTTTTTTCTGTGCCGTACCAAAACCGTACCGTTCCGCCCCCGAAAGAAAGGCGTCGGGAGATTTATGCCTGTTGCACAGTTTTTGAAGATTTGCGCGCTTTTTGTTCTGATTCTGCGTCGTCCGTTGGCGTTTTTCGCCCGTCCGTCCCACTGGCTGGCCGTCCGCCTATCCATCTGTCTAACTGTCTGTCTGACTGACTAGCTGGCTGGCTGGCTGGCTGGCTGGTTGTTTAGGCCTCTTTGTTATTGTTGCTTGTGGGGGCTTAGAAAATTTGTACAACATGCGCTCGGTGTTTCCCATAACTCAGCATTGCCTGTTGTTCCTGTCTGCTCCCTTCTCTCTCTCTCTCTCTTTCTCTCTCTGCCTGTTGCTCACCGCTCTTGGCGGCCTCTTGGTGTTGAAATCATTTGTAGTGCAAATTTTGCCCCATTGGCCGCTTGATATATGAGGCAAGTGTGAAAATATATTTGATCAAATAGCAAAGTTTTTCCAAATTGCCCAAGAGAGAGGTGAGATTTATGGGATTAGAGCTTAGAAAGGAACTTGACGTCTGCCCCTTATCTGCTTACCCCCTGCAACTTTGTCAAGCTGAGAGATGAAAATTGATCTCAAAAGGCTCAAATTTGGTGATTAGGTGAAAGCTGCTAAAATAAACTGCATTCAGTGAAGATATGTGGATTATGTTGTCTTCGTTAAGATCCAGAAAAACTAAGCTACAAACAATTTTTTAATTTCCTATATTATATTATCTTTAAATAGTATCTAAAGTAAATTTTCACCTCGCACACACACACACACACACATAAGTACATATATATAACTTGATATCTATATTTGTGGACTCTTGAACACACGCTCTGCGCAAGTCTTATGCATATTTTTCTCTGCTCATTTTTGGCACTTCCATCTGCAAAATAAACACTTTGGGCAGAGCTCTTAACCCACTGTCATAACTCAATAAATCATCAACGATCAACAGCTAACACCTACCCAACCCAAATATATATATGGATATCTGTGTATCTATGGTTATATAACTGGCCGAAAAACTTCAGGTGAAATTCACAGTTAGAGAAACAACAACAAATGAAAAGAGACAACAGCATGGATGCCCGCATCCTCAAGCTAATCCGGCGCCACAAACCGCAAAACAGACGAAACAACGACAACAACATTTCTCCAAGAGGAACTTGAAGATCGGTGCAGATGCCACAGCATTTGAGAGTCTTCCATGGCTTTTGTGGCTAATGATGCGACACATTTGCTAATTTCTATTGAAGCCCACTTGCCAATGGGAGCTATGTGGGGGCTTGGGGGGATGCGTGTTAATGATGCCAGGTCAATGAGTGCAGAGACCGCAAAACAGGTCTCAATCTCAAGTGTAGAGAGTTGAATTGCAAATCGCATGGGTTAAATACCAAGACAATACAATATCTGCCCATCTGCCACCCGAAGCTTTCTATTGTGCGTGCACGAAATTAGACCATGTTCAAATTAATTAAGGCCCCCGAGACGGCTGCTCATTGTGTTAATTAAATCGGGATAACTGGAAAGTGTGCAAAATGTGATTCACTTCAGGGAAGTGGCAGCGGAGGGCCAGCAGTCTGCATAGCCAGTTGGTCTATTCGTCAGTTCGCCTTCTCGTCCGTCCGCTCGTCTGTCAATCAGTCAAACGCGCCGTCATTCCCCAATCACTTTGCGCTCTCGGTTCACGTCTACATTTCCATTTCTATGTCTCAATGTCTGATGGCTGATTTATGATTTGCATAAAAAATCATTGGCAATTCTTTTGCGGCTTTTATTTGTATATTTTCATCATCGGCTTCTTCTTCGTCTTCTGTTGCTGCTTTTACTGTTTTGGTTTTATTTTTTATTTTTATTTATTTTCGGCTTGCATTTGTATAACTTTTACCTTTTGTTTGAAAGTTTAGCTGACATTTGAACTTTTCACCCACAATTCCATTTGCTGGCGTTGAAAAATCTTTTAAGGAAATATCGCTAACCGTAACCAAAATGGACATTTCTCGACATTTCCTTAAATGCGCACCAAGTGAAATTTGCAGCGTGCTGCAAGAGCCACAACTACAGCAACAGGAAAAGGCTGCGCCTTTGCACGCGCCTCACGTGCAACATATCGACGGATACCCTATAGGTAAACCAGCTCTCCTTCAGGTATTACCGTTTGACTTCCGATCTACTTGGGGTATGCTTTCAACTAGATGAAGTAATAAACAAGACGGATAATAAACAAATGAACTATGAATAAATATTGAAAATTTTTTCTATTGAACATTGCAATCGGAATATCCAATGCACTGGATACAGTCTGCTTTATTTGTTCAGCCATTATTCTCCTTAGGTCAAATTTAATTTACATAGGGTATTTATTAGTTGAGAAACAATAATAAACGCAATGACATCACTTTCTTCTTAGCTCGTATAGCATTCTCGCATTGGGCCACATCAATAGGCCATTTGGGGTGCCCTCAATATATTTTGATACTTTGGGTAATGGCTTAGATTGATATATTTGTATAAACCAGATAAACAAATTAAAAAATTTTCATCAATAGAACAATTTCGTGATATTTCTTAATAAGATTCTTCAAATATTATGCTGTTATGTTGTTATACTGATTAGATGTCTTACCCTTGAACAATTATACTGTTCTATACTGTTATAATGTTATATAAGTATACTATTATACTGTTATGTAGTTCCGTAATTTTTGTATAACAATAACAGATATACAGTTTTATTATTAAACTAATATATTGTTATACTGCTATACTGATAACTGTTATATAGTATTATACTATTAACTGTTTAACTGTTTAGCTGTTATACAGCCTTAATACTTTACTGTTGAGCCGATCGCACTTAGTTGCCTTGTTGTTTGCGCTACTGTTATCTACAGGTAACTTGATATGAAATCGTCATCAGAAATACTTAACGTAAGGCCCCACACCCGCTAACCCCAAGAGTCTTTCTCTTTATTTGAACCCACAGGGCTGTGCTGCAGGTAATCGGATAGGCCACAAAAGGCGAAAGTCTCGCGCATACCATTTTTTCCACCATTAGTTTATTATTGTTATAATTTCTTTATTGTCATTATTATATGCGAGCACTTTTTCAAGCTGCTTCATTTGAGCCAACACATTCGTAATTACCATCATGCCAGCAGCAAACCAAACACACACCCACATACACACACACAGAGTCAGACAGACAGACAGACAGAGATAGAGACACCGCCGAGCTGGAGTCGAAGCAACGTGTTGATTTCCAGGCAACCGCAAATCCACTTGGAGCCAGCCCAACGAGGGGCACTGAGAGCCACTTGAAATTATGCGGCTGTTAGCTACCAGATAACGCTTTTGATTATGACAACGGGCCATAACGACGAGATGAGATGCAGCCGAGCCAGCTTTGGCATCGGCATCAGCTTCGGCTTCGTCTCTGGCTTTGGCTTTGGGTTTGGAAAGTGGCAGCTGTCTGAAACAACTTGGCCAACTTGCTAGCCACGCGGGGGTGCCTGATGCGTGCCCAGCTGCCATGGCTGATGCTGTTGCCGCCACTGCTGCATCTGCAAAGACAATCAAATCATTTTTCGGCTGCCTGACACTGATTCACATTCATGTCATATGGCCAACGGGTGCACACAGCAAATGAAATCTGTTTTTTTTTTTTTTCTTTTTTTTTGATGTGCCACCGATCCAAGTGCTCTGCCGCTTGCCACTCGGTGAACTCTTTTGGGGTATTGGCGCGCGCGGCGTTTGTTATGGTCTCTATTATTGTTTATGATGATGGAGTGGCCCGGCTATGGACCAGAATTCTATTCACCTTCTTTTGACTGCGGCCGGCTATTTGTCGTCCACTCTTGTGGCATTTATGAATTTCTCCGGCATCTTTCGGCCACAGTCTGAAGTTATGTGCGCTACAAAATGCATAAACAATCGAGAAACCAATTTTGAGTCTTGCAAAGCCCAAAAACGAAACGAAAAATGTCGAAATCTTTGCCCCCGGTTTTCATTTTTTTTTTTCGGGAGTCTCTTTCTTATTATTGTTCTGGATTGAAATTGAAGCCAAAGTCGGTGTAAATATTGAAGCTATTTGCACAGAGTACAGTGGGTTGGCTATTAAAGAGCGAGGGTGAAATAATAAATAACAGAATATGAAATCAAGATAATAAATTAATTCTTGATATCCTATGATAATCATATGAAATATCAGGAAATCCAAAAAACGTTAAGCCCTTTATATAGAGCTCTCTCTTTTTGAAACAGAATTATATTCTGTTTAATGTTCAAACTATTATATCTTAATTCCCTAGACTCTCAAATTTGCTTATGTAATCTGAAGAATCTCTTAGATTAGAAATTTCTTATACATTATATATAAAATATTAATTAATTCTGAGTATAATATAATTTGAAGAATCTCTTAAATTTTCTATTAGAGTATTCTCTATTATATACAATCTATACCTGAATCAGCCGGAAATATATTCCCTTCAAGCCAATCCGCTTTTCTTTCTTCTTCAATCATTTAACCTCAGCTTACTATCTATAACAATCTAGTCTTGTCCCACTGTGCACGTACTCAACATATTTTCATAACATTTGAATATCTTTGGGCAAATGACCGCAACTCCGCCCCACAGCTTTGCTAAATGAGTATAAAATTGAAGCAAAAAAGAAGACAATTAAGCTTAAGGAGCATTTCATTTGATCGAAGAAAGTTGCCAGTTATAGAGAAACCCATAGACAATAAACCAACAGAGTCTTGAGCCCAGAGCCCAGAGCAGAGCTCAGCACAAGCTCAGAGCGTTTTATTTATGGTCCGCAGCACGATAATGGACCTTGAATAGTGGCATGCCGCATGCCGCCAGCCGCCAGCCGCGTAGAACAAGTGCCCCCGACATGAATCATATGAAGCGGGCGAGGGCGGTCCATTTGAATTGCAAAACGACAAACATTGCGTACAATTTTGACATTTACGGATCATAACAATTTGAATTTACCGTTCGCAAATGAGTCCATTTTTGGCTATTTGGCCACTCACAGATCCACGCACCGCAATGCCCTAGGGCATCAATTTGGACATGTGCCGTGTGCCCAAGCGATTGTTATTTCTTTTTGACTAGCAAATATTTTAAGTGGCTACCATTTGAATGGGCCACTAGCAGAGGCAGAGACAGAGACAGAGAGAGGGGAAGAGATATGAGATCTTTGCGGATCTTCCCTAAACAATTGATTCTCACAGCTGTCCCCGCAGCCGCTGCCAAGGTGCGTTGCATTAATCAAAATTCCTGTTATATTTGTCCAAATGGAAATGAAAATTAACATAAATATGGAACAGCGAGCACAATGCGGACGACATCGCGCTGCATATCCTGTATGGAACCCCAACTCCTGCACAACTCCCCCGGCTGCTCCACAAGAAACGGTTCCACTTCCGATGCAAACAAATTTTCCCATGACCCCAAGCCGAATGTTGTCGAATGTTGATTTGCTCTTGTCAGCGTGTTGCCCGGGATTCGGGACTCGCAGCTCGGGATGGATGGATGGAAGGCAGCCAGGCAGGCAGGCAGGCCGCTAGGTAGGTAGATCCCAATTTTCAGCTTGCTTTACGTATGCATGCGCACGTTAGGAACCAGACAGCAGCAGGAGAGCGACAGCTCGAAATCCATGTCGATGAACAGGTTCTTTTCCTGCTTTAGTCATATGTATATATGTATATATATATATATTCTTTATTTTTTGGTAATTCGAGCCGTAGGAAATGGAGCAGCGGCATCTTTCTCATATGAATGCCATTTCGAATGTGTCGTTTTTTTATTTTCTTGTCTTATGAGTTCACTGCACCTAGATTTGAGCATAAAAAAGCGGGCGGCTCAGTCATGAGCTGTGTGGGAGCTAAGTTTTCACCGAGATTCTGAAGAGTTGGGGGTCAAGACTTAGCCGTGAGAGCCAACTTAAACAGCGCCAGGTGGGCAAACCTCAAGATCTTAAAGGGAGGACTCTTTTTAAGGCAAGAAACTAAGCTGTAAATATGCTGTACAATTTTATTTTAATTCTAAACTCAGCTGCCATTGCTCAAATATAAAAAGAAACCTATAGCACGTAGCCACGTCTAACTATGGCTGCTCATGCCTAGAAAAATGTGAAATTATTGTCATAAGCAAATCTTATTGTTCATAGATAAGGCAAAATGTCCAACGCACGAAATACAACTAACAACAACTGATACAACAACAACAGCAGCAAGCAAACACGACAACAATAACAACACTTTTTATTTATTTCCTGCATTTTGTTTGACAATTTTCGCTAATTTGTGCGAGTCTCTGGAGTGCCAGCAGCTGGGCGAAGTGAGAAATACACTTTGAGACTTTTGTAAGCTTTTAGTATACAAATAAAATAAATATTAATATTTATAAACATAACTCATCACGATTCTCTATTTATTTTATAACAAAAATTACTTGATGACATATAACAAAAATATAATAAATAAAATAAAGAACATAAATATTTTAATAAATAAAAATTTGTTTTATATTACTTTCTAGAATTCTGATTTTTGATAATTAGAGAGATGTGATAAGCATTAGCTGAGTTATTTATATTTTAATACACTTTTGCTTGTAGTTCATTAATTATTATTGATCTTCGCTTTATTACTCATTGAAGGATATTGAAAGATATTTGCCCTGCATTTAAAGTAGCGAGAAATCAGCTCTTCAGATATTTATTATTTATTGTAATTTAATTACATAATTTGTATATATTCACCATCAGCTAATCACTTCTCAAACAAACGCCTCTTAGCAGTCGCCAAGCTCCAAGTGAGAGTAAGCGCCGTAGCGCAAGTGTTTTGTGGGGGCTGCGCGCGTCGCTTTGGTTGGCTACACGGCAAAAGCGTCAAAAAAGCGCCGAGAGAGCGATGAGAGATGCGAGAGTGTAAGTGTAATGGGGAGTGCGTGAGCTGAACGACAACACGATATCATCTTCGTACACACACACACTAAGGCAACCTGCTTGGCTACGGCTAGTTGGCGGCTTTTCACCCAATGCGGCTAAGCCATTGTTGTTGTTGTTGTTTAGTTGTTTGTTTGTTGCTGCTGTAGTTGTTGCTGCTGTTTCGCCAATTAGTTAGCCGCTGTGGCTGCGTAGCGTGCAATATTGGCAGTGGCTGAGCAAAGGGCGGGCGGAGGGAGAGAGAGGAGGCGGACCTAAGCAGACAGCCAGACAAACAAAACGCGGCTCCCAGCCAACAATTGCGCAGGCAAACAGCAGTTAACGCGTTTTATTGTCTTGCAAGTGGCCACAACGAAGTGTGTGTGTCTGTGTGTGTGTGTGTATAAGTGTGTGGGGCAACATCATCATGGCGTAGATCATTAGGCATAGATGGAGATGGTGTTATTATTTGCACGTTTTGTATGAAATGCCCTTGGCCCAGGGTTCGAATTGTCGGCAATTGTTAGATTTAGATTTAGCCAAGCTGCCCGCTCCTAACTGTTTCCAAGTTGATAAACATGCATAGATTATATATAGAAGTGCTAATAAAAGAAGCTTGAGGTGTATATGGAAGTTTAAGCTAAGGAAAATTAATGCCTAAAACTAATTGAAACCGATTTTACAGCTCTGATTACAAATAAAAGTTTTATATATTAACCAAAAGTTATTGAAAATACTAGTTGACCCTTTGTCTCAGGACTGCTGCCTTTATTTCCAAATATATTGCAACTTGGTAATACAATAAACGAATATCACTTTCCTGATGTTTCGAAATTGCAGCTGGCTCAATTTCCAACTCCAGCTCCAACTGCAACTCCAACTTCGACTTCAGATTCAACTCTGTGCACCCCACACTCTGCCCGATAAGCCTGACGACGACGTCAATTTTCGGCCATAATAAAGCAGAAAAAGTCACAAGCGACAACGCAAAATGGTAAACAGATCGAGCTTTATGAATATGCAAAGATAAACAACAACAATCGAAGCAGCTACCTCTGCCACCTGCCTTCCCCAGTCCCCTCTGCCTACCTTTGTCTAGCTGAAGCCCCACTTGTCCCCTTTCGCTAAATGCTCGCGCGCAGTTTGTCATTTTGTTGGGGCGCAAAACTTTTTTTTGAATTTCAAATTTTTTTAACGAGCCAAAATAAAAACTTTCCAAACAAAAGGCTGTCCATACACAAACACCCGCCGCCACCCACCTCAGCGTCTGGTCCTTAAACCTCCTCAATCCAGAGCAGATCCAGCCCAAATGAGGGAGCCACATCGACCCAGCCTGGCAACTTGCCTCAACCGAAAACAACAACAACAAAATAGCAGACCAGCCGAATGAAATTTAGCGTAAAAATTGAGATCTTTTGTCTGCGATAAACGTGAGCATTTTGTTTGTCACGACGAAGTGTGCTTTTTTGCGCGATCGCTTCGTAGTTTCCAACTGAATTTGAAGCTGCAGTTTTTCCCCCATAACACAGCTGCTCCCTCAGTCAATACTCAATAGCAGAAGTTGTAACCGAAAACTCGGCCAGTTCGATGCAGCCTAATGAGAGTTGGCTAAAGATGCGCGAGAACATGTTGAGAGAAGTTGAGATAAGCTTAAATACATTGAGTAATACATGTGAGATATTTTACGAAAAGTTGAGAGCAAACGTGAACGAGATATTTAGAGACTCTGTTTCATACAGAAAGAGAGCTTACTCTCATTTTCATCAGCTCTTTCCCAAAATAAATTAAGCTTCATATAGATCACCTTTTCAATTCATCTGCCAACTCCTTAATATCCCCATTCACATACAAATAAAGCTGTCAATCTTCACAGTTAGCAAAAACTTAACATGGATTAAAGCCATGGGCAAATCGTAAAAAAGTTTCCAAAAATTGCCGATCAAGCGCGAAATTTGGCACACATAAAATCCCCCCAAAAGAAAATACATAAAAAAAGTAAAACGTAGTTTTTGGGTTCACAGGAATGGGAAGCGGGCAACAGTTGCTGCCACCTTTTGATACCCGCCTTTGACCAGCTTTTTACGACTCCCAAGTTTTTTTTTCAGCGCTTTGTTATCGCCAGCTTCGGCACAAAGGCCCTAAATGCGCGTCTATTTTGTTACAATTTAAGACGCTTATTAGAAATCGTTTGCAAATTGTTTGTGCAAGAAAGCAGCACGATCCAGCCACAAGATGGAGAGAGAGAGAGAGAGAGAGTGAAAGAGAGAAGTGAAGCGGCAAGAGGGCTAGGGTTAGCTTGTACTGTACTGAAGTCGAGCCACGAAATGCGTGCATATTAATTTCATATATTTACGACGACTTGGCTCAACGATCGCAGCGCTGGGATCGCTGCACACGTGAGCCTCGACTCACCGAGACTTGACTATCCAGTCTGGTTGCTGCTGCTGCCGCTGCCGTTGCTGATGATCTAATTTGGCAACAATTGTCGTAGTCGTGGCAGTTTGTTTACCATTTGGGTGTCTAGGGTTCGGCGGGAGGGGGTGGCGGCGGTTAGGGAAACGTAAAGGCAGTACAGTTGGAGGCGCGCAGATCCACACACATGTGGCCTGGCCTAACCTGGTCTACGCCTGGGCGATCAATTGATCTCGATAATGAGTTTGCTTAGCAGTCGAGAACGCACCCATATTTTGTACCCTATATACATTTTATTTGGGGTATATTGGGTATATATATAAAATAAAATGTTTATAATGTATAAAATTATCTAAAATATATGGAAAAAGTTTAAAAATTGATTGATCACGATTGATAGATTACTGTATTTATATAGATCGAGTTTCTCCAAATAGTCTTGGGATTTAAGCAAACGAATATCAAGTTTTCAATGTAGAAACAATTCTATGGATCGAGCGTAATTAAATATTTGCAAATTAAGATATTTGAGTGATTGATGTAGAAATTGATTTAATGATTGATTGCTTTTTTTACGTACACGTATATCAGTAGCGCATTATAAGCAACTGCTAGCCGAATCAAACCTATTCCTTACCAATGTTTAAGGTAGTTGTCGCCCGTGGAGCGTCGCCATTTGATTTCTCTTTCCGCATCGCTAGATCGGGATCGACGTGGATCGTTTGAGTTGGGCTGAAAAAATCACAAAAATACAAAGGAAAAGAGGTAAATAAATAAATATCTGCGTATTTGTGTTGATCTTTTTCATTAAAATAGGTTTATGTTTAATAAGACGTTGATGGAGCTAGCTCTATGATCGCTGAGCCGAGCTTTTGAACCCTATATATGTGCGCTTGTGTGTGTGTTTCGATTTGATTTAGTGACTGCCATTTTGTGAATAGCTCTACACACGCAAATCACCCCAACCACCCAGCGCCCCTGCTCCAGTGAGTCGTCACACTCACATTGTACGCTTGAGTACGTGCACTGAAATTTAAATATAATTTATGAGCAGCGTTGCATATAAAAACTTTAATGTTTGAGCTCTCTGGCAATAAAATGTCGCGATTGGCTGATTGACTTCGGTGCGAGCGAGCGGATCGATCGATCCATCGATTGTCGCTATACATACATATGTATTCGCAGTCCGTCTGTAGCTTACGAAAGAGGAGCATGACCTAAAAAACAAGAATTAGGTAGTAAAGCGCTTAACAGTCCATGAAGACAGCCATTCACGCATAGTTGTCAATACAATTTATGTTGGGAAAAATATCGAATGCCAATTTGAAACCAATTGAATTCCGCTAGGAATGCCAACATAAGTTTGTAATGAGAATTTTTAGGCAAATGAAGTTGGAATAGTTGCAAATAAGCTTTATACAAAATATTTTACAAGCTAAAAAATTATTTACAAAACTTTAAACATTTTATAGAATTTTCTTGACTTTTTATGTCTAAAAAAAATCAATAAAAATTATTTTGAATGGCAAGAACTTTGTCAGCATTTTTTTAGAATTTTCTCGACTTCAAGGTATTCCCCACTTAAGTACTTTTCAATTATATTCCCCTGTCTTTTCCCGCACTTTGCAATTGAAATTGCTTTCAATTCAAAATCAAATCAATAAAATGCTCATAAATTGTTTTTATATGTAAATAAATGTATTTTTTTTTTCATTGTATTTTTTTCTTTTTTGTATTTCTTGCGGTTTCTTTCACACCGTGTAATAAATTACTTAAAATTATAAAACATTTTCATATCAAAATATTTGTTCTGCTTCAAGTTTTGTTCTATTTTGTAAATCTTAAAAATTTGTATGTTTAGCACATTTTCAATGTATGCAAAAAGTTTTGTCAATTATATCAAAAAATATATATATATATATATATATAGGTATGTATATATAGAGCTATATGTAGAGCTAGGCTAAAATACTATAATAGAGGAGATACAAATATATGCGAATTCTTTGTCATATGTATACATAATTATAGTTTACAGTTGCTTTTCGATTGCTCTTAGAGTCTTTACAGTTAGACGCCGGAGCGTAATACATATATGTACAGGATATTTGCAAATACTTTACATAGTTCGGCTTAGGATTGAGAGACACACTCAAGTTAACTAGGGCATCGAAACAGATTCTCAAATGAAATTCTTGAAATTAACAAAATATTTTCTTTTCTTCCTTTTTTTTAATTTTCTCTTGCAAAGAAAATGTTGACTAGAAAATAAAAAAATAATATAAAATAAAATAAAAATAAAATTTTTACGTTTCACTGGGTGTGTTTGTGTGTGTGTGTGTTTCTGGTTGTGTCTTGGATATTTTTTGTTGGAGCTGCCGGGTTGCGCTTACTCTCGAGCTAGGAACTAATTTTTGGTGGAACATGGCTTGTGTACAAACTACGACGCGTTGGCTGCGCTGCGGGGAGCCTAGGGCTCGGCATAGCCTCCGTAGGATAGCTCGGAGTTGGAGCCAGCGCCGGAACTGGATCCGGTGCCGGAGGAACCACTGCCGCCCGGACAACCGCCCTCATTGTGCTTCGTCAGCAGCGACATCCGCGAGAATGTCTTCGAGCAGTTGCCACACGAATATTTCTTGATGTCCGAATGCGTCTGGAGATGCGCCCGCAGATTGGAGCGATCCGCAAAGGCGCGATGGCAGTGCTGGCAGCTGAAGGGCTTCTCGCCCGTGTGGGTGCGAATGTGACCCTGCAGCAGCCAGGGCCGCGAGAACGCCTTACCACACATGTTGCACTTGCAGGGCAGCGTGTGGGTGCGAATGTGCATCTTGAGGGCGCCTAGGGAGACGTACGTCTTGTCGCAGTCCTTGCAGCTGAAGGACTTCTTCACCTGGTTGCCCTCGGCGGCCGGGCAATGGAACTGCTGATGCTTGGTGAGGCCCGAGAAGGTGGAGTAGGATTTCTGGCAGTCGGGGCATTGGTAGCGTGGCGGCGCCGATTTGTCCTTTTTGCTGGGCGAAGACGAGACCGAGGCAGTCGAGGAGGCCGAAGAAGCGGATGAGGAGGAGGAGGACACTGTGGCAGCTGAGGAGGCGGAACTGTTGTGGCTGAGCTGTTTGCTGCTGGCGACATCACTGTGTACCGCAGAGCCCGTCTGTTTGTGCTTCAAGGAGAGATCCTCGGGCACCGAGCAGCAACTCGATTCGGGCGTCAGGCTGCGCATAGAGTAGTAGGAGCTCTCGGAGTAGGCTGGCGAGATGGGCGCATGATGCTGCGGGTGCAGCGGCTGATGATGCGGATAGCCGAGAGCAGTGTAGGCAGCCGGATAGGTTGGATACGGCAAAAAGGTTTGATGCTGGCGCACGCCCAGCTGCGGTCTGTGGATCATCTCGGAGCGCATTGGCGGCGATACAGAGCTGGCGCGTCCATGCATATAGTGATGTGGCGGTGGCGATAGGGAGCCCAGCGAATCGGAGGGTGAGCTGGGCGAGAGCAGCTCGGCGCGCAGTGGCGCCGCAGCAGCCGCCGCGGCCGACAGATGCGGCTGATTGATGGTGCGGTAGAACTCGGCTGTGTATGACGACATGTGAAAATTCCATGGCGGTATGCCATACTTGGGATAGGTGGGTGTGGGCACCACCACGGAAGCGGCTACGGCAGCAGCGGAGGCTGCGGCCACAGCGGCAGCGGCGGCCAGTGCTGCGGCCTGTGTCTGATTGGGATCACTCTCGACATTAACACAGTCGACATCGTCATCATCGTCGTGCTCCACATCCATGTGCTCGGCCTCATCGTCTGTATGATCCACATCGACGCCCTCGTCCTCACAGCAGTCGCTCACATTGATCAGCTCATCCTCTGAGCTGGAGGCGGCTGTTGAGCTCGCTGAGTGCTCAACTGTTGTCGCTGTGATTGTGGAGCAGGCATCGCTGCTGTTCTTTTTCAGACACAAATCCTCGGGTTCCGCTTCGAACTGATAGTTCACCGGGCGCTTCTTTAAAGGACACTTGCTGTAGTTCTTTTCCACTAGCATATGCTCCACGGTATGCATTTTGTAACTGTTTTTGTTTGGCTTTTGTACTCCGTTTTGGATTATCTTGAATTATTGTCACAGTAGATATTCTCAACTGCTTCTGGTTCACATAAACATCGCGTTGCGCACAAAACTTAACGAACTGAACGAACTATTGATAGAATGTGGGCTTGCCTTCCGTCAATCTGTTTTTGCTTTTGCTTTTGCTGTTGCTGTTGCAATGAACGAAAGAGAAGAACTGAAACAAGACGGCGCTGGCAGCCTTTTTATAAGCGGCCGCTAGCGCTGCGCGCAGCCAGAGAGACGGCGCTCTCTCGAACGCTCTCTGCATGTGTGTGTGTGTGTGCGTGTGCGACCAGCGAGAGAGGGAGTCAAAGAGCAGCAATTACCTGCTCCCTTGTATGCCTTGCTGTTGTCTGGCTACCTGGCTCTGTGTGTGTGTGTGTGGTGTGTGTGGTAGATGTGCTGCTGATAGCGTAGCGTTGCGGCCAATCGCAGCGCTCCGCGCCAAAACCGGTTCTCACTTAGTTTCGTATATGCTTTATATACTTCGGAGCGCGTACACTTGCACCAATCGCTAACGCCGCCGCAGCAACAACAAACCGACTGCAGCTTAAATGCCGTTATGTTTGCTATAGTGTGCACTGTT
Organism: Drosophila paranaensis; assembly: GCA_035047545.1. NCBI lineage: Eukaryota > Metazoa > Arthropoda > Insecta > Diptera > Drosophilidae > Drosophila > Drosophila paranaensis. The sequence goes on from JAWNPL010000153.1 coordinate 12,309,273, forward strand.
GCCCAAGCAGCTGCAGAGCTGGAGAGAACGAATCCAGTGGCGCAGTCCGATCAACAGGAACACACGCACGTATGCAGGCAGCTCTTCTCTTCGTAAAGTTTCAATCATTCGTCGCACGAGGCAACACGAGGTTGCGACAGCGACGGCGACTGCAGAGAGCGCCAAAGCATTGGGAAACAATAAAAACAATATTAAAGCAATGCCGAATACAAACTCTCTTAGCTTTTCGTACTCCAACTCTGACTCTTTGTCGGGGTGGCAATTGGCTCTTGCGCAGTTGCTTTTAATACGTTCGAATTTGAAATTAAACTTCACCAATTAAGACGCATTAGCGATGCCATGTGCAAATTGATCAACACAGTTTCACCCGGCAAACTTATAGAGCTTTGTGAATGGCATTAGACGCTGACTTTAAATATCGAACTCAAAGAAAAATGTTTTGTATTTTTTACCTGAATTGCGAAAAAATTTAGAATATTGTGCTGCTCTTCAGGTGCAGCGTTTGCTTAGAGCCTGATGCGTAAATGAAGGTAAAACAAAGCACAGGTAAAACGCCGCACGTGTGACAACTGACATGGGTACAGGTAGTGCTTAAATCAATTTCGAGCAGTTTATTTGTCAAAGGAAAAGGAGCTAACTCGAAGAAGCTGAACTGCCAAAAAAAAAAATATGTAAAAATACATATATATCTCTTGATATATATGGGTTATAAAGCTGTTTATAAGTATATAAGCGCTCTCTTAAACGACTGCAAATCTGGCTGCTCTTAGCTTTTAGTTCGTTCCATTTCCCATTCGTTTCACTTGGCCTCTCTTAGCGCTCTCTTAAAACGCTGCCCCATAAAACGGCGCATGCTTAACCAAGTGTCGCTTGTTAATCGACTCCGACAAGGGTTTAAATCGTAAATCTAAATTTAAACGCACAAATCCTGCCACACACAGACACACACAGTCTCAAGCGCGTGTTGAGCAATTAAAAGAAACACATGCAGCGCGTTCTCAAGTGGAGCCACCCGCAGCAGCAGCAGCAGCTGTCAAAGGCAACAGCCAAACAAACAAACACTTTCTGTGCTGTTTGTCAGATAAAAAAGGTGTTAGGCTAGCCTAGTATTGGCTGGGCAGGCTTCATAAATCATGCTCAAGCCTGGCCAAACCTATGCGAATTCTTCTTAGAATCCTGCTGCCCACACAGGCGCACATTTAACTTAATTAGCGCGCTTATCAAATGTTTTTTTTTTTTTTTTTTTTTTTTTTTGCTCTTCCCAGAAGCGCAGCAAGTCTTGGGCCAGGCGCAATCTCTCGTCAGGCCAGGGCCAACCAGCATAAATTAGTGAGATAAAACCCGGTGCAGCAGCCAACTGACCACGTACTGTGCCCAGTTGAGATTTACATGCTCGAGTCTGGGTCTCCGAGTCTCCCTCTCTCACTCTGTCTTATCTTATCGTGGGTTGGGCAACTGTCCTGCTCTGCCTCGCTCTATCTCTCTCACTCTTTCTGCAATTCCAATGACTCGATAGCCTGTTAACAAAGATTTAATGATCTTGTTAACTAATTTTTTTAGGTCAGTTTTCCTACTCCAGTCAGGACCACCCAACAGGTGTGGACTAGGTTAACCGCTGTGCAAGTTAATTAGCTTACCTTTCCTACTGCCTTAAATCAGCCAAAGAACAAGTTTATTGTCGCCAGTTGACAAGTTCTGGGCCAATAAGCCGAGCGCTGCGGCTTCCACTACTTTTTCTTATAGTTAAGTCTCCTGGGTGGCATTGAAGTCTACGAGATTTATTAGCACTTTTAGTCGTTCCTTCAACATCCTGCATATAGCAACATCAATAAAAGAGCTAAAAACATTTACGAAACTTTCACAGTTGCTAAAACGCCGCGGGTGCACATGCTCCAGCTTCCAGCTCCCTAAAGATCTCCATAAGCCGCACGCACTTTCATCGAGTGCATCGATCGCACGCAGATCCGTGTCGGCGCATCTTTTTCGTTCAGTGTTTTTGGGCCAGGCCCGTGAGGCTGAGTCAATAAAAATGCTCGATTGTAATTTTCACTGTGCTGCAGCAATTATTGGCTCAGCTTTCAAATGCTGCGGTAGGGCCTGCATCTCTCCCTGGTCTCCCCCTCTCTTCCTGCGCTACAAGAGTAATTTTCAATTTTTACTGCCAGCTCGGAGCATAAAATATAAAGCACAACTCTGTAGAGATCAGTGGAGTTGTATTTCTCCAGTTGCTCCTCCGCTTCATCCCACACTCACGCACACTTGTTAATGCCACACGTTGGCCGTTTTGCTTATCCTCAGACTCAACAAGTGGCTGTGGCTTTTGGTTTTCTGTTTTTTGCCTGCGTGTCCTTAAAACGCTTAAATGCATAAAGAAACACGAGTTTTTCATGTATTTCGTAGCAGACAAATCTCATTAAAAGGCGTCGCGTCGCGTCGCTTGTCTTTGTCCATAAGGAAGTCTCAACTCTCTGTCTCTCTGGCTCCCTGGCCCAATCTCTCCTCAGACCTGCGCTTGACCCCTTTCGCTCTCGCGCTCAGGCGTTGTATTTAAAATGTCGTTAATAATTTGTTGCTCTGCCCCAGACGCGAGACCCAGTCGCAGTCGCAGCCGCAGCCGCAGCCGCAGACGTGGCAAAGTCCCTTGGCCGCATTTTCTTTCTTCGCTCTTCGTTTTTAAAGCTTGTCGTAAAAGAGTTTTATTATTTCTGTTTCACTGCCTTTAAATAGGATTAGTGCCTTTAGAGCTGCCCATGATGTGCGGCTCTTGTGCCTTGTTTCATCAGCTTGCAACAAATAACTGAACCAACAAAAAATCATATTGCTAAAAATTTTTTGATCGTTTTACACGCTTTCCAATATTATGAAATTCTTGGGAGAAATGTAAAAATATGACCCAAAACGATTTTGAATTTATTAATATTATTTTTAATTTTATAAACATTAGTCAAAACATAAATTAGTTTACCATGATCAAACATTTTAATCAAAAAATGTTCAGCCATAATTTAATATTTGCCCGAATTCCCTCGCTCATTTCACAATAGTAAAGCGTGCCATTAAAATCCCTGCCTACATATGAATTCGCGCAATCAGCTATGTTTTCGTATGTAAATTATAACAAAAACTAAAAGAAAAAACTGGGAAGAAGAGGAGGAAAAATAAATAAATAATGTCGTGGAATTGTAAAAGTTCAGTCAGGCACTAACAACGTGATTTTTTCAAACAAAAAATGCTTCCAGATGCAAATTGCCTGTGGGCAGCAGAAAAGAACAGGAAGAAGAAGAAGCGGTACAGGAAGAGACGGCAGAGGACGATGTCTAGGAGAAGTGAAGTTTTTTAAATTGGAGCTCAAAGATTCTCCCACAGCCCACTGCACTAGTTTCCCAATGCCTATTGATGCCGCGATGACAATAATGTTGTCTGCGCTTCGTTACGTGTTGCTGTTGTTGTTGTTGCTGTTGCAATTGTTGCTGCTGCTGGTGCTGCTGCTGGTGCTGCTGTTGCTGCTTTGGCCATAGCCAGTGCATTGTCATTGTCACCATAACAATTTTGTTTGCCTTTTTCTGCATTGGCCAGAGCCTCCCGCTGTGCTGTGCATTGTTTGTGCCGCGCACGCTGCGCCGATTTCCCAGAATTGACACCTTGCCCAGTCTGTCCCAGTGTCTGCCTGTCCCCTTCTCTGCCTCTGCCTCAGCCTCTTCAAGATTTGCTACAGTTTTGTGCGACGCGCCAAGTTGTCTGCCGTGTGTTAGCTGGTGTAATCAGCCCGGGCACGGCGTGTGGAATCTTTTGGCACATTCATCATTCCAGGCTGCCATTGAAACAATTGTTAAGCACACACACACACTCAGATACAGGTATGTATGTATGTGCCCGACCAGGTGTTTGCTAAGGAATTTCAATTTGCATAAATTTGGTTCAGATTTGCGTACAATAGGATCTACAGGCTGCAGGCGTTGCTGCTTGAGGCTAAGCAGCAGTTGCCCGGCTACACCTACCTCTAGCAGCGCATAATGATCGATGCACATTGAATTGTGCGTGGCTCCTAATGAAGATGTTGCTCTGATCTTAGCTTGAGGCCAAATTGAGTTGAGATGGATCATTAACTACTTGCATTAATATCTATATCTATATATACACTAAAACACATAATGAGCAAAGGTATGTATAGTCATTAGAGGCTACGACTGACTATAAAGGGCTTCTCGACTGAGTTATACCCTATCAGAGTCTGAAATCCTTCGACGTTGATCTGCCTCTCTAAGCTCTGATGCCTTCATATCTCTCAGATGATGTCAGTTCAAGTTCGACGCGCACAAAAAAACATGGTATAATATATACTTTGTAGAGTGAATCACTCCTTCTGCTTCTATAAGCATACTCATAGTCGAATTGCTCAACAGCTCACAGTTCAGAAAGGGAAAGCATAGTCGAGCTGCTCTGTAGAGAGTTATTCAAAGAGGAGTTTAACTCCTTTCCTTTCCACAGCAACGTCTTCAGATCCGTAAAAGGGTAATTTCTCGTTCCCTATCTAGAGCATAATTTCTCATATACAATTCGCATCAGCTAGACAGCCTGGCAGCTTGGCAGCCTGGCAGCTTGGCAGCCTGGCAGCTTGGCAGCCCAGCTGTGCTGGCCAGATGGTTGAACAACTCATTTCGGGGCAGACCACCTGATGCCGAAGGCGTGCACAGGCAGCGCTAATGCACCACCTACTGCTACCGGCACAAAGACAAGGAGGAAACAAAGCGCAGTTACATTAGGAACTGCGCAAAATCGAAAAGAAATAGAGCATGCGGCGTGCGGGCTAGACGCCTGCTAAGCAGTTCATTTGTTCACAGATTAGGCAGCGATGCGGCAGGACAAAGCTAAACAGAGTTGTATGGCTTTCTAACGACATAGGGTCCTGCGGTGATAGAGAAAAGTAAAGAGAGAGTGAGATAGGAAGAGATATTGAGAGGTAGAGGCAGAGAGGAGGCGCGAAACTGCACTCGAAAAGCCTCAACGCACCGTGAGAAAGCAACAGGTGTGGTCGTCTCGCTTTTGACCAACTGCTAAGCCCGGCCAGGTCGCTTATCTGGCATAGTTTATCTGGCACCTGCTTGACCAACAAATTGCCCAGGCAAATAAACCCATTTGGTGTGGTAAATATGCTCGTGTCATCAGAAATCACGATCACAACGATGCCATAGCCGTTGGCTAAAAGCAAACAAATTCAGGTGCTAAACGTGTTGTGCGTGTTCAAATGACATTTCATTTATCTTTCATGTGGTCAGGCAGTCAGGCAGTCGACCCACGGGTCGAGCTTCTATTTACTCATAGTTCAGGTATTTATTTACTAACAGCTTGGCAAACGCTTAACAAGTGTCTGTGGTTTGTTTCTGTCTGTTTGTATTTGCATTTAGTCAGGCTCGATGACAAGATAATAAGAGAATATATATAGACATATACCTAAGTTATGTTTGATGTTTCAACTGGTTATCGCAGGGGTTATCCTGTGCTGTAAACCGATTTTGTTGTGTGTCAAAAGATGTCTTTAGTTTTTACTCTTTTGAGATAAGCTTAAAAGATTATTGGAGAGAATTTATTTTGGAATATAAATATATGTATGTATATTTCTTTATCAACAAATATCAAGAAGCAGACTCTTTTTCAGACTTTTTATGGATTTTTCCTTGCTGTCAAATATAGTTTAAATGTTGCATCTATTACGGCTCCTTCTCAAAGTCAGCACAAACTCAAGTACTGGAAAACTTCAAGAGCTACTCGAGCTAAGCGTATTTCCATCAAGTCTCGACCATCTCTCTCTCTCTCTGTCAATACTGCAAAATTAATCTCTCTCTGTACTGCTCCTACGCCTCAGCATCCAATCACTGGGCACATGCCAATACAAAAACTGAATTGCTGGCTGCAGGTCGACTAAATCCTCAAACAAAGGACAACATGGCAAAAAAAAAGTAAAGTATTATAGACAAATGTCGGCATACTTTTGCCTTCGGCACAAGGACAGGTGATGAGCGTCTGTACAGATTCTTCTGTGTCTTCTATATTTTTTTTTGTTTTCGTCGAATGCCACACAGGACTCGAAAGTCAGGTCTGGAACCTGTGCCTAGGCTGCTCCGATGCCTATCGCTATTATTCGCAAAAAAAAGAAGCAGAACAAAAAGAAGTGCACACAAAAGCGGGCCATCCAGACAGCTGACAACTCTGAAGAGATGAAGATGCTATTAGAAATCCAAAGAGAGATAGAGAGAGGGAGAGAGAGATAGAGAGAAGGAGAGGAATGCCAGCCAGCTGCCTGGCCATGGCTCTAGCTGCTGGCTTAGGACATGCACCGTCCTTTTCAGTTTTTGGCAAGGTGCTTGGATTGCGTCATGTGTACAGTGTGCCCCCAGCAAGGTGGTCTGCTATGACTCTCAGTTAGAGCGAACTGTCAACATAAATCTTGCTTAGATATTTATATATATTGTCATAATTCAGTGTGGAGATCTTTTTTAATTGATTGGGAGCGGAAGTTGCTGAGCATCGCTCCATAATACCCTAGACCTATTATTAATTGTCATAAATCTTGATAAAGCAAAGATCGTTAAAAAGCCAGAGCCAGAGCCACAAAATGAGCTCAAGCTGCAAAAGATCGAAAGCCAGGCTTAAACCCTTCATTAGGCAGCGCTTTGATTTCTGAACTGTTGCTCGTTTACGTTTTTCGTCAAATTATATAATGATGGCCAGCCTACTCGAGGGACCACAGACCACAGAGAGACAGACACTGGCTTGAGTCCTTGCCACGCCTCACACACACACACACACACAAACATACAGTGGCCGCACCTTTTGTGTGTGGGTGTGGCAGTCCAAATAAAAGCAATCCTTTTTATGGCCGCCGCGGTCCACTTGACAGTTTAACCAAAAATGCAAACCGTTGAAATTAAGTTAAATAGTTTCTTGTTAAAGCAAACCCTTTTCTCGAGTACCGTTTCTTTTCTCTGGTTCGTGTTGCAAGCGCACCTGCCAAATGATTAATCATTTTGTGGCCCCGAACTCGTCTGCCTTTAACACCTTTACCCTCTCTACCTCCCTCCCTCACTCTCTCTGCCTCTCCCTCTCTCTCTTCTCTCTCTTTCTCTGTGCATTAGTTGCACCCGTCGCCTCTTCAATCCGTCGATGATTTTTCTTTGACTCTCTCTCTCTCTCCTCTTCTTCATTTTCGGTTAAATGCTAAAAGCTCATCAATTATACGGCATACATCTGTCTTTTTAGGGGCTTGTTGCACCGCTGCGAGGCGCCAAAGGTCGCGCTTTTCTCTTTTCATTTCGCTGTTAAGTCTCTAATCATGTCCATCAATTTGATGGCTGCACATACTCCTCGCATATGGGCTCATCTGTGTGGAGTCTCTCTATGCTGAGCTAACGCTATTTATTTACTTTGTGGGCGGTCGCAGCAGGCATGAAATCTTTTAATGCTTTACTCTAATTTAATCTTAATTACAAATTTTATTTTATTTTAACTACAATTTCTATGGTTTATTCTCTCTAATATGGTAATCTTCCAGGATTGCCTGTAATTAACACATAAAACTGTATAGAACTTATTTGATTTATATTTGTTTATCTATACGAAAAGGTTTTTGATGTTGAGCCAAGAATTTGACTTGTTTTAGTTGTTGTTCAAGCTGGTAAGCTAGATCTGTACTTTTATATCAATAGCATTGAGAATAGCGCACGAGTCATCGTGTTGTTTCTCTCTTTAGAATCTCTACAGATTTTCTTTCAATAAATATTTGATTTGTAACTTTTTGTATATATATGCATTTTATATACAATTTTATTGAATAAATTTTTATGATTTTCTTTATATTCTTTTGCCTTTTCATAGCTCTAAAATAATATTTTAAGTATAATTTTATATTTCAATAAGCAAAGACTATTCTCTAAATATACCACAAAATTCCTACAACCAATTGCCATAGAAATCATTATAGATTCTGCTTAAATTTTATAAAAAATGTTCTCTTCTGGCAATCTTTCAACAAGGCGAGGACCTACGGATTGTCATATGCAGACACGACTCATAAATCCAGAGAGAGAGAGACAAACGCGATGCACTTTAGGCGCACGCGCAGATGTTTTTACAGGATTTTCATTAGTGTCAGCGCATTTGAATAAATAAAGTGAGTGTGCGTGTGTGTAAGAGTGTGTGCACACACCAAACAAAACATCAGGTCCCAAAAATAATTGAAAAGAATGAAAAGAGCGCGAGCGCGCGCGTCTATAAATCAACGCGGCAGGATAATGCATCCACGAGTGTTGAGCACTAATTTTGGCTCTTTTGCGGCATCTGTCCAGGAGCTGAAGCAGCAGCCGTTGCAGCAGCAACAACAAAGCGGCTTCCATTGAGCACTTCGAGTGCCTGTCTGTGGCATTTTCGCTTGAATGCAATGCGAGAAATGAAGATCCCTCGCGCGTAATATGAGGCAGCCTGGCTGGCGCACCTGGCCGTGATTTGGTAACAAATCTGAACACACGCTGAGCTACTTAGAAGCAGACATGGAACAGGTTGACGACGCACGAACCAAGCCAAGAAAAACCAGCTTCATAGCGGTCAAAGCAAAAATATAAAAAATAAAACAAAAAACTAACAGCAAAAACTATAATATTAAAATTTTATTACATTAAACAACGACAACATCGACGAGAACAACAACTGAGTTGTTGTGCCTCCCTTTTCGGAGACGACACAAATCAGATCAACCGTTGCCTGAACCGTGATGAACCTGCCGCGCAGTGAGCGAGCCAGCGAGCTCTGGTCCCGTTGTCTGCTGTGCGCTGATGTTGCAACATTGCCACAGTCCACAAGCGGTAAGTGCCCCACCATTAAACTTCCAGCTGGTGGCACGAGCTTAATGTTGTCGTTATACATTTTACAGGTTGACGACACACGAACCAGCGCGATTCACAGTTTGCAGTTCAGCAGGGGAGTCGCGCTCCCTTGTCCATGTGGGGGGCGTGCATCCAAACACATATCCGTGCAACCACAGGCCATGCACGCCGCCACCGGCGTGTTGCACTTTTGGTTTTTTTCTTCTTCAGCTCATTGGAAATACTTTTAACTGGGTATATTAGTTCTTTAGTAGGTCGAATCCATTAGCTTCCTCAGATGAAGAGAGCTCTCTGACTGTCCACGTGTCTCCTGGTTGATCTCTAGAAGTACAGGTGCTAGTGACGATATTTAGCTTTCAAGATCTCATGGCATATCACACATGGTACCTCTCAGTCAATCAATCCCTACTGAAACTACCTTTACTTGTTACTCATATATATTTACTCGCCGCCCTGACTTCAGTCATCGGTTGGGGGCACACTGCCCGACTGCAGCCTAACAGCTATTAAGTTTGCCCGCTTTGCCCATTTTGCATATGATTTTTGTTGTGTTTCTTGTGTTGTTTGGGGCCCTGGGGGTCAGCGTGGGGCGCAGGCACACGCGGGTTATCGTCCGGTTTATGGTGCCATCGAGGAACGCGCGTCATGCTTATAAAGAAATTCTCCGCTGTTCACATAATACGAGTAATTTTCTTTTGGCAACGTGTCGTCAATGGGCATCCATCGATGCCTGACGACGACGCGGAATGGGACCTGCTTTGGCCAAGCACCCAAGTGCCCAAGTACCTCATGCGGTTCCTTCGTTTTGTCTTTAACGTTTTTATAATGTGTTGCTACTTGTTGTGATGTGAAGTTTTCTTCCAGCTTTTGTTTTCGGTTTGTTGTAATAAAAGATTATAATAATTATGAGATATATAATTATAATATAAATAAATATAAAGGGGCTATTCATTCTGATTAATGAGTTGAGCTGAGTTAAACAGTTTAAATTAATAAATCTCTCATATTGTACCTGCTCAACTACAAAAGCTGTAGCAACAAGTGTTTAAAGATATGTCAATGAATATAAATCTTTTTCCCATTATCCCAATCTACACACTCATTTTGCAACTCAGTTCGAATGCTCAATTGTCATCGTATTCCTGTTACCAATTTGCTGGAAACAATGCTCAATTTCAATGCTTCCCAGAAGCAAGCGGAAATGCGATGCTGTAAAAATAAATTAGAAGTGGAAGTAACAACAATAATACTGTAGGTGTTTTGTCAATTGTCTCCGTTTGGCAAGGCGTGTCATTTTCACTTCCTGCTGCCCAAAAAGAAAGACGAGACACACGTCAAGTTGTGTCTCTGTGTGTGCGAGTGTGTGTATGTATTACAGGTGCTCATCAGGTGCATTTCAGTCTTGCTTTTTGCTCTTCTCACATTGAACGTAATAGCCAAGCAAAGCGAACTGTAATTGAAACATTACCAGCGCCTGTCGAGCCGTTTCCATGAGCAAAATGAATCGTTTCCTTTCATATTTAAATCGGAGCATGCCTGCCAGCATATCAAGCTAACTTTTTCAAATGCCACCACGCCCACTTAAGTGGCGGCTGAAAACCAGTAGCCGCATGCAACTGCCACCGAGGGCAAACGTTGGCTGCAATCAAAATCTTCAGTCAGCGTCGCCACCACCACCGCCGCCGCTTTCACACGTCCACATCATCCACATCCACATCCACATTCACATTCACAACGTCATCATCATCGTCATAATAATAATCAACATTTTAGCTAACAACGTCAGCCTGCATTCGCAATAAACGTTTCACGTCAAAGATTGATCATTGCGGCCAGCCCAGGCTGCTGCGGCTCAGACTCATCCATTTCGCCCAATCAGCCACACCCACAAGATGCAACACTGCAGTTAAAAGCCCTCACAGTGACTCCCCGCTCCTTCTTATATTAAAATGGCTTAAAACTTGGGCAGAGGTGGCAAGTACAATAACCAGTAGAAGCACTCGGCTTGAGTGTACTTGAATGTGAGATATCCTATAGTTAAGTCAATTTTATGTATATAAATTGATAAACTATTCTTAATTTTTATTGGTGAGAAAATAGGTGCCTGAAATACCAATTTCCTCAATAATTTCTTTCTGTCAGCCAGCTACTACATATCCGTCAAGCTGCCCTCAGCTATCCATCATCTCTACAGGGAAAGCTATCCAACACCCACTGTTTTATCATGCCCAGCTCTGCATGCCATTGTACACAGGGTATATACTCATCTATATATAGAAAAACAGTGGCTTTTGGCTTGCTGCTTCCGCTGTTCAACTGTGCTGCAAGGTGTGTGGCAGAAACAGTAGCTGCCACCGCTACTAAAAGCGCAACAATTGCCAATTTCGTTTGCTGCGCCCAAAAAAACAACGCAGCCAGCCCAACAGGTACGCAAAGCCTGGCTCAATGGAGGCGATGCCAATTGTAGTCTGTCTATCCCAGTCTCTGTCTCTCTCTCGTGTGTGTGTGTGCGACCTGTGCCCGGCAGTCGCTGCACTCCATGTTGCCTTCAACTTTCTACAACTGCTGCCACATGCTGTGGATATCTATGAATGGGACGCAGCGTCCCATTCTCGACTCGAATCGACTCGCAGGCGGTGCTACATCATCGTCGACGTTTCGCGACGTCAACTTGTTGCGATTTCGATTTCCTGTGCGCAAAACTTTGACGTTTGCTGGGTCACCTTGCCAACAGGGAGTTGAGCAGGGAGAACAGGGGAAGCATTCGTAATTGCTCTGAAAAGAAATTTCCATATGATAATATTTATTCGCCGGAATATGCCCACAACTCATCGGTCTAACCGTCTAAACGTCCAGCTACGCCCGCGCTCCACGCAACACTCACTCTTCTTCTCGTTGTTGTTGTTGTTGTTGTTGTTGCTGTTGTCTATTTGACACTGCGCAGGCGGCGAGGATGCACTGCAAACAGTGTGTGGGTGGTCGCCAACTGCAGCTCCAACTGCAACTCTGACTCGTCGTCTGGCGGCAGTCAGTTTTCGGGTTACCTTCGACTGACTGCGGCATTCGTGTTCGCATTTTTTTTTTTTATTTCCATTTGGCCAACTCCACTGTCGTTTGTCGTTCAACTCAACTCCTGCTTGTATTTTTTTCTTCTTTCTTTATTATCTAGTTGGCATTTTAGTTGAATTGTTAGCTTAGTTTATGTGCTGATCCCAACGGTTGCTCCTTCTATGCGCCTCTGCTCCTCTCGGCTAACCCCTCCTGAATTATGCAAGCTGGCATCCATTGGCAATTGGAATTGCCAATCTGCATTTCTAAATACATTTGAATTGAATATGGACCGTTAGCATTACGATTGATGCACTGACTATTTGCTAACTTATCGTTATTCAAATTTTTAGTGCAGTGCTGTAAAAGGCCAGGAGCAATCGATAGGCGATAAAGCCAATGGCAACTTTGGTAAGCCTTATAAAGTTTAGTTTCAATTTCTAATTAATCAAGTGAATGGCTTTCGAAGAAGGAGACGAGAAAGAGGTTTTCTCTAGAGTCTAAGTTATCGACCCCTCTCTAAGTTGGCTTCCACTTTCATCTCTAGTGTTCACCTTTACAGAAAAAAATTAATCAACTTGAGTTTCCTCATCTTCAACTTGAATAATAATAAGAAAAGACAACAGCGCACCTTGCATTGGCCAACAACTCGAGTGAGTAAGCCCGCATCTACCCCTATGGTTATCAGGCCAAGTTTTCAACTTGTAAAAACAATGATAATTAAAGAAAAGAAAATACATAATTAGGTCGACGCCTTGTGGCTGCGACTGCACTGACGGCACGCGTAATGAACCTGTTCGGGAGCAAAGACGACAGGCGACAGACGGCGTCGGCGGCACACGCAGCAGCAACAAAGCGGCACACCTTGACCAGAATTTCTAATAAATTTCTAGCTAGGGGTAACAACATGTCACAACACCAGCCAGAGCTCAGGTAATGCCTAGTTTAAGTATGCGCCCAAGCACCCTCATGACTGACTGGACGAGACGAGACGGGCCTGAACTGGACCTTCCACTTCCACTTTGTGCTGCGGCGGCCGAGAGTCAGTGGTGCGGGACGGGGTAGTGCAGGCCGACGGGCGACAGTCGCGCGTCTCTCTTGGCTAATATCCGCTTTGGGCTCTGTCCTAGTTCTAGCATTCCATCATGCTCAGTTTTTTTGAATAATTAGTCGCTCGTGCCAGTCACCAAATTCCCCTTTTCCCTTTTTGGCCTTTCGCATTCCAGTGCACTTTGCATAACATGTCCTCGCTCGCTCCTGTTGCTGCAGATGTGTGGGCAGGTTGAGTGCACTGTGCACTGGAGAGGAACAAGTGCTGTCCGAGTGGGCTGTTGCGGTCACTGATCGTGCACTCGACCGGTAAGGATCATGCTGGCATATGTTACCTTCTATTAAGGTGCAGAAGCGTGCCACAGCTTTGATCGCCTCACGCCAGCAGCTGCCACATAGAACTTTAAAAAAGTTCCTCTCTCTCTCTCTCTCTTACTTTTTAGTTTGCTGATTAGAATATGAACAACCGTCCCATTGAAGTGCCCCTGCAGCCCTATGCCGGCCGGCTGCTCATCATTGACCAGCTGATTGTGCCCGATCTCAACGACGATCCGAAGCTGACGCCAGGCAGCAAGCCGATTCCTGGACCCAAATTCGGCGATATGCCACGCCCGTCGTTCTTCGAGCCGAAAGTTATTGAGAAAACGCTGCTCAAGTATTGCACTCTGGAGGGTATCTCCAAGGAGTTCAATGAAGATCTAGTCAATGCTCTACTCGCCGCTGTGGAGACCTATATGAAGTATCTGATGCGCACTGTGATCGAGCTGTGTGAGCATCGTTCGGGCAACAATTTATACAACGATCCACGTTGTGTGGTGCAGCACAATATGCGCACCACAATGATGTTTCTCAACGATCGCGAGGTGGCTGACTATGGCTGTTCGGACGATGAATCCGCCTACGGACATCGCAGGTATAGTAGATAAGCTATATCTATAGCTATATCAATATATTCAATTACAATTCCAGGCGCTGGATGAAACTGCAACGCAATCGCACCAACAACTCGGGCGAAATCGAGTTGCGTCTGGAGTCAACGAATAATACGGCTATGCTGGCACTGGGCGCCCGTAAGCCCATTGGACCGGCTGGGTATTTCCCTGCCGGCGGACAGCCAGCAGGTGGCGTTACACTGCCGCCACAGCGTGCGTTCGTCATACGCATCAAGCACATGAATGTGAAGGATATAATTCAGTTTATGGAGCAGGAAAAACGCTATTACAGATCCAAGTTGCTCTACGATGCGTACTTAACATACAAGTGGTAGAGAGTGAGCAAGAGAGGGAGAGAGAAGAGAGTGAGATATGGAGTTGTGTTAGACATGTCTCTGCACGCGCGTTACGATTTCAATTACAGCCAATGTTCCCTATAGTTCAATGAACTTCCTTTTGAAATAAATCAGAACAAAAGCCCAAGGAAACAGGTGGTGTGTCCTTTGTTCAATCAGCTGCTGCCGCTCAATGCTACTGCTGCTGCTGCTGCTGCTGCTGCTGCTGCTGCTCACTTGGCATTTCAATGGAGCTCCATGAAAATTCATTTATTCCGTCCATGCACTTTGAACTTTTGTGCACTGATTGCAGACACTGAGCCGAGACGATCAACGACAATGCCTTCGAGTACTTAAAGGAATATCCGGCCGGCCGGCACTAAGGCAGACAGGAAGCATATGCGCATGCGCTAGTCGCCAACTGTCGGTGTCGTCTCTTTGGAGGAAACGTGATCTTATCGTGCCGCTCATTATGTTAAGTGTGCTGGCAATAAAATCAAATCACAATCTACGCGTCTCCAATTGAACTTCAATTGAAGCCGTGCGCCAACTCACTACGCACTCACGTAGCCTACCCCATTTCGGCTAACAGTTGGGCATGCGTGCGGATCGTGCCGCAGCCAGCGATTATAGTAGCATTATTTTTCATGTAATTGATAGCATTTCGGAATGGGTTAAAAGAATGACCACTCCATACATACGTAATTAGAAATGCAACAGACAGCAGACACTTCTTTGGTCAGGTATAAAGTAGACCTGAACTTTTCAACTGCAGCCGACATTAGCATATTGGAAATTATTGTTTTCGGAAAACGTTTGAAGAAGATTTTTGTTTGTTTTTTTTTAAGTGCTCTGATATTAGATTGATTATTTTTATTGCGCAGGTAATTTGGCTAAGGAAAAAAGTAGTCTTAATACTTATATTTCATTGATTGTCGATTGTAGAAAGGGCTTGCCAATATGCAGTATGTCAATGATAGAAGATACAGAATTCTTTGAAGATGATAAATCTTATTCTCTTTAAAATAAAAAACATTGTATCCCTTAATAACTTTAACTGCTTAATTTAAAGCAGAACCACAAGATTCTCTTGTAAAGGATAGTATACTCCTCCTCTTTTTCTTTCTTTCTGTTTCCTTTATTTTAAGTGTAAGTGCCTAGACTTTACAATATTTTAGACTTTATATATATTTAGACTTTACATATTTCAACTTTAATAGTAATTCTATCTATTTTGACAATTCTATAGCATACTTTTAACATGTCACATTGCCCATATCATATTACAATTTATACCGGCTTAGTTTTGATCAAACTGTACTTCTAATTCCACATATATTCTCCATATCATACTACAATTTCTGCCTACTCGTGATCAAACTGTACTTATAATCCCATCAAAATAGTTTTGTTGTTAGATAAGCACACATTTGATGTCTAAACAAATTTCGAGTGCGTCTAGTTCTCTTCAATTTTTTTGACACACCTGTCAGTTATCCACCCCTAGCTGCACCTACATGTTGCCTACTCTGCTCCTGACTATACTATATGCAAGGACTCTTGCCCTCGCGCCCAGCTGCTTGCCCACTTATCGGGCGCTTGTGCCGTCAGGCGTAAACTTGACAGGTAGACAGGAAAAGTTCAGACCCCCTTCATGTGTGGAAACCACCCCAACAGAATGAACACATGAACTATCGCCACTTGAGTGTAGATCACTTTTCCGGCCGGAAGGAGGCGATTCGATAGTATGCAAGGTGTATTTGCATAGCGCAACGCCAACGTCGGGCAGGAAGGCGAATGCCGACACTCGCACAGACACACACACACATACACACACACTGAAGCACCCCAAGCCCAAGCACTCGACAACGTTCCGTTAGGGCGCAACTTGTATATGTGTCTGTGCGTGTATTATGATATATGAGTGTATTTGCTTAGCAGCAACAACAAAGAGTTGCTTTTGTATATGGAAAATGTTGCACCTTTTTTGCATAAGGTCGTCGCCTGTTTAGCCCTGTGCCGATCACCGAAGTTTCTTTATAAAGTAGCAGCTGTGCCAATACTCCGATTCGAACTCAGCTATATAAAACTGTGAAGCACCTTTTCATATGCTCATGTGTTCGTTTGTTTGCCTTGGCCCGGATAAAACCTTACGGGAATTGTGTATTGATTGCTGCTCGTCTCCCATTTTATCTGTTGCTCGTATTTACACACTTGTGGCCCGATAAGGTGCCCATTAGCAACATGAAAACATCTTTCCTGTCGTCTATTTACATACATAACAGACATATATCTGAACTCGTATATCTCTGCTTTTACAGGCATTAACGGGGCTAGCTGATGACGCTTCAATTTAATTTGTCGAAAGCAATTCACACTATAAACTTGCCACACATTGCGCCACGTTTCGTGCAACGTGAAACTCGAGGGGAACTTTTTTATTCCTTCTCGAAGGTGTTGAGTTTTTAATGGATCAAAGTAAAGTGAATCATGGAAACGCTTTCAATTGGCATAAGTCAATATAAAATAGTTTGATTTCTCACTTGCGGAAATGAAATGAATATTAAGAAAATTGTAAAGTTGCTAAAAAGTAAATAAATATATAATAATTTATTATATTTATTACATAGTTCAACCCAATTGCACTTTTTTTGTGAAATAATCTTTATCCACCAAAATTTGAATATAATTTTACTCAAAATAATCTCCTAGAAGTATGTCAAAACTTAACTTGACTTTCTCGAAGATTTTTTTTTTTAAATATGTAGTTCAATTTAGTTCTCTCTTCAAAGTTTCCCTTTCGCAGATAAATCGAATTTTCCAGCGCTTTCAAAAGTTCGTTTTCGTTAGTTAATAAAGTTAAGCTCCTCCCATGGACACGTTAAGTTTCACTTGCTGATGCAATTTGCTTCCTCATAAAATATATCAGCTCCGTTTCTAATCTGCGCCATATGCTGCGCTACGCCTATATGTAGACTGCTGCAGACTAGTCCACTGGCCACCACTGGGCACTCACAAAGGAGCCATAAAAAACTATCGACACGTAACGATTTGTGCCGCTCCAGACACGCTGCTGCTGTTGCTGCGGCTGCTGTTGCTGTTCCACTGGCTATTGCGTATTACGGCGTCTTACAGCGCAACCAAAATCCGTGCACAGCCCCCAAAGACAATATTTATGACTTTATTAACTTCAAAACGCAACAGCAGCGACTGCGGCTGCGGCAGCCGGCAACAAAGTGTTAAGCCTTGGCCAGGCGATGAAGTTGTGTAAATGAAATTAATCTTCAATAGACACAGGGCAATAAAGCGAGCGGCAGAAGGCGTCCATATACACATACATGCACATTACATATATGTTTGTGTATCTGAGTATACATTCCCCACCCCAAAATTCAAGCGCGCTGCCATTAGTCATTAAACAATTTTCCACTAAAGCAGCCGCAACTTCGAAACTCCAGCATCTGCAGCATCTGCAGCATCTCGGCTGCTGCGTATTTTGTCAGGTGTCATAAAAACCGAATTTATTGCGCATGCGCAACCCGATGTTCCTTCATACGTGGCGCATTTTGTTACAGATTGTATATAGTTTTTTTTTTTTTTTGGTTTTTTCACTGAGTTTTATTATTTAATTTTGTTTGCCGCAGGATTATAAATCATGATGCGTGCGCGTTAAGGTGACAGCACTTTAGGGCACATAAACACACATAAACCCGAGCAGGTTGCTGGAATTTTAATTAAATGGAGCACGAAGCTGACTTTTACCTTGGATATGTGAATAAAACTTGAGAGGCGAGCAAGGCAAGCCTTTATAACTATATAACAGGTTCATAATTGAATAAGGATGCGCTGCTGATAGGCACAATAAATATATATATATATATATATTAATATAAATATTCTTCAAAAATTGCAATTTTAAAAAGGATATTGATTTTCGTGTACCTGTAAGCATAGTCTTTATATATATATATATTATAAATAGCTTATTTATTTATAAATTTATATGAAGTGTATATATATTATACCTAATTACCTTTTCTCGTTGCCTCACAAAAAAAGAAGCGAAATCACATACGATCTTCGGATATGCCAAAAATGCAAAGTCAATTTATAAAAATGCAATTTGCACTAACTATGCCCAGAAATGCCAAACTATATAAAAAGCAAGTTAAACCAAAATTCACACGCTCTCGCCTGCGGGTGTTCTCTGCTGAAAGGGCACGTAAAACATCCGTGTATACGTGTGTATGTGTGTGTGTGTCTGCTGCACTTGTTCCCACAAATTCCAAGGCATAGGCAATTTCCATGAAGCAAACAACAAGCAAAAATTTCACACTCTTGCATACAAAAGCAGAAACGAAATAAAACAAAAAATAAAACAAAAAAATACAAATTGAACACAAAAAAATGGTAAACGAGAAATTTGTACTCTGTCGAAAAATGCCACTGAACTGCGAGCCGGTGAATGGAACCTGCTGGGGGCATGAGAAACTGGCAACTCGGCGAGAGAGTGAGACAGATCACAGCCATCAGCATAATCAACAAGATCACGCATCAAACGAGACGACAGCGGCATAAGAATGCAAACATTAAGAGATTTTATGCGAGTTGTTCACATGCCAAAAACAGAACAGCAAAAAGAAGATAATGAAGAAGAAAAAATGAGACCGCAGGCAAACAAAACTGGCAAACAGGTACACAGGACGATTATCCTGTCATTCACTTGTTGCTGCACACACATACACACACACACAATTATATACGTATCGTGGCATTAAACGAAATGTATCTCACACACAGGTAGTCCCAATGTTTCAGTGCTTTAACCCGTGCAAGGGCTGCTACACTTCCTGCACCCCTCTCCCTCTCTCTCTCTAGCTCTCATCTGGATCATCAACGGGATCTCTTGCTGCGGATTCTGGGTAGCGTGTGAACCTGTTTCGTTTCCCTGCTAGTTTCCCAGCCTCCAGACCTCACCTCACCTCATCTCGGCTCAGCTTCATCGATGGTGTTTATATATATATTTTTTTTTTGTAATTTTTTTGCATGATTTCATTTTCGTTTCGATGCTAATCTTAAGCTTTGAATTTTTGGCACAAATCGCCCCTTTTTTTATTTTTTTATAGACAACTCGCTTTGCTGTTGTTGTTATTGTTCCTGGCAATATTTTAGTGCGCATTTCGTGTTTCCCAATAATTTATTACAGTTGCCCAATAAATGAAGCTTTACTTTTACAGTTTTGTAGCTCGCCGCCAAAATACAATTCAAAGCAAAAAATCGAAAATAATAAAACTTTTTTATTGTCAAACTCGCTCTTTATATTGCGATTAGCTTTTCAGCTTTTCTTACCTGCAATTTACATTCGTCTTATTGTTATTTCTTGTTAAAAACGTTAAAACTTCATTCGTCACACGCAAAAAAAAACTGTGGTTCCCACGCATTTTCAATTCGTGATTATTTATAATGCAAATCGGAGTGGAAGACTTGTAAAAATCATAACGAATTTTTATTGTTCTTGATGGCAGCTGCTTGGAGGGCATGCGAAATCGACTGAGAAGCTGGCTACAAGTTTTCTTTTTATTAAAAGTGAATGCATTTAGAAAAGGAGAATATTTACTTGGGTTCAATATTCAAAGAGAAAGTAATTGCTACATATAAAATATATTTTCAAGTGATTTTACAAGTCCAAGGAGTTTTAGCGCTTTCAAATAAATTCAGCTTCCAATTGAAGCTCATATAATATTCATATTATGTTCTTTAATATATGTAACATTTATTTGCTATGCATATTTTCAATTACAATTTATTTTCAATCTACAATTAGAAAAAAAGAGTTAATCTAGCCAATTGCTACTTGCATTTGACTAACACTTAAAATCAATCATAGAAAACCCTTCATATGAAGCTCCATAATTATTTCCCCTTTAGAAACGCTCAACTGCAATTAAATTTCCAACTGCTGCTGCCCCATTGCACAAACAAATAGAAGTAGCTCAGCTCTATAATTAACCAAATTGACTTTCATTTTTTCGATAGTCAAGAGCCATAAATCTGCCGTCAACTGACAAATACTTGGAGCACAGTCAAATTATCTGCTATCAGTGACCGGGCGACAGCCAACAACTTGCCACAAATGACATGCAAAGCAGTTGTCATTAAGTTCAACGACAAAAAAATACTTAAATATACAAAATGAAATTGCTGAAATTGTTGGCCATAAATCAGCGAGGGAATAACAAAAACAAAACCCCAAAAATACAAAAAAAAAAAAATAAATAAATAAATAAAAACAAAATAAAATTTTGCGCTCGATTTCACTACTCAAAAGCGAAAAACGACTTCACCTGTTCGCTGAGACAATGGCTATGGTTAGGTCTTGGTGACAGTTCAGGCAGTCAGTCAGAGTGCCCCCCTCACCCTCTCTCTCTCTCTCTCTCTCTCTTTATATCTCGCTCTCGCTGTCTCGCTTGCTCCGTTGACAAGTAGAGGCGACTCAATTGTGGCACTTGTCGCATGACACTCGAATCGAAGGCAGCAAAAAAACAGAAAAAAAGTAAACGAAATGAAATGAGTTTTTGGTCAGGCAACAAGTGACGACTTGTTGGAGCATTGGATCAGTGGAGCGTAGCGCATCCACAGCATGACGTGACAGAAAAATATTTTGATTTTGATTTTTCACGTAGCGTGCGTTGCGGTATTTACTTAAATTTTGAATATAAGCATATTGTATATGTAGGCATACTTCTCTTTTTTTTGGAAACTCTGCTCTGGGCTGTTGTTGTTTTTATGGTTTAATTTACGGCACAAAGTTGACAGGCGCGTCTGCCCACTCAGGGGTTAAACGAGCCTCGAGTCAGTGTCCGAGTCCCAGTCCGGAGCCTGAGCAGACGTGCAGACACAATAAGCGCTAAATGACATGAACAGAGCCTGTGCCGACAACAACAACATGAGCAACAACAAGCTTCTCCGTCACCTCCTCCCACCATTTGAGCTCCTGCTCCTGTTCTGTTCCATATGAGTTTGCAGTTTATGGCTTACAAGAGATTTGGTTTGCCTGTCCCTGTCCACGCATTTTGATTTAATCACAGCGGACGCCGCCTTTAAACGCTCTTTTCGGTTTCTTTTTTATACCCTAACAAAGGGTATCCTAAAATGCGTAACTTATTTCAGCCGCGAGTTTTTCAAAAATCCTCAACACATTTATTCTGCAGCATGAACGAATGAATCCAAAAATGTATGAAAAGAGTTAATCGGAACTCTGAAGATATAAATAAATATATATATTTTTATATATATATATATATATATATATATATATATATATATATATATATATATATATATATATATATATATATATATATATATATATTATATATTATAAGTATATAAATACCAGACTCCATTTAATTAATTTATATCTTAGGGTATTTAGGCATCAACTGCCCATAAATATATTCTCATACTTGTTTTATGTTATTTTGTTTTTTACGTTGAATGCAAACCATCGGCTTAATTGTGCAGAACGAAATGCTTGCTCCACTAATTAAACGAGCAAAAAATAAAATAAAATAAAATATAAAGAGCGCACGAAAATTGCATTTCATTTTATTTCATTTCAGTTTGTTTAACAAATTTGCTGACAAGCGCGCTGACAGCGCACAAAGAAAAATAAAACGAAAGACTTAAGCAACAAACTTGCCGGCTGGCTTGCCACTTGACCCCAACGCACAATGCGTTCGAAAATTTTAGCCGCTTTCCCGCCGCACAAATTAAGCCGAAATTTCAATTTTTTGCACTCAGCCACACACAGCGCGCAATGAACGCAGAGAGGTGTGGGAGAGAGAGGGGCAAAAGGAGAGAATTGCCACGGATATGGTTATAATCGGCGCGTTGTCTTTCTTCTCAAATGCCCAATCAATGGGGCGCAAAAAGAGATTGAAAACGCACACAAAACAAAACCGAAAACAAAACACAAAAACCGAAAGTAGCGATTACAGTCGGAATTTTCACTTACTACCTGTTTGGGTGTTCTTCGGACAATGAAATTTGGCTCTATTTCACTGTAGATGAAGCCGTAACAATTATTTTCAGGCGAGACAAAAGCAGATCGTGGAATTTTTTTTTTCATCTTCGTAATTCTGTTATTTGTCATGTGAATTCGAACGGTAGCCAAAAAAAAAATCAGTTGGAAAAGTTGTGCAAACGCCCACACATCAAGTGCTGCGGAGGCGTTTGTTTGGGTTTTTAAGATGAAAATTGGCAGAGGCTGATAGATGATATAGTGAAAGAAAATTTTCAACAGAAAAGCATGAGAGAAACTGGGGAGTGATAAATTGTAATTGAATGCTTAACTGAAATTCTCACGTTCAACTAGCGGCGCCACCTATCGCCAATTCTTAGAGTTCACGCACATGTTTATCCACACACGCATAAACTGATAAATTACCATAAATATATAAACTTTTTTACTGAGCATCATAATAACGAACTCTTGATACGAAAGCCTGACACTCGCCAGTGGCGCCATCTGTTGCCAGTCGCGCTAAAAGCATAGTAAAAATCATTGAATTACCCATTAATCAAGCTAAACTTGGCTCAAAGTCAACACTTAAGGCCTATTTAAAATGCAAGCGCTATAAAAACACAAGCGAATCGCTTGTGCTAAATTATTTTATGTGGCGCCATCTATCAACGGTTGGGTAAAGAGCATCGTGCTGAAAACTTTATCACTTGTTCAGTCCACAGTCTGGATGCGATGGCTCCCCGTTTTCAAAGTCACGTTTCGTGTATCTGCGCTCGCATCTCGTCCAATTAATTTAAACACACGCTGTAATATCTCATTTTTCGGCCTAAGCGAGCGCAGCGAAATTCATAGAAGCCATTCGGGCCATAAACCATTCAAAATCAGAACAAACAACAAGTAACTGGCCTCAGTAGCCAGCTACATTACATATAGCTGTTGCTGGAGCTGTAGCAGAAGCTGAAGCTGAAGCTGGGGCTATAGCGATATCCACTTGTTACTCCATTTACAAGTTCCACAGAATTATGATTGAGATCGCGGGCCTATCATAAAAACCAAGTTTATTTGGAAATTTAGCTGTAAAATGTAGCCCCAAAAATAACTATAACAAAACGTATACGCATGCATGTGTGTCTGTGTATGTGTGTGTGTGTGTCACAGGGGCAAGTGGCAGGCAGACGTTGACGTTTCAGTTGAACTAAACTTGAAGCATTAATCTTGACAACATTTTCATTTCCAAAGGCGTGGCACGCCGCCGAAGCTGAATGAAATTAGACTAGACAAGTGTTGTTCTGGCCAGTGGCCAAGTTTTGAATTTGGAACTGCAGCGGAAGTCAATGCCAACAGCCACACGCCAGCGACACCAGTTGCCCCCTGCTCCTTCACGATTACCAAGAAGTCAGACAGAGTTTGTCGCCAGCTCGTCCGTCTGGGGCTCCAACTCCAACTCGAACTCCAACTCCGATTCCAATTCCGATTCCCACTTGATGTTTTTGCCGCTTTTCAGTTTTGTCTGTTGTTGTTGCTTTTTTTTTTTTTTTTGGTTCGTGCGTCTTTTTGGGGGCTTTGGCGCGAGTTTGACTAATTAAAGCGCAGACTTGGGCATTTTTAATTTGTACGCTTGTAAAATAAAATGAAACTTTTTTTCTGTCTTTCTTTCTTTAACTGAATTCGTCTCCATCTCTGACTTTGACTTCGTGCAGCTCGTTTCCTTTTGAACTTTGAAATGGTGCGTGTCGCTGTTAATACTCTTTAGTAGGCGAGGAATATTAACAAGCTGGTTAGGCTCTGACATAGGGCTATTTTAATATAATATTTAGTTTACCCACAGTTTCTGGCCAAGGAAGAAACTATGGTTTGAAGGGAAAGATTTTTACCTAGAGAGAAATTATAAAAATAAAATCATAATACTGGATACTGATCCAACTGAAACATTCTGAGCCTATCAAAGCTTCATCTATTAGCTAATAGAAAAGCAAAATGTAACTCAAACACTTCCCACTCCATTCTAGTTTAAATATATCTAATTAGCCGCAAATAGAGTATTTAATATCTCACTACTTCAGCTCATTCAATTTGGTTCTTTTTTTTGGGTTTTTTATGCCGTTGAACTGGTCTTTGGTGCTTTATGGCCTACAGTTTGTCAGCGCTTGTAATGTCGTTGGCTTCCAAGAATCGCACGATGAGCGCTGACCTCCATAGCTCGTTTCGCTCTTCTACAAAACATACGTATATGGAGGCAGTTTGTAGGCTGACTGGCTGGCTCGGCCTGGCCAATTGACGGGCCCCACAAGCACACACGTTTCACTTTCAGCAACAACAACAACAACAACAATGCTGTCGACATCTTCATCTTTGGCGCATCCAAAAATGGCAGCAATTGTGAATTTGTGGACGGTGCGCAGGTGCAGGCGGCGCATAGAGAAACACATGTTAACTAGCCGCATTTGGGGCCTGCGCAGGAGCAGGACTGTATGGGGTACAGCAGGTCGCGTCCATTTGTTTGTGGCCGCAAATGTCAGGCTATAAATACCGAATTGGTATTGCATTGGCAATTGCAATTGGCCAAAATGCGTTTTTTTAGAGCCTTTTTTTTTTGGCCGCTACACATAATGCAAATATGGACATTGTGGCTGTTACTGTTACTCTCATTGTGGCCGCTGCTGCTTTTGCCAATTGCAATTGCATTTCGCAATCGAAATAAAGTTGCACTAAACGCACTTGGTGCGCCTGCTGCAAATGCCAATTGCATTTACATTTTACATATAAATTTACATTTTGGTGTTGGTTTTGTTTTGGGTCATGTTTACAAATGTTTTTTGTGTCTATTTTAAGTACGTTTTTTTTTTGTATACGCTGTAGGCCTAAGAATTGATATTATATTCCTATAAATATTTTATATATATAGGAGTATCTCTATATATCGGTATATATGTATTTAATACCACATCACATAATTCCAACTAGTTCAGTTTCATTCAAGCCCATTTATATTTGCATTTAGCCACCTGATGATGTAATTTGGCAATTGTTTTGCTGGCTTGCAGCAAACAAACAATTAACACACAATTTCCAATGGTTTATTAATGACATAGGTAAAACTACAAGACCCATATGAGTGCGAGTCGGTGTTTTACTGTACTTTCACCCACATTGCGAAGACAATGGGCATCAAGTTTTTTCGAAAATAAAAGTTCGGTCATTTGATATGGCTAACAATGGCTACATAAACACACAAGAGACAGGCAGGCTCACCTGCAACGATAGATTTTTGATGTAATAAGCAGTGAAAAGTTTTTTGTTATATAGAAAAATGTTGATATCATAAGTGGATTCTGATTCGTTCGCTTTCGAATAAGCCGCGAGCGGCGGCATGTGCCACACACAGGTACAATGGAACAGAAAAGGGCAGAAATAGAAAGAAAATGTAGCTATAAGTAATTTTTATTGAATATTTAGCGCAGCTAATCGATTGTATAATGCATAAGAGATGCAGCCATTGATCCAGAGACAATATATACCTATGTATATATATCTCATATCTATGCTGAAATAACTCATGGCTGCCACTTGGGCAAGATTTATGGGCAAAGTGCAAGGCGTTAATCAATAGAAACGCAACGAATACGATTGGAGTCAATGAGGCGCAAAATGCTGCTGCATAGATCATGTGGCATCAGCTGCAGTTACACTATAATTTTTAGGCTTAACTAAATATATTTATGAACATATAAATAGCTAATGGTAACGATGATATAATACGCAAGATATGATACAAATTAATTTATAATTTGCAAAAGAATATTTTATATTTAAATTATACTTTTTTCAATATTTTCTAATTTTTCTATATTTCCGCTTAAAAAGTAAAAGTATTTCAAGAGAAAAACTTGCTCAGCCCATTGCAAACGCACATTTCACACTTCACATTTGACATTCCCAACTCTTTGGCTCATAAATTTGAAATGTAGCTCACCTCGAATAATCCTTACATCAATAGTTTTTGGCCCCTGGGGTGCGATCATAACACGTGTAGCCCTATAAATAATGGCATTGTAAGACCTTATGCTGCTACCGCACATCCAATGGGCGCTCGTCCCCTGCCTCTATTAATATTAATATGCAATCGAATTAATTTATGCATAAAATGTTAAAATTTATTAACGTGGGGCTAAAACACGCTGAGTACAGCTCAGCTCAGCAGATGAAATGAGAGCTGAACAAAGGGGGCTGTTGAGGTAGTCATAGACCATAACTCACTGGGAATGAGCAGCAGCGGAGAGAGAGAGGGTGGGCGACAACGAGATTTAGCCTCAACACGTGAACATTGTATTATATTTATAAATATTAATTATGGGCAACCAAATGGCGTCTTTTTTTCGGGGGAGAAAGTGCGGCTCATAAGTGGAAACATTTGTGTGTGTGCTCAGTGCAGCAGCAGGATGACTAGGCGAGGAGAAAAGACATTTTATTTCTCAGGATTGTCACCTTTCGCCGACAAAGCGATAATGAAGTCAGTCAAATGTTCTTCTCAGATATTTCCCAACTGAATTGGAAACATATTACTCATGGAAAATCCCAATCAATTGGTACTGGTTTACCTCTGCGCTGGGAAAATGCTAATCAGCGTAGGAGGTTTGTGTCCACACTATGTGAGAGTCTAATTGGGAATATATTCTTGCTGCTCTTGTTCTACTTTCTAGTTTGCTTCACACGCAAGCAAATTTATGGATGATGAGTGTGTGTGTGTGTGAGCCCAGGCCTAGTTTAGTTTACTTACTAATATTAGTAGCATTATGGTTTTAGTTGTGTTTGTTGAGCAGTTTTCATTTAATTAAATTTACCTGTGAAAGAGAGAAAAATACAGATTTATATATTTGAAAAATATTTTCTGTAATATATTATTATTTATAAATATATATAAATGAAATGAATATTATTAAATATTATTAAATATTATCATTTATTTTTATTTTCAATTCAAACTCAATCAGATTGATTAATAGCTTTCTCGTCAAAGTCGACAAATAGATGCCAGTAAATTGCTCTACTTAAAAGACATTCGGCTTTAGCTGTAAACATTTATCAGACAGCAATCGCGTTCAGCTCAAAACTAACTAGCGAAACCACAAGAAAATGCATTAAATTGCAGCATACGTTTTGCTGGCAGTTAGAAAACTATTTGAATGGTTTCCTTGCTGAAATGCCATTCATCAGTCGCACTGAAATGAAAACATCAACATCCGCAGACAGGCCGAAATAACAAATTGAGGGTACACAGAAAAATGTATGAAAAAGTGCGTGTCGTGCCAGCCGCAGCGAAAACCAAGTTGGCCCAAAACGCATTTGGCACTTGGCAAGCGGCGTGACATTTCAATTAAAATGCTAATTTCGTAAGAGTGGAATTAGGTGGCGGGGAGGTGGCATGAGAACATGGTACCAACATCTTGTTAAAGCCTGGCCGAAAAGACATAGGTGAAACGCTGCCGGCAACTATTTAGTAAAGTAAATTACTTTATTAGAGGCAGGCCGTGGGCTTGTAAAAGGCGTGCCATGCAGCTCAGTTGGCTTGCAAGTGCATTAATCAAGGCCCCCACACACACATGCACACACTCAGACACACACAATCACACTTAACTATCGCCTATTTGGAACCCACTGTATAGGCTTAGATATATGCGCACACTTCATGCTATTACACTCACGCCCTGACACTCGTGACTTTTCTAAGTTAATTTATCATATATATGGAAAAATATATATATATACATATATTTAGGTTTTTTTCTTCTTTCACCGTGCGAAGCACTTTCTCTATGCCGTTCTCAGCTAACTGCAGCGTATCTTCAACGGAAGTTTAAAAATAAAACGCTGCCAGAGAGCAGGATTGCCAGGCAGCCCTTCATTTTCACAATTTCCACTCCACTTTAATTGTGACACGTGACGCTGCGACTGAGACTGAGGAAATTGGGAAATGGATCACAGTTGCCTTAGAAAGCTGACAATTAATCTCAGCAGTTGCTGCGCTTCGGTCGTTCCCTTTCTCTCATCTCTCTCTCTCCGTCTGTAGGCCTGTCTGCGTATGGGCGCACTTTCAATCTTGCATAGGTGGGCTTTGAATTGGGAATTAGAGAAACTATTTCCAATTGGAGTCTGGAGTGTACGTGTGTTTCTGTATGTGTGTGCGAGTGTGTGTGGACGAGTGTCGCAAAACATGCGATGCAATTAAGTTTGTTATCGTCCCCTTTTCTGCCAGCTAATCAATCGATACTCCAAGAGCAACAAGCTCATGCGTAATTCATAATACAAGAAGTCGAAAATGTAGTT
Organism: Drosophila paranaensis; assembly: GCA_035047545.1. NCBI lineage: Eukaryota > Metazoa > Arthropoda > Insecta > Diptera > Drosophilidae > Drosophila > Drosophila paranaensis. Next base: position 12,337,864 of record JAWNPL010000153.1, read on the forward strand.
TTTAATTGCATAAAATCTCTAAAATATATAATAAATATACAAAATATAAAAAATAAAAATTTTTAAATATTTTTTTAAAAATAAATACATACATTTAAATATGAATATTTAACAATATTTTTATTTATTGAAGCTGGTTAAATTTTTAAAATTTAAATTTTTAAATTTGATATATTCAAAAACATTATTTGAAGCTTAAATTAATTCAACAAACTTACATAGGAAGATATATTAATTTTTATGCCATAAATTAAGATAATTAACTAATGAAAAACTCGCATAAAAATGCCTTTACTCACTCACAAAACAAATTAATTAGTGTTTAATGTCGCTAAGAGCGTCGACAAATTAGCTCAGAAATCAAAGCCAAACAAGCTATAAAAAGCCGGCAAGCGAGGCCCACCAGCCGACTCAAACTGGCAACAATAGTCACAAGTTGCAAATGCAATTGATAAAAGGCAACAAACGAAACGAAATAAAGCAGCGAAAATCCCCAGCGACAAAGCAAATGAGACCCACTGCGCCGAGAATCGGTGGCCCCAAACCGGCCGCTGGCAGGAATTGCAAAGGCGCCAGCAGCAGCAGACAAAGCTGTCTCCAGTCCAAGTCGAAGTTGCAAGTTAAAGCTGTAGTTGGAGCTGAGAGCTGTAGCTGAGAGCTGAACCAAACACTGTTGCAACATGTCAAAATAAATCAATTGATTGATCTTGTTTTATTTATGTCCAATTCAATTTCGATCAATGAGCAGCGCACACGAATGCAGAATGCCAATGCAGCCAGCAGAGCGAGAATGCAAGCAGCGAAGCAAAGGAAGAGCGAGGAGTGACTGAAAGAGCAAGATAAGGAGAGAGGGAGCGAAGGAGGGAGTGAGAGAGGGAGACAGAGCAGTGCGTGCTGCTTGACACTGGCGCTTGGGTTGGGGTGTTGGCCGCCGGCGCGCGTGCCTAAAATTTACTTTTATTTTGCTTTTTTATTTAAGACGTCACAGGTTTTCAGGAGTGAGCAAGAGACAGTCAGTTGATAAGACTGTAGTATAAATGAGGAAGTACAGAGAGTTAAATTTTCGTTGATACAACCTAGACATAGATAAAGTAGTCTGTATTCAATTAAATTCCTATTTCTTTCCACTTCCATTATAGCTTCATATTAATTTGAATTAAATCGACTTCAAGCAGTCAATAATGGTCATAAAAATAAATTTTTCATCTTTCATTACATATAGTGCAAACATGACGTATATTAGCATTTTTTATCAGAATGCGCCTAAAACTGTGCTTTAACAACATTTCACAAATGAAAACAGAAAAACTTAAATTGAGCGAAAATTCTGCATAATCCACAAAGTACTTATCATATTATATGCAATTTGAAATGGAGATAGATCTGGAGCTCAGTATCAAGGAAGCAAAGTAAATGCACTCCGTCGTCGTATTTCCTTTAAAGAGCTTTGAACTCTGCAGCGGTAAATGCGGAGATAAACAAAAAACCAGACGCAACTTTTGTCATAATCATGCAAATTTCACCTGTGATTTTGGCTCTGTCCAATTGCATATTTTGTCATATTCAGAAAGTCTATTAAATATGTGCATGCCATGCAAATAAATGCCCAAACGATGGATAACACAGTCAGCAGCTTATAGAATGGAGAGTTATGGACCATGCCAATACCCAGCAGGTTAACCTACCCAGACGGGGTATAATCCAATGCAATGTTGACCAAATGAAATCATCAGCTGCATGGCCTGTGAAGCATACAAATCATGGCCTACAAAGCTGGCTCAAAGCTGTAAGGTAAAAGCATTTTAATGACCATTGTAGGGTAGTTATTGAGCCACTGGGGCTTAGCCAATTCGGTGCAGCAACACTCATAACAGCAAATTCAACAACAACAACAAAAATTCAACTGCAAATCCAACTGCATTTTTTTGCATTTCATTCGTAAATCAATAAAAATCAAATAATACACAAACTGCGGGATCAATCACATTTATGCTAATGCAACTTACATAATCTACTATGGTGGTGGGGGCCAGTTGTCAATCTCTGTGTGTGGGTGGCATTTCAGTATGTGTGCGTGTGTATATATATATATATGTGTGTGTGTAGGGGGAGGCATGACAAATTCAATTCAAATTTTGTTTTGACAAATTCGGCGTGTATTTGAAAATGCTTAGATAAGCTTAAACTACACGCAGATTTTGCCAATATACATATATATATGCGTATATATATATACATATTTGCTGAAGTATGAGTAGGAGATATACATGATATACATGTATGAGCTGCATTCAAGTTTTGCAATTATAACAAATCCGAACGGGCACAATGAACGGCGCATATGCTTGGTTCTTGCACTTTCACTGCTTTAAAATGCATACCACCTACATTTTGTTGCTCGATTTGCTTGGACGGTTGGACGGTTCGGTTCAGTGGCCAATGGCTGTGTGTGATTGTGATTGTGGTTGGTTTCAGGAGGCGATTGAACCACCGTTAAACATTCTGCATAAGTAAGGAAATTGTTACGGGAAGACGAGTTACTGATGCGGATGCTGTGACCAGCAGCGGCAGATCCCATTGTTCTACTGCTGAATTGCAAATCGCGCTCATAGTTCGTCGGTTGCAATTTGCCGTTTGTTGGGGCAGGCAGCAAACCAAGCAAGCACCAACCAACCAAGCAGTCATGCAGCCCCCAGTCAAGAGGCAGCGTCGGCGTCAGAGTCAGAGTCAGCGTCAGAGTCACAGCATCAGCCTGAGCCTGAGCATCTGCTTCAGAATTGTTGCTTCAGGTTCAATCAACCCTCGTTCAGCGTTTAGGTTATTGACTTGCCCCACGTGGGTGTGTGGACCGTATCGTGGTCAATGTGGCCTTGTCGTTTGCCCAGGTTGAATGTACCGTTGTGTCTTTGAACTCTCTCACTATCTCTCACTCTTTCTCTCCAACACCGATCAGGCCCTGGCGACCATCAACTATGGCATAACGCAGCAGCCGCTGCCGCAGTCGCAGTCGCCATGCCAGACACTCAGACGACGCCAATGAATGAGACAACGAACTCGCTGAGAGATGCCGCCGAAAATAAAGAGATAAGAAAAAAACATATCACTCCAATAGGTATAGGAATCGTCAGTCGAAATCGAAATATACCTGACACGATCTTGCGCATGCAAATCGCCCTCAGAGATCACTGAGTTCGCAAAGAGAGCAATTAACATTACAAATTTTTGGCTGTTTGAACAAAAAAGGAAGAAGCTGCCAATTAGCATCATGTAGAGCTGAAGAGAAGAATTGATATGCACAGAGCGTGGACGAGACTTGAATGAAAGCGATCGACCAGTGATCGTGCTATGACAAAATCCTTGATGTCAACGTTCGTTGATCTCGAGAATGCGCTTGCGATTGCCACAAGCTAAGCAGCAGTTGTTGCTAAGTCAACTTTGTAAAGGGCATTTTGGACAGATGAAAATGTGGTTTATTAAAGAGAGGACTCTTTAGATGGACTTGATCTACTTGGGGGAAATAGTCGATATGTATCTATTAATTAAGTAACAAAGATAGTATTGCTAAAAAGTAAATGAATACGTGCCTCTCTATTATCTTTTGACTGCAGAATCTTAAAGTAAACCTGCTCACTTTATTACATACAAGTCTCTTTCATTACATAGTTAATGCAACCTCTTCAGCAGCATCTTCAAATTTCCTATGTCCATCCATGTCCACATCTAATTATTTACAAACTAAGCATTGCCCTTTGACGCCGTGGTGCATTGAAACTCGTTGGCTGCGATATGACTTTGGCTCTATGGCAGCATTGGCTGGGAAGCGACATGGCCTGGCCTGGCCTGCGTTCAGGTGATAAATAAATTCAGGTATTAACTTGCCATATATTTTCATTATATGCGACACAGAAAGTCGTGTTTTATTTCAACACAAGTGGATTTTAATAATAAAATGTGTCTAATTTGGTACCCACTCGCCAGCGAGTGCAGCAAACCTGATTGCCCAACACAACGCCTTTTTCCCAGGTGAGGCAGCGCGCCGACTGCCTGCCGACTGCCTGCCCACTGTCCAGATGCTAGATGCAACTTGCAGACTGTATCCTCTGTGGTACGTGCGAGGCGTCAATGCTTCATTTCCACTGTCATCTTAACTTGATTGCAAGTTACGAGCGTGTTGACAACAACAACAACGACAACAACAATAATAGCAATAACAATAATAAGTGCAGAGTCTTGGTCCATGCTAACGGTAATTGTTGTCGCGCATGCGTATGCTCGCTTCAGGTTATATTAAGGGGTTAATGCCTGCTGCTGAGGTTATGCCCATGTGCGGGCGGCTTATTAATCAATGCTCCAGAAAATTGCGCAACTCTTGGCAGTTAAGCCATGATTCATGCTTAATTGGAAGGGGGATTGGGCAGTCCCCCTACTCCAACTCTCTACCCTAACTGCAACAGCCGTGCAAATCTCACCCAGTTGTCAATTTCACAGACAACACATTTCAATCAAACTTTGCTGTGCCATAAATAAACCAACAACTGGACAGAGCCTCCAGCTCGCAGAGCCCCCCATGCACTGGGCAAACAGAGAGCTTTAAAGACTTGTGCTTAAATTACAGTTACAGTTTGTTGCTGCTGTTGTTGTTGCTGTTGTTGTGCACGCCTAACGTTCACATTTTTCCACATGAAATTATGAAGTCTCCATGGCAATTAATACGCATGAGCCAGGCCCGAGACTCAGCGAGCAAGAGTTGGCTCTATGGCGGGTGCTGTCGTCTCGCATGTCAATTTGATGGCAATTAACTCCGGTTAGCGTTTTGTTTTAATAATAAATTTAATGAGCTGCCAAAAATGGTTGCAAATTTACGTGGCAATTAGCGAGCAAAGCGACACTTGGCCAAACAGATCGTGTGGTCGGTTGGACACCCAGACGGACAGCCGGTCGCTCACTCGTTCGCTTGGCCTGCTCCATATTGCTAATGAGACGGTTTTTCTTTAACTTTGCTGTGCTTCGAGGCTTGGTCACAGTTGGCTGGCATTTCGCACAAGTAGCCAGAGGAGCGCTTGGCATGTGCATTTGGCTGTTAAATATCAAATAAATTTAGCCAGCAAGGTGTGGCCACTGGCCAATGTTACACATCGGCTTTCACAGTGCGCCGCTGCACTGATTCAAGCGGAAGAAAATCCAGCGTATGACAGTGTATTGATTGGTCTGAGATAGACTACCATGAAGAAGAGGCTATTGGAGTGCAGATGGGTTTGTGCAGGCTAAGAAGACTGTAATTTTTTTTTTTTTTGCAATTTTGTAAGTGAATTAACGAAACTATTTTCATAATATAAAAATAAATATTTTTTATATAGCAATTAAAATAAAATAGCTCATATAAATATAATATAACATTTTTTTAGAGCTGGATATTATTTTCTGCAATTTTATGACAGTAAGAATTGTTCCATTTCAGCAATTATTCAACACTTAAAATGAATTAGCTTTTAGAAGCAGCCTTTTGTTATCGATATTTTGGACTAAATCGAATGTTAAAAACTCAGCTGATACATATTTGAACTAGCAAGTTTCTTCAATCTAATGCGGGAATTAATTGTCTCTCAAAGTAAAGATCAAACAGGAAACAAACTAACTGTATATTTAGAGTGGAATTTCAAGAGTTTTGCTAATATATATTTTATGCCAAGTACAAATTGTTTCTGTGCACAAAAGCTTAATTAAGATGTACAAATACCAAGCGTATTTTTTTAGCGAGTATCATTTGTGTGTATATGCGAGTATTAAACAGTGTCTTCTCAAGAAACAATATAAATCAACTCGATTATATTGTACAAATATCTGAGCTTCATCAATCTGCAGCAATTGGTTTCAGTTTATGCTGTAAAAGAAATATATATTCATATATATGTAACTATATATATAATATATATGTATATGTATTGTGTTTGGAGCATAGTTCGCAATTGAGCCTAAATGGTCTTGGCTAATATACGTCTCGCCTCGCCAAGAATAAATACCTGCGACCCGTCTCAGAAGAAGCTGTTGTGTGTTTGTGTGTGTGGGGAAGATAACAATGCGTTTTGGATTAGTGATGGGTGGGCACCTGCCGTGTAGTCATCACCTCACCTCATCTGCGGATGATAGCCGTATTGGTTGCGCAGCTCGATCTTGGTAATGGTGCGCTCCAGCTGCTCGGGCAGGAGGTCGAAGTGACGCGCCAATATCTTCCAGTGCACCATGTTGAAATAGTTGTACTCGCCGGACTCCTGATAGGCGCAGACGTTATAGTGCGGATTGTCGGACTGGCGACGAATCCACAACCGTTCGTATATGTGAAAACGCCACCCGCGTTCGGCCAGCTCGGCGGCAGCCAGCATTTGCATCATATCCCCAGGATATGTATAGAAAAAGAAGAACAACAGCTCAATCTCCATCTGATCGATCTTTGGCTGCGGCAACTCCTTTCCGCCGGCGCGCCTATAGTACATAGGCACATCATAGTTCACCTCGTGTGGAGCACAGCATCCGCCCTGCAGAGGCCCGGCAAAGCAGGCGTGCAGCTTGTTGGCCTCGCACGCACAGCAATTCGCATCCACATTCAGACCCGCCGCCTCATGGCCAAAGATCTGCGACAATAGACGCGGATGCTGTTGTGCTGCCTCCAAATTGCTAGCCAATCCGGCTAAGCCATAAGCGCTATCCATGCAGCTGCAGTTCGAACGCTCCCTGCGCTTGTTGTTCGCTTGTGGCGGAGTTATGTCAAAGGTCATGCCGCCCAACGGCACCCCTAGGCGATTGGTGCGCAATCGTCCATAGAACTTGACATTCTCAAATCCAGGCGGCGGACCAATGTTCATCTTTGGTTCGATTGTCCTCTGGCGCGTCCAGGCGCGCTGATTCACGCCGGCAACAAGGAACTGTTTGTCAAAGATGCTGCTGGGCGCCTCGAAATAAGACGCATAGACTAAACTGTCCGGCGAGCACTGCGCGTTAGAGCTGCTATTAAAATCTGTGGTGGCGGCAACATGAGCCACCGCTGGCAGTTCATGCTCGAGCTCTTCATGCTCACTGGAAATGGAATTGTTATTGCAGGCATTGCTGCTGCCGCTGCTGTGCAGCTCAACGAGCAAATCCGGGAGCGGCTCCGCGTCCTGCACGGACATTGCCAGCTCGCTCACACTGTCTGGCGAGGGTGACGGCGTCGCTACCGCCTCATCGTCATCGTCACTAATCATGGCTGTCCAGTCATCCGGCACAGTGGCACTGGCGGCGCCCCGCACATCGTCCTGAGTGCCCGGCAGAGCGGGAAAGTCCTCGCGCAAAATGGTGAATTTTGGCGGTGGCGGTGTCGCAGGCGACGAACAGTCTGGCCTGGACATGTTTTTCACGACATCCACGTAGAGCGTCGACGAGTTGAGATTCAGTTTTGGCTCCGTTTTCTTCTTACCCTCAGCGGAAGCTGCAGCTGCTGCTGCAATGGCAACAGCCGCCGCAATTGCCTTTGCATTGTGACGCTTCATATTGCTTACTTTCTTTCTTTCTTTCTTTCTTTTTTTTTTTTTTTTTTTTGATTGGACGAAACACAAATTACCAATTTAATCCAAACAGAAACAGATGATTTGTGTGCTGCTTTCAAATGTATTTTTTCTCTTGCTGTCATCTGTTTTTAAGTCTTTTTTTCGATAATCGGAAAAACTTGACAGAGATGATAGTGTCAGAACATGGGGAAATCTGACTTTTGTGATCGATAACTCAATTGAGTTGTAAGTGAAACAAACATATATATAATATATTACTATAAATTCTTTATTAGCTTAGCTAAAGCTTATTGCATTTCAAGACGTATGCAGCCTTAAGAGTCAGCTGGTCATTGTGATCGATAGGCATGAAACTGTCGATAACATTTAAATTTAAATGTGTTTTCATGTGTTGTGTGTTTGAGTGTGTGTGTGTGGGTGGATGGAGCGGAAATTGCAATAAACCAATTTAAAAGTCGAATCATAAATTTAGCTAGCTGCCTAGACGCAAAAATTCACCTGCACTTGCCGCCAAGACAACGGTCGTCAGTTTAAGCAAAGAGTTATGAAAACTCTGAGTGAGAGAGAGAAAAGGAAGACGTAGCGAGAGCGAGATGGCGAGTGAGAGGGAGAGAATTACAGGCCATTAACTAAAAATGACAACAGCACAACATAAATCTCTGGCCCAGCCGCACTTAAAGGCAAATGTCTGGAAATTGACAAAAGGAACGCCGCATAACCATAAACTGAAGACTCAGACTAGCTGGAAGCTGCTGCTCTAGCTCCAGCTCCAGCCGAGTGGCGACCACGGCACGGCACGGCTGTGGCGTGTGGGCGGCCCAGGCGTTGGCATTGTGCGCTAATAGCCCAAGCACCTCCAACCCAGCCACTGCCCACCGAGCAGACCTGACAGGCCAAGAGGTTCTATAGCTGCTGCCACACCTCCAGCTAGCCGCCCCAAACGCCCGAACGCCTGGCACTTGGCAAAATTTATGCGAACGAGGTGCGAGCGTCAAATTAACGAACTTGTCTGCCAGCACGAAGAGGATCAGAGCGTATATATGTATATGTATATGCAGATGTTGTCCGTTGGCAATAGCTACAATCGAGACACGCTCTTTCTCTCTCTCTCTCTCTCTCTCTCTCTTCTCTCTCTCTCTCGCTCTCGCTCTCTATGGAAATCAGGTGCATGGCCCGTTTGGCAAATTAAGCACAAATAATATAAAATACAATAATGCTAAATCCATGCTGCAGGCATGAAAAATGATACACATAAAGAGCCATAGACAACGAATACAATTGGAGATGGAACAGTGCAAATAGAATGACGGAAGTCACGCAATATTTGATTTTGAAATTTGAGAAAGCTTCAAATGATTTATTACTAAAGTTAATAGAAAATAGGGATTTGGGAGAAAAAATATCCTTCTAATCTGACTTAAGACTACATTTTTAAGTACACATGAAAAGTTTCAAGTTTTTACATTTCTTCTATTCTAACTAAAGCTTTTTTATAAAATTCTCAGTTTCAGCTCCGATCTTGCCCCAACCAAATCTTTAAATAATCACGACTTACATCGCCACAAACACGATATGTCAACTGAAATAAAGGAAATCACGCGCCCATCCTTAAGTCCAAAGCTAACGAACATTACGAATTACGATTTTGGTGCAGAGACTGTGCAGAAGCTGCACTCGGCTTGGCCGCATAAACTACTATAAATCATACTCATGTTGCGCTGGCAAAGACAACGACAACGCCGATCCAAGCTATGTTTTCTGCTTATTTAAGTTTTTTTCTCGTCCCGAGTTCCAGATATCAGAGTCGAAGCCAAGCCAAGTGCAGCCAAGAGAGCCAACGGCCACTTTGTAGCGAGCGACGGGTCAGCAATTGCTGAGCCATTAAATTGCCATTGCCAACAAGTGAAGCGAGAAGAATATGTTTGAAACTGGACAGTAAAGTTTACCTGTTGGCTCTGGTAGGTGTTAAGACCTGGCATTCACTTAAGCTGCTTTTTACTCTCTCAGCTGCCCAGATTACGAGCACCAAAATTACTCGCATCCAACATCTCTTTGTTTGCCGAGTGAATGAACTGTTCTAGGGGCTGCCAGGCGAACATTATGGAAATTAGCCTCGGCCTCGAAGTGACGCCCCATCACCGACACAAATGACCCCAATGCGCATCACTCAACTGCGTGTGCGTCTTCAGTGGGGCTTTAGTTGTTGCTGTAGTTGTAGCTGGAACTGTCCTAATGACCACCATCAGGAGCAACAGCACGCAGAGCACTTGCAGCCACAGTAGTTGCTTGCTCGAACACCAAGTTTTACGAGTAGTTTTGTGTAGAGGCAACCAGGCAACCCACCTGATGTTCGCATTGACTCCCCCTCTCTCTCCCCCTCCCTGCAATACTTAGTCCGGGCCATTAGTCGCGGCGCCGTAATGGCCACATATTTATGAGGTTTTTCGCAGCACTAAAAATTATGCATACATATGTTATAGGCGTTGCTCTCTCTTATAGCTGTCGTGGGCGTTGTTGTTGTTGTTGTTGCTGCAAACGTTTGTTTTATGCTCTCTAACTAATTTCGTTGATGGCCTTGTCGCGTTTAGCTTAGCACCCAGCTACAATGTCTTACAAGAGTCTTAGACTCTTACTAGGAATTTAATGTTTCATATTTTCCACTGATGTGGCGAAAAATTATGGGATGTTAATGAGAAAAATAAATGAGTAAAATCAAGAATAAAAGTATTTTCTTCTAATATAACTTACAAATATATAGTCTGCTAATTTGGCAGAGATTTCTTTAACTTATATATCATAGAGCTGCATAGATCTTCTCTTATAAGTTCAACTCCCAGTACGCAATTCTAAATACCAAGCCAAACTATTGACCTTGTCGAGCCAATCAACTTGATATCATTATGAATTGAATTAGCAACTCTAATCAATCAATCAATAGCTCATGGAAAAGCAACGCATAAAATAAATTCAATTGCAAGTCAATTTTGGGTATACTTAAACAACAATGTTGCATTGTCTACCCATTTGTTGTTGCTGCTGTTGTTGTTGCAACCATTCACCGAAATATTCACTGATTTCATAAAATATTACGATAAATGTCGTTTTCAACATTTATAAGCGCAGATTTTCATATTTTATTGCTTATAACTGCAAAGCGACATTAAATGCCGCTGCTTAAAGATACAAAATGCAGCGCATAATAAACCCAACACACACACAGAATCCGATCCCTCCCGAAAAAAAGAAAACAAAAAGAAGACCTGCCCCAGAGCAATCCATACGAGAAACAAAAAAAAAACCAAATGAATTGTCTTCATTTTGTAATTTAATGGTATTTTATTGAATTTTTGATGCACACGGACAAGGCGAACAGCATCCTTGGTTGCAGTAGCTGCCGGTGCCGCTGCCGCTGCAGCAAGATCTCTTTGCTTGCACGATCTTCGGTACGGGGACAACGGTACCCGCCGCCTGTTGACATTTAAAATATGGCCGCGTGTCAGTGCGACTGCCCTACGCCCATTTTTATAGCAGTCAGGTTTACATTTCGATTTCGATTTCAATTTTTTTAGGTTTTTTTCGTTTTTTTGGCACTGATCCCCCTACCACGATGCGGCGTAAATTCAATTTGAAGGTCTGCACAGCGTCTGAATTCCCGAGATGCCAACCAAATTGTGCTTTCACTTGACCCGCAGTGCTGCGTAAATAAATTTTATCGCTCTGTTGACACGTGCGCGTAATATTTCATTAAATTTAAAATACAAAAATCAAAAAAAAAAAAAGTAAAAATAAGATAAAATAAAAATAAAAAAATATAAATAATAAAAATAAACACAAAATTTAATTTGTGACAAATCGAATTTGTAATACCCTAAGTAAAACAGTAATTTAAAATAAAAGTAATTTATTCTCATCTTCAGCTGAATAAAATCTTGTAAAAATAAAGATAATTTTTTTTTTAATTAATTTTAAATTAATATATTTAAACAAAGATAATTGAAGTAAAAAAATTTCGAATATTTTAAAATTAAATATGAATAAGTAAATATTATTGTATAAGAGCCAAAGAAAATTATTAAAAATAATGAAATTTATAATTTTAGATTTGTCACAAACCTAATTTTCTTTTTAATTTTTAATATAATTTAATACATATATAATAAAACATATATAATAAATTACATATTTATTAATTTTTAGTTTATAGATATTTACAATATATTCCAGTAAGAGTCAAAACTGACTTATACCCAATGTAAGAGTATCTCAGAGCATGCAATCAGTTGAGCTTGTGCAGGGTGCATAAACAAATCGGCAGCCGCATCGTAACTTCGTTTTCAATTTGGCAAGTTTGACACTTGGCCAGTTAGTCAATTGGCCAAGTTTCCCAATTGGCCAACGGGCGCGCATTTCAAAAATGTGTCCAAGTGCCACCTACGTTGCATAGCTGTGTGCAATTGGAATTGAAGCTGCAGTTGCAGTTGCGGTTGTCATTCGGAAGGGGGACCAACCTGTCGCTACTTGCGCCATTCACTTGCCACACACAAGAGTGCAACAGTGCGTGGCTCCTGCATTTGCTCTGATTGCAAGTGTCACGTAAAGCATAACAACAATCAGCATGAGCCATTTCCTCGGATCGAGTCAACTAATAAATAAACTCGCGTGAGTTGCTGCTTCAGCTTGAGCTTCGGCTCTTGCCTTTGCTAATTAATCCGACTTGGAACGTGGCAGAAATATAAAATAAGTTATTGTCTTTAATTTATGAGACAATAATAATATTTAAAATATTTCCTTTTAACTGATTATTTTCAAGTTAATTTTGCAATTAGTTTAATTACTGAGAAAAGTATTTTTATTGCAAAGCCTAAAGAAATGCGTATTAAGAGTAAATGTTATAAAAGACTAAGGATCTTCACTCCATCAAAAGAAAAGTCTTTCTCTGACTGTTCCATAAATAAGCTAAGAAACATTATAACTCATTTATAACCAGCTTGTTTAAGGCAATGAAAAAACGCAAGATAATTCTTGCACAAACTTAATTTATATTTGCCACACACAAGCACATATAATTATCTTCAGTTATAAACAAACAGAATGTACACATTTCGTACATGTATAAAACCAATTAGGTAACTGTAGGTAGAGCTTAAAGCCAACAGCAAATTTATTGAATATTATCGAATTGTAATTGTGATTGTAACTAAAGTTGCTGTTGCTGCTGCGGCCCTTACCCTGCCTGCGGTCAGACATAATTTTTACAATAATCGATTCGGTCGGGCTAAGAGTAATGGGCCAAAGGGTTGTAGCCACGGCAACGCCCTCCACATACTACCGAAACAGACCAGCAACAAGCCCGAACATATCTGTTTCTGTTTCTGAATTTTTTTTTTTTTTTGGCAACATTTTTCATACTTGCCTTCAACTTTGCACTGCCAACAGCCCAGCCAGATAAGCGGCTACAGGCAGGCAAAAAGAAAACCACAAAAAAATAAAATAAATAAAGTAACCAAGTCAAGGCGCACTTTCAATTAATCAACGAAATTAATTAAGGCCCCCACCGACCGATCAGTGAGCCAGCGAGGCAGTGAGGCTCAGGCAACCAGACACTTGCGCATTGGGCATTGAGAGGATTGCAACATAATTTTCATTTTGGGGCACAGCGTGCGTTTGTCGTCGCGTTGTTGTTATCATAGCAGGACGTGGACATCGACGCCATGTCCCAGCTCCAGATCCAGCTCCAGCTCCAGCTCCAGGTCCATGTCCGCGTCGCCAGTTCAACGGCTCAGTTGGTCAGTTGGTCAGTTGGCTGGCCGCACTCAATTAGCACGCATGTAGCGGCAACGGTGCGACGATAATTAAGTCAATAGTCGCTGCAACTGAAGCTCTAGCTGCAGCCAGTCGGGTACGCCGCATCGGAGCCTGGTGACAATTGGCCCCGCACGATTTATGCGCTGCTCTAGCTGAAACTTTTTGGTTTTTTCTGCCGACCAGCGATCACTTGCGCAACATTTGCCTAATAAATTTGAATTTAATCACGGCACAAAATGCTACACGCTGTGATTAACTTCGCGCTGACGTTAACCGTACAAACTACCGTTTTTATTTCTCTTTCTTTCTTTTGCTGTTAGCCACGATAAGAGAGTCCAAGCTTGAACTTATTTAGTTTCCGTCTCGTGATAGAAGGAGTAAACAACGATCACAAAATATAGATTCACTGCAATTTACAGTCAAATTAGTGAACTTGACAATTACTCAATTGTTTCTTAACTTTGCAACTTACTGACAACCGAAACTACAGAGTATGTGATCAATAAAGTAGTTGCGTAACCCGAACTGCTCATCAGTAGATAGAATGTCAATTCTATAATTAAACTCAAAAGCTTAACGACAATTTGAATGGGCAAAATGTAGTAAAGCAGATGAGCCTGTCAAAATAATTTCGAATTTATATATATTCGATCTCTGTCCATAGGATACTCACATTAATGGAGGCAGCCAGCAACAGAGCACCAGCAATGACATTTATCTGCGATTGCAGAAACCATACCCATACCAAGCGTTTGCATAAATATGGGAATATCAGTATCACCAAATAAATATTGGTAAAGCCGAGAAAGACGCAAAAGTAACCAATAAAAATGCTGCCCACCCGCAAGGGGACCCACCATAAAAATTTCTTCATATACTTAACCATTATTGAAAATTTGTATAAATGCAACTAAGAACAATTATAAAAAAAGGACAGAATTTTAGTAATGAAAGCATTTGCAAAGCAAGTTAAAAGACGTGAATACCATTTACCTATAGTAGATTTTCCTTATACAGAATATTTACATTACATTTTATTATATTATAGCCTAATATAGTTTTGCAGAACAAATTTCTTTAAGAGTTTTATACAGCTTCTAGTCCATTCATTGCAGTTTTCGACAGACACATTTGAAAAACAAAAAAATCTAAAAACAAATGTCAAACAAATCACAAGTTAAATTGTAAGAGCTTCATAATTCAAGCTGTACAGTCGAGAAAAAAGCCTTTGGATTACATGTCTAGTTTTTTTGGCATTAGTTGAAATCTAAATTTATCCATTATATCAAAATTTTAGTGTTATGCTACCAAGTGAACGACATCGCAGCAAAAATCAACGTCTTATACCATTGACACTGGAACTAATTCAAGATATGTTGGACAACGAGGGCTTGGAGTACCAAACGCCGCCTGGCGCCCGTTTATATACCTCCGAGGAAGACAGCTTTGTGGGAACAAAGCCCGTTACCACTTTGCAGTGGAAGACTAATAATCTGCAGCTAAATTTGAATTCCGACGAGGACGAGCCCAGTACGATAAGTTCAATGTATAGTCGACATAATAGTTACACCGATAATGTGGGTGAGGATAGCGGGCATAGCTATCAGAATACCTCACGAACAAAATCGGATAATGTGGATTCGCTATTTTCCGATAGCACAGTTGATCGAGTAAGTAGCTCTCTGAATATGGAGTCAAGTAATTTGCAAAGTCTGGTCGATATGCTGCGCTCGGTGGAACGTCTAAGTCTTCAAAAGGATATCGAGTCCATTATTGATAGGAGCACTCAGCTAAGTGATCATCCCGAAACGTGTGCAATGGAATGTCTTAGCAAAAAGCCCTCGAGTCGTGGATTATATACCGTCAGGTCTGACAGTTTGATTAGGAATTCCCCAAAGAAGGAAATGGAGAAAAAAGACGATCTTGGCGTAATCAATTATTATAAGACAAATCAGCATTGGATCAATATGATTGTTGTTAACAAGTCGGAGACATCATTTTTACTCAATCAATACAAATTGCAAAACTTCAAGACAAATAGCTGCAATGCCTATTACACGCCAGAATCGAAGGATCATGTGCGAGATCACGAAGCAGTTGCTTCACTTTTGGCTGCACCCAGATGTAAACGGAATTCTAGGAATGCGTATGGGTAGTGAAAGTGAAGTGACTTTTTGATGGTTATTTTATAAAAATATATATACAAATGTTGAAAAACCCACAACAAACAAGCCAACCACAATAGCAACAACAACTGCAACAATATCGACAAATTGCCTGTCATGTTGTGTGTGTCGAGAGAAATGCTTTTAGTTGAAAGTCTTACCCTAGAAAGAGAAGCTGGGAGAAATTGTAAGAGACGAGCGAGTGGTTGGGGGTACCCTAAAACAAAAGCTGTGTTCAAGCTTAAAGTTTTCCCTCATCCATTTTGAGTGGGCTCGATAGCTGGCCAAGGTTTATTCTTCAGCCTATGTTTTATTCTTTGACCTAAGGAATTTTGTCATTAGTTTTCACTGTGCTTAGATTGTAAGCGTGGCTTCAAACATAGTGCATGATGAGATCAAATAAACTGGATCGAGCATGGCCTCTGGCCTACTCTATACTGAGGAAAAAATTATACTTCCATTTGATTCTCTCCATATTTTAAGACGAATTCATAATTTACATTTTGCTTTAGTTCATTTGATCTCAAAAAAAAAAAAAAAAAGCCCACAAAAGGCTTTATATACTTTGCTCACTTCTGACTATCTAAATAAGGAACTATAATACTTATTTATGCCGTTGTTTTTATATATAAGCATGGCTATATATACATTAAGCTCACATTATGGTCCACATATAAATCACCATTAATTTGACAGTAGATTTTACATAACTGCGACCAACAGGTGAAAGCGAAAAGCGCAGCTGGCTATGGTCATGGCCATGGATATGGATTTGGCTAAGATCCAGGAGATGCTGGCCCCGGCACCAAATCGAGAGTCATGAAGCACACAGTCTCACCACTTGCACTCGTAAAACTTTACTACCTGCCATGGCATGCAAAATCGAATTGTGTGCTAATATTTGGCCGCGAGATCGCCCGGGGCCAACTTTTTGACACGGACATGACGTACTGACTGCAGTCAGTTGCAGTTGCTGAGTTTTCCCAGTGTCTTGCAGCGACTTTCGGACAACAATAAAATCATTTTTGCATGCTCAAATTGCCAAATACCAGTTAGGCGGGGTGTGGAGTAGGCAGGGGGCGGCTGTACGTGTGGTATAATCCATTGGAATGGACCATGTCGGCATTTGTCCACTTTGCAAGTGTCTCCGTGATCGACATGCAACGCCAGTGAAATTGTTGTCAAATGAGTAAAAGTTGTCATAGACCCGGGTGCATGGACAGCTCCAAAGAAATAATAAATAAAATTTTTGTTAGTCAAGCCAAAAAGAAACTTTAAAATTTGTATAAATCACTTTTAAGGCGCAATATTTGAGCTAATAAAGGCATCGACTTTAGCCGTATTTAAGTGCTTAAATGATTTACAAAAAACGTGTAGGCTGTATATTATGTTATGATGTGTTATGGGCCTATTAGAAATGTGTAATCTGGGCATATTGTCGTAGTTAAATTGAAGTGAGGGACCACACAAAGTTAATATACTCTGGTTGAGCAGCTGCAACCACTATTATTTTCGTCTGTCAATTTTCTCTGTTAACTCTTTATGAAGAGTATAAGGCTTGAAGGACTAAACCTACCAATTGTAGTTAGTTGCATTTAATCTAGAGCATTAAATTTATGAGTCATATTCAGATATGAGCAGCACACATTGATTGCCACTGCTCATGGTAAACATGATAGTGCCGGTTAAAACTGAGCTGCAAAAACGACTGGCTATACACAGATGAGCGCAACGATCGAGCGTTTAGTCAACAATGCTGGGAATCTTAATCCATGCACTTAAACTTAATCCAAGTCAAACAAAATGCCAGCAAGAAGTTGCAGTTGCAGTTCGCAGTTGGCAAATGGTGAATCGCTGGCTGCGTAGCTTGTCAAAGACAATTACGCGAACGATCACAATTGAGTGACTGATTGGACGAGAAACAAAGAGAGGCAGAGACTGTGCACTGTGGGGACATTGAAGGCGTCGCGACAAAATGCCACGCCACAATAAATATATGTATGTATATCCTCGAGAGACGCCGCCAACTGGCGACAATAAAAGTGCTGAAGCAATTTGGCGGACGCGTCGCTCTAATTGAGCCCAATGGCTGGCTGGCTAGCTGACCTCGTCCTCAGCTCACATCACCCCAACCCCTCTTGGATGTCGATGACACGTGTGCCCGGCCCGGGCACTAGGCTAAAATTTATTTGTATTAGCCATGGCTAAGTGTGTCTGGGCCGATAAATGGAGAAAGGTGCTTTGATTTAGAGCAAGGAAGGCGCTGGCAAAAGGTTTAAGTCGCTCGCCTGCCAGGTGACAATCAATTTGTATATTTTCGCTTGAAATTATTTCTTTAATTTTGCGCACACATGCAGCGAGCGAGAGAGTCAACAAGCTCGGGAGCGAGACAGCATGCGATTGGAATTTCATTTAGAAAGTTGGCTGGCAAACTGAAATGCAGTTGAAATTTGCATTTGCCAAAGTCTGAGCGACATCGACTCCACTCGACTGTTGTTGTGACATTCTTCTCTCGCTCTCTATGAGTGTGTGTGTGTGTGTGTGTGTGTGTGTGGAACGCCTTCACTTTTCACTTGCCAGGCCTAAATGGCCTTAACTGGGTCATTTAATAATAAACGTTATCATAATTTTTCGTCGATACCCGCACGATTTCATACGATTATTCTAATTCCGTCAATCATCTGCAACTGCAACTGTCTGTCTAGCCGAGCAGACGTAGTTAACCAAACTCGAGCTCGAGCTCGTCGTGCTCTATTGATCTTGTTTTCTCGATTTTGATCTTTAACTTGTCTTGACAGCCGTCGATGCTGTGTGCTCTCTGTGCGTAGATGATTTTTGCCACTCCTTTTGGTTACTTCTGATGAAATGCTTTCTACTTTGATTCATTGTCTTTTGGGCCAGCTTTGTTTTTTTCTTTTTTCGAAAAACCGTTTGGCTTTAATGGCTTTTGATTGATTATCGCGTGCCACGCTCTGTGGGTGCTCCAGCTCCAGCTCCAGCCTCAACTCCAGCTCCAGCTTCATGTGTGCTGTTTAGCCCACGTTTTCTATGATGCTTTTGTGGGTTTTTTTCCTATTTTTTATTTTATTGAAGTATGCTTAATTAGCTTGATGTGTGTGTCTCCCTCTCTGCTGCACGTGCTGTGTGAGTTCCTGGTACCAGAGCTGAGTGGGCACAGAGAAAGAGCTCAAACTAGGCAATAAGTTCAGAGTTGAGTCTTGCAACAAGTTTACTTTACACGATATGCTTAAAGGGCTGCTACGTGACGTTGTCTCGGCGATCATTAAACTCGACTGCAGCACCACGAAGCAACGATGATAACAAGACTCGAATTTTAAGTTTTGAATGTTTATAAAACATAGCAAAATTTATATTTTGATCTTAAAAGCGATCTAATTTGATGAGGTACTAATCTTGATTGAGAAAAAGTTATAGAAATGTGCGATAAACACTAAGAAGAGATGTGATATGACAAAGATGAGTAAGATGGATATTTGGGCCTTGAGGTATGCAGGACTTTGTGACTTGTTTGCAAGACCATATTTGGCATATCAGCCATAATACCATAATACAAATTATATATAGAATTCATTCAATAATGAAAGAAGAACTAACACAACTTCATCTTAACTCCGATTACAGGATACCTCCAAGTCGAGCACTTTCGTACTTTCGCTTGTTTCATAAATTTTTTAGTTACTTCAATAAGGTTTTAGGTTTTTTATTTTCTTTTGCAGCTTGTTTTATGCTGCGGCTCATTAGGCGCAATGTCCATGCGTTGACTGTCCTACGCACTCCTTTTAAGTCTTAGTAACAATTTTTTGTTGTTTGTTTGTATTGTTGTTGTGGCTATTGCTGTATTGCTGTCTTATGGCGCATAAAAACTGTTGCATTGTCTCTCTGACTGTTTTTTTTTTTTTTTTTTTTTTTTGTTTAACAGGCCAACAGCCAACTGCTGGTGGAGCCAGCTTGTTTGGGCTCCTGGCAATGGCCGATGGTGGGTGATAAATGTTAAGAGGCGCGCGTGTGCAGGCAGCAAGCAGCTTCCATTGAAATTAGTTATTCACGCGGATCGTTTAAGGCAATCCAACACCAGAAGGCAACTAGCTGGACTGTTGGCGGCAACTCTGTCGCTGACTCGCTGACGCTGACTGCAAGCTATTGCTCTTGGTTGTTGGGCTCTTTGGTCATGGCTTGTCAGTGATGGCTCCGCGGCTGCCGCTGCTGCTGTTGCTGTGGCTGTGGCTGTGGCTATTGTCGCCGCTTTTGTTTTAATGATCGTGCCTCTTGGTGTCTACTGCCTGTTGCCAGCTCATTTACCGCTGCGGCAAACGGGATGACTTCAGTGGCATTGCCTTACCCAACGTTCGCTGGCTACCAGGCTACATAGCTGGCTGGCTGGCTGGGCTTATCAGTGCAACATTTTGCATGTTGCAGGCAAACAAAAACCACGTTCAACTGCATGAGCATTTGTCACAGTCCCCCCCTCCCACACACACACATACAAACACACACAGCCCCAGCCAGACGGACAGTTTACATGTGTCTTTGTGTCGTTTTTTTTATGTGTGCTTTTAGCCATTTTATCGTCGCTTTTGGCTACCGCGGCGCTCTGAGCCTCTTTTTTTCTAATGGCTCATTTCATAGCAGCCACAACAGCAACACAACAACAACAACGGTAATTAACCTGTGCATGTTAATGAACTTCAAACCTGCCCCCAACAGCAGCAAAGTTTATGCAGATTTTTGTCTAACCAAAAAGTCGAGTGGAGCGCAGGCTTCATGGTTGGCGCTAATGCAAATCTCTGGCTCTCCGGCATTTTGAGCAAAATGAGGTTGTTGTCGTGCCGTTGACAATCTAATTAGAATACAAAATGCTTTTAAGCCAACTTGCAACTGGCGAACAGGCAAGTTTCAAGTTCATGGTGTTGACATATGTAGCTGGCAACTCCTCCAACTACAACTGCAACCTCGACTCTAACTCCGACTCCGACTCCAACCCGCAGCCATCTACAGCTTCATTGTCGTTCTGTTAATAGTCTCTCCACGCTAGCTGCCTTAATACCTTACCTTACCTTACCTTACCTTATTGATATCATATAAGGCAGCTACCATACAAAGCTTGGCTTTTTAGATTTTGATTTCGCCAGCCTAAACTGACTCTGCCTGCGCTGCTCTGCCATTATTGTGATTAGATGGAAAGTGCTTGGGCCATTGAGATGCAATGATGAACCCCGTTGACATCGCTGCCAAAAAACTGTCAAAGCCAATGGCATTCATAATGAGTGGAAAGTTTCCTAAATTTTTGCCTTAATTTTCGATAACTGAGCCGCGATAAACGAGTTGTATAACAGGAAAGTAAAGTTCATTAAGATAGCGAAGGCAAAACTTTGATATTGATTTGTAAGCTCTCTCCCTATCTACCTCTAAAATATATACAAATATATACATACATAAATAAAGATACATATGTATTTATATATGTATGTCTTCGATACCTCATTTTAGTTATTTGTGACCTTTTGTAGTTGTGCCCACACTCGTTGCCCTGCATATCAATTGGATGTGTAACTAATTTGAAATCTCTAAACACGGCACAAATTGCCGCTGCACACTCATAAGCCATCAACTGGCAGCAGGCTGCTGTGGGCCGTTGCAAGTTCACAGATTGCATCACATGACCCCATTTTCAGTGCAGTTTGCACAAATATTGACTTGGCGGATTGTCGGCTACGAACTTGGCTAAGTGGCACACTTGAAAATCCAATTGCAGCAAATTGGCCGAATGCCAAAGAGGAGCAAGCCGAACGAGGCGTAAAATGAGGTCAGTCTAGGGCGATGGCATTGGCCCGATGCACAAGTTGTGCTCTAATGTCAACTCATAATGCGAAAAGGGAAAGAAGGCAAAGGAGCAAACGGTCAGTCGAGTAGCTGTTGCTGCCGTTGCTGCTGCTTTGTTGCTTTGTTCTGCTTGGTCTGCTGACCCACAATTGGCCAACAACATTATTGTTGTTATTGTTATGGTTATTGTTGGTGTCACTGCGACGACTCGACACGAACTTTTCCTGTGGGGCCCCCGTCTCAATCTCAATTTGGTCAAGTTATCATCCGAGCTAACAATTGCAAAATTGGAACTGAGTCAAATATACCAAATACATTTTATGGGCGTTACCACCTGATCTTACCCCTTCCACAAAAAAAAACTAAAAAAAAACTCAAAAAAAGGAGAAACTCGAGAGAGAAAAAACTGTTCACAGTTTAAAGTTTGGAAATTGTCGCCGTCCTGTGCTGTTCATGTCGCAGCCCCTTGTAACTGTCAGGGCACCAAAAAACAATCATTAAATTGAAAAAAATAAATGAAATAAAACAAAATAAAAGAAAATAAAATAAGAAAAGGGTACCAAGTGCAAAAGGTTACAGGTACAGCGCATAAAAACAACAACAACCAAAATCAACAAACAAATGAAATAAATGCAGAAGTTGTCATCAAGCCAATAGAGAAATGCTCTATATTTATGAAAATTAAGTTTGATTTTAAATAAATTAAATAATATTAAACATATTAATATTTGATATATCAAATATGTTAAATGATTTGTTTATATTTACAGAATTTTATTATAATTTATTAAATAATTGTAATTAATTCATTATTAAATTTTATAATAAATATAAAATGCATAAAATATAAATAGTATGTAATATTTAATAAAAATTAAAACATATATATTTTTATGATTTGAAGACATTTCAATATTTCTCTAAATTTCATTAATACTTCACACTGCTGACTAACCCCTTCAACAGTGTATTTTGGCAACTGTACAACCTGGCCGCTAAGGAACAACGACAAATAAATCTGACAAGAGCTGCAACTCTAGCAGTGCCAGCTTTGACTTTAGAATGCACCGAAATGCCCGCCCGATGATGAAGTGATTTTCGGAGGGGCACAGGGTGAGCGGGGCAAACAGCGAAACGCCAATCGGCAGTCGAGATTTGGATTTTGGGACTTGCACTTGGTAGCCCTTGCTTGTTGCTGGCTTTTGTTGAGTTGCCAAGGAGTCGCTGTTGGAGTTTGAAGTCAAAGTCGGACTTCAATGCGCACGCGCTGGCTGCCACTTAACGAGCGGTGGGCCCCAAAGGAGGCAGCGCAACGTTTGCCTTCGAGGGCGTTGCAAGAGTCTCTTTGGGCTTTTTGGCAACAACAGCAAAGGCAACAGCAAAAAAGAAGGTGACGAAGTCACGAAATTCTTGTCAATTTTCAACTACAGACCAATTTGTTTGTCTTCCCCATTTTGCAGAGCGGCAGGCGCAAAAAATAAAGTCCAACTTCACAGCAAAAAAAAGGAGAAGAAAAAGCAGGAAAAGCACAAAAAAAAACTAAACACAGGAAAAAATAAAAACATCGTGACAAATCAGGCTACCAAAATTGGGCACAAATCGTAAAGCGCAACGGAGGAGGAAAAAAAGCACTCTTTGTGTCGCCCTGCCTATGCCAAGGCTAAGGGAAGCCCCCATATCAATAAGTTTTCCCAGACGCCTCCATATCAACACCTTTCAGTTGAGCCATCCACACCTCATGCGGCTCGCGCAATTGTTTCCCAGGATGGGGCACAGACTTAGCCTTTTTCTTCTCTTTTTTGGCCATGTATAAAGCCAAATGAAATTGTTTGGCACGCTAAGTGTTTTCTTCAGTTCAGCGTGCCTTATATAGCCGATTGATTGCTCCACTAACATAATCCATTCATGGCCAGGTCTAAACAGCACATGCAACAACTACAACAACAATAATACAACAACGAGTTGCTGCTGCGCGGTAACATTCTCTCTGATCTTTTGCCTGCAACATCAAACAAAATCATTTGCTCAACATTTTCATTCGGGGCACAAAATTCTTGCCACAATAAATTTCAATTACTTACCTACATTTTAAGACACTTTTACCGCTAAAAGTATTTACTGCTGTTGTTGCGACTGATGCACAAACATTGTTAAATTTTGACATGAGAGGACGTGAGAGGAAGATGCTGGCAACAAACAGTGTGTCGCTCAGCTCTTTTTTTACTCGAATACCATTTAAGGAGATGGTTGAGATATATTATATAATATTAAGACTTGGCCTCTGTTTAATAGTATAATAATATATATGTATATATTTAAAGTAAAAAAAATATATATTTATATTTTAAGGTTAACATGTACTATATTACTTTTTTACAGTGAACTCTTAGCAATGCCTCTCCTACTGCCTGAATTTCTCGCACAGTATGTCATGCCATTGAGTGAAATATTTTTAGAAAGTCATGATCAGCAGCAACAACAACAGGGATAACAAATTTCAACGATGAAGCTGTTGTGGACAACATGAAAAATCAATCATGTCCGCAGCGGAATAAGATGTTGACAAGCGGCGCTCAGATCAAAGCTCTCAACGGAGCACATTACGATCGTATTGTCTTGGAGCAGTTGCAGTTGCAGTTGCAGTTGCAGTTCGAGTTTCAGTTGCAGTTGCAGGTCTCGCTCTCGTAGTTAACTTGAAAAATGCGTAACAATATTTATGTTGGGAGATGACAAATCCAAATCCATGCGCAAAGCCGAAGGCAGAGATCAAAACATTGACGCCATATCATATGCTCGACCACACCCAGAGCGTCGGCTTCCACTTGATCCTGGCTAGCGCCGAGCTGCCAAGCTGCCAAGCTGCCAACATGCCAATCGCCCAACCCCAGCAATAGCTACAGCTCCAACTCCAACTCTAGCACCAACTCCAACTCCAGCTCCAGTTCCAGTTCCAGCGAACGCAGCGCCACATGTTCGCCTTTCGTGTTTGTTGTTTTGATTTACTCTGGCACTGGCTTTATTTATAGACGATGTTTCTACCAGGCCCCCCACGCCCCCATCGCCAACTCCAGTTGGGCACCCTGTTGCGTCATCCATGCGTCCGGTGGGTGGCTGCCTGCGCCGCTTTCCTGCTGTCCCGCTGGCTGCTGTACTCTTAGGCCTCTGTCGCTTTTTAATTTGGCAAATTTATACACACCACGTTGCACGTTGCACAGTAGTTCACAGTTGTTGCTATTGCTGTTGTTGTTATTATTATTATTATTATTATTATTATTATTGTTGTTCGCAATTGGTTTATTATGAATAGGTGAACTTTCAAGTGCTGATAGACTAAAACCTACCCTGGTTTCGGGCATAAGTGGAGGAAAACTATGTCAAAGGAACTATCAAACAAATTTAAGCTTGCGATAAAGATTTTTAATATAAAAAACATAAATTTATTTAAATTGAAAGTAATTCGTAATCGTATCAAAAGAAAATATTCCAATATTCCAATTAAGCTGCAATTCCCTTTAAAAATAAATATCAGATGTATGTATATACTCTCTTATGCCATATACCCTCTTTGAAGACTTTACAGGGCATTTCAAACTTAATGGTTGATTCATAAAATGGTTTTATTTTGTGCGCAGCCAGTTGCTCATTTCCACTTTCAGACCACCCACTGTCTTAAATTTCAACAAATTTACACACCACAACACACCCCGTTACACACACAACACCACACACACTCACACAGACGCACAGCTGCTCCAAGTAAGCGCAGCGAATTTGTAAAAAAAGCGTTGCAATTTTTCAACTGCAAAATCCCCAACAGACACACACACACACACATACACATACAGAGATAACAACAACAACAACAACAAGAGGAACAACAACCGTCAGCTTAATTAATAGATTTATAGCTATGACTGCATATTATAACAAATTGGTAACGAATTAATCCTTTCAGCCGTGTAAATCGACCAACACACAAACACATACACATTCTCATACACATTTCAGCTAACATTACTCATACGCCACGATGCACCGGCAGCAGCATCAGCAGCTGTGCAACGCAGCTCTAATGAGACGGCCCTCTTGCGCCTTGGCGCTGTTTCAGGTCAATAAAAAAGAGTAAAAACTGCATTAAACTGGCAGATCCGTTCGGCAGACCCCCAAGCTGGCCCAGAGGCCATGGCATATTGCCAAATATGGCCCAGCAACCATGCAGCCATTGTTCCGGGGCGCGCGCATCTTCCTGGGCCCAACTTGCGATATTTACAATTTATGTGCCAGTTTTTTTTGCGACCAAATAACAGACAACAAAAGTAGCAAAATTATATAGAAGAGTAACTTAAGGAGGGTGTAATTGACTGTAAGATACCCTGTATATATTTGATAAAGGTTGCCTATGAGTTGAAGCTTTTAATGTTGAGACTGACTTCACTATATCTAAGATGAAGGACAAAATGAGAAAGTGCTCGACTAGAAGATACCCGGTAACTATTATTATTATATTTAGAAATTAAGTCTAAAGAAGTTTTTCAATGAATTTTAGTTAGAACCAGCAGAGTTTAAGTTTGAGCACTTAATATAGGACTCAACAATTATGCACTCGCACATTCATGCACAGCATTCACAGATCTACCCCATCTCTCTCTTCATTCCAGGGTAACTAGGAATAGTAACCTGTGGATCTTTTAGTTTTGGCCTCGGTTCGTTCGGCTTCGACAGGCAACACATGTTCGGGCTGCGCCTTGGCGTGTGTTTATCTTGGCCAGGCTTTAATGATGATGCTGTTGATGCCGCTTGCTGACGTCCACTCAGCGACGTCTTCCAACCAAGCAGCTACTGTGCCTGTGTGTATGAGATGCTATGCAATGTGGGCTACTGTATGGTAGCTGTCTAAAAACTGATGCTGGCCAGCTCTCCATACCATGTGGGCTTGATTTAGTGCAACGCTTTCTGACTCTTTGTTACTTATGCTGCTCTCTGCTTGATGGCTATAATGATGCTGATGATGCTGATCATGCTGCTGCAGCAGCTTATGATGATGATGATGAGGGCAAAACGACGAGTTATGACTTGAACTTTGCTACTTGAACTTCAGGTTGAAGTTGGGGCCATCTCGGCTTGGCCAACTAAATAGTTTCTCCAAAGGCTCTGAGATAAATTATTGTATTAGCTTTACAGTTAGGTAGAACTATTAAAGCTTTTGTACTGACTGAAATTATGTGAGATAATTATAGTAATTGATGATCAATATAATATCTCTATATATTCGAAATATTCACAAAATTATTTTTGCCATAGCAATAACTTTTTTGCTCACTTCTCATATAATTCACTTCGCATGTTCGAAAGTTTTCAGCTAATTCATTGGCTTTGCCCTGTAAACTAAATCCTGCCCACTTGGTTAACTTTCAAATATATTTGGAATTTATTTGCTTGATACATTGTAGCTGTCATAGGGCAGCAGCAAATGCTTTTAATTACTACCAAATCAGAGTGCAATAATTTTGGAGTTATAGACTGAGAGATACCCTGTGAGTGTCATGTATTTTTATTAGAAATTGTTTTTCCTACATTAGCTTTCATATCTTACCCTTTTTCAAATTGATAGGGTATTTGAATTTGTAATACTCGACCGTTTTCAATCCCAACAAATCATATATACTCTATAGCAGTACCCACTCCGTATGCCATCATACCCCATTTAAATACTTACAGGGTACTCCACACATCGATATCTAAGCTCAACTTACTGCTCACCACAGGAGGACACACATGAGCTGTGCTGACATGCAAGTGAAAATTGCACTTGGATAGTTGCATTTGAATTTGCAATGCAAAACAGTTGCACGACAATTTTAGAGGCTGGACGGTGGACCAGTGGACCAGATGGAGCGGGCGGCACACGCCCTAAACGCCACAAATGAAAACTAATGAGGCGCGGAGAGAGCAAGGAGAGAAATCTTGTTGCAGTTGCAATGTTGCAAATGTTGCACGCAGCACGGAAGCGAGTGGCTAGCTGCTATACATACATATATCTATCTCTATGTATATATATATATGTATAATGTCTATATATTTGCAGTTAGCATGGAAAATTTGAAATTTAATCGCTGGCAATTAATTTGGCCCAAATGCAGCGACGAGGCGCCCCCACAGTCGGCAGCTGCGCCCGCTGTGCCTAGTTGGGTCAGCTGTTGGCCTGGAAGCCACTCGCATGTCTCCACCTGTATCTGGCTATCTGTGTGTGCGAGAGTGTCTGTGTGTCTCACTATGTGTGTGGTCCACGTTCGACATTTGGCAAGCGTCGCAGTCGGTGGCCAAAGGAAAATTGAAAAATTAACAAGTATGAAAAGTGCAATTAAAGTGGGCCACAATCGATGGACAGTTGGTAATTCGAGAGGATGACAACCGCCAGCGATACGAAGGCGTTGTCTGCACCTGAACCACCGGCAGCCAGCAGACAGACGACTGTTTGCCACTGGGCGGCATATTAATCTGCTTTTAATTGCGGCCAATCTCCACGTTGGGGTACTTGTTGTGGCATTCCTCCTTCTGTTGCAATTGCCATTGATTAATGTGCGCCAATTGTGAAATAAATGTGTTGTTGATCTTTCTTAGCCCTGGCTGTACTCCAGCCTGCTGCCGCCTGGGGGCCTGCTGCACTGCCTTGGCTCGGGTGTTGCAGGTTTCTTGCCCATGTTAATTGAATTATTGGCAGGGGCAATTTTCTGGCAGACACACATCCATATTGGTGTACGGTGGGCAACAGTGGGGCGTGGCTTAGTGGAGCTTATTGATTGTTGTTTGCTAAGAGGCGACTTCTTTGCATTGGGAGCAGCCACAACATTAGTAGGAGAAGGAGCTGCCAAAAGTTAGATACATAAGAAATCATAGATCGCATACATAAATTGATTACAGAAGACTTTTACGCCATATACCTCAGGTATTTTTTTAATCCCAGTTCTTTAATATTTTACATTTCAAATTTTTAATTATTAATGATTTTACATATTTTCATTTAATTTTTCATAAATTAACTTAAAACTTAAATTTTTATTATTTATTTTAATTTATTTATTCCATTTTTTATATGTTGCATTATTTATTAAACCTTAAATCATTAATTTCTATTGCAATAACAGACAACTTACAGAAACTGTTAAGAAACAAGGAAGAAAAAGTGTAAGCAGCAACAAGTGGATCTAAAGATGTAAGGTAAATGGCTCTCAATCTTCGACAAGCTGGGCGAGCAAAGCGATTGAGCGACCAAACGAAACTCTTTAACGAAGTGCGCATGCAACTGTCAACTGTGCAATATCAGCCAGCAGGAGACAAGTGGCTCCAAAATTGTAAACTGCAAGCAGATTTGACGAGCAAAGGCTAGAGAGAGAGAGAGAGCGGATCAAGAGAGCGCAACGAAACGAAACGGAACTTTTTGGCGAAGCTAAAAACTATGAAAACTAAAAACTATACGCATATGCATATGCAAGCGACAATTTACAGTTTAACAAGCGAAGAGCTGCATTAATACATATCTATATATAAGTGACTCAAGAACTGTATAGCTCAAAAGGGAGTGACTCTGAGTCTATGGCCTTAGTAAATATTAATGTATTTGAATTTTATGAGGAATAAACAGAGCTATATGCAATATATGTATATAATAATAATAATAAATAATACATTTGCTTACCTTAATTTGTTGCACTTATGGACACAAACATCTTTTAGCTATTTTAGCTCATAAATTACATTCTCATATCATTTTCACACAAACAAAAAGAAATTTTTTTATTACGCACTAGACACAGATGCAGCAAACTCAAGCAACGGTAAACTGCACACAAAAAAAAACGAGCGAAAAAAACATGGCGCAAATGCAGCCAACTAAAAAAATTATGGCTCATTTATATTTCTCCACTTTGCAGAGACAATAAAACATTTTCAAACACTTCACTTTACACCAATGCAAGCACATGAACAAAAATAAAACAATTTTAATAAAAAAAACCCCGAATTGGAGGGCGAAATTAATTTTTGCATAATGATCGCCTTCTTATTACTTTTTATTAGCACGCACGACACGACGAAACTGCAGACGAGGACTGCATCCAACTCAACTGAACGAAGCAGGGCGAAGACGGGCGAATGAGAACGAATTTAACGAAAAGAAAGCGAATTCCGCTTATCTAACTGTGAAGCTGCTGCTGTGAGTTATATTTTTGCAAATTTTCTCAAGCAAATATTTGCTTTAAAATTGAAGTTTTTACATATTTTTAAACGAATTGTTTAACATTTGTTGCCATTAGAACACAATTTTAAAAATTCTAATCAAATAACTCGAACTTAAAGCGCGAAATTAAAATTTGCAGAAGAAGAAACTGAGAGTGAGAACAGCAGCAGAGAGGACTGAACGAAGCAAGCCGAAGGCGGGCGAAAACGAGCGAGTGCAATGAAAGAGGCGAGAAATTAGCAGATCTAACAGTAAAATTGCTGCTGTCTTGCATATATGTTGAGTCAAGAATTTGATTTTGAATTCAATTTTCACGACATATTCGAAATATAGGCATTATAAAATATATTTATATTCAACAATTTCAATTATGTATGTAACACTTACTAGAAGCATTGTGTTAAACCATTTAAAAAAAATGTATAAAAAAATTAAGTAGCACACACAACCGAAGGCACTGCAAGCGAGGACAGTAGCTGATGGACTGAGGGCCGTTGCCAGGCGAAGATGAACGAATTAAGAAGAGAGATGAAAGGCAACAACAAGTGCAATTCTAAATGCGATTGGATTGAAATGATGGAATTTGTGCTAAATGAAAGTGGGAAATAAGAGAAGAGAGATTTGCTTATTAGAACGCTACAATGCAAATGAAAATATGTTAACGATAGCACAATTAACAATTTATGTTAAAGCGATAATGGAATATGGATGACTGTTAGACGATTCGCTTATTAGACTGTTTGTAATGGAAAATAAATAATGTTAAATGAAAGAGTGATTTACATATTTATGTTAAAGCGATAAAGGATGAGCAATAGCTGTTAAAGCTCGAGAAAAACTAAAGTATATGTATAAATGTTTATAAAAAATATTAAATAATTAAATATATAAATATATTTATAAAATATTACGTATTAAATGTTTGTATATCTAAAAGTGTTTTATTTTTTAATATCCTATGCAAGTTTACATCTAAAACTATTTGTCCTTGAATCACAAAGCGTAAGCTCAGCAAATCGCATTCCATTTCTGTTCTGAGCCTTTGGGCTGCGTCTGGATAAAGCCATAAACATAAATTCAAGTGCTAATAGGCAGGTAATTGAGCTGCTGCTGCTGCTGCTGCTGCCGCAGTCATAATAAAGCCAACAATTACGCAGCAAATTAAAATCAAATAACTTAGCCAACAAATCGCCTAGCCATAAAAATCACATGCAAATTATAGTGGACGAGCAGCAAAAGGCTGCGATTTACGAGGCTGTGGCAGTGGCAGCAACTGTTGCCGCAGTGGCAGCTGCTTGCGGCGCTTTAGCCTGGCTTCCAACTCAGCCTGCTACCTCCACCTCCCCCTCCGCCTCTACTTGCCCCCCTTAAACAAATAAAGTTATTTGAGCCAATAAAAAATTGGAGCATCCGACGGAGCACGTCAAATGGAAAATGAAAAGGGAAAGTTGCAAGAAAAGTCTGGCAAACAAGTTGCATCAATATTAAACAGATCCTCGTACATTGCCTGCCACTTGCCACTTGCCACTTGCCACTAGCAACTTGCAACGTGCCACTTGCAACTCGTTCTGCAATTGTTCTCTGTCTCTTCTTCTACTGCTTCTTTGGCCCTTTGATTAAGGTACAGATTTTGCCCATAGCACAGTGGGCCGGAAATGTGATATATTGATCGAAAATTGCAATATATTTTAAATATATAAAAATATGAAACTTAACTTTTAGTATTACAGATAGATTTAGGTATAACAGTTTTAAGTGTAACATTTAAATATTAGAGATTTATATATAACACATTTGAGGGTATTCGATTAAAGCTTAACAGCTTAAAGATTTTAATGTAACAGATTTATATAACAGATGTAAGTTAAGCAGTTGTAATAATATTAAGGTTAATTGTGCCAGATATGGGTATAACAAATTTATTAATTATTTATGAGAGATATATATTTGAGTATAACAGATTTAAGTATAACAGATTTAAGTATAACAGACTTAAGTATAACAGATTTAAGTATGACAGTTTCATGCATAACAGATTAAGTATAAAATCATTTTGAGCCCAAGAGATTCAATTAGAACAGATTTTTGGATGACTGAGTTCAGTATAACAGTTTTAAGACTTAGCAGATTTATGTATAACAGAAGTGAAATTTAATTATATACAACAAATTTAAGTATAACCGTATTTTATATAACAGATTAAGTATAACAGTTTTAAGTATAACAGATTAAATATAACAGTTGGAAATATAACAGATTAAGTATAACAGTTTTTCTATATATTTATGTATAAAATATGTTACAATATCCTTAGTTTTTACTCAATATTTACTACCCTTCACCCATAGTGCAGTTCTGGCCATTTGTTATTTGGCTCGAATGTTAATTATATACTTTACAGCCAGCTCGTGGTGCTCCGGCTTATTTAGAGCTTTATTTATGAAAGCATTTAATGTAAACTGTTTGCAAATGCCACAGGCTATCATTATGTGTCATGCGATATCTGCAAATTATATATATGCCCATACATATATACCTATATACCTTTATATACCCATATATGCCCATATATATACCATATATAAATCAATTTCTTCCTGCCTGGGCTAATTAATATCAGAATGAAACTTTTATTCAGGCTGAAAGTCGACACCCACGAAGGATGTTGCCCAAAATTGCTTTTTTTTTTTTGTTCGAAATTTTCCTCTACTTCTCTCTGAGTTTCTGGTGTTATTTATTTTTGCGCATTTTTTATGGGCATAAAGTGGATCATAAAGTAATTAATGCGCTAAAATGCGACATTAAAACGCCGCAGGGCCGAGAGCGACCAAAAATTTCCTTCATGCAACTTCGTGGGCTGCATGAAGACAACAAAGCGACTGCAATCAATCTCTCTTTCTCTGGCTCTTCCTCTGCTTCGCCAGGCGTTTCTTGAGGGCGTGTTCTGTGTGCTCTGCGTTGCACCTACGCCAGCCCAACTGCGCCCAGACTCCAGCAGATTAAGACCCTAACCACAGAGAGGGAGAGGGAGAGGGCAGAGAAAGATTCCCTCCATATAATAATTACAGAGCTCGAGACTTGACTTTTTGATTGTGGCATGCGTGTAGAAATTCTGCTGCAACGGTGCATTCTGCTGTTGTTGTTGTTGTTGTTGTTGGCCCCACTGACAGCGACTGACAGACAGCAATTGCCAAATATAATAAATAATTAGCTGGGGCACTGTGGGCGTGGCGAGGTGACGTGCCATGCATTAAATCAAATATTGCTCGCTTAGAGAAAGCGATCTGACTGCGACCCAATTGGCCAGAGATAACACAGCTTAAACAGAGCTGAGCCCTAACAGTCTAATTAGATTAGTGGGGAATATTGATGACATCGATTTAACAGTGCTGAAAATTAACAGTCTAACTGGACAAGAAGCAATATTGAGTGTAAGTTGAGCTGGCTTTAACAGAATTTATGTATTTAACAGCACAGTTAAGTGGAGCTCGGTTTAACATAATCCAATTATGAGATTCTGTTAAAGCGAATTCTTCTTAAATTTAACATTGCTGATGCTTAACAGTCTTTCTAGATTCGTGGCACCAATTGATTGGTTGGCTATATAAGAATTTCAGTCTTTAACAGAGTAGCAAAGCAGAATGCACTTTACCATAGCTAATTGGATTTATTAATTGCTATTAGAAAACCGAGATTAAATAAATAAATAATAACTCTCAATGTTTGATTTATGTTTTATATATTGATTGACTTTATATTTAAAGATTATTCTTTTCGTATGCAACATCGACACCACGTTACAGCTTAGGCTTTTTAAGAAGAAAAAAAAGAAGAACAAAGAGTGACCAGACTAACATATTCTAATAATCCACAACTTAGTGTTGTGTAATGTTATTGTTTGAATGTTGATGATATTCCAACACGCCCTCCTCAAACATAACATTACATTAATAATAAAGTAAATGATAATATTCAAAGTTTAACTTATTCTTTCGTGGTTCGTGTCCATTCTGGGGCTTATTCAGTGATCTAGCATTTGCTCTTTGGATTCAAGAAAAACCCAGAAAAAACTTGAATCAGATCACTATTATAACTTAAAAATATTGTAACAATTCATTTGTTCAAATAAGACTACTTTAACAATTCAATTATTCAAACAAAATAAAAAATAGAATTAAGTCAATATTCATTTAAAAAATCCAATAAAATTCTCCCAGTATCGGTGTAGGTGTATCACTCTTCTTGTAGTAATCCCAATTTGTTTCGCAATTCCTTAAATCTTCCGGCCGGTAACGGCTTGGTGAAGATGTCAGCAAGTTGATTCTCTGTGGATATGTACTCGAGAGAAATCTCATTATTTTCTACTTGTTCTCTTGTAAAATGATATTTTATATCAATATGCTTTGCTCTTTTATGAATGAGGGGTTATTTGCAATATTTATACAGCCTTGATTTTCTTTCATAAATTTTAACTGATTTGTTGAGTTTAATATTAACACTACTTAAAAACGCTTTCAAACATAAAGCTTCTCTTACAGCTTCAAATAGAGCCATATACTCTGCTTCAGTTGATGAAGCGCGACTGAATTCTGTCGTTTTGTATTCCAACAAATTAGGTTGGCATCGAACATTTTAAATAAGAAACCCGTTGTGCTTTTTCTATCTACTTCATTACTACCCCAATCAGAATCTACATAACCAACTAATGTATTCTCAAAAATTGGGTTCTTTTTAAAAACGAGTTTCATGTCAACAGTTCCCTTTAAATATCTAACAACCCTTTTTAGACATTGCCATAATTCTGCATTATTCTTGCTACTATATCTACTCAAGATATTTACAGTTGCAGTTAAATCTGGACGTGTACATAGCATAATGTACATTAAACATCCAATAAGGTTACGACATGGAGATTACATTCTTCATCTGAATTAAGTAACTCAAAATTCAATTTATTTGGTAGCGGAGTATAACCGAGTTACAACTATCCATGTTATATTTATTTAAAATTCTTTTTACATATGCAGACTGGCTCAAATAAATTGTATCTTTATGCATTTCTATTCTGATACCAATAAAATGACGTATCTATTTAAATCAGTATTTAAATTTTTTACTTAAATATAATTTGAAATTATTCATTCTTTCATGTCTCCTGTTGCTATTACTACATCATCAAATATAATAGTAATATATGTTTTCTTTGATGTCACCTTTATCGAGAATATATATGCATCGATCTACTGGAGAGTTTACAAACTCACATTCTTTTAACGTTTGCTCAAATACTTGAAACCAGCATCTCGCTGCTTGCTTGAGTCCATATATTGCCTTATTCAATTTGCATATATGTCCAGTATTACATAATACACCTTGAGGAGGTTGCATATATATCTCCTCATTTAATGTTCCGTTCAGGAAAGCTGTTTTTACATCCATCTGATGTACTTTCAAATCATTCTGAATGCTAATGACAATATAAATCTGAAACTTGCAATTCTGGCAACGGGAGCAAATGTTTCGTCATAATCGACTTGGTATTTTTGAGTGAATCCTCTGCAACCAGTCTAGCTTTGTGTTTTATTGGTATTCCTAGTTCATTATATTTAATAGAAAATACCCATCTATATCTACAATATTTTTATCAACTGGCTTCTTTACAACTGTCCAGGTGTTATTAATTTCATGGGCATTCAACTCTGTCCTTATTGCTTCCTCCCAATCAGATCTATCGTTTCGATGTTTTATTTCTTCAAATGAAGTTGGGACTTCGTCAAATATTCTATGAGCATTTAAAACAAATTTGTTTAAACTATCATCGTCATCATCAAAATATGATACTTTAGGCTTAGTCTTTAGCCTTTCACTTTTTCTGCTTGGTACATTTGTACCCTCAGGATGATCAGCAGTTTTACAATCCTTACTCTCATTCGGGATATATATTTCCTTACTTTCATTCAGGAGATCAGTTTTTCTTTTCCTACTTTCTTTCGGAAAATTCAGTTTTTCACATTCCTTACTATCATTCGGGAATTTTGTTTTATCATTTTCCGTACTATCATTCTGGAAATTTAACTGATCACATTCCTTACTATCATTCGGGAATTTTGTTTTATCATTTTCCGTACTATCATTCTGGAAATTTAACTGATCACATTCCTTACTATCATTCGGGAATTTTGTTTTATCATTTTCCGTACTATCATTCTGGAAATTTAACTGATCACATTCCTTACTATCATTCGGGAATTTTGTTTTATCATTTTCCGTACTATCATTCTGGAAATTTAACTGATCACATTCCTTACTATCATTCAGGAATTCTTCTTGACTTCTTTCCTTACTTTCTTTTAGGGCATCTGTTTCAAATTTTACTGCTCTAGAATTAACCATATTGGTTTCGTCTACAACAACGTCCCTTGCAACAATAAACTTTTCTTTAATGGCATCCCATAATTTAAGTCCATTTGGTTCATATCCTATAAATATGGATTTATATGATTTCTCATCAAATTTACCTTTTTTAATTTTATGTGTACATATACGGTCGAACCAAACACTCTTAGAAACTTTAAATTAGGTTTTCTATTAGCCACATCTCATAGGGGTTTTTGTGCTGTTACCAAGTGCTTTGCTTGGAGTTCTATTTATTAAATATGTTGCTGTTAGGACAGCTTCACCCCAGAAGCTTTTATCTAGCTGTGCACCATTTACCATGGCACGAGCTTTCTCTGTAATGGTCCTTATCATTCGTTCCGACACACCATTCAACTGAGGTGTATGTGGCACAGTTAAATGATAACTTAACCCTTTTGATACGCAGAACTCACGCATCTCATTCGACAGGTACTCTCTACCGTTGTCAATATACAAATTGACAATCTGAGGGTTAAAGTGAGCTTCGCTCTTGCTACAAAATCCTTGAATGCGTTGAATACATCTGATTTGTATTTCAACAAATAGGTTACACAATAATGTGTAAATTGGTCTATAAAAATTACAAAATAATTTTTATCATCTAGTGTTGCTGGTGTAATTGGACCACAAACATCAGAATGTATTATAAACAAGGGTCGTTTTACATAACTTTTGTTTTTATATTGCTTAAATGGCAACCTAGACTGTTTTCCGTTTAGACAATGTTCAAAATTCATTGATATTTCTAAATCATAAGAAGACTCTTCACAAAATAAATTATTTTTCTTATTCAATTAATTTTCCATTGCTTATATGGCCTAACCTCTATGCCATAGTCGATTTATTTATTCCTAGATCTGCGCTGTATGCTGGAATTTATACAGGTATATATTGACCATACCCGACCTTTTAACAACGATCACTCCATTTTTTGAAATTGACACACCGTCACTGTCGAACTTAATCGTCATCCCAGCTGTTGCAGGCGTTTGACGGACATGAGGTTTCCTGCTGCCTCCTTACAATAAAGCACATCCTCCAGAGTAATATGTTTCCAGTGCAGCCGCACAATTCCACGCTTCGTAGATAAATATGCGCCTTCTTTAGCCACAGCGATTTTAATGGGCTGTTCCAAAACCTCGTAATCAACAAACAGCGACTCGTCATTGATTAAATGATCAGTTGCGCCCGAATCGAGTATAAAATCGCGTTCATCGTTTGTTTTAGTATTGTTTATTATTTTCTTCATATAAACGCAAACCCGGTTGTCAATGTTGCTAGTTGAGCTTGATTTTTATCTTATTATTATTCTTATAATATCTGCTTTGTTAAATCCTAATAAAATGGTAACAATTTTTTCTTTAAATGCCCCTCTTTGCCACAATGATAACACTTCATTTTTTTTAGCTTTTCCCTTAAACATTTTTTTCTGTTGTGCTTTTCTAGCTTTAAATCCATTATTTTTATTAAAATTATAATTGTTTTTTCCAACTGCACTCATGACCTTTCTACTTGTATCTGTACTGTCATTCCTAATTATTTCAAAATCTAACAACTTATTTTACAAAAGTAACGACAGAGTGTATCGAATAGTTTCAATTGCAGTTATTACACTGTTGTAAGATGAAGGCATAGTCTGCAACAAATATGCAACCTTGTTCATCTCTTCCATTTTTGCGCCAGCCGCTATAACTCACTACTATTTCGTCAAAGACAATAAAATGACTCGAAAGCGTATTCACTAACAGTTTGAGTGTTATTAGGCGTTTGTGTGCAGCTAACTGCGACGCAAGGCTTCTGCGCTCAAATATGGGCGTCTAAATTCTGAAAAATTGCGCGCGCCGAAACATCGCCTGCCGCATAGTTTAGGAATGAGTCACTTAAGTGCTTGATTAACACGCTCTTTGCACTTCGATTGCCTGCTTCCAAGTTGTAACCTCAACAGGAATTTCCTCATCCACCACTTTAAGTATATTTAATTCACTTATAAAGCCTGACTCGAAATTTCCATACGGAATATTTCCGCCATTAAAGGTTTAATATGTTCTTATTATTCTCCTTATTAGTGTATAATACACACCTGCTATATATACAAAAATAAAGACGACTAGACTAATTTCACACTTTTGAATTATTAAATTTTTTTAAACTGGCATGGATGGGCCCATAACCTATTAGAAAACCGAGATTAAATAAATAAATAATAACTCTAATGTTTGATTTATGTTTTATATATTGATTGACTTTATATTTAAAGATTATTCTTTTCGTATGCAACATCGACACCACGTTACAGCTTAGGCTTTTTAAGAAGAAAAAAAAGAAGAACAAAGAGTGACCAGACTAACATATTCTAATAATCCACAACTTAGTGTTGTGTAATGTTATTGTTTGAATGTTGATGATATTCCAACAATTGCAGAACGGTTAACAAAGCTTAACGCCTTATAAGCTTCTGTTAAGGAGAATTCTGTTAAAGCTTAACATTGCTCAGCTTGCAAAATGTTTGTCTAACTAGACAATTTAGATCAATTGAGTTAGAATTTTGAGTGTAAGTTGAGCTGGCAGATCATTAACAGAATTT
This sequence comes from Drosophila paranaensis, assembly GCA_035047545.1. Classification (NCBI taxonomy): domain Eukaryota; kingdom Metazoa; phylum Arthropoda; class Insecta; order Diptera; family Drosophilidae; genus Drosophila; species Drosophila paranaensis. Next base: position 12,376,453 of record JAWNPL010000153.1, read on the forward strand.
TTACATTTAATAAATAAATTATAAATACTATTTATAGATAATACAAATAAAATAAAACCAATGAATGCTTGAAGGCAGCCCCGAGTCTAACTGCTAACAGAGCACTGTTAACAGTCTCTTGCTCAATCGCTTTAATAGAATCTAACAGCAGCGAATATAACAGCCAACTGCGCTCACATCGCTGTTAACAGCCGCACTCAAAGTAGAAGAGCCAAAGACCATTACACAATCACGTTCAACAGAGCGAGAGGGCAATATGCGCAGAGAGTCGAAACTGCTGTGAGCGAAGCAAAGTGCGTGCAGAGCAAAGGCGAGCAAGCGAGACAGAGAGAGCGAGAGCGAACTAGTGAGCGAGAGTGTGCTAAAAAGCTTGCGCTGATAACAGTTTGACAGGCGCTCGCCTCATGTCTGCTCTGATCTAAAGCAAACGTCAGTCAACTTTCAGCAGCCGCAACAGGTGCACAGAGCAAGAAAAATTCTGGCTAAATAATTGCAAATTAAAGAAAATAAAAAAAAAACAAAAAATGACAACACTTGTGCGTAAATTAATAAGCACTGCAAATGCAGCCAAGCCAGTGGCGCCATACAAGTAAGTCAAAGAGAGAGCGGGAGAGCGAGAGAGCGAGGTAACTGTCAATTATGTATTTGTTGTTGCAGTCAAGCTGTTGTGGCCGATCGCACTGTTTATGTCTCCGGCTGTTTGGGCTTGGACAAGACGACGATGAAACTGGTGCCAGGTGGCGCCACTGAGCAAACAGAGATGGCGCTGCAAAATCTGGAGGCAGTGCTCAAGGCAGCCGATTCCGGCATCGATAAGGTGGTCAAGAATACCGTTTTTCTCAAAGACCTCAACGACTTTGGGGCGGTCAACGAGGTGTACAAAAAAGGTGAGTCGAGTCACTGGTCACTTGATTATTTTTAGCGATAAGCCAGCGGCATCTGTCGTCTTATCAGTTAGCCAATTGGCAACGAGAGCAGTAAAAGCTAATCAATAACATTTTTCTGTTAACAGTGTTCAACAAGGACTTTCCGGCACGCAGCTGCTTCCAGGTGGCCAAGCTGCCCATGGATGCTCTGGTCGAGATCGAGTGCATCGCCATGACAGGCGCCGTGCGCACGGTGCAGAGCGAATAGCAATTACAGCAAGCTAAACTTTGAACCGGAATCGTCCAAAATACGAAAAGCGAATCGAAAACAAACAAAATAATAAAAGCTAATAAAAAACAGAAATATATATACATTTTACAGCTAGTTATCAGCTATAGAGATGGGTGCGTGTGACGATAAGGCAATGAAACAGAGAACTAAGGGAGCTTTAACAGTTGGATACGCGAAGCAATGAAACAGAGCATTAACAGAGCAGTAACTGAACCCTAACAGAGCTCTAACAGTCGGTCATATGTTGCAATGTAACAGAACAGAGCAGGACAGAGTTCAAACAGAGCATTAACAGAGCACTAAGAGAGAATTAACAGTTGGACACATTAGTTAATAAAGCAGAGCATTAACAGAGAAGTTACGCAGTTTAACTTAAACAGAATACTAACAGAACAGAGCACAAACAGAGCATTAACAGAATAGTAACTGAGCACAAACAGAACACTAACAGAGTTCTAACAGTGGACATACGAAGCAATGAAACAGAGCACTAACATAGCTCTAACAGTTGGGCATTTCATGCAATGAAACAGGTCGCTAACAGAACCAAAGCAACTCATTAACAGAGCCCTAACACTTAGACACATGCTGTTAGCTGCTAGCAACAAATGTTGCTGCGTGCTTTGCAGGCGTTGCTAATCGCAGTCTTATGTAAAAATATAAAAATATAAAAAAATAAAAACAGCAGCAACAAAAGTAGACAACAACTTTGCATTTAAGCCTTATATAGTTTACAATTTGCAGCGGCGGCAATTTATCTTTGTTTTTGTATTTTTTTTATAATCTTTTTCCCGCTGTTGTTGCTGTTGTTGTTGCTGTTGTTGTTGCTGTTGTTGTTGCTGCTCAGCTGCGGCTGCGGCTGGTGTTGCGGCTGCTGTGCGCCTTTTGTATTATATTTCATCAAATGTTGCTGCATAAATCATTGGCAACATGCGGCACAACTTTTGGGCAATGTTGCTAACGGTAGCCGCCTTAGACAAAGCGTTTATTTCACATTCAAATTTAAAAGTTATTCATAATGCCGACAACTTGCTTGCAGCTTGGCCTGCTCCACATTGATGCGGCTGCTGCCTTTTGGGCAATGCCATTTTTGGGGCTCTCCGCTTTGCGTCGCTTGGCTTCGGTTTGCATTTAGCATTTGTTTTGATTTTTTCTCATTTTCAGTGAATTTGTCTGCCACTCGACGCCGCTGCATGATTTATTAACCTTGTTGCAAGCTCTGCACTGGTGTGAATATGAATGCTCCACTGATGCACGATTATCGCAATTTATTTGTAGCTTTTTTTTTATATTTTTTATTATTTATTTTTTTGAGGCTCTCTGGCAACATGTTTAGCACCCGCAGCGCTGGCAACATTCATGTTGATTTGGCTGGCGTGTAATTAATTCGTGGCACATCACAATTTACATGCATAAATATTGTAATAAATACGCATAAATTGATGACAACAAACTGCAGCAAGTGATGACCCGCTGCAGCAGCCCAGCCACTGCCTCTGCCTCTGCCTGCCCCCTGCTGTGCTCCATCTGCCCAGACATTTGACATAAACACCTACGCAGCCGCCGTGCCACTCGCCTTGCCTCGCTATGAAGTGCGGCTAATTAATTTCGACAAACGGAGCCAAAGGGACGCGCCCATTGGCAACAGCAACGCGGTGAAAGTGCGCATAATTTACACGCACGTGCCAAGGCGACAGGCCAGACAGACGCCAAGTGCGGCTGCAACTGGCTTAAAGGAAAATTGCACAAAAAATATATATATACATACATAAATATATTTAAAAAAATATTTTAAAAATATTGACAAAAACTAGATATTAAAACTAATTATTTAAAAATTAAATAAAAAAATAAAAATAATTTTAATTAATTATTTTAAAAATTAAAATTATTTAAAAACAGATACTAAAAGAAAAGTATTTAAAAATAATATTAAAACAAAAAATACTTTAAAAAATATTTGAAAAAAGTGAAAAAAAATTAAATATATTTATATACAAAATATATGATACAAAAATAAAAAAAAATATTTTTGACAAAATTATAAAAAAAAATTTAATTATTGACAAACACTAGAAATATTTAAAAAATTAAAAATATTTAAATACAAATACTTAAAGACAAATATTTATTAATAATAAAAAAAATTTAAAAAAAATACTTATACAAAAATTTAAAAAAGGTATAAAAAAATATTTTTAAAAATATATAAAAAATATAAGATAAAAATAGAAAAAAAAGCAAGAAAAAAATATTTTTGAGAAAATTAAAGAACATATATTAAAGAAAAATATTTTACAAAATATTTAATTTTTTTGTTGCAAATGGTATATAACAAAAATATCTTTAAAAAAATATTTTTTATTTCCATTTATACGCATATTAAATAACTGTGCACATTCCAAAATCTCTGTTGTAAATTCTTTGGTAATTTGCTTATCAATTATATGCTTTTGATCAAGCATTCGCTAATTAAACAAGCTGCATGCGGTAGCAGGCGCCCAAAAGTATCAAATTACAATATTTTAGCTCAAGCAGTTGGAAGTTATCATAATTAATATATTATGAGGCTTACAAAAAAGTTGACACATAACTAATTAGTTGGCGCACAAGGCGAGCTTTCACTTGTCCTGCTAAGTGTAGGCTTGTTTCTCAATTTGGCTTAAACATACATATTTATTGGTTTCGTTTTATTTGAACTCCAATTTTAGGCGCGTCTTTTTAAATCTAGCATACTCTTGGGCGCGCAAAATAATGGGTTTGCTATCGATATTTCGATTATAATTTAACTCTCCGTTAATGTTAACAGCCGTTGTTCGATTTGCTGTTAGCACTCAGGCAATAGCTGTTGGAACTTTGAATGTGACAATGCTTAAACTGTTAATATGAGTAAGCTTATATAGCACTAAGTCAATTATTAATTCACCTCAATATCAAGTGTTGCTGAATTAAACTAAATTAATTAAAATTTACTTTTAATTTTAAACAAAAAAAACTTTGGCGCTAAATACATATCGATATTTTAGTTGCAACCCTGCCATGTTAGTCGGGCTGAGCTGGTCTCACAGTAAATGGTATGCAACTATCGCCTATCGACATGTCGGAATGGCAAAATTAGAGCATAACAACACAACAGCCGAATTTCTCATGTGAACTACATATAATCAATACAAATTGCAATGCATGATAACTAACCAAGCCGCTAAACAATTGATAACAAATTGCGGTAACAACGCCAAGCAAGTGACGAACAACAATACAGCGATAATCTGTTGAAAACAAAGTGAACGCCGCTTTGGCAAAAAAAAGGTACAATACAACAACAAGAAGCAGCACACGCATACACAGACACCAAGAAACACACACACACGCACGCACACAAAGTTGGTCTCTTTGCCATGCATGAAAAAGTGAAATAGCAAAAAGCTAAATTTTTAACAAAACAACGAAAGTCAGCAAGTGACGCCAGTGAATTATATTTAATACCAAAAATACCAATTGTTGCTAAATATCTATTTCATGCAGCACACAACGACGACTTGTGAGTTTTTTTTCTTTCTTTTCTTTTACATTTCTCTTTATGTGCCAGCCTACGTCTCTCTGTGTGTGTGTGTGTGAGTGTATGTAACAAAGTCGTTGGATTTCTGAACGCAACACGAAAGATCTTCACAGCGACAATGAAAGTACGAGAGAGTAGGAAGAGGGATCAACGGCGAAGAGAGAACGAGAGAGAAATGAAAAAAAAAACGCAATAGCTGACTTGCAATTGCAGTGAAAACGCAAAAAAATAAAAAACAAAAAATAAACAAAAAAATAATCAAGTGATCAATTCCTCATTTTTCTTATCTTTCTTTTGCGCTCTCCTTTATAGCCACCGGCTGCCCACAAATACGACAACAACAACAACAGCAATAAGAACAACAACAGCAAGGAGACGTAACCGTTTGTTTACAAGAACAACAGCAGCACGAGCAGCGCCGTTAGCGTTGGTGAATTAAGAGCGCTGCCGCTGGCGCTGCCAACGCCGCACCGCCGCAGCAGGAGAGCGAAAGTGGAGGTGGAGGAGAAGGAGAAGGAAGAGCAGTGCCGCAAACGCCTAGAGAACATGAATCTAAGAGGAAATCCGCAAAAGAAGGAGGGCAAAATGCGCATACGCGCCTTTCCGGTAAGTCGGCAATCGGGGAACCGGCTGTTGAGCATGAGGCAGCACAAACTTTTGCAATGCGATAAGATATATATGTGTATATGTATGTATGTAGATCAGCCTCTCACACACACACACATACACTCTCTTTCGTACACTCTCTCTCAGTCCGTGTGTGTGTGTGTGCTTCTGTTTCTGTTTATATGGCCGGCCTTCACCCTCACTGGGCGCTGGCTCAGCAGGCGGATCAACGCTGCCTAACACTGTTTCGACAAAGTTCTGTCAGGGTTGAAATTGATGAAAAAGCTTCATCACATTTTAGTTTTTAAGTTACTTTCAGTCTCAACTTAGTTTCGACAAATTGTTGTTGTTTTCCAACACACACACATACGCAGAAGCAGAGACGCCAGAGTACCGGAAACGCATTGATGACGAGCGCAGACGACGTTATTTGGACAATTGTGGGACGCTAGCGCCAACTGGCGGATGTCAATAAGGCCTACAAACGGCAGCCGCTCGCTAACGGCACCAGCGGGCCAACGCCAACAAATTGCCCGAAGTCAACAGGAGCAACAGCCGGAGCAGCTGCTGGCTACGTCCCAGTCCTACTACATAATTGGGGAGCATCGCTACAGCTGGGAGCGCGCGCTTGGTTCCCATAGTGGGGCCGGCGGCGCGCGTTTGCCTCCTCCGATGTACAGTCACGATCCGAGGATCGGTCTCTTTGGTGCCGCAACGCCGCAGCCACAGCCCCCACCAACGCCAGCGCCGCCGTCCAACAATCAGCCCACCAACAATCTGAATAATCCAACCCAATCACACTATTACCCTTCGCCCGTATCACCGACGACGCCGCCGCCATCATCGACTACGCATTCTCGCATTGTAGCTGGCTCGAATAATTTCAATCATCGCTCCCGCAATACACGCAATGCCCTGGGGCAGCAGCATCAGCATCCACGCAACGTGGCCCTCAATGTGCCGCACCAGCAGCCTCACCAGCAGCAGCAGATGCGCGGCTCGACACGCGCTGCACCCAGCATTAATACGTTTACGGCATTGGGCAGTGTGGCAGCACACGGCGAACACTCCGTCGTAAGGGCCCCATCAGCTGTGCAGCCAGTCGGAGCCGGTGCCGGTGCCGGTGTCGGTGCCACACAAATGCGTGAAATTGGACGCAAGTATCCATTGTGGCTGCCCGAGTATAAACGTCGCGCATTCAATGTTAGCCCCTTCATAGAATCTGCACAGATATTTATATAATAATTCAATCGCAAATTCAGTAATATTCAATTTTCTCCGTTCTTTTTGTTCCGTCCGTCTTTGCAGGCCTCCATGGATGAGAAGTACGTGGAGGATATATGGGCCACACTGAAAAATGCCATACAGGAGATACAAAAGAAGAACAATTCGGGCCTGTCCTTTGAACAGCTGTATCGCAATGCGTATAATATGGTGCTCCACAAACATGGCAATCGTCTGTACCACGGTCTGAGCGATGTCGTCTCGAAGCATCTGGAGCAGAAGGTCCGGCAGGAGGTGCTCGAGCGTTTGCATAGCAATTTTCTGCCAAAATTGAATGAGGCCTGGACCGATCATCAGACCTCAATGGTCATGATACGCGACATACTCATGTACATGGATCGGGTCTATGTGCAGCAACGCGGCTTGGATAATGTCTATAATTTGGGTCTAAATTTATTCAGGGATCAGGTGAGTAATCCAAAATCTGCATATATAGAAACATAGGTCAATAGGCATTTGAATAGATTTGTTGTGTTTGTGATATAATGATAATTTATATAACAAATAAGCCCAAGTTTCTCCGAACTGTAGCTATACTTTCATATTTATTGATTATGACTCTAAGTATACTATAATTTATCTATAAAAAATCTAAAATGAACTTAAATTTCTCAGAACTCTAGCTATACTTTCATATCTTTATTCAATCTGACATTAACTATATGATGAGTATTATTTATCAATGCAAAATCTAAAGTTAACTTAAATTTCTCAGAAGTCTAGACTAATACTATCATATATTAAATACATTTTTAATCAATTCATAATTAAAATTTATGAATATGTATTTCTTTTCATGATTGTTTGCAGGTCGTGCGCTTTCCGGAAATACAGAAAGCGTTACGAGAGCGTCTGCTGGGCATGGTTATGGACGAGCGTCACGGCGAGCCGATTAACCACTTGGCGATCAAAAATGCCTGCACGATGCTCATAACATTGGGAATCAATTCGCGAACTGTCTACGAGGAGGACTTTGAGAAACCGTTCCTCTCACAGTCGGCGGCCTTTTACAAATTCGAATCGCAGAACTTTCTTGCGGAGAACAACGCTGGCGTTTACATCAAGAAAGTTGAGGCGCGCATCACCGAAGAATCGTCACGGGCGGCACTTTACTTGGACAAGGATACGGAGCCGCGCATTGTGCGAGTCGTTGAGGAGGAGCTAATCAAGAAACACATGCGCACCATTGTCGAAATGGAAAATTCGGGCGTGGTGCACATGATTAAGAACTCGAAAACCGAGGACTTAGCATGCACATACAAATTGTTCTCACGTCTAAAGGAGGAGGGCCTCAAAGTGATTGCCGACACGATGTCTGCCTATCTGCGCGAACAGGGCAGCATGCTGGTCAAAGAGGAGGAGAACGGCAACACCAATCCAATTACATTTGTGCAAAATTTACTCGATCTCAAGGATCGATTTGATCAATTTTTGCTGCACTCATTCAGCAATGATCGGCTATTCAAAAATGTCATCTCAGCTGATTTTGAACATTTTCTCAATCTAAATAATAAATCGCCCGAGTATCTGTCGCTCTTCATAGACGACAAACTGAAAAAGGGTGGCAAGGGCGTAAGTATATGATCAGATATCGATATATAGCTATTGTTTACTATATCAAATGATTCCAATTGCAGATGAGTGAGCAAGAAATTGAAACCATCTTGGATAAAACGATGGTTCTCTTCCGATTTCTACTTGAAAAGGATGTCTTTGAGCGTTATTACAAGACGCATTTGGCCAAACGTTTGCTGCTCAACAAATCGGTCTCTGATGACTTTGAGAAGAATATGATATCCAAACTAAAGGCAAGGATTAACGATTAACTAACATTCTAAGAGCTTTCTATAATCTGCTTTTACCCATTACAGACTGAATGTGGCTGCCAATTTACATCAAAACTAGAGGGCATGTTCAAGGATATGTCAGTGTCCAATACGATTATGGATGAATTCAAAAGTTATGTAAATAATAACAGTTTGTCATTGAGCGGCGTGGAGCTGACGGTGCGCATTTTGACCACTGGATTTTGGCCCACACAGGTGATTACACAACTCTCTCTCCCTCAACTTTACCTATTTTTATACGGTTTATTTATAGACGGCAACGCCCAATTGCAACATACCCGCAGCACCGCGCGAGGCCTTTGAGGTGTTTAAGAAATTCTACCTGGACAAGCACTCGGGTCGGCAGCTGACGTTACAGCCGCAGATGGGTACGCTAGCATCAGTCTAAATAATACCACTGCAATTTGTATATTATTTTTTATTGATCTGCTTCAGGCACTGCCTACATCAACGCCGTTTTCTATGGCCGCAAAGCGAATGACAGCGACAAGGACAAAGATGGGCCAAGCTCAAGTTCAAGTGGCTGTGCTGTGCCCACCACAACACGCAAGCATATATTACAAGTCTCCACCTATCAGGTGAGCCGCTCACGTCAGCTCTTATAAGTCGCAGATCTAATCTTTATTATATGCATTCTAGATGTGCGTCTTGTTGTTGTTCAACAATCGGGATTTACTGACCTATGATGACATACACCAAGAGACGGATATACCCGAGCGTGAGTTGGTCCGAGCACTGCAATCTTTGTCGATGGGCAAGCCAGCACAGCGATTGTTAGTGCGTAACTCCAAAACGAAAACAAAGGACATTGAGCCCTCGGACGAGTTTTACGTGAACGATGCATTTGTCTCCAAGTTCCACAGGTGCGTATGCTCAGTTGAATTATAAGAAAAACGGCTTTCTAATTTCGATTTCAACTCGTGCAGGGTAAAGATCCAAACGGTCGCCGCCAAGGGTGAATCGGAGCCGGAACGCAAGGAGACGCGTGGCAAGGTGGATGAAGACCGCAAGCACGAAATCGAGGCGGCAATTGTGCGAATTATGAAGGCGCGCAAACGCATGGCGGTAAATCATTTAATCAGTGAAACTATTTTCTTGATTACGATTAATCTCAATTTGAAATCTTGTTTACTATCTATTTATAGCACAACCTGCTTGTCTCGGATGTAACGTCGCAATTAAAATCGCGATTCTTGCCTTCGCCTGTATTCATCAAGAAGCGCATCGAAGGCCTCATCGAGCGCGAATATCTGGCGCGAACGCCAGAGGATCGTAAAGTGTACATTTACTTGGCTTAAGGAGCGTTCAACATACTCGTCCATTTTGCAATCGAAAGCCAACTTTATGCACGAGCAACTCTGCCCCATCTCTCCTTAAATCCCTCCCCATCTACCGCTCCATAAGCAACTCCTCTCCCCCATTTTCAGCTTTTATCAGTTCGCAATTAATCGGTAACACAACTATCAACAACTTCAATTAAGCGCCAATGCAGCCACGAGCATCCAAACTGGAATCATATATTTTGACCAAAAGATGTTAAATAGAATAGACAAGTGCGAAATTTGTAAGCCTGACATTCAAAATTGAACAGTTATTGCTAATCTATAGATGGTTACGCAGCTCTCCTTCTTTCTCTCTCTCATGCCATTGCTATCCATAATATAATTTCGACTATTCTCTAAATTCAATGCGATTTATTTTATACACGAATTTGCATCTAACACACTATGTTAACTCTGTTTTGCGGCACACAACATGCGCCAACCCACGTTTACAATTTAGCAACAACAATATGTATAGCATAAGCCCATAAACGCACTCACATACAAACTTTTGGATGGAGAAGCGTAAGCGAAGCAAACTTAAGAATTAATGCATAATGCAAAAACTTAATTCTAAGCAGCAGTATAAATATATAGCTAAAATAATAAATTTCTAAATGAATATTAATAAATTTAGTGAGCGTTTCATGTACATTTATACGCAACTCTCGCCTCTTCAAGGAAGCAACAAATAAAATGCGAAAAGCAAAGAGAACAGAAAAGATCAACACTAAATTTAAACCTTAAAGAAAAAAACGCTAATAATATTTGAGATTCATGTGAACAGAGTTTAAAGTTAAAAAAAAAGACATTTTAAAATCGATTTTTTATATACATACATTGCACATAATATACGTGAGCAGGCTTTATAAGAAAAAACGTAAAAAGAAAACTATATAGGTGTATAAAAGTTGTTTATCTACTACTATTTTAGTTGGTATAGCCTAGGAACACACATGTCGCGAGACCAGCCCCAAATATAAACTGTATTCGAGCAGTGTTTTCTTTTTTTTCTATAACTGTATTTATGCACACTTCTGTGTTAATTTTCAATTTTGAAATTATTGAGTAAGAGAAAAGTATGAAAAATTTAACTGCAAAATGATGTGAGTCCATTTAAATAAATTTAAGCGTAAAGTCAGAAGAGCAAAAGGCGTATTAAAAAAGAATTGTACATAAATTTTTGTTCTGATGTATGGAAAAAAAAAGAAAATTATATATATACATATATATATAAATAAAACGTATATGAAACGTTAAAGTGTACATTTGTACGTGTTATTTGTGGAATTACGGTAAAGGTGGGGGCAAGCGACTAGAAGCGACTGTTGCGCTGTGCCTAAAGGAAAGCTTCAGTTCTCTAATCTGAAATAGATTGAAATAACTATATATGTTTATAATAAGGATAAGTGATGAACTAAATATTATATGTATATAATTTCTTTTGGAATGAGTTTGTTTATCTTTCGTCTAGGGTTTTAGCTTCATATCTATAAAATTAAAAGTGAAATACTTTTTTAAAGCAAAGTCTTATCAAGCTTGGGCGTATCGCAAACCTAGTTAAGTACAGTTGTTTTTCAGTTGGGTTGGATTTTCATTTTCAGCAGCTGTCTATGATTTGTTTATTACCTGACTATATATTATTTTGTAAACTCCAGTTGAGTTAAAGAAACAGTTGTAATATTTAATGAATTTTGTAATAGCCTTTACAATCGAGTCGTAGCATTCCATCCCTGTTTTAGAGACTTGAAGAGATAATTATAATTGTAGTATATCTTACTAGCGTCATAGCATCAATTTGAAAAATATCTAAAAATATTTCAGAGCCGATCGATAAATAACGATCAATATGCGATGCTTCCGAAGTATTTTTTAGATATTTTAAAAATTAATATTCAACTTTGGTTCATAGGGAATAAGGCTACTATCGTCAATCGAACTAGCGAAATGCATTTCCCAATTTGCCGCAATATAGTTTCATTAATTACAGGGTATTTTAAAGTCAACCATCATCAACCCAAGCAGAGTTTGTTGTAAATAAACTTATCTAACTGGCAAATAGATAGGTAAATTATAATTATTTATCAATTAAATTGGCCAACTTTCGTGCCAAGCGGCCGACACGCCCGGGCCCGCCTAGCGGCTCGAAGCTGCGCAAATAGAAATGATTTGGTTTATTTTTGATTTTGAAAATAAATACGCTAAGTTGTTGGGTAAACAGAGACACTGACACTGGCGACGCGCTGCGACGCGTACAAAGACAGCGGCGTCGATTCCAGTTAAGATTCAGATGCTGATCCGATCGAGTTCGATTCGATTTGACGCACTGATAAGGCCAAGCCCCAGCGCGTGTGTCTTGGCGGTCACAGAGAGAGGGACAAAGCGAGAGAAAGAGAGAGAGGGAGCGAGAGAGCCGCCGCTGGAGGCGCTCAAATGGAGCCTTGCTAAACAAAAGCAAAGCAAGTTAAAGCTCGCTTATGGTCGACTGAATGGTACCTTGTAGTTTGCTAGACTGATTATTAGAGTAGATTATTGGCGGTACACAAACAGATTTATAAATGTGAAATTAGAGATAGCTATGCATATAAAGAATAAGATATAGATATAATACATACATCTGCATTTATATATAGATATATATATCTAGTCCATCTTTATATCTAGATTAAGCTACAAATATAGATATAGATATTGATACATATATCTGCATCTATATGTATGTATCTATATCTATATCAATCATCTGCATCTACATACATATATCTATACATATATCTATATCTATTTCTATTTCTATATCTAATGGAAGGATAATAAGATTTATAGATATTGATACATCACTGTATCTGTCTCTAGATCTATATTTAATGGATAGAGAAAGAGATAAAGATACAGATATATGTCTTGAATATATATAAATATCTGCATCTATGTCTAATTTGTAATATACATATTAGATATAGGTATTGATAAGTTAAAGTAAAAGCTCCGCACCTTTAAAGCCACCAAGCATACCCGTCCATTTGTAGTATAGGGTATTGTGCATGTGATATTGGCTTACTCGCCAGTTGTGTGCACTTTAGACGCACAATATTTCTGCTGTATGCGTCGCTCGCTCAGTTGCCGTCCGTTTAGCAAGCGCAGCGGTCAGCACGCGGTCGCAACAGTCGAATTCGAAAGAAACTGTGGAATACCACCGATCGGAGCAAAAAGCTAACCCAACAACAACAAGAGAAGTGGAGACCGTATCCAAAACTAAAAGCTGCTGAAAGCCGAAACCATTCGTGTGTGTGTGTGTGTTCGTGCTCGTGTGTGTAGCAAAACAACGGGCGTAAAAACAAGAATATATGTGTATATATAATAATTTACATATATATAAATACATATATGTACTTTTTTGATATATGTAGAATACTTATGAAAATAAACAAAACTACGTCAGAAGACGGCAAACAAAAGATATGAACACGCCGATGCCGATGCCGACGCCGACGCCGACGCCGTCACAGTCGCAGCCAGCGTCGCAGCCAAGGTTCGCCTGAACGTTAGGTGAATCGAATAAATATAATTTTTTCCGATTTTTATTAACATTTGTTGCGCCGTTGCTGCTGCTGTTGTTGTTGTTGTTGACTTTTTATTTATTTTTATTTTATTTTTTAACGGTTGCGTGTGTAAAGTTAGTGACCTTAGAGAGTGAAGCGTGATTTAAGAGTGAGGAAAACTGCATTTGTGTGTTTTGGAATTGGAATTGAAATTGAAATCGGAATCGAATCGAATCGAATCGTAGCAGGCCCAGACGGCATTAGCACATGCCTTGTAGAACCATTGTCACCGTTCACTTTTTGATCCAAACCAGACTGGAACACTTGGCTTAATTACACAGGCGACTCTAGGCTAAAATTCAACAATAAATTGGCATTATTTTGAAAATCTTTTCTGTCAATTTTTAACGAAAATTTTTCACTTTTGTATTCCGAGTCTCAAAAATAAAAAAAAAAAGATTTCGACAATGAACCAACCACATGGTTTCTGCCTGAATGCAATGACCGGGGGTGCGCGCACGTCGCCGCCCTCTTCGCCGTCAATGTCGCCGCAGTCGTCACCGATGACATCGCCGCGTCGCCCGCCCTTCGAGTCGGATAGGCAACCGGTTAAAAAGTGCTCGCATCATCAGCAGCAGCAGGAGGAGTATGAAAATCAGAATAGGCCGCAAGACGCGTGCATGGAGCAGCCAAAGGAGCAGGCAAAGGATCAACAGCGACCAGGGCGATCAGCTACACCGTCACCACCACAATCGCGACCCCAGTCACGAGCACAGTCATCGCCACCACAATCATCGCGCTCAGCACGCACAACGCCGTCACCACAGTCGCCTAGTGCACCACAGTCGGAGCAAAGAGAGCTGGCAATCAGATACGGACTCCTTACCAACCACTCCCACCTGTCAGGTGGCTGTGAAACGGCTATGGCGACTTGCACTCACGATAGGAACTCCCTCGTGTCGCCCATAACCATGGATCACTATCGCAGTCAGATTGAGAAGCTGGGCACCATTTGCGGCGATGCAGCCATGATGAACTTCGAGCTAAACAGCATATTCCTAAATCGACTGGAGGAGATCAATTGCTTGGACGAGCAATGCGGCGGCGATTCGGTGGGTATTGGTGAAGGAAGCATCATAGCTTTTGAAATACACTTCATAAGTAAATTATATCACTCTTAGAAATTTGCTCCACAGCTGCGTCTGGTGACATTCCAGGACTGGGTCGAACTCTTGCTGAATGTCAACTACATTATCTTTGGCAACATGTCGGCCATGGAGGTGGAGGCCTACGAGAAGATCATGAACAGTTTCCAGTCGGTGCGCGGTGAGCAGCAGCAGGCCCAGGACGAGAATCGCAAGCTGCGCAAGGATATGTGCGCCATAATAAAGCTCGTGCAGCACGCCTTTCACCACAACGTCTGGAACACGGACGACATGCGCCTGGAGACCCTGACGGTCAACCAGCTGCTGGGCATACAGTCAAATCAGAGGCGACCGGAGAGCGAAAACGAGAAGGTAGGTTGGCTGTCAAGTGGGCTGGGCTGCTAGGGCTGCATCCTTCACTTATCTTGTGTGTTCTTCTAGAAGGCCGTGTCTCCTAGAGCCCAGACGTATGCCGATCGCGTTATATTCGATGAATCCAATCGCATTTGAGTGTCAATTTGATTTGAACTGTGTTTTTACTCTTTTATCTGCTTCGTTTTGTGGTGTTCAAATTGAATTGAATTGAAATAAATTAGTTTCGCTTTTGATCGCGTGTTATCTATGTAGAGGAACGTCTTCGTCTTATTTGATTTCTGATTGGCATTATTTGCTTGCAGGTAACCAAATGCATGCAATCTCTGGCCAATGAGATGGCCGCCAAGCATGACGAGGTCTGTCACCTGCAGTCCCAGATGAGCGTCCTCGACGAGGTGGTCCAAACGGCGCGTCAGAAGCTAATTCTGAAAGACCAGTGCATAGCGCAGCTCAATCAACAGGTAAGCTGCTATTAGGTGATGTGATCCTTTAAGCAGTAAGGAAAGACAGAAAAGCTAATAGTTCGATAAAAAAAAAAAAACTAAGTTGGTTTGGCAATTCGTAAGGATTTGCAAGGAAGATCACTTCGATCTTTGAATAAGTTTAGCACTGAATTGCTGCATGAATTTGTTGATATATGGGAAGGCAATTGGAAGGTAGATGATAGCTGGATAGGTCATCAGTGATCTACATATATATATATATATATATATATATATATATATATATATATATATATATATATATATATATATATATATATATATATACGACATATATAAGATATGGGCAGGCTTATTATTCTTTCAAGTTAGGAACTTATACAGCTCTATAAAGTATGCAAAGGATTTTTATACAATATTTATCATGGCCAACTTTTCATTTTACATTTATCTAGTCATTGGAGATCATATGGAAACTTTTAAATATTTTTTTTTTAACAACTGACAACATTTTTTGGCAAAATTTTAGGTTGCAATACATATATTTTAATATTTATATAAGCACTGTTTACATTCTGTTAATGCTGTGTAGTTGGTGGAACTGCAGGATAGCATGGACAATATGTCGCAGGAATTGAGCGAGAAGCTAAGTCATGTCACGCAGCTTGAGACGGCACTCGACACGATGGACGGCAACAACTGTTTGTTTGATAGCATCAACGCGAAGGATCAGCAGGCCAACGAGCTGATTCGGCTGCTCAACAAGGAGCTGACGGAGTTCATAACTATCTTAAGCACCAAGGACTTAAAGGCCATGGAGTGCAGGCGCAAGCTACTCACGTGCTTCTTAGACAAAAACGTAGGTCATTTACTAAATTTGAACCAGTGCCAAGAGCCTTTACTGTATTCCCCAATGTTATCTTAGAACAATGAGCGCCTCGAAACAGAACGCAAATTGGAAAACATTCGTGCCCAGCTGCGAGCTCTGGACTGCATGGAGCAGTTGGACACGCAGGTCACCTGCAGCACACAACGATACGATGATGATGATTTGGATAATCAGCTGATTAATAATGTGCGTCGGCGACTGATAACCTTCAACGAGAGCAACAAGCAGCTCAACTGCAGGTGCAAACAGATGGAGTCTCAACAACGATGTAAGTAGTAACTCTTTCTCTCTCTGTCTCTCTGTATATATAATATATTGATCTTCGATCTGCCTAGTTGAGCTAATAGATATCCAGTGCGCTCTTAACGCTGAGCGTGAAATAAACGTTAAAAACAGCTCTGTTCTGAAGGAAATAGCTGATCTCCTCTCCAAGCTGGTAAGAAGACTAATAAATAATATCTATTTAAAATTTATATTAAGTCGATGTCCCTCTGTCATCAGCGCTGCGCTGATCTGTCTTACGAGGAGATCTATACGGAAAAGTCGACGCATAATCCATTTTGTATTGCCATCATGGAACTGTACGAGCAGGCAAACCAGCAGGAGTGCACTAAGCAGCTCAATGATTTGAAAATATTCGTAAGTAAAGCATATTTTAACAAATGGCTGTCTTGTCAATGATGATCGTATGTTCGATTTAGGGCAAAGATAGCGAGCCCAACACACCTGCCCACAACACATAGTCGACAACAAACAACAACAAAAACACCGAAGCTGCTGAAGCCTAGTTTAAAT
Organism: Drosophila paranaensis; assembly: GCA_035047545.1. Taxonomy (NCBI): domain Eukaryota; kingdom Metazoa; phylum Arthropoda; class Insecta; order Diptera; family Drosophilidae; genus Drosophila; species Drosophila paranaensis. Next base: position 12,393,418 of record JAWNPL010000153.1, read on the forward strand.
TAGTTTAATTTAGTTAAGTCTCTGCACTTGTTAGCATAAGCAAAAGGTTGACGTTAACTTAATATTCAACTTTAGCCATAAGTCCTTATAGATTGTATGAATATTTATCAGCCATAATAATAATAATGCATCAAGTTTCCGCCAAAAGCGAAATTCTTTTGGCCAAAAAGTTGCAATAAATTAAATGCACTTTTGTTGCTCAAAGGAGCAGATTTAGGTAAATATATATATATATAAAAAAAAAATATATATATATATATATATATATATATATATATATATATATATATATATATATATATATATATATATATATATATATATATATATATATATATATATATATATATATATATATAAAATGTTTATATATAATATATCATTTTGTTTTCAAAAGCAACAATGAATTTTCCCTACACATGCAAATTGTGGGCTAAACGAGAGCTGATACACGAATTCTTGAGTATATTCTTTAGGTAATATCAATGGATCTACTACTCGCGATGTTCCATAAGTTCCCTTTCAGTTGCTACTTTCCACACAAATTGTTTAGCTTGCTTTGTCCATGGCAATGGATTTGTACTGCCTAAAACGCATAGCTTAATTTAATAACTGATTTTGTGCTCTCTTCATCTAACTTCTTTTTAGTTTAAGTAAATCTCCTGTAGCAGTCCGTCTTATCATCTCATCTTTGCATCTTTTAGCAGAGATTACTTTGACTTAATTCCCATTTCAGGTCAGTAAAAATATTTAAGAGGTAAGTCGAAGCCAACTTATATTATTGGTTAGCATACAATCTATAATAGTTAGAGTAGCTATACTAGCTATGCCACCTTCACTACATATATCACCTCTACTATCCATACTATTTGTACTCCATATATCCCCTCTACTATTAATACTACCTATACCACTTATACTACCTATACTACATGTACTACCTATACCACCTATACTACCTATACTACATGTACTACCTATGCCACCTATACTACCTATACTACCTATACTACCTATACTACCTATACTACCTATACTACCTATACTACCTATACTACCTATACTACCTATACCATACCTATAACAACTATCAAATATATCAATTTCTTCTGTTTATAAAAGTTTTTTTTTGTGATGGATGCTTATGTGATAAGCACAAATATTTCGGCTACATATATTAAAAGCTTTATATATGATATGTAAGTTTGTCTATTCAAGTATTCACGTAATAGGTAGGACCTTCGAGATCAACTATTGTTCTTTCATCTCAGCACAGAAATAATTTTATTTCAAAATCTCTAAGAAAAGTCTTTCACTCATCTAATGCATATAAATTAAAAAGATATTTATAAAAAAATATATATAATATATTATTATAATTCCGAAAAACTTATCATAAAACCCTCTCTCATATATATACACAATCCGATGTATGTACTAAATTGCATTGCCATTGTTATATATGCTCCTCGATATGTTTATATACATATAGTAAATATATATATATAATGCTGCAGTTCCCGCCAGTCCATTCGAGTCGTTTGATTTATGTACTTGAATATTTTGTAAAACAAAAATGGAAAAAAAAAATAGAAAAAAAACAATCTGGAACCTGTCGAAGCGAAGAGTTACTCTACTGTAAACATTGGACAAATACAAATGGCTTGATACTTCGCTGAGTTCAACTGCAATCGTAGTGAACCCTGAAAGGGGGTTAAGCTGCCTATCCCTGCCCCATCTCTCACCCACCACCCCTACATTAGCTAGGAGCAGAAATAGGTTTCGTGTTATTTATTTACCCACAATCGACACGCGAGCTACGCGAGCACTGATATGCATATCGATGAGCATGACAGCAGCAGGAGGGTAGAGGATGAGAGTGAGAGAGAGAGAGAGAGAGAGAGCGAGTGAGCGAGCGAACAAGAAGTTGGAGAAGTAAACCTGACAGCAAGCTATCAGCCATAGGCAGCCGAATAGTCGCCGGAGTAGTTGCTGTTTATTCGCGTGAAACAAATCAAGCCAGTCGGGGGAAACCGTAAGCCGAACGACGAATACGGAATACCGAAAACCGAATACGGAAATATGAAATCGGCGAATCGTCAAATATAATAATCAACAGCGGTGTTGTTGCCAATGTTTCACTTCACGTCGGGCCACACTAAATCAAGACATAAAACAAACAGTTTACGTGCCTTAATTAGCTGCACCCGCAACAGACTCAGAGACAGACACAGAGACAGGACTCAGGTAACTGCCTGAGCACCCGCCCTCGCCTCGCAACTACTTGCTAAAGAGGACGACGACTTCGATATTGTTCGTTCTGTCTGTCTTCACTCCTTTGGCAACGAAGTGAAGTGTCTGGGCGAGGCGATAATATTTACCAGGTGGCAGGACAGCGAGAAGGACGCCTCGCTGATGCCTAACGGATACGTGTGCAATTAAACAAAGTTTATCCTTCGAGCCAACGAAAAGTAAAAGCAAGGAAAACAAAACTACGAAACTTGGCCAAAAGTGCAAATTGTTTTCAAGTGCTAGCCGAAAAGCTGCAAATGACGGTGCTCGAAAAGTGTGCACGGCGAAATTTATAAAACAAGCTGACTGACGACAGACAGCAACACGAAACTTTATTAATATATCAATTGTCTCTATAAGTGAGTGTGTGTGTGAGTGTGTTAGGGCTGACATAAATTGACTTAGAACTATTTTCTGTGACTTAGGCGATGGCTTAACAAGTACAAACAATTTTTCTTTTAAACTTTCTATATCTAGATTTTTCAAATAAATCAAAAACTTAAAAAAATAATTTATATGAAACCAACAGATAATTTTAAAAGCATTCGAATTAAATAAAATTCTGAATATTAGTCACGCTCCCTACAATATATATGCTGTAAAACAGTAAATCTAAAAAATATTCTTATATAAATATCAATATATTCTGCAACCTATTTATATATTCCACAAAATGGTTCTAAAAACAAATGCAAAATAAAAAATTAAAAAAGAATAAGATATTTCAAATTCTTCGCTAGATTAGATTCATCTAAAAAATAAAATAAAATATAAGTATTTTTAGATATATTTATATTTATATATTATTGATTGAATCGGATTTAATACAAAATTTAAGTTTGAATATCACATTAAAATCTAATTTAATAAATTTTGAAATATATTTAAAAAATAAACTAATTATTTATCTCTTGAACTTCAGTTTACAAAGTTCACGACAAATTTTGTGTGTGTTTTTTTTGTATACCTATTCAGTAAATTGAAATAAGCATATTGGCTTTATGAAAAGTTGAATTTGATAATAAGTTTTTCAAGTTCGATTCCTTGAGTTGAATACATTTTTCTTCATTCAGAAACTGTAGCCACGCATAAAGATACAAATTTATTTTGGCTTGGTTTTCGGCAAATGAAAGCGATATATACATATGTATATACATATATTCAAATCTAATATCTATGTATACCACAACATCCACTCTCAACATTAAAGACTAGCCCCGCTTTAAGCACTTTCCCCCACAACAAGTTCTCTCTGTAATCGATTTTCACATGAAATTAAGTAAAATATATGTGTGTCAGCTCAGTGGAGCATATAAACGACATTTAAAGGTGTTATAAGTGCGCGCAGCCATGCATTCGATGCGAGTCAACTTTGGAGCGTGCTCGACAATATAATTTCATATCGAACGCACGAAAGTTTATGCCCAAAATCCGTGTCAAACAGTCAATATCAAAATACATATCTATAAAAGCTATTGAAGCCAGGAGAGGGTGCAGTGCGAAAGTGCTAAAGAATTGGAAACCTGAAACTCTGCCAGCTATATTTTTGCTTTCTAGTGGCCTGGGGCCACCCGCAAGTACGAAATGTGATTTGGTTTTATTTCCGTGACAAAGTTTTAATAGCAATATTATTGGATTGAAATGAAATGGTAATGAAGGCATTTATAAATATTTTGAGCGAGCTGCACGAAAGCCCCAAAAACTCCATTTGACACCACAAGCAATCGAAACGCCAGAGGAAGGAACAAGTGAAATATAAACAGTGCAAAAGTTGTTTATATCAATTGTGATTGGGATCTAAACTTGGTCAACACTAGACTAAACATGGTAAGCCAAGGCCTTGGCTGTGCAAGCTGATGCGAGTATCGGAATTATCCTGTCAATTGCAGACTGAACCGGGTGAGGACTGTCCGCATCGCCAGCAGTTGGAGCACACGCTGCTCCATTGCCAGACGCAGGCGGAGCTGTTGCAGGCCACACGAGACAATTATCTGGGCATTATTGAGGAGTTTCAGCGTGATCTCGAGGAGCTGACGGAACAGGTGCAGCAGCAACAGCAACAACAGCAACAACTACAACAAAGCGAACAACAAATGGCAGAGCAAATGGCGCAAAGCTGCTACGAGGAACCGCCACGACTTGGCCCAAGTGAATTGGAGCTACAAGTTAGCATGGAATAAAGATAGAATAGAGAAAATATACCATTTTAGTTTTTGGATATCTATAATTTGATATAAAATTTTAGTTCTTTTTTAATTTTTCTTCTTGATCAGAAGACTCCTACAGTAGTCTTTGATTTATACGTTAATATACTTTAATATACGATTTATTTGATTTTTTTCTAATTTGTATAATTGACTACATATCTTTTTTTCACATTTATTTTCTCTATGATCTCTTGACTAATAAGTTTATTAATTAAGTCATGAATCTATATAGTTTTCATGTTATTTTTTTAAATATTTTTTATATTTTTATATTAATTATCTTTAGCTCATATAGACCCCCTTCACTAGAATCTTTCCCCTATTTAGCTGCATTATTTTAAGCCAATTTTCTTTCTTGCCATTTCAGAATGAACAAATGGGTTGTCAAATCGACCATCTGCAGGCAACTTTGCTGAAACGTGAGCAGGAAATCGAGCAGCTGCGCTGCACGCTGACTGGCTACGTCGATCTAAATGAGACATCCCGACTGAAGGACGAAATTGTGCAACTGAAAGAAAAAAATGGTATATCCTATATCTTATATAAGTATACATATTATATATATATATATACCATAATTACTGCAGCTGATCAGTCGCAAAAGGTGCTGGAAATCGCCAGTTTGTTCAAGGCTCACGAGGACGAGCGTAAGAAAGCAGCTATGAACAATGAAACGCAGGCCAAGGAATTGCGTCGAGCGAATCGTGAGGTGCAGGGCCTGCAGGAGCGCTTGATCGCGTTGGAAAAGAGCCTGGAGGACCACAATATGGAGGTGAGTTTGCGTAGAGTTTGAGCCCAGTTTGATTGCCCTAATACGCATGCCGGATGTAGCGGGATTCGCTGCGCAATGAGATTGCTGGACTGAAGGAGAAGGACGCCAGGTGGTGCGGCAAGGATCGAGCGCTGAGCGAGCAGCTGAAGTGCCGAGAACAGGAGCTGGAGAAATCCCGCAAACTGCTGCACGACATGCAGTCCCACCTGATTCAGGAGGAGCGCCAGCACAAGGAGACGCTCGAGCGTTTGTGTAAGGCCAATGAAGACATCCGATTGCAAATGCGCGCCGTTGCCAGCGAATGCAAACAGATGCAGCTCAAGCTGAAGTACGTATGCGGTACGCTGGATCCGATCACGTTGCCCGTTGCACGAGATTAAAACCAATCCAAATCCCCCACTTGCAGACAGCAGACCAACGTAAACGCGCAGCAACAACAGATCATCGAGTCATTCCGCAAGTGGAAGGATGCGCAGGTGCGGTCGGACGAGGCGATGCGGCAGTGCATCAAGCGGGCCGAGGAGCATATCCACCTGTTGCTGGAGGAGAATCGGCGTCTGTGCGGGGAGTATCACAGCCTCTACAGCGACTACACACAGCTCGAGGTGGAGATGCAGCGGGTCAAGAATGCAGTCAATAGCCGCTGTGAGCCGCCTCGCTCCGACCAGCTGCAATCCGGCAGTGTGCTAAACAGGAATCAGACGATAAGCGACGAGGTGTGTGGCCAAGAAAATCATAACTAACTTATCACATCGCATCACATCACATCTCAATTCCAATTTCCAGATGAGCGACCGCTTGAAGTACATGTCTAGCACGGCTCAGCGGCTGTCTGCCCAGTGTCGAGCGCTGAAAAGCAATTCGCTGGATAAGTCCATTATTAAATCAATGCAATCCGATCAGACTTTAGACAACGAATCGACCAAATGTTGGAAATTGAATGACGAGGAGTCGGCATCTAGCATGCTGTGAGAGTCCGATGGAGGAGTCATCGAGTCATCGCATATACCATAATACTCTGAACTTTTAATATGCGTATAATTGCGTTTTTATTTTAGCATACATTTGGCCAACAGATGCAAATTGAAAGTTGTAATTTTTTAAATAAATTAACATTTTGATAAAATTCGATCATTTCATTTCAAAAGTTGCGCCAACTCGATAACATTCACGTGTATCGATATCAATGTTAATAAAAATACACAAACAGCTCTTCTTAACTTTACCCACCCAAAGCCATATCCCGCTATCTTTCATCCTGCGGCTGCATCAGCTTCTCCCGCTCGCTGATGGCAATCAGCGCCATCTTGATTTGGGAGCGCTTCTTGACGCTCTCCTCGCGCACCACATCCGCCTGTTTGGTTAGAATCTTGATACGCACATCACTGAAGTTGATCGCTTCCTGCATGCTCATTTCCAGGAACAATTCCTTGCCCACGTTCACCAGAATTTTGTCCATTTGCTTGACGCGCGCCTGCATGAAAATGTTGCTGCCGATGTTAACCTGTGTTTTGTAGCCGTCCGGCATGTGCTCGCCGAATGTTTGCAGTGTGTTCTTCAGCTGAACAAATTCCATGATCTCCTCGTTGAACTGATTGAGGCACAGCTCAAGACGATGAAGGTCTTCCTTGAGTACATCGTTAATGAATTCTTCCAACTGCGCTATGCGCGCCCTGTGTACTTCGAGTTCGTGCATTGTTTTAGTTTGTTGTACCTTAGCAGAACAGCTGCTGAAGACGACTGTGTGGGCACCCTAAAAACTTGACAGCTGCAGAAATGTTAACATTGCAAGCACAAATCTTGCCCAAGTTGCAATGGTTATGTTTTCATTGCTTATTAGTTTTTTTATAAGCTTAAATAAATAAAGCAACATCACATTTTTAAACTTTTTTTGCAAACAAATTCGCAGTCGATTTTAACTGCTGCCGTTAACAGAAATACAATAGCCGTTACATCAATGTGGCGGCAAGGCAATAGCGATAGCTGCTGGCGCGCTTAGTATTTTAAATATGTAATCGATATGTGCATAAGCTGATTTATCCAATGCAACAACCACAAAGTCTCAACGACTTTATTTAAATGTGTGAAAAATTGATTTTTGAAAATTGCGGTTGAGCGACAGTTAAGCTCCACTTGTGCATAATCTGGCTTTCATCTGATTTGGTCGACCCTACGGTCGGGTCGACTCATGCATTCCATTTTCGCTTGTTTGCTTTATGTAATCAACTGATCTCTGCTCGTGCCGCTGATAGCTGTCGCGAGAGGCGAAAAAAGTCAATTGTTTGCGCACGCAATGGCAAATGTAATAATTTCTCAGCGTCTTTTTGGATATTTATTTTGTCTTTGTTTTATTATTTGCAACCGAGTTGGGCGCAAATCAAAATGCCACAAAGAAAGCCCCCGCGGGCCACAGACACTCGCCCAGCCGAAACTCTTTCATTAGCATTTTTAATGCTTACTTAACCTTTGCGCATTGCGCATTTGAACCCTCTGAAATGTTTCCTGCTTGCCACAAACTAAATCTCAGTAGGCATCGACTTTTCACCAGGCTCGTGCTATATGCTCAACTGCCTGATTTCTCATTCTTCATTCTGGACCAACTCCGGAATGTCGTTCGACTTTTTAGTAAGTTTTTCAAATTTTTTATTTTCTATAAATTTTTTTTACTTTTCTTTTAAATTTTGTATTTCTCTTTTTTTTGCCATTATTTTTATTATGTATTTATTTTATTATACATTTTTCATTTTTTTTTTAAATATTTTACTTAAATTTTTTTTTTTTTTATTTGATTTTAAGCTATTTTTTATTTTTTTTTGTTTTTTTTTTTTTGTAATTTATTCGTTAATTTTTTTATTATTTGTTTATTATATTATTATTATTTATACAACTTTTTTTTTAATTTTTTTATATTCATTATTTTTATAATTTTTATTATTTTATTTATTTTTTATTCGTTATTAATTCTTAATTTTTTTATTGTTAGCTCTAACGATGAATCTGACACGTTTGAGCAACCTTTTGGCGGTGCCCATCAAGCGCTCGTGCGTGCCCAAAGGACAGGCTCTGAGCAAGCAGTGTGCAAGTGTTGCTAGGGCTGCTGTTGGCACTGGCTATGCCGGCCAGCTGCAACAGGTGCGTCGCTACTATCCCGTTTGTGGACCGCCACGGTTTCGCATCTCGACGGGCAAGAAGCTCATACTCGGCATGGCGCCGATCGCTCTCATGATGGTCATCCCATTCTGGGCGCTCACTCAAATGCCTCGCTGGTCGGCGATGCATAACAATCGGCCGTATGGCGATGAGGAGCAGTGATCTGGGGAATCTAAGCAACTCGTCGCATGCACCGAATACACGTTCACCATTCACATACACTTATAACATGCTTTAATCCTTAATCACGGTGACTTCACAGGAAGAAGACGTTCTACTGACCCACGTTAGTCTACGCACGTTTATCTACACTACACCAGTTGTTGACATACACTACAGAAACAAGCACCCATTCATATATTGCAATCAGTTCTTTAAATACACTAAATATACAAGACTATGGCTATTGCTAAATATACTCGAATCGTACCTGGAAAAATGTAATAATTGTTTTATATTTATTTGAATTGTCTAATAACAAATGGGGGGAATTGGGTGGATGGGTTATGGGTGATATTCATAAGAATTCTTTATATATAACAAAAAATTTCGAACAGCTACACACAAGTAAAAGCCTGAAAGCTGGTGTCAAAGATTTAAATCTGATTTCATATAAGATCTAAATATGAGTTGCTGTATAAGATCTAAAACTGATTTGTTATAAAATCTAAATATGAGTGGTCGTATAAGATCTAAATCGGATTTCATGTCAGATCTAAATATGAGTGCGATCTAAAAATGATTTGATATAAAATCTAAATACGAGTCCCATCTAAGCCTTTTTGACATAAAATCTAAATATGAGTGAGATCTAAAAATGATTTCATGTAAGACCTAAATATAAGTGATCGAATAAGATTTAAATCTGATTTCATATAGGATCTACATATGAGTAAGATCTAAATTTGATTCCATATAAGTTCTAAATATGAGAGATCTAAATCTGATTTCATAAAAGATGGAGATATCTGACTTATTAGATATAAAACATATAGATCTAAACCTGACTTTATATAAGATCTAAATATGAGTTTACGCTGTGAGCTGAAGATGATCTAATATGAACTAGCTGAGGTTAGGTTTCATAACTTCATATCTCTTCAGAGATCTCTGGATAGATATAGATATATTTCCATATTATACAGATATGAATCGTAGGCACAGCTTGGGCAATCTCAGCCACTATATAGAACATCCCGTTGCCAATTAAAGCTACCCGAAAGCCTTTTTCAGCCAATTAGCAGAGGCTGGAACAAAGAAAAAACACCTTTTGGCCAACTGCCCGTTGACTCTTTTGGAGTCAGCCAAACGTAGCCACAATGCAATGAAGCAACATTTTCCTTGTCATTTTCCATGTCGCCTGCCACAAATCAAAATCTGAAAAAACCCCCAAAACGAGCGAGAAAGAGAGAGGGAGGGAGGGAGGGTTGGCAGGCAGAGAGAAGAGACAGCCGAAAGCAAAGTGCCAACTTTCATTAAAAGTATTTTTCGCTCATTGCGAATGCAAGTTGCATTCAATTGTGTTTGCTTTTTGGGTTTGTTAGCCTTAGACTGCGACTTGACTCTGACTCTGGCTCTGGCTGTGGCTCTGGTTGTGGCTTTGACCAGGCTCGCGACTCGCGCCTCGCGAGTCCTCTTGATCTACAACGACGTGACCTTCTTTGCCTTTGCATTTGAAAGAGGTAAAAGCCTAAAGGAAAGTGAATTTCTTTTAAGCAAATCAACTTGCTGCTGGGCCACGCCTCCCGCCCGCTAAATGCTGCAACGTTTGCCACCTCAGCTAGGCGCAGATTCGCAGATTTTTCGGTGAAATTTCATGCGCCATTAAACTGGTTCTGTCCGGCCCCTGCTTGCAGCCAGCGTGTGAATGAGGCATGAACCAGACAGCAGGCACTAGGCTGCCTGCCCCCGATCAATGCTTGTTGCACCTTCCTCGCGTACTTGCCATAAACATGCTTAATTTTCATTTATGCCACAGTCTTTGGCACTTTTTCTCGGCAGGAAGCCGACGCCGTCTCCGTCTCGTGGGCGTCCCATGTGCCAGCCAGAAATGTGGCGAATGCTCTGCACTTGTTGCCGCACGTTGCGTCAGTTTAGTGTGTCAGAAGCCGCAGCAGCCGCAGCAAGAAGAAAGTTGCCCAGCTTCATGGAGCACCCATCTCCAGCGTCCAGCTATCGATGATCCGGTTTATTTTTGTGTGTGCGCTGGACAGGTTCGTTGTTCCTTTGGCGCGCATTTTACTTTCTGCGACGGCTGCTCAAATCGTTGGCCACTTTCGGTCGCAATTAATTATGCGACGGCCCGCACTGAAAATGAAAGTGCGCTCCACACCACAAAAATTTCCAAAAAAACAAGTAAAAAGCGAGCAAGCACGCCTGCCACATGCAACGCACACAGAAATGATAAATTCTTGCCCCACTGCGTGTGGTCCACACTTTCTTGCCCTGAGTCGCCCATCATTAGGCCAAGTGAGAACATTGTCGCAAGGTCTTCATTATCATCAAACGCAATCGCCGGCAGCCGGCAAGGTTCTCATCTAGTCAGGCGTCTCATAAAGACTTTTTCTTTATGATACTGCCGAACGGACCTGGACCGGACCTGGCCAGCACAGAGCTGTTGGACTGGACCTGTTCCCCCTCTGTTCATTTAGTTTATGACTGAATTCGCTGCTGACCGCAGCGTTTTGTTCTTGTCACTGATTTGTTGCCCCATTTGAAAGGTTCTTCGAATTGAAGTTAAGCAAGAAGCGAGCGAGCAGATAAGCTGCAAGCGATGGGACCACCTATAGGACACAGACATTCCTATAACTGGCGAATTTTAAATGAGAGAGAGAGAGAGAGAGAGTGCAGGGAGAGAGCTGTAGAAGGGAGAACTCTGTGTAAGGGAGAAGCTATTTACAGTTGGGGTTATAAATGAATCAAGCTTATGATTTATAGTTTTAATCAAGATTAACAAGAGTTGCTAAAAGTAGAAGCTCAAGAGAAAATTAAAGATATGGAGAGTCTCAGCGAAGAGAAAAGAGAGTGATATGGAGACCAAGAGAGAAAGTGTGGGAGGTAGAACAGCGATAGGGAAAAAGAATACAGACTTAACTGTGGAGATATAGCTTTAAAGAGAGAGAGAGAGAGAGACGATGGCATGGATAGAGAGAGAGGGAGAGAGAGAGAGAGAGAGAAAGGCTAAGACAAGAATAGTAGAGGCATAGAGAGAGATACATAGAGAAAACAAAATCAAAGGGAGAGTCAGAGATAGAGAGAGAATAGAGGCACAGGGACAGGACAGGGAGGCAGAGAGAGATAGAGAGCGACTGAGACTAGAGGGAGCACGAAGATGAAAGAAAAAGAGAGCTAAAGAGGCCACGATAAAGAGAAAGAGTCAAACTTAAAGATAGAGAAGGCTTCAGCAGAGAAAGGAAGACACAGACAGAGAGAGAGAGAGAGAGAGAGAGAGAGAGAGAGAGAGAAACAAATAGGATGATATATGTATGTATATAGTAAGATATTATTGAAATTAGTATAGAATTAATTCCTAGCACGACTTCTCCCTCAACTCAGTCAGCCCAAGCTCCCCTCCTAGTCGCCAGTCGACACTTTAATAGCCAAGCGGCAGCATTAGTAATGGCTGTGTTGGTTTGCGGTGAGTACATTTGTCTATATTGATTTATCTGTCCCTGGGGGGGCAACTGCGTCATTAGTTCATATTAAGCCCAATTCGGATGTTTGGCAATAAAAACTGAACGACAGCGAGTCAATTGTCTGGTCATTTCGTTGATTCCGCTAAATAAATAAAAGTAAAAGCCCACACACGCCCACGCTGTAAGACCGAGGGCGACGACACGATCGTGTCAGCGGGCCATTTGATCTAAAAATTGGAAGCTGCGAGCTGAGAGCACTGAGAATCGGGAGTCGGGAATCGGGAATCGGGAAGGAAGCCCAAAAGCATTGTAAACAATGCGATATGAAAACTGTGGCATGTTGGCTTAGCATTCAGCTCGGCTAGCGTCATAATCGTTTAGGACGAGCCGAGGGACGCTCGCCAGTCAGTTTTGGGGGCAAAGCCGCCAATTTGGAGAGTGGCACAATATCCAGACACAAATTATATTAATGGTCTTTTGTTGTGCTCCACTGAGGCTGGCATTTTGTCTTTGCACGAATCACGTTTTAGAAATTGCATTGCACATAGTCGATCCCCCGCCCCCCTCCGCCTCTTTATCTCTCTGTCTGCACTCCCTTCGCTTCGAATGATCCACGTCGTCGAGCCATAACTACAAATGTGCCCCAGTCGAGTGGCAAGCTGGTGTGGCATGAAGTCAAGTAGAGTCACTTCACTGCCAGACTCTGTGACTGTGACTGACTCGCTCGGTACTTAGAGTTTTTCGTTTTGTCTTTGCTTTTTGGCCTTTTTGCGCAAGTTCTCAAAGTTTTAGGCAAAACTTAAGTGGCACTTACTTTTAATATGTTGCCATTGCCCTCCGCCCAAAATGGGTCTCTCAACTCGCTCGACGTCGCCACGTCCAACGACGTCTTGGAGGCAGGCACGAGTGCCGCGGATCGTCGACAAATCGCTGCCGAGTTACCTGAAATAATTACATGCACACAAATTGGAGCGCTGTGTCATGGAGCAGGAATCATTCTGCATTTTGCATTGCGCTTACTAAGTGGGTCGATTAGCTAGGCTGGCGAGTGGGGCTGAGTTATTGTGGTTGACTTTTCGATATGCATATCATTGTGAGACTGAACTATATCATTACAATAATGGGAATAGAAGCGATCAGATAAGCTGCGATTTATGTATTTATATATTATTAAAGACATTTTGATATTTGCCTAAAAAAACTGTCAAAATTTCATAAATATCAAAATACGAAATATATACGAAATTTTGTAAGCTTTCATGCTGTTTTATATCGGGCAAACGTCATAGATTTATCTGTATTTAAATGAGATATTACTTAATTTAGAACAGACATGCTTTTTTGAAACTAAAACCGGAGGATTGAAAGCTTAAATGGTTGTAGATATATGTATAAAATAAAAATATATTAGAAAAACAATTATTTTAACAAGAAAACTTTTAAATACCTTAATTTACCTTAATTTTGGCAACCGTCATATATATTTTTAAAAAATGTTATATATATTTTTTTATATTTATTTAAGGAGCAATAGAAAATATATATGAAGTAGTCTTATGTCTCATATGTAGTTCATATATATTTCATATACTTCATATTTGAGACTACACATATGTGATGAAGTAATGTCATTGTATACACCATATGTCATGATTGTGTATAAATATCCAAGCAGAAAAGACATAGTACTTAGTCTAAACTCTTAATATGTTGTAAGATACCATTCACAAAAAGCATTCATTATAACAAAGAGTGAAATAAATAAATAAATAAATAATACGAATTTATTCTTAAATATTCTAGATTATATAATAGCTAACACGGCTTCCGTACATTATATATATATTTCTTTTATATATATTTATTATATATATTTATAATTATTAATATATTCTATTAGTAGTATTTCTCTGCTAATATTCACTATATTTTGTAGCCGATTCAGTAAGCTTTCCATACATATTCACATATATTTTAGCATATCTGACAAGAGCATTAACACTTCCATATTCAAGTCAAAAAATATTGTTGCCAACTTCAAGCAGCTATTTATTTCCATCAGAAGCGCTGAGTGTTGCTGATTACGTTCTGCTTTCACTGGTCATGGCAGATCATCGAAAGAGATCGTCTGCTGCTATAGCCATATCTATGTCTATGTCAAGTGTCTAACTCTCTGTCTCCCACTCTGTCTCTCTCCCTCTCTCTCTCACTGTCTGTCACGTACACGCCTCCTTTCCGCGAATGGCACGATACGTTTAAGCCGCTAAAGAATGATACCAAGCAAATAATGTGCGTCTTCCAATTGTTGTCGTTGATTTCCGTAATGAAAATAGAAAATTACAAATGAAATTTCATAGATGACATTCTTTTTGGCAACCTTATCTGGGTTAGCTGCTGCTCAGGTATGTGGTACTTGGGTTCAATGTGCGCCAATTGGGCTGCGACTGTGATCTTGAGTTATGGGTGGTCCCATGTCCCCATTGCATGAGAGCCGAAGTGGAGTAAGCCCAGATTAGATTCTTTTGTCATTGGCCCGGCCCCCTCAATATGGGAGACTGAGCGGCATGGCTCGGCTAGGCAAATTAGTTACATTTACTTTGTAATTAAGAATTATTCTAAACTTTCTCATGCTCCCCAAGCGTTCATTAACTCGTCGAGGCGAGGCAGCAAAGAAAAAATTCTCACAATCAGTAAAAATAATAATAAAAGTGGAAAAAATTGATTACCAGATTAAGTACAAGAACACGTACGATAATCATAACTTTGCTTACCCTTTTTCACACTTCCTCTACACACACACACACACACATACAAACTCTCTCATACATACGCATCCAGTTAAAGTGGCTTCCACTCAATCTCTCCGATCTCAAACGCTTAATTGCATCACGTTTTTAGACCAAGTCGGACTCGAAACATGCCCACAGAATTATTACACAATTGTATTCGTTCGTATGCAGCTATGCGCGAAGATCTCAAAGACATACAGACCAAGCAACGCAGCAATAATGGGAGCTGCAAAGTGTACCCGACTAGCAGATACCCTAGACTGTGTTAATCTTGTAAAGCAAAGAAATCTCTTCTGCAGTTCTTAGAGACTGTGCTGCTATGCATCTAGTCTAGTTCTTATTCTATATAAAATTTCATCATCAATATAAAATATATATAAAATATATCGGTAAACATATATTTACCTCAAGACTTTCAGATCTCTTACCACTCTTATATAGCTCACTCCTATAATTTTTGCTAAACTATGCTTTTATGATCAACTCCAGCTGTCTTATCTATACTCATAGTCATGAAACCCTCTCAACACCTTTAACTCTTCAACTCCTCGTCTATCTACCCTCCATCAACATCTCTCCAATAAATCCAGAGTATTGCAGCGAACAAAAGAAGAGTTGAATCTGAAATAATGCACATTGGCTGCAATGATTTCCACACGTGAGCCGAGCGGCGCTCACTGAACGGCGCATTGACAAACTGACGAAGTGCCTGACTGACACACTGCAACAATAACAACAACAAAGAGAGAAGAGGAGCTTAAGGCGGAGCGTAAGAAGTTTCAAGCTCTTTCAGTGTTCCTTATACATAAGGAGACTTTTACTTTGAATACCTTGAATAACAGTTTGATATAATTTAAGCTTAGCATCAGCTCTACAGCTGCTCCCTTCTTTTATAACTATTACTACTATAATTTCTTCAACGACTACTCCTATTTCTTCTACTCCTTCTAGTATATGCTCTAATATTTGCTGCCAGTCTACTCCTACTTCTGCTAAAGCCAGTACTTCTTCGATTGCTTCTACTAATACTTCTACTGCTACTTCTACTACTATTTCTACTTCTTCTACTACTACTACTTCTATTACTTCAACTACTACTATTTCTACTATAGCTTCTACTATAGCTTCTACTACTACTTCTACTATTACTTCTACTACTACTTCTACTACTACTTCTACTACTACTTTTACTATTACTTCTACTACTACTTCTACTACTACTTCTACTACTACTTTTAATATTACTTCTACTACTACTTCTACTACTATTACTATTACTTCTACTGCTACTACTACTAGAACTTCAATATTTCTGACGAGTACTCGTACTGCTACTGCTTCTACTACTACATCCAAGTACTACATTCTGATTCTACTACTACTTCCATTACTATTACTTCTACTACTAATACTACTTCTACTTTTATTTGTTCTACTCCTAATATAGCTTCTACTATTACAATATTGTCTTCCACACCGGCCAAATTTCGAAAGTTTAGAAACTGTCAGACCCGCAGAGGACAGCGATAGCGACATCCAATTGTGACTGTTGGCATTTGCTGCCTGCGGATTGCTGCAATTTTTTCGTTCGGTTGCAAGTGTTAGGGGCAACGAAGCGTTGCATCTGCTCCAAAGCTGTGATGTACGCAATGTCTCTCTGGCTCCAACTCTGACCAAATTTGGGCTGCGGATGGCTCGGCTTACGATTTGACACAGAAACGGCTAAAGATTTGCCAACTCCAATTTGGAGCTCATTTGTTGTAGAATATAACAAAATGTTTGCATTTAGTTGCAGCCCAAAACGGATGCATATTTCCGGTGCGCCGACGTTGCATGACAACAGCAGCTTCATACATATATATACAATCTGCCACGCCTCCAATTGACCGGCCAAAGTCGAAGCAGCGACTGGGCCAGCGGCAGCCACCCGCGCGACAAACTGTAATTGACCAAAAATGCAACGCTTGGCTGAGCCGTAGAACAACAGCAATTCCAGAATCATGTTAAGCTTAAGTCTATATGCGGTCGACGACTTCTGAATTACCTTTTCGGAATATGGAAAAATGCTTCGCTGAAATTCATAATTCTAATGGCAGTTTGGCTGTATAAAAAAGGGTTGAAAATAAGTTCATTTGTGAAGCAGATTCCAGATTTTGAAAATGGATCAGTTTGTCGCGGGACTTTATTAAACCTTTTATTCCCGACTTTCTCAGATTTTTATATTTTTCTATCATTTCTGTAGAAATTCTTATTTAGATTCTTATTAGCTTTAACTTAAGTTTAAGTATATTAAATATACATGTTTCCATAAATAAGAATGTCCTTGCCCTTCAATAGATCTAAAGATCTAAGTCTTAAACAAATTTATTATATGATTATAATTAAATTATTTAACTTATAAATTTTTTTAAAATTTAATATTATTTTCTTTAGTGTAATTTAAAAATTATTTTTTAAAACTTAGTAAAATTATTGTATATAAATTATTATATTAAAGTTTCAATCTTCGTAAAGTTTGCAAATAATTGTTCTATAAGCTTATATAGTTAATAGTTTATATATTAGTAAATTTTAAAGTAATTTATATATATATATATATATATATATATATATATATATATATATATATAATATATATATATATATATATATATATATATATATATATATATATATTGTTATAATTTTTTTAATTTTTTTTTTGTTTTGTTAATAATATTATTATTTTTTTTTTTTATATTTTTTTAATTTTTTTGTATATTTAATTCTGCTCTGATTTATATTCTTATAGCTTTCAAAATAATTATTTCAAATGTTCATTTTTATTAATATTTATTGTTTTTAATTTTTACTCATTTATATTCTTGTAGTTTTTTTTTTTATTGTTATTTTTGAAGTTCATTCAACTTAAGCCTTGTTCACATATACCCCTTATGCCAGCTGTAGGGCAACCCAAGCCATTCATAGTTTGGCTCATTTATTTTGTGTTTCT
This sequence comes from Drosophila paranaensis, assembly GCA_035047545.1. Lineage (NCBI taxonomy): Eukaryota > Metazoa > Arthropoda > Insecta > Diptera > Drosophilidae > Drosophila > Drosophila paranaensis. Next base: position 12,411,255 of record JAWNPL010000153.1, read on the forward strand.
GCTATATGCATTTGTTGTTGTTGTCGACTTTGGCTGTCTGGGATTTACGAGTTTGTGTGGTGCACAATGATTCATTCAAGTCAAGTTTTGTTTTTTTTTTCGACAAAGAACAAAGGCGTCTATTTGCCATGGCTGGTGGGTTGAAGTTCGACTGGCTGAAGTTCGATTGGCAATTGGCAGCAGTTTGGCCGTGTCGATGGCAATGCAATATTCATTAATTAATTCATTCTGCGTCTTATCGAGATGTGACAATTAAAGAGGCGAAGCTGATGCCGCTGTTGATGTCATAGCCATGTCCATAAGCCGCCAGCCAGCTGCACCTAGTTGAGGACACACTTTTTATGGCCAATCTGGTTGGGGCTGATTACGTGGCCAACTGCAGTTGCGGCCAATTAATAATGATAAAAAAAAAAAAAAAACAAAAACAAAAAGACAACAATATGCGTATGGCTGTAATTTTATGGGCGACAAAATATAAAAGAAAAGAGTCGTTAAATGTTGCGCAGGCCCGGGCGGGCAGATGCTGTAATAATATTGTATGCAAATCTTTCAGCTACTGCAGCGGGCAGCATATAAAGTTTCAATTTACGGCTCATATATCATAAGTTTTTGGCCAGCGAGCGGGTGTACGGCTTACGGCTTATTAAATCGTTAAAAAAGGCATCCTCTGAGGACCTTGGGGCCAGGTGAAATTTAATAACTGATTGAATAAAAAACCAATTATGCAATGGAGCTTGAGTTGGGCGTCTCGAAATTCTACATAGTCGAAGCATTAAAACTAATCATAAGTCGAGCTTTAATTGGCTTTTTATTGGTCTTATATCACAGCTGAAAGAAGTTTAAGTAGAACGTCAAGGCACCCATTAGTAGTAGACGTAATTACCGCATACTTTTGATGATGGCTGAGCGGAGAGCATTTCCGCCAAGCATCTAATGTTGACCAAGTTTATGACCCCGCTCGAAGCTGCGATTCCAATACACACGACTTGACCTTAACATAATTGCTTCAAATTGCACCTGAAGTTCACCTTTTAGGCATGTGAAATTTGTGCTCTTGCCAAAAAAAAGGTAACAAAAGAAAACCATAAAAAAAACTCATATGCCAATAAGAAGACTCAAACGCACGCTTATCAGCAGCAAACACAACGAAAAACCGGAATCAAAATAAAAACGCAAAGAGCGTAAAATGTTAATGAAATGAGCGGCGACAGTCGCGCTCTCTCACTCTGCTATGTTGAAAGGCCACAACAGTGCCACTGTTAACTTAACAGACGCTGATGCACGCCATGCAGCTGAAACGGCTATGTAGCAATAGTCATATAAGTAAAGTTATTATTAGTATTATTTTTAAGGCATTTAATTAGTTGTACATGAGACTATTAAACTGCTTTTTAAAATTTGAGTTTTATTAACAGACAGTTCGAACGAACATAGAAACAGCTAGCCTTAGCGGGAAAATAGCAGAGCTGCCAGCACTGTCGTTAAGCCGACTCATGTTACGTTTACAGACGTCAGTTTGCTGCTCGGCTAACAGCTGTTATTTCGTGTTTGGCTTCCATGGCGATCGGACGTGTGTGCGCGCTTCTTGTTAAGCACGAAACCGAGTAAAAATCGAAACGGAGCGAGAATTATCTAAGCGCGAATGCAGTTAACAATTTTTTGACGTCAAGGCACAGCAATAACAACAAACAAAAATATAAAGAAGAAGCTGAAAAAAAAACAACCATAGGCACACAAATCTAATTCGATTTGTGTTCTAATCAAAGCGCGCGCGTGATTTTGTTTAGCACAGGGCAAAGAAGAGTGAACGAAGAAACGCTCGGACCGCTAGCGGCAAAGGCAAAGGCAAAGGCGCGCAACAGAGGATAGAACGCAAGCGAAGGAAAGAAGATGAAGAGGAAGAGCGCGCAAGCCAATAGCAAATAACGGCAAACAGCGACAAGTGCACAAAACGTGACGACCAAAAAAAAGAGAAGCAAAAAAAAAAAGAAAAAAAGAAATAGAAATTCAATAGAAAAAAGCAAGAATTTCCTCTTCAATGTGTGTGTGTTTGTTCTAGAGTTGATACGTATAAATTTGTGCTAGATGTTTTGTGTTTCATGTTAGAATTAAGAGCAAATAAATGTATAAAAGTGTGTGTGTGCGATTAAACAACTAAACGACCACAGCAACAAACAAACAGACAACCAAACAAAACAAACAAACAAACAAAGTGCCAGTAATAACATCAACAACAAATTGCTTAAATTTCTAGTTGAATTACACAAATTATCAATTTTTTATATGTTGAGACGCGCGGCTGCAGCTTATTGGTTTGTTGCCTGAAAAACAACCGACAACAGCGGCAACAACAACAACAATCGGAGAAATACCAACAACAACAGAAGCAGCAGCAGCAGGAGCAGCCTCAACGACAATGACGGAACTCCAATTGGACAACAGCCTGACAGGCGACGTTGATGACGCCGACGCTTCTGTCGTCAAGGCCATAACAGCAACCACAACAACAGCAATAGTACCACCGGCTACAACAACAGCAACAACAACGCCCAAGGTCACGGCAAAGCGTCGTCAATTTGCCGAGGGAGAGACCGAAGAGGGTTTTCTCTCCACCTCGCCGGACAGCGCCAATGGGGATGCACACGCACACGCACACGCACACACGCGCACCCACCACACACACACACACGTGCAGCCATGCGAACTGCAGCAGAGCAACGGCAACGAGAATGGCAACTGCAACAGCCTCACCGAGCCACTCTCTGCCCGCTCGCTGCTGCAGCAGGCGTTCCATCAGTGCAGCTGCACGGATCAGTGCGTGTCCCTGAACAACATTTTGGACTGCTTCAAGGCGCCCGTGTCCGAGGATCAGGCCTGGGCGCTCATCTATCAGTTCGTCGCGCTCTACCTGAAGGTGGCCACCCAGGCGCTGCACTGCAGCAGCGACGACTACGAGGCGCAGCTGCCCACGCGCTTCGAGCTCCACTTGCATCGCGACGGCAGCGTTCACTTCTCCGGCCAGGAGCAGCAGCAGCAGCTGAAGCAGCAGCAGTCGCCGGCTGAGCTGCAGCAGCACGACGACAGCGCCAGCAGCAGCGGCGACAGCAGCGTCGTCATGGATCGAGGTGAGTTGGAAATTGATAATTGATTGTGGTTGGAGATGGAGATGGATGTATGTATGTATGAATGAATGTATGTGGGTATATACATATACACATATACAGTATATACATATATACACTTATACCTATCCGATATGTATATCTGGAGCTATATCTATTCTTAGCCCAGAATTCGCTTGGTATTCGATTGTTTCTTATGATTAGATAGGGTAAGCGATCCAGATTAGTAAATTAAATGAAAACTGATGTAGTTAATATAAAAAAAAAGTTTATATGAACTATATTATGATTCATATTAAGTTCATTAATAGTTCATTTAGTTTATCAAATTGATATTATTCTTAACCTTCACATCGTTCTAAACGCTCATACAGTGAGATAACTCATGTAGCTCATATATTTTATATAATTCATATAGTGTATATAGTTCATATAGCTCAGAGCTGATCTACTTCATCTAATTCGATTAGTTCATTGTACTTCGTTCATAATTTGGATTAGAATCCATATTATTATATAGCAGATCAATCTATATAAAACTTTCTATAAAACATCTTTCTATGAGACTTTACTTTAGTTTTGTTTTACAAAACAATGCAGTTCATGCCAAGAACTAGTTCCAAAATCACACTGTCCGCATTTAATTGTCAAATCATTTTCTATAACAAATTTTATCATTGTTACAAAATAAGTTAATCCCAAGGTTCTGAGCCCAACAACAAACAGAAAGGGTTTTTATTTAAGTCCCCAACCTAATGTAATGCGGAAATATTTGAAGCTGCAATTACAACATAATTTCTATGAATAATACCTGATATTAGGCCCATAACTTCCTGTTGCCATGCTTCAAAGTTAAGTTAATTGCCTTTGGAGTCGGCCAATCAATTAGCCCAGTATAAAAGTCGCTATTGCCATAGCTTTTTAGCTGCTTTTGATAGACTCTTGGGCTAGATCAACAACATTTAAATGCAGCTGATATCGAAGCTGAGCCTCAATTTTACTACTCAAAATGACTCAGCGAGTGAGATTGCTTTGCTGTAAATGTATGTTTGAAGAGCCACCCGTGAGAAGAGCACACCCAGAAGAATGCCAAATCGAACGGGAAGATCTTAGCCTCTACACACGCACGCACACGCACGAACTTTCCAATTAACACAGCTTATCTAAAAACCCATAGATTATAGCAACCTGTATTTTGACAGCTCTGGCAATGATTAAACAATTAGCAGTTGTGGATGCCACAATGTGGCAATCCCAGAGCCCCAGACACGTTCTGAGCACCACTCCAACACACAACAAAATAAAGCTACAAAAAATAAAAAAACAAAGAAGATCTCAAGATCTGACTATTGAGCGACCCTCATCAATTACAACAACAACAACAGCACAAAATCAAGAAACATGGGAAATGAGAGAAAGTGAAAAAAGGCTAGAAAATGTGCTATATGCACCAGGTACACTGAGAGAAATTTAGAATGAGACATAGAACTTTTAAAATATGTTTAATATTTTTCTATTATTTATTTAAAATCTTAAATATATTTTAAAAAAGTTAAATAAATTTATATATCTATATTTAATTTTTTTCTAATATATTTTTAAAATCTTAAATATATATATATATATATATATATATATATATATATATATATATATATTATATATATATATATATATATATATATATATATATATATATATATAAAGTTAAATTAAAAATAGATATATAAATTTATTTAACTTTTTTTAAAATATATTTAAATAAACTTATATATCTATTTTTTTAGCTTTATATTATTTTTAATTTATTTTTTTAATTTCATATATTATTTTTTTATAGTTTATTATATTTTGATTGTTTTTTAAAGCTCTTAATCAGTTTTTATATTTGGTATATAATTTTAAAAAATTTAATTTGTTGAGGCTCTTATTTTACATCTTTAAAAAATAAATTTTTTATTTTTAAATAATTTTTCTTAGCATAAATATTTGTTTCTTCTTAAAGTTTTTGTTAGCTAATTCTTATTATGTTTTCCTTCGCTGATATGGCAGACGGCATACGGTATCCGGTGTCTGGTATGTAGTGGGCTCTCCCTGAATGGGAGTCACAGTTTACACTTTCCCAAGACACGAGACACACGCAATCAGAGAAAAACCTCAATCAAAGCTGCTTCGGTGCATAACTTAAAGCGCAGGTCATCAGTGGTGTATGTTTGGTTCGCTCGTTCGGTCGGTTGTGTGTGGGTTGTTTGTTTGGAAAGTGGACGATGGCGATGCCAATGCTAAGATGAATTGCTTGACTTGGCTCGGCTGGGGCACACGGAAACGCACGTCAACCCGGGGACTGTCCAAGAAAGAAAGAAGTTAACTGTCGCTTATTAAGTGAAAATGAAAGCGTTTGCCGAAAAACCACTCGACGCGACCCTCTCAACCGGTTTTCCCGAACCTACCAATCTAACCAGCTAGCCAGCCAACTACCCAGTCGGCTAACAAGCTAAACAACTCATTTTCATAGTTCCAACAACTGGCTGAGTCCAGTGTGCTTTCCGTACGCACAGCGGTTCTTCTGCAGTGACCTATAACATCTGCCTGTGGTTGAAATTCCCTCTAACAAAAGGTTGAACACAGTTTGTTAAAGAGGCACGACTTCTACATAATAGTAGTAGGTGATTACGCTGTGGGTAACAACAGTATATGGAGTGTTAGTCTATGAGCTCTTGTGGGCGTAGAATAGGAAAACTTAGAGAAGGTTACCAAATTTATATTATAGTTCACAGAAAATATTTTATTCTTGACCAAAAACTCTATTACAATTCTATAGGTAATAAATAATGAGAATAAATTATAGATATACTATATATTCTAGATATACTATATATAATCCAGTTTCTATAATATTTAAAAATATTTTTTTTATTTAAAAAAATCAAGAATTTATAAAAATGATTGAACACCTTAGTTGCTTTAAATTTTAGCTAGAATTAATTTATAAAAATTAATTTTAAAAATTTTTTTATTTTATTTTTTTTTTAAATTAAATTTAAACTATTTTAAAATTTTTAAACTTTTTATTTTATATTTCATGACTAATTTAATTTACTTTCCAAAGAGCTCTTTCAACTTGTTTTTCTCAAACTATAAATAGTTTTATCTCCAAGCCTAATCCATCTCTTCTATTGTATAATCCGTAGACCTGGCAGTTTATCTTTAATTTAGTTGTTCTACAGTTCATTCATCTACTTATCAGCTTTTTAGTTGCTGGCCGTCTTAGCCTTGTCTTAACTTTCTTTGGGGCATAAACAGCGGCAACACCTTGTAACACTTTAATTGCCGCTAATTCAGCGGACGGCGACAACAAAGATGCTGTCAGCAGAGTCGAACTGCGTCGAAGATGGATATGAAGAGCAATGCCCGTGGCTTAACTTGATCTTGATCCATGTCCGATTCCGTCAATTAGCTGGCTGAGCATCTTCTAATGTTTCGTTATTCTATGTTTTAGTTTGGCTGAGCTTCGGAATTCGAAATGGAATTTTCGGAGCTGGAGCCGGTGTGAAACTGAACATTTAAAACCGGGTCAAGCGAGTTTCGCGTTGACTGCGCGCGCCCTTTGAACTAGCCGCCCCAACTCAGGGAAGTATTTTGTGTGAAATGTGTGAAAAATATGCTTTAGTTGTGGCTGGCAAAATCGAACGCTGCTTCTATCAGCTTCTGACAACCGCGTCGCATGGCGCAGCGAATCATTGATTGTGTGCTGCCTGCTAAACGGGCCAACCTCCAACCTCTCGGTGTGTGCATATAAATGGCCATGTGAGCGTGGGCCCGCCACTCACCTGTGTCTAACTGCATCTATCGAACGACGTCGACGGCGCCGTCAAGTCGCCGCGCTCGCTGGCGCCTCGATTAGGCGCGCAGCATTTGTTAGCCAACTGTCGCTGGGTCCAATGTGCCAACAGCGGCAACTGTGCCAACAGGCAACAGGCAGCATAATAATTTTTGGCGCTCGATTCTGTCAACACACAAACTCGCCATTACGTTTTTCGCCAGGCGCTCAGCAAATTTCAGCAGCTGCCCAGTGAAAGTTGAGCCGAAAGCCACCCAAAAGCCACCACCCACAGCAGTCAACTGCTTAGGCTAAATGTCTGAAGGTCATGGCACATGCGCACATTCTCCGGCAGCCCCTGTTCAAATTGTTGTCGTAGGTTCTCTTCTACTTCTACTGTCCCGCTCTCTCTCTGCCTTTCTCTTCCTCTCTTTGTTTACGACTGTCTCTCGCCCCAACAGCTGTTGATTGCTTTCGTTCAGTTTCCGCCAAGGCATCCACTTTAATGCAGCTCTTCCGCTTATAACACGAGAAAAGGTATTATAGAGCAAGTCAGAGTATGCTCGACTTCTAGATACCTAGTCTCAGTTAATGAATAGCTATAAGCTGGAAGATATATTCGATGCACTTCCTCTTAGCTCTCTCAATACCCATCACACTTTACTTGCTCTCAATACTTATAGGGCATCAATAACCCAATAAAATGTAAGAAAAATTCAACATTCTAACAAATTGTGTCCATTAGACAAAGTTTCACCCAACAAGGTAAAACAACAACAACAAAACAAAACCGTATTTACAATAGCAGAAGAAAGCAGGTTACGTTTGGCCTTCTTCTTTGGTCCAAAAAGAGAGAGAGAGAGAAAGAAATCCCTTACTCATTATCTGAGACTTGTGAAGCCTTAAAGCCAGAAAAATTACAGCCGTCAACAGATCTGTAAATTGAGCCAAACAGCAAGAAATGAAATGGAAAATTACATACATCGACCATACGAACGGACGGACGGACGGTCGTCTAGCTAGATCGTTGGGTCTAATGGGTGATGATATTTATTTTCGTCTCGATGACTTTCTTGTTTTCACTAGAGAAATAAACTAAAGAAGCGCGTTGCACTCGCTCAACTGCTTTAATGTTTAAATAATTACACTAAAAATGTACAACAACAACAAATTATAACGAAACTATGACCCAAAACAGTAGCCACAAATTGTAGTTGGTTCAGGTTGGCTTTTGGTTTGTTTGTTTAGCTTACAACTACGATTGGAGCATTACGGCTAATTTAGATGGCAGCCAAGTTCGATCAGCCCAAAAACTAGGGTTAACAAATGGGTTTAAACATACCTTGAAAACTCCATTCATTTTGGCCTTAAATGCGTTTCTATTATTTCTATGTTATTAGACAGGAAATACCTTTAGTTATTATTGGTGTTTTATGGACCTTTGGATTATAGAAGATGAAAGGGAAATCGGTCAGATATCCAAAAAAAGTGTACATATAAAGTCTTTATATAAAAATTTTGATGTATCTAGCACTTATAGTCTTCGAGGTATGCTGATTCTGCCTTCTGTACGACATATATATTTCCATATTTCTCTACTCCTTCCCCTATTGCATTGCCACCGATTTCCCAATCTGTGCTGTCAGCTGCAACTGGTGTAAGCCAAGACGCTTACATATTCCCGGAATTTGATTTCGGACACATGTAAGCCGACGATATATATGAGCCACAGATCAGATTAGTTAGCCAGGTGATCAAAGTCAGGTCATTTGGCAGCACAATAAAGCCCACATAATGTGCATCTATTATGGACTAGTTGTAATAATTTATGTTTTTGTCGTGACTTGTCGCATTGGAACGCAGCCGAAGCAGCTGAATTTGCCACGTGATTTTCCATGGAGCCCAACAAAACAAATTGTTGGCTTTTTGTTGCTCCACTTTGTTGGAAACGGCCAACAAAAATGTTTAATATAATAATTTTGTGTGCTTTTTTGTGGTCATAATGACATAAGCGCAACGCATGACAAGCACTGAACCTGAACCAAATTTGACGTTCCACATGCTCCACTTATGTGGAAAAGACCGCAAGCAACAGACACAAGCGCTGGGTCTTTCTATATATATATATAAAGATATATATATACTGTGTTAATTTATTTGTGGCGTCGCCAAACTTGTCCACCTGTGCAGTCTGTGCCAAGCAGTCCAAACTGCATTTTGAAACTCTTTTTTTTTATATTTTATTTATTTGTTGCTTTGGCTGCTTTGGCAACAAACAAAAAAATGCATGTGGAAAATGTTTGTGTGTTATGTGATTTTGAAAGTGCGTCTAGCACATAAATCATAAGATAATCCAAATATTGTATTCAACGGTATTTTCTCATATGATCTCCATTATTCGATGACACTTGTTGTCTGGCTGAGTGAGTGTGTGGGGTCGCCACGAACTGTTTTGGAGTGGCGCAGCGCTGCGACCCTGAAATCACATTTCTTAAGATGCCCCCATTTGTGTGTAGAGCCAAGGCTTTAACACATTATAATTTGCCGTTATATTTGTATATTTTTAATGCAATTAAACACAATCGAAATATTGGCAAAGGCCAAGCGGAGAAATGCGCCGACGAAAGCCAATCTTATCAGCGTCCGTAAACCTGCGCACTTTGTCGATACATCAATAACAAGTGAGCCTATACTATTGAGACTTGTATGCATATGTATATGTATATATAGGTGATATTATGGATTGATATAGGTTTATGACTTTTGTTATGTTAGGTTATTTATAATTTGAGTGGGACTTTGGTGTAGATGGGATCTACGTAATGTTGCTATTGTTAGTAGTATTCATAATTTTATTATTTTTTTTTATATTTATATTTTTATTTTTATTTGTATTTATATTTATATTCATATTTATATATTTATATTTTTTATATTATTACAACATATATATTAAAATCTAAATCGATTTTTCTCACGCTCCAAAGTTTTCATTTAAATTTCGAAATATTTTATATATTGCATATCTACTAGCTTGTATAGGATTTTCATATTGTTATTCTCATATTTTTGAATTGTTATTATAATAATAACCATATTTTATAGTTTCCCAACTAAATCCCACACATACACAATTGCCATTCACAAAGCGAATTCGAATTATGTTGCTTGGCCCATTTTGGTGTTCGGCATGACCGCACGGACAATTCCCTGCTAACCCAAAAAGAGTAAAGAAAGAAAAGAAATACCGAATCCAATCAACTTGCAATCAATGTGAATAACATTCCCAGCCGACCACAAGCGCCCGGTCCGACAGCCATTCTTCGGCTCTAGAGCCTAGACTCAATGGCGGATTGCGTAAGCGAACAAAAGGCGTCTCCTGACCAAAAGACAATGTTGATTGAAACTAAACGCTTGAAATGTCACTCTTGCTTTCATCTTTTGTGACATAAATTATTGACGGCCAAATTAAATTAGACAAATAGACAAAAGCCAATTCGTAAATTCGTTGAGTTTTGTGAATTTGTTAAATATGCCAACTATGTAAATTTTGCCAAAGAAATTATAATATATTTTGTTGGCTGCTTCTTTCTTCTACGCAAACAGCAGCTGCGCATGCGCACAACCTGTTGTTGTTGTTGTGGCTGCTGTTGCTGTTGCTGCTGTTGCTGTTGCTGGTGTTGTTTTTCAGTCGAGACGCGCGCGCGTCGCTGTCTTTGAGAAATGTGAAAGATGAAAGCGTAAATGCTGATTAAAGATTGTTTCTGTATAAAAATATGCATACACACACACACACACACACACACACACACACACACACAGACAGACAGGCACACACACACAGATAACTTGTATATTGTGCATATAAATTTATATTGTAATTTCAGCGTAAAGTGAAAGAGGCAAGAGCAGTCAAGTCAGTCAGCCAGTCAGTCGTTCAGTTGGTCGTTTAGTCAGTAAGTCAGACACCTCTGATAACAGATACTCATAAACAGCACCCGCCGCTGCTGCCACTGCTGCTGCCGCTGTCTAATTTCACAGTCATCAAGTCAACGAGGCGTTGGCGCTTGTGGAAAGAAAGCGAGAGTCTCGATTACAAACTTTTGCATGACGCCTGCGCCTGCGCAGCTAAACGATTTGCAACTGCAACTGCCATGCCCCATCTACGCCCCCCTCTCCAGCCACGCGCCACTCGCCTTGTAACTGTGTCAAAATCATCAAGTCATGCTTGATTATTAAATGCTGAAAAACTAGAATAATGTTTAGTGATTTGCATCAAGTTTATTTTCTTATTTAATGTCTGTTATGCTTTCATTCGAGCGCAACATAAGAGTGCCATAGAATGACGCTGTTAAAAGCGGAGAGGGCATGTCTAAGAGCTATAGAATGACGCTGTTAAACCTGTGGAGGAACTGTAGTAGAGTTTGATTTAAAGTGTATATATATATATGAGCATTATTGAAGCTGTCTGAAACGGGAATATTATGTTATCTATATACATATATTATGAATGAAAGGCTCTTATTTAATTCAGGCTGTTAACATGCTTCACTTCGAATTTCTTCACATCAACTCCTTAACGGCAACTCTTTACCAGCTTCTTAATTACTTATATGCACTCAGCAGGCTTAAGGCGATTTATGAGCGAACGACAGTTCTTATTGAGCATTTTAACAGCTGACTGTTGAAGATAACATTAACAGCTGCTGAAATATTACTATCAGCAACAGTATCACTCTTGTTTGGTCACGTCGTCGCATTGGCTGCGTTGATGATTCGAATTAGCTTCCCACTTGAAGTTCGTAGGTCTGATTTCATGTATTCATAAATGTATATATGTACATATTGTTTTATCAAATTTGTTTTTTTTGTATATATTTTGTACAGCCGAATTTCGGGACTTAAAAGATGGCTTCGTAAATATATGAGTCATATATATTTATAAATAAATTGGAATTTGATGAAAAACAAAATTTTGTTGATATACAACTCGATGTAATAGCATTCCAGATTGTTGTTGTATGCATAACATCTATCAACTAAGTATGAACCATTTAACATTGTTGCAGAATATCTCTAACATTAACAGTGTAATAAGATATCTCTGTTAACAAGCATTAACATAGATAGAATTGTGTATACGAATGGTTCTCTTAATAAACCGTTCTCAATCTTTTGCTATATATTAAGTTCATTAGGTATTCGAATATCTCTTGTAACAAAATTCGTAATACAGTGTTTTGGTTAGCTTTTTTAACTGTCCGCTAAGCAAAGGATTAACACTCTAACTGTAACAGTGTTACTGAACAACTGTAAGCCTTCGCTTAACACTAAAGCCAGCAGTGTTACAGATTAACTCAACACTAATCCATAATCCAGTCACATAACAGTTGCTGATTTGCTGTTACTTTGATTTACTTTTTGCTCTGCTTTATTAACGATTTGGAAAACGACTTCTTATATAAAATCGAAATAAACCTGATTTATGGCAGCTCGGGCGCGCACAGTCCACATATGTAACTTTGATTCAATTATTTGCTGTGGCTCTTGTAATTCTATTAAATTTACACAACTGTTCGACTTGTTAGCTGAAATTAGTCTAACGATCATTCCGAATGCTGTGCAGGTAATTAAGTTAATTGCCAAACTATCTATCATTTCCTCATGATTAGCTGCAGCGAATCATTAAAGATTATTAATTAATTTTTAATTGAAAGCAAACGCCGGCAGGCGGCTAATTGTGAGCTGTTGAAGCCAGCGCCTAAAGGTCACTCCCATATGCCTCTTGATTAATAAACCTTTTTTACTATACATTTTTAACGCGGTTGCAATAATAAACAAATTACACTTTATCGTAATAGTTGCCATTAAAACTAGCCCAAGTCTAATTGCAAAAGCTAAAGCGCAGCTAGCTTAGGCTAGGTGTAAATTATCTCAGTCTCAAGTATTTATATTTCGCTTTGGTTGAGAAACAGACGAAAAAAGAGGTGTACATGTGTGTGTTTATTGTCTTTTGAAGAGCCGACGACGTTTTTGTGTTTTGTTGTGGTCTTTTAGGCCACAAGAAAGCGAGGAAAAAAATCAAAAATAAATATCAAATCTGCATAGATTACGCGTATTATTTATCAATTTCTAGACAGCAGCGTGGGTAAAAACTTTAGTCATTAAATAAAATGAACTTTTTGCCGACTGTTCAAGCATAGATATATATGCATATATATATATATATATATATATATATATATATATATATATATATATATATATATATATATATATATATATATATATATATATATAGTAAAAAAATGATGTTGACTTGCACATGACTTTCATGACATTAGAAAGTAAATTGCCATGAGGCCACTTGGTCAAACGGCAGCAACTAAAACAAAAACATCAGGCAAAAAGCCAACAACGTGCATAAAACTTTATTACGAAAATGAGCAAAAAAAAAAACAGCAAAAAATACAAAAAATTATTAAATAAATAAAAAAGAAAGAAAAAGAAGCAAAGCGTCAGATAAGCATGAAAATGTTTTATGCTTTTCTATTGAACTTTGCAGCGGGGGCCACAATTGAAAGTCAACGGCAAAGGCAAAGGCTAAGGCTTTAAAAACTAACTATACTTATTATAATAATAATTATTAATTGCTTTGCGGCAGGTGGCTCGAGGCAACTCTCACAATTCGCTCGCTGCTGCAGTTGTGGCTGCCTTTATGCAATCCATTCGCCAAAAGACAGTTTTTCTTCGCTTTTGTCGAAAGTGGGCACTCAGAGGCTAGTCTAATCTTATCACTCAGGGGACGCTAATGTGTGCCGATATTTCACCAGCTGATCAAAGTCCAAAACAAATTAGAAATGAAATAACAGAGCTGCAGAGCTGATGTATACCCTGCAGACAGTCTACTATACCTATATACATATATATGATAAACGACATTCTCTTTCCTTTCATTAATATCTTTATTGGGAATTCTAAAGTTTAATCATTGTTTGCCTTTACATTCGCACTAAAACTTCTATATAAACAGTTAATAAATATTGTAGTCAATTTATGATGAAAATTGACGCATTTCTGACTCACAATTGATAAGAATGTTGATAAACAGAAAGCAGTGAAGAAATAATAATCACACAGAAACTAGCGAAAAAATTAAAATTGTTTAAGCAATATCAGCAGTAGAATATCTCAGGAAGTTACAAATTTGAAAGATCCAATCTAATAGAGAAAATTATGCATTATTTCCGCACAAAATAAATTGTTGCAGAATAATTGGAATTGTCGAATTCCAGAGCAGGTTAACTGTTCTTAACATTTGTCTAACATGTTCATAACATGCTCACTTCAAGGCTAATCCATTTGCCACAACTGAAGTCTTTCGATGCGCTGATCCATCATAATATACATAATTTCGTCAGATTGTTCAAATTGTTCACACATGTGCCTGACTAATCCACATGGACTCATGTGCGAACTTTCAAATCCTAACGTCTCAAATTCCTGAAGACAAAAAGCGTCAAGCGACGCGCACATGTTCCCAGGCCCCCAGACCTTAGCGTAACGGCCGTCTCATAAATCAGGCATTAATAAATTTCAATCTACGCAAATTTCGACAGTTGAGAATCGGCAAATGGCCAAACATCTTTCATTCATTTGCCTGAGCATAAAAAGCAAAAACAAAAATAAATTTGAAATTCTTTGCTAAATGTCAATTAATTATTAAGTGGAACCAACAATGAGTGAAAAGAGAGAAAAAAAAACATTTTTTTTATTTAATTATAAAGTCGCGGCATGTTCCATGCATCCATGGAATTTTTATGTGCCCCAACTCGGGAGTCGGCTGCTGTTGCTCTTCTGACCCAGCCTACCTTTGTTTATTGTGTTAACTCATTTCCTGCGAAAGTGATGGACAACAACTGAGAATTATGATATCATGCTGAGCTCATCTTTTGTACCCTCTGCAACTGCAAAGTGTTCGCCCAGCCTGATCCTAACCCGAACCAGGCGTGTAAGTTCAAAGTTTTATACGGAACAAAATATACAAGCAACAACAAAAAGGTCTTAGTTCACGGCAAAGTTAAAAGTTGTCAAGGCAACAGATAGATTCAGCCCATTTTTTTTTTTGGAGTAAACCAGTTTTTGGCATTAGAGAAGGATTGCCCATGGATGAAGCAGTATCTATGACAAGGCAGACAATTATCTCATTTGGTCTTATTTAGTATATGAGTAATCTGATGTACTATTATAGTGCCTCTATACAAAATTCTCTTTCACTTTCTTATTTCAAAAAGCTGTTCATCTGCATTCGATCTTAGGCGATCGAAATTTTTGTAAGTTGTTTGGCCAAAGTCGTATTTTTATTTCATGTTTGGGGCGTAGCAATTACAAAAAAAAAAGCAATTCACAAATGTCAGTCACGCTTAATAAACTTTAAACGAAATTGCCGAGCCATGGAGTTCGTCCGGTCTGTGGTCAGTCTGAGGTTTGTCTCGCTCTGTAATCAAAAGCCGGCCGGTCAGCGCTAACAGTGGCCCCTCGCCACCAAACCCAACCGAACCGTTCCGTATCATAGTGAACCCAACCCAAGCCAACCAACCGGAGCACCTTGGACATTCAATCGCTGAGTCAACTGAAATATTTGTTTTTGCCTTAAAAATTGCATTTAATTGTTAAGCAAAATGCCAAGCTCGTTATGAATAGAGTTATTGCCGAGACACCACTATATACATGTGTAAGCATTATAAATTTTGTGTTTGAGTTACATACGGTTGATACGGTTTATGCGGGCTCATTGACAACACGGATACCCTGTCAAGTGGGGAGTGGATGTGATGAAGATGGGAGTGTATCTGTATGAAGAGTATGAGAAAATGGAAAGTTATTGGATTAGGGAAAGATGGGTGTAGAAATTGACAGAAATTGTTCTCGATTAATATCTGTATATAATATAAAACATTTTGTAGAGAATAATATGTATTTCGATCATATGATCTTTAGATCATATATATTATATTCCATATTTTATATCAATGTTAATGAGCGACTATTGATAGCAATACTTGTCTTAAGACTTTCTTAACTTTTAAAGGGTATTATCAAGCAAAGCATTTAGTTTAATTAAGACCATAGCCATTTGCTTCCGTTGAACTGCTGTTGGTCATGTCAGGTGGCACACCCCACACCAGCCCACCAGAGCCACCGCTCGACGCCACCCCATTCCCCAATACACGAGTGCACCACACACCTCGCAGCTCTGGGCAGCAGAGGCATGTCCGACTGTTTGCACAACATGTTTAATATGATTGCTGAACCCGTTTCGAGTTTTATGTAGTTATTTTTGTTACAATTTCTGCCCGCTCTGGGTTTGGCCAATCAAGTGCGGAAGTGCAGAGCACACAGCAACAGTGCAGCAGACAGGGAAAGAGAAACAGACAGACAGAGAGAGGCAGGCGGAATTCGAGCAGTGTTTGCATATTTAAATAATAAAAAGTGCAATTGGAAAGGTAAACAATTTGGAGTTTAATCGTTACGACATTTAACGCTTTATTAATTGATTTCCAATGCGCTATAACTGTAGCTTTAGCTTTAAGGCCTTTATCAACTTGAATCGACTCTTAATAATGCAATTTGTTTTTATTTCTTGTGTCTCGTTCACAGCCTTCGACAACAACAATCATCATACGTCGCTCGTCTCCGCCCATCGAAAGGTGAGTCTGAATGTTTGTATTTTATTTTATTTTATTTTTATTTTTGCCTTTTTACGGCTCGTTAAGAGTTTGAAATCTTTCACGTGTGTCACCACCACACCACTAAAGCCCAGCCACATTTGAACTTTCCAAGTGCTTACCGATTACAGATTAGAATTATGGCTCGTTAAATCTCCGTAAATGAGCTCACTTCGGTCTATGAATGTAGGCAGCATCCATTTGATTGTAGCGCCGGCTCAAAGTTCCGGCTCGAGTTTTAATTAAGTTTTTAATGGCTTTATGGTAATATCAGATAGTTCTCCAAACGACTGAAACATGTGTGGCCATAGATTTGCTAAATTTAAGCCGATTTTTTTTGGTTTACATTTCAATAAACGAATCAATCGTAAGAACTATTTTTAGCACTGAGCTGGACAGTCATAAATGTCATGGAAATGGTAGTGTTTACTTGAGTATGTAAGGAAAATTAACGAGAAACTGCAATAGTAATGATAAAGTTGTTCATAGTTCTTAGTATTGATAAAATTGAACAGATATTAATGAAGTTTTGTATGTGTCTTGGTTCATTAAGGATTTGATGTATATTAAAACTTTTCATCAATTTATATTCTCGATTTCACCTTAACAAAGAAAGATCTCAAAGTTCTACTATTCCACATCATAACATATTTTTTTCCCAACTATTATAAATATAATTCAATCATATTTGTGCTAGCTACTCACATATTAAGAACCCTTTGCCTTGTTCTAATATTCTCCACATTCATTAAATTCTTATAATTACAAGAATTTGTAGGTACTCGAAGAATGTGCAGGGTTTTTTTCTCTTCTCTTCTATTTTTGTTCTCACATGTAGCAAGACAATGGAATGAATTGCCTTATGCTAAGCAGGGAGAACAGCGAACGACCTCCATTGAGTAGGCTGCATATTTCTCACATGCACACACCCATTACAGCAACAGCGATACTTAATTGAAAACCAGCAACAACAACAACATCGGCAACTGAAGCTAAAAGATACATTAAAATGAAGGCGTAGAGAAACTCGCGCTTCCATGTTACGAACTTTTCAGGCAGCTGCTGCGGCTGCTTTGTCTGTTGTAAATGCAGGCGTTGTGTGTTGCCTGATGTTGCTGTTGCTGTTGCCGTTGCAGTTGCTGTGAGTAGTTTTAATTACCTACCAATCCATGCCTGCCCCCAAAAACTAGCAACAACAACAACGCCCGCCGACTACTAACGATCATCATGTGAATTCTCTGCGCCTGCGCATTTCCTCTCAGCTTGTCTCTAGGGCTTCCACTGTGGGAAACATTAGCCCAAAAATGCATTCTTCGTGGCTCTCCCAAAAAAAATACACTTTCGCACTTCGGCTGGGGAACGAAATGAGATGGGTCCGGCCGTAGCATCTGTGTAAATTACCGTAAAATTGCTGGCTTGCAACGCCAACAACCATCAACAATGCCAACAACAGCAACAACAACAACACTTTCACACATTATGCCTTGGCAGCTGTTGTCCATTTTGTTTTATGGCCTGCTAAAAATTTTTTGAGGTTTTTTTCTAACATTTTTCTGGCGCTTTGTCACGCTATGTGAAAAGGCTTGAAAGTGATATGGAAAGCGTCACTAGAACCCTTTGGGAATCAAAATTAAGATAGCTTTTAAGCTATAGCATAGGTGTAAAAGAGGATTAAATATTAATGCTTTAACGACATAAACTGCAGAGGGCTGAGAACTTACATGCGGGAGCCGCAAAATTGAATGAATGATAGAAGTTAACTTGGTAGAAATGTTTTATAATAATATATTTATGTATATATAATTTATATAATATATATAAAACTTTTTTCAGATTCAGAATAAGCATATTTCAGAATTTTTAGTATTAAAAAAAAAATATTTTAAAATTTATTAAAATATTTATTTTTATATCTATTTAAAATATATATTTTTGAAGTGATTTGCGTTAAAGTTAGGGTAAATATTTTAATTTGTTTTCAAGCTTTCATTTAATAAGTAGTCTTAGCAGATGTTCGTCTGTCTCAGGCTCTTTTATCTCAAGAATATTTCGATGATCTACAAAATTGTTTTCAAATTTGTTTGCCGCACCTTGAAAAGTTCAGCTTATTAAATCATTAAAGCTTATTAAATTTTCTTAATCTGAGTCATCATCAATCATCAATCAATATAATTTTATTGAGGCATACAAAAGTCTTTCATAAAACTGTTCTTTAAAGAGGTAAACAAATTGACTGGAATTTCCATTATTTACTTTTTCCATTGCAATTATATTAGAAAAACATTTCTCTTACATGCTTCAACTGTGAAGTTGAAGCAGTTTTCTCTAATTGCTCAGTGGCATTTTCATATTTGCCAAAGTCTTCAAACGAAAACGAAAACACGCTTTTGGTCGGACTTTTAGGGATTTGTTTATGTCCCTTATGCAAAAAGCATTTCAACCCCAAGCCAACAGTCGAGGGGCTCGTGTCCAGCACAAGCTAAATTGAAAAATATTTCAGCAATTATCATAAATTTAGTTTGTTTTTGTTTTCTGCTTTCGTTTGGGGTGGCTTTAGCACCCACCCAGAAATGAAATGCAAAAAATAGCAACTGCAATGCGCAAATTTCCATTTCATGGGCTTTTTTTGGGTTTTTTTTTTTTTTTTTGGTTCGTCCGACTTGGGTGCAATTCGTTAAGCGTTTATTTTAGCAACAGCAATTGAAATTGAGTGGCACAGGCACTGGAGGGTCTGAGTTAGCTCAGAGCTAGTGGGGAACTAGTAAGTTTTGCTGTTGTTGTTTTGCTGAGTGCCATCGTGTGCAGTGACATTTTCCGCTAAAGTGCACTTAAACATGTTCGACCTTTGCTTTTGGGCCAAATCGCTGTCAGATACATGACTTAAGTACTCGCTGCTTGGCCCGACTTATGCAATCGGCGAAAATGTCTTAAATGACAAAATCGACCAAGGCGCAAGCTAAAATGCGGAACTTGTGGCATCTACATATCATGTGAACATTATGATGCAAAATATTGATGATCGCCGCTGCGGTAATGGCCGATAGACAGACAGACAGACAGATAGATAGATAGAAAAGAGATATGCACTTATGCATGTTTATAATACTTAGTGGCCCAACAAATTGCTGGCAGTCTACTAACCGCAAAAGTCTTCATCAGGCAAAACCGCTTTAAAAGCTGCCTGCGAGTCAGTCGTCTCCTGGTTTTCCGGATTGGCTCGTGATCAGCTAACTGCTTGACTGCCTTGCTGCCTGCCTGCCTGACTAACTAGCTGACTGACTGACTGTTGCTCTGGCTGTCTGTCTGTCTGTCTTTCTGTCTGGCAGCTTGCTTTTCAGTTTGATATGTGGAAGCTGTTACCAGGAAGTTGCCTTTTGCGGTTGCCAACCAGCCAAAACAGCAGCAGACGACAGCTAAGGTCGCCCAAATGTCGCAGCTCTCTATGCACTTACCAATTGGGTGGGTGTCGCTAAGAGACAGCTAAAGTGGGAGTAGCAAAGAATGGCTTGGGGAGAACTGTAGAATAATGTATGCACTAAGTTTTGTAAATTTATATGAATTATTTTTGTAGATTTTTTATTTAAAATTCCCAGAAGTTTTCCTGATTATAAATATATATTTATAGCCTTTGCTGGTAGTAGATTTAGCGGATTAGCTCAGATAAAGTACTTAAACAGCTATAAATTTATAGATCTAGAAGTATCTAAAGAATCAATGATATCGAGGGGACTACAGCTATAGTTCTTAATGGGCTTTATTTAAGTCCTTTACAAGTTTTTGTTTTTTAATTTATCAGTCATTTCCAGTACTACGACATATGCGGAATCTCATATTAAATAAGGCTAATCAAAGGAATACTTTTTTTAAGTCAACAAATTAGTAAATATGATATGAATCATTCGTATGACTATTACGAAACTTTATATATACTCAGGTGATAATAAGTCTTAAAATTATCATTATCTGTGATTTCGTTAACTAAATTATGAAATATAAGATATATATAAATATATCATCCCATCTCCCGTATGTTTCCAACTTGATCTTAACCCCCATGCTAGGGCATAAATAAAACTCAACCCCCCTCCTGTCTGCACCCTCTCTGGATGCGCCTCACCACACTCGAGTGCATGCGTAAGCCTTCAAAAGTGAAGCAGTCGTTGGTGGAGAAAAAGGGCTTGCCACTGGGTCGTCCAATGCAATGCCTTAAATGGCATTTGTGGAGCTGGCAGCTTGTGCTATTTGTAGTTCGATTTACAATAAACCAATAAAGCATTGCATTGACTGACATATAGACGTTGTGCGGGAAGTTTTGTAATTGGTTTATAGGTTTCTGTGCGTTTATTTTTGTTCGTTGGTTTGGGTGCGGTTCCCTTTTCGGCTAAACTTGTGACCCGCAGCGGTGACAACTTGACATTTGAGAGGCAACAACAACAAAATAGGATTACTATTCCACACATTTGACAGCTCTCATAAATTGGGTTAGGCATGTGTTGGCGAACTGCCAAAGATTGCCCCCAAAAAAGGGCAGGGCAAACAGAAAATTAAGTAATTAAAATGCTGATAGGGTTATGACCATATCTGTGAGATTTACTCTTGAATTATTATCTGTTGGGTTAATTGATATTTTAGGCGACCAGGAAATGACCGAAAATAGCTTAAGTCCTATTATAGCAGATCGCGACCTTTAGATTGCATCTGCTGTTGCTCATGCTTCAAATATTTTATAACGAAACTATTCTCTCACACGTCTATTAACTGTCCTATCTCTATGCACTCAATTAGTAAGATATTTTTAAAATTATATAATTGCTGCTGATTTCCGAGCTCTATTGCATGTTTATTTACTCAATGAAGTCTAATAGACTTGACTCTGTTTTTTTTTCTTTTCTAAAAGGCTAATTACATGTTAGTTATACTACAATTTACAAGTTCTCTTTTATCTCTCTGTGGCTGTAAGACTTTAATTCTAATCTCAAGTACACATAATCCATATATTTATATTTATATTTCCACAC
Source organism: Drosophila paranaensis (assembly GCA_035047545.1). Classification (NCBI taxonomy): domain Eukaryota; kingdom Metazoa; phylum Arthropoda; class Insecta; order Diptera; family Drosophilidae; genus Drosophila; species Drosophila paranaensis. The sequence goes on from JAWNPL010000153.1 coordinate 12,432,943, forward strand.
TATGTTTTGAGTGTCACAAATGTAAGCAGGTCTCATGTTTGACTTTTCATATCTATGGTATAGATAAAACATGAGCATGAGAAGCCATGGCCTAAATTGTCTGCACCAGCTATCAGTTGACAGTTGAACTGTGTAGGACAGTGTAGGCTATGTATGAGCAGCTCGAGGTGATGAATTACATACGCTCTGAGAATTTATAATTTAAATGGATATGTTTACTATAAAGAGAGGAGAGAGAAGGGAGAGAATATAGGACGATAAAGAGCGAAAGTAGATAGATAGATAGGAGATAGCAGATAGAAAAGTAAAGAGTTGGGAAAGGAGATAAAAGAGAAGATGGAAGATATATGATACAAGATAGAATATAGACAATAGACGATTGATGATAGATAATAGTTAACAGATATTAGATAATAGATCAAAGATAATAGATAATAGATCATAGATGAGAATGAACAGTCTTGAGAGATGATGAAGAAGGAGCAAAAGAGAAGAGTGTTGAGAGATGACAGATGGGAAATAAGAATAGAGAATTGAAAGATGGAAGATAAGAGCCAACAGATGAGCAATGGCAAATGACAAATGGTAGATGAAATATGAGAGATGAGAAACCAAAGTGAGAGATAGGAAATGATAGATGAGCGAGCAGAGACATAGAGAGACTGTGGCAAAAGTCCGTCCATAAATTTATTTTATATTCAAAATATAGAATACTTACTAACCTGACTTTTCTCTAGCCCAATCCAAAGTATTCCGTGTAGAAACGACCTTCAAATCCACTCAATTTTGAGTGCATCTTATTTGTATACACGACACGTGCTTACTTTATTATATATTCATTATCAGCATCCATCCCGCCATCAAATTGTTTCAATAATAACGTATTTCTTCGCTGGTCAATTAAGCTTTGCAATTATTGACCAGACATCCAGCACACAGATGCTTTTCAAGGTCTCCCGACAAAGTCTGAGCGGAAATATTGAAACAGTTCAAATAATGCATGAACAATTATTTGCAGTAAATATTATTGGACCATGAATTGATATACTAACGATCAGGTGTGATGTTGGAGTGTGTGTGGGGTTGTTGTGCTTGGTGACTCAGTGAATGTTGCAATAAGAGCTTAGCTACTCCTTTTGTGGCACTCCAATCTCTCTCTCTCTCTCTCTCTCTCTTTCTTCTCATCTCTCACTTACATTGTTCTGGCGAAAAAAAAGTCAAAGCGCTTTTTTTGGAGCGTGAACATCTGGCTAAGTCGTACCTGTTCCATTTACTGGCCCGCCCGTACTTTTATGGGTTCGTCGGTACCTTTGCAGCAGCAACAAATGTTGCAAGTGGTAACGGCTGCTGCCTGCTGCCTGTTGCGCCTCAAAACAATGGCTCCAACAACAACAACAACAATAGTAATAGCAATAGCAATAGCCAAGCGACGCGACTTGGTTGAGTGCCTTCGCCGTTTGTTTTATGCTCCGCCTGGCTTTGAATCTAGCTCTAGGTCTGGCTCTAGCTCTGGCTGTTTGCCTGTGACCACGCTCTGTGTTATTGCTACGCATTTATAATAAGCGGAACCTAGCACAGTGGGCGACTTCCTGTCATACGCAACAGGAAAGCAAAGAAAATAAAATCTGAACGAGAAAACTTCCTGGAGTATAACTGATTTCCAACTGAATTCTATTTGGGTGAAGTAAAAAGAGGATATTTAGTGATTACTTGAGATCTAATTGATTTGAATTTTATTTGGAGTTGGAATGGTGAGCAAGGCAAGGAAATAGTCGAAGTTTATTCAGGTAATAAAAGTTTTTCCTATGAAATATTTATATTTATATTATATATTAATAGCAGAGGTAATATTTTAGAATATGAGGAACTTTAAGTTCTTATAGAACTGAGTTTATATAAAAAATAGATACCAAGTTTATATAGGAAGAGAAGATGCAGAAAAGGTAGGAAAATCAGAATGAGATCTTACAAATCCAAACGATCCTTAAGCTTAATTCGAAAGAAAGATAAATGACTTTCTTATAAATTCCAGTTTTCCTTTAACATATCAAGTTTTCTTCCATATTAATATTGATTACAAATAATCAAAAAACATTTAAAGTACAGTAAAAGTCCTCAGGTTAGGCAACACGCAATGTCCAACATTAGAAATGACAAAAATTGATGATAGCAGCGATGTTGTCTCTTGGGTGGTCTGGGGCTTAACAAGTTGACTAAATTCCTAGGAATACGAATACTCGTTTATGCACATATAAATAAAGCTGAGACCACTGTGCGCTGCGGCTGTCTCTCTCTCTCTCTCTCGCTCTCTGTGTGTGTAGACTGCAGCTGTTGCTGGCGGCGCATCGGCGACCATTGCGCATTGTTCTATGGAATCAATCAATTGGTTTGGCAGGCGCAGCACCAGAACTGCCAAGACTGAAGACTGAAGACGGCGACTACGACGTCGACGATGAGGCTGACGATGACAACGCGCACGACGTCAACATAAAAGTGTCGATCAACTAAACGCTGTCGGCGCTGCCTGACCGCCCCGTGTCTCTCTGCAGAACAGCTAGAGAAAGGCATGGGCACAGGCATGGGCATGGGCATCGGCATCGGCATAGAGCTATTATAAGCTTGGCTTAGGCATGGCCAGCCAAGAGGCAAGTTCATGGCTCGCTGAAGCGACGGCGGCGGCGTCTGCGATTGTCTTTCTGGCCGATTCTTTTTTCTGTCTCTCTGGCAATTGTATTTATGGCTGCATGTAATTGCATGCGTCGTGACGTGCAGCCCGACGCCCAGACTCAGACTCAGACTCAGTCTCAGACACAAGCCCAAAAACATCGCCGTGTGCGGCTGGGCTGGAGTCCAATGACCGCTCATTCTGTACGATGATTTTTTGGGCGCCTAAGCAAACACTTTTCCGTAATTATTATTGAATACTTGTCAAATATTTGACAGCTGCTGCTAGCTGTTGACCGTTAGGCAAACACCAGCGAACACTGAATCGAATGCAAAGTTCAAGTGTTCGCGCTGCACTTGAAATTAAAATAAAATGCATTTGAATTTCTCTCGCACAATCGACCCGCTCCACGAATGCCCGGGCAACGGTGGTGGGAACCACCGCTGACTGCACTCACAATGAAGCCATAATTCTTATAGCCATTGCCATTGCCATCGCCATGCCAGAGTCTTGCATACACGCTGCATGCGAGCCGACGTGATAAAGGACTCATTAAAGCATCACCTGAATGGGCTGGTCTAGCAGCCTCCAATTCGTAGTCCAAGTCAAACTCAGCCACAGCCAAGTTGTCTATGTAAGTGCACACATACACATACATACTACTTATACACACACACTTACACACACAGGCTCACTTGTTCAATTGCTTTGGCACTTTAAAGCCTCACAACACTCAAGAGCGAACCAGTCTTTTAATACACTTTGCAATATGGCAGCTATGGGCTTTCAGATGTGATTGGTAATAGGAATGAAGGATCTAACAATTATATGTGTTTTAACAATATATATATAGTGGAAACAAAAAGTTTAGATATATTTTTATAAATTAAGCCTTAAAACAAGAAAGAGATAGATATATCTAGAAAGATAGATATAGAAAGATATTGATAGGTATAGATAGATAGATGTATGGAAGGATGGATGAATAGATGATAGTTCGCAGATCACAGATCAAGCTTTCCACAACAATAATCATATAGATCGTGTGTAAAATACCAGATTTATCCTTTGATAATATGCTTCAAAATTGAATTTCATTAGGCAGATCTCACAATTTGCATTTACATTTAAATATGTATGGAAAACTCTTCCATGATCTATTGAATATTCATTTTTAAGCTTTTGAACAATCATTTAAAATACTTTCTTTATATATGTATGTATAATATATTGTATTAGCTTAAATACTAGAGTACCTGCACTTCCAACTGCATCCACGCCTTCTCTCTCTCTCTCTCTCTCCTTCTCCTAGTTTATTTTGGCTTGAAGGCTTTTCTGGCATTGCATATATTCAGCAAAAATAGAAAGAAGACGCAAAACGAGTTGCTTGACTGGCGAGTAACAAACAGTTACTTTTCTCTATATACATACATGTATTGCATGCACACATACATACATCTATATAGTTTTTGGGGCCTGCTGCTGCTGCGGCTGCAGCGCACAGTTGTTGCCTAGAGCTGCCGCCCAGTTTTGCCATCATGGGAACTGAGAAGAGTCGTCGCTGGCTGGCAACTGGTTGTCCAGTCACGAGCTGCACTCAGTCAAAGACTTCCCGACTTACCATTCTATTCTATTTCTCGTTGGCTCGGCCTGACCCAAACAGACGTCAATTCATAAGCGCAGCTAACACCCCAATGCCTGCGATCCGTGCCGCCCCTCGGATGTGTACACTTGCAATTTACGTTGCAGTACGTTTGCAGCGGAGCCAGGCCAGATCGGAGTCCCACTCCCCGTTTTTATTTCTTTCTGAGTCATGTGCGAGTATTTCAATTTGGATGCTCGCGGTCTGGTAATACTACGTACGGTACTTGAGCCAATTACCCAATTAAACGCCAGCGTTTTGTGCTATCTCATTGCCGCGATCGCCTACAGTAGATGCCCAAATATTGATATCTGCAGAGTTGTTTGGGCCATGGCCCATGGCTATTTCTTTTGATTTGAGTCATGTTCTAGAGGCGTGCACAATTAGCGTTTTGTACGGTTCCGTTATAGCCGGCCTCTGCTGCCCATGCACAATGCGCCCAGGGATTATGTCTTGAGAGTTGCGTCGCGTCGGTCAAACTATGAAACTTGTTTGCCGATTATTATCGATGGGGGGATTGGTCTCTTTTTATTTTCTGCAAAGCCGATCTCCCTCTCTTACTCTCTCTCTATCATTCTTTAATGTGTGCTAAGTGTGCTTTTCCAGGTGGCCAAGCTTGAACTTTGTTAGGTTTTAACCCGTACAACACACCGATTCGATGTGGGTTGGGCAAATGAGTTGCAAATTGTTTAGAAATCTTGGTGTTAATGTTGATCAATTAACTTATTAGGATGCGTTAGGCTGGAATGGCCTAAAGTGTAAAGTGTATAAGAATTTCTCAATTAAAATTTCCTTACTTAACTCTAGCGCCTTGCTATGCAATTCTCATAAGGAAAGCTACGCAAACTTGATGCTGACATAAAACAATATTTTTCTGCAGCTATATAACTTGACTTTATGATGATTCGTTTCTCGACAACTGCTGATGCTGCCGCTGATTCTCTTTAAGTTTTCTCGTCTCAGTTGCAGTGGCCACAGCAACACCACATGGGACCAGTCTAGACCACTAGACTCGACCAGCCCAAGCCAAGCCGAGTCGAGCCGAGCCAGTGTTTTGTCTTGTGGTTTTTTGTCGCTATCAGGATTCACATTTTATGCAATTGTTTCCATAGAAAGAATGCCATGTCTAAATACATACAACACACAGAGGCAGCAGCCGCAGCCACCGACCAGCAGCCAAGTAGCTCTCAACTCGACTTGGACTCGAACTTGTAGACGGTCGATGCACAGGTCTATGCTGTCTATCTCCCCAGTCGTGATCAATGTTGGCCCATGCAGAGCAGACTAGAGCAGAGTTTAGTCGTAGTCAATGCTTAACTAATAAATACCCTGTATTAGGGAGTGGAATGTGAGGTTACTTTATTTCATTAGGGCTCTCCTAGTTAATACAAGCAATACATGCCAATGCGCTGAATTTAGGAGCTAAGTTTTCATGCTAAGCTAATATTTGCTAATATAATATCAAATGTATAATAATTTTAAGTACATCTGTGAGTTTTGCATTACTTCAACTGTAGTTTTTCAATAATATTCATTTGCTTAATGATCGTAACCACCGAAAATGCAAACTTAGCAAACTAGAATAGAAAAATAAGAGTCAAAATGATATATAGATAAATACCAAAAGTATTCTCACTTAACTTACAGTTATATTAGTTCTCATGCAGATGGGAAATATGCCGCCAGCAGTAAATCCAATCGGATTTTGAGTATAGAGTAAGAAGAATAACATCGTCGACTTATAGCGCCGACTGGCACCAAATAAATTTGAATAAAATATAGCTAAGCTGAGATTGACGCAATCGTCCTCGATCAGCTCGCAGGCATAGCAGAAGGGAAATGTCTGTCCGATAAAGACAAAAATCAGCATAATTGTGGACAAGCCACTCCAAAAAGTAATAAAGAACATCAGATTGATTAGCGCAATACCCAGACCAAGACCTATTACGAGTAGCTGAGTGAAAAAGGTGAGAGAGATGATCGAGCGCAGCATATTGCAATATCTGAAATAAAATAATTTTAATAACATTAAATCAGTCTCAGCATTGCCTGGACTCACTCCATTAATAGTTGGTGATCCTTGACACACTTGACTAACTGCTCGTAGTCTTGCTCCTCCGTCAATCCAGGATCTGTGCGAAGGACTTTAACCCGCGTTGCCAACAATTTCAAATGAGTTCTTAAAGTTACGGCGAATATAACCGGATAGAGATCGGTCATTTCATCCGCATAGACGGCACCTGAACCCAATACATACTCAAAGGTGGCTGCAATCCATGCGCTTCTCTTACTCTTGCGATAATCGAAAAACGGATTTGAGAATAGCCACGGAGTTGACCCATTAAATGCGGCGCCCAAATAGGCGAAAGTCGCATAGAAGGAGTACATTGCTTGAAATATTATACTGATGTAATTGCAGCGTACAACGTTACGATGAATTTCGATGCGTTGCTCGAGTTGACCATAGCTCGAATCCAATCTATCAAGCATTTCTATTATTTTGTGGAACCGCCACATATTCCAAACATTAACTGCCACCTTAAAGGTCAGGCTCATGGCATTGAAAAATATTTGGGCTGAGCCCAGAAGTTCCTGTGGTGAAAACCTCTTTAAATGGAGAATATAGCTGAGGCATAGCGTGATCGGAATAAATATCTGCACAATGGAATGAAACAATATCATCCACATGATGTAGGGCCAATACAATCGTGTGCCCCTTTTAGGCGGCAGCCAGCCTACGCACTTCATGCCTCGCGACAAATACTTAAAGGCATCGCGACTTCGGAACAACTCTCCCATAGTCTCATCTCGCAGATATTTGAAAATCATGATTCAAAGCACTTTTTACATTAATTTCTTTTTCTTGACGGTTCCTTGAAATCGTAAATCTAACTGCGAATTGCCATTAGGTTCTGAAAGGTTTTATATAATTTCTATGAGCTTGCGTTTGCTCACAGAGTTACGCTCCGAGTGCTCTACTATATAATTATCTTCCAGATGTTGAAATTCTCAACATTCGCATAGAGTAAACAGAAAAAGAAATTGCATTTTTTGTCTTGCTAATCAATTAAACAATCCTTTGCCACGCGCTGTCCAATATGTGTAATACTTTTTTAAAAGGGATAAAGAGTTGGGCATATTTATATAGGTTGACAAAGAATTATATAATACATATGTGTAATCTTTTAATTTGTCTTGAATGTAGGTTTTTTTTGTAGATGTGTTCTATTAATTAAACAAAATAAATTGTATATTATATGCTTATAATTAAACAGCACTGTCAGCTTTTGACTCTCAATATTTTGTATATTTAAAAATTCTTTATATATATATATATAATTAATTATATATTTTGAAAAGTTTTATACTCCCCTTGCCAGTATTTTTTGATAACAGGGTATCATATAAAAAACTCAAGGTTCTGTTAATTATATACTAATTTGTAGAGAGGCGTAACTTTCCACTGAGCTTCATACGGTAAAATATTTGCATAAGACTTGCCGTAACGTGAATATTTGATTTTAAGCAGAGCAGTTGTGAAGGTCTTAAAAATACTTTTTACAATGAGAATAATTTGAAGTGTGATTTAAGACTAAAGAATAACATATAAAATATACAATCTATAATATAAAATAAAATATTAAATATGAAGTAAAATATTAAATATTAAATATACAAATATAAAATATGAAATAGAATATAAAAATCGTATAAAAATTATTCAGGCCAAGCCAAGCCGAGTCGAGCCGAGCCAGTGTTTTGTCTTGTGGTTTTTTGTCGCTATCAGGATTCACATTTTATGCAATTGTTTCCATAGAAAGAATGCCATGTCTAAATACATACAACACACAGAGGCAGCAGCCGCAGCCACCGACCAGCAGCCAAGTAGCTCTCAACTCGACTTGGACTCGAACTTGTAGACGGTCGATGCACAGGTCTATGCTGTCTATCTCCCCAGTCGTGATCAATGTTGGCCCATGCAGAGCAGACTAGAGCAGAGTTTAGTCGTAGTCAATGCTTAACTAATAAATACCCTGTATTAGGGAGTGGAATGTGAGGTTACTTTATTTCATTAGGGGCTCTCCTAGTTAATACAATCAATGCATGTCAATGCGCTGAATTTAGGAGCTAAGTTTTCATGCTAAGCTAATATTTGCTAGTTCTTTGAGTCTTCCTTTACTTCAGCCGCAGTTTTTCAATAATATTCATTTGCTTGATGATCGTAACCACCGAAAATGCAAACTTGGCAAACTAGAATAGAAAAATAAGAGTCAAAATGATATATAGATAAATACCAAATGTATTCTCACTTAACTTACAGTTATATTAGTTCTCATGCAGATGGGAAATATGCCGCCAGCAGTAAATCCAATCGGATTTTGAGTATAGAGTAAGAAGAATAACATCGTCGACTTATAGCGCCTAGTCGCGCCAAATAAATTTGAATAAAATATTGCTAAGCTGAGATTGACGCAATCGTCCTCGATCAGCTCGCAGACATAGCAGAAGGGAAAAGTCTGTACGATAAAGACAAAAATCAGCATAATTGTGGACAAGCCACTCCAAAAAGTGATAAAGAATATCAGATTTATAAGCGCTATGCCCAGACCAAGACCTATTACGAGTAGCTGAGTGAAAAAGGTGAGAGAGATGATCGAGCGCAGCATATTGCTATATCTGAAATAAAATAATTTTAATAACATTAAATCAGTCTCAGCATTGCCTGGACTCACTCCATTAATAGTTGGTGATCCTTGACACACTTGACTAACTGCTCGTAGTCCTGCTCCTCCGTTAACTCAGGATCTGTGCGTAGCAATTTAATGCGCGTTGCCAACAATTTCAAATGAGTTCTTAAAGTTACGCGAAAGTTATATAGAAGGAGTAAATTGTTTGAAATATTAAGTAGATGTAATTGCAGCGTACAGCGCTACGATGAATTTCGATGCGATGCTCGAGTTCCACATAGCACGCATCCAATCTGTCAAGTAATTCCATCATCTTATAGAACCGCCACATATTCAAAACATTGACTGCCACCTTAAAGGTCAGGCTGATGGCATTGAAAAATATTTGAGCTGAGCCCAGAAGTTCCTGGGGCGAAAATCTTTCCAAATTGAGAATATAGCTGAGGCTTAGCGTGACCGGAATAAATATCTGCACTATGGAATGAAACAATATCATCCACATGATGTGGGGCCAATACAATCGTGTGCCCCTTTTAGGCGGCAGCCAGCCAACGCACTTCATGCCTCGCGACAGATACTTAAAGGCATCGCGACTTCGGAACAAATCTCCCATAGTCTCATCTCGCAAATATTTGAAAATCATGATTCAGAGCACTTTTTATTTGTATCTTATTTCCGTGATGATTCCTTGAAACTGTGAGGCTAATTGCATATTGTCATATATTATATGATTTCTATGAGCTTGCGTTCGCTCACAGAACTGCGCTTCGACTGCTCTAATCTATAATTAACTTCCAAATGTTGAAATTCTCAGAGTAAACAGAATTAACAATTAAACAATCCTTTGTCACGCGTTGTCCAATATGTGTGATACTTTTTTAAAAGAAATGAATAGTTGGGCATATATACATAGATTGAGAAATAATTGTAATATGCATATGTATATATAATATTTTAATTTATCATGTATGTAAGTTTTTTGTAGATGTGTTCTATTAATTAAACAAAATAAATTGTATTTTATATGTTTTGCCAGTTTCTATGCCACCCAATAGTTTCTGATACCAGGGTATCATATAAAAAAGTCAAGGGGAGGCGTAACTTTCCACTGAACTTCCTACATGAATATTTGAAGAAGTTTTTAATATGAGTTAAAACTAAAATATAAAGAATAAAGAAAAATATATATACATATGTTTTATTTAAAAATATAAAATAATATCATAAATTTATGAAAAATAAAATATAATTATTATATTAGCTTTAAAAATATAGAAAGTATATTCTTCTAGCCATTCACTTTTCCCATCATACCCCTTGTGTTAACAACACAGGGTATAGAAATGCGACGCCAATGTAAAGCAGCAGCAAAACGTTGAAATGTTGACAAGGCGCTCGGCGACAACGATTAAAATCTCTGGGGAGCCCAAAAGAACGTAAAGAACGAGCTGAGCGCAAAGCAGAAAAACAAAAAGAACAAAAAAAGCTCGCAGACTCGCAGATAGATGTAGGAAAAACAGAAAACATGCTCTATTCGCATTTGCACTGCCAACTGGCAATACATATAACTATCTATCTATATATGTATATATATATATACATATATACATATATTTATTTGCTGTTGTTGTTTTTGTAAATTACAATGCAATTTTATGCCACACAAAGGTTCGCAGCACTTGGCCATTAAGCACTTTACATTCAATGTGGCGAGATCAAAGTGGGCGCAATTTATGGCCGCAGATACAAAGATACGCAACGGAGCCAGGCTTCGATCAGGCTGGCAGTAGAGATGCGTTTGCTTAGCTTTAATATCTATAGATATATGTATGTGTGTTTGGATGTGTATGCACATACATAACTTTGATATTTTTGTGGTCTTTAAGCCTTCGCTTTTTTTTGCTGCATTTGCGCAATAGATAGATCGACAATCGATTGTTGTTCTTTTGGGTATGCATATCTTACTTTTTATAAGAATTTAGCTTATTCTTATTTTGTAATATATTAAAATTCATATATAAAAGTATCTTCTAAAATAACTGACCGCCGGCTGAGCCAGCAAGAGTTGGTACCATTTCCGATAGCTATATCTCAGCAGTTGCTTATGTTATAGATAGCAACCAGCTGTCAAATTATTCACTGAGAATTGTCATTTGATAATGAATCATATTTATGTATCATACAAATGTATATATATTATATTATATTATATTATGATATACTTTCAGTCACGCGCTCATCTCTAAATATATTTTTCATATATGTATTTATCATCATCAACGCACGCTCTACTAATTATTTAGTATTATATAACAAATCCCAGATTCTTTTCGATTATTGCCAAATCGCAAATCAATATTTTCGTGTCGAATCGAAACACGCTAAAGCCTGCCATCTCTAGTGGCTGCAGCGGCTGAGCCGCGCCGGAGCAGGTTATACAATTTTAGATTTGCGCTTTTCCAGTTTGGCAGCGACGAGACTGCGAGTCTCAGGCTCAATGAGTTTGCATGTTTGACCCAAATACGCCATAGGGAGACGGGCTACATAGCGAGCGAGCGGGGGCATGGATAGAGTTGCGAAAAAACAAAAAATTATGAATTTTAAATGCATGTAGAGAAGAAGTACGAACTTAAGTCGCAACCAGCAACCACGCAACATGCTCAGGTTCTCGGTTTATCAGCAGGTGAAAGTGAATCGGCGAGTGTGTGAATGTGAATACGAGCGTAAATGAGTGTGAATGAGTGCGTGGCCTTTTTGTCTTTAACTATCTGACTATCTGTAGCTGTAACTAGTGGCATTTCTAATAATAATATTTGCACATTCTGCCGCATACGCCTGCAATTAGCTCGCTTACAATGCCGCACCCACACCCACCTCCCCCTGAGGCCTTGCTGTCTCTCTCGCATATATACTCGTACATATAGTACTTAACTGTGCTATGCTATGCACCTTACTGTATGCATGCTTCGCTGTGTGGCGTATTTTCTTCTGCTTTTGCTTTATGTTTGTTTCGGCATCGACGTGCGAACTGGGTTAATTTTCTATATATACATATATCTATATAGCTGCGCTTAGGTATTACAAGTCTAAACTTATTATTTGTACAAAAACATAAAGCAAGAGATTCGCACGATTTGCGACGCTCTTGCCAAAGAGACAGCAACCGTATAACCACCGGCTAACAACACAGCAACGATAATAATTTCACATTTTTGTTTGTTTTCTTTATTTGGAGTGAGCTTTGAATGAGCCGTGGCTTGCTTTCTGTTGATCCGCAATCTCTGATAATGTCACAGCGTAGTCTGAGACGGCTCATGGGCGAGCAGCTACTGTTGCGATTAGCCGCCCATTGATGAGACGAGCAGAGATTTTTTTGAGACACTGCTCAAACTCTTGGTGTCAACCTGGCAACAGCGATAAGAATCTGTGCGATAACAAACTGAAAGCTCGCAATTATATTAGTCAGCGACTGATTGGGTTCATAAACTGAAACTGATTAATAGTTGACACTGTTGAAAGCTCGCTTGCTACGAGCTGTAACTGTTCACTTTTTGTTTACTTTAAATGTAGGTGGAAGCTTTATACTTGACTTCTATATAATAATATCTTTAGTTCTATCCAAACTTTCATTTCTAAGTTTAATATAAGTTCAGATTATTTGTTTATCATACATAAAAATAATTCTTAATACCGAAATTAATTTTCCAAATATTTTCATAAATTTTCTAAACATATATTTTATTTTTAATCTATATTAAAACATATATGATATATGATATATGGTATATATGATCCAGCAAAAACAATATGTTTGGATTTTTTTCTCTGCATTTCCTTCACATTTATTTAGCAATTCCTTCAACTGCTTGAGAAATTTTATAATTTCCCATCCTATCACCTTTCTCCCTATATATCATACTCCAGAGCTCCCCCTTGTGTTCCCAACATATATCAGTGGTTATAACAGCCCTATTCCAAGTAGCAAAAACAGCACTTACGACTAATTGATGTCTAGCATATTTGCTACTTCATAACGCAGCCACGCCCACTCGCTTCCTGTCACCTACGCCATTTTGCTGCTTCAATGTTGGCTTAAGAAACTGAAGCAAAACAATGAATCGTCGCAAGCAAACTAAAAAGTGAACATGGAGGTCAGTCGAAAGGTTAAACTGACAAGATTGACAAGCGGCACGCCACATGGTGGCCAGAGGGCGCTGGGGGAGGGAGCTGACTTTAAGGCATTAGTCTGCCTTCTCCTCCTGCTGGGGGCGTGTTGTGAACCTATTTTGGCCGCCTTGTTGGCCAAACAGTTGTTGTTTGGCCTGATAATTGGCGCGTTGCATGTTTGCGCTTTGGATTTCAACTTTGATATTATTGGCAACGAAGCACTACTTACATTTTCTTTTCGTTTCTGTTTTTTTTCCGGTGAGAACACGAACTTAACTTTTTTGGGGCCACAACACTTGAGGGTGTGTACTCCATATACCTGTTTAATAGATATGCAAACTAACAGCAAAAGCCCCTTTGGTATTTTAGCCGAGAAGAAAAACGTATCTCTGCTGCAGTGCACATGCATATACATATATGTATATGTATATAGTTCCCAGTCTACCAGTTCTCCCCTTCTGCTAATTGCATGAGAAACTTCACAGGCCCAGCTGATGCATGGCCCCTCCTTAGAAGTCTCCCAGGGTCGTTATACACGCTTTTTGCTGCTTCCTTACTTCTGTCCGCACCTCACATAATTAGAGCCTTGCTAAAAGGCATTACGGGTTTGTCACAATGTTTGCATAGCGCGTCAGCAGGTACTGTAAATGAAAGCGGGCTAAAAATAGTATGTGTGCTAGGCTAATTTAACTATATTTATTAGTTTATTTTAGATATACAATATGAAAGGACTTTATTTATTATATAAGGAGAGAATGGGCTGTATTATATTGTATAACTATTATTTATTCATAATTATTAAACTAGTTGGATTAATATATAGATAGAAGCCTTCGTATTATCTATTTAATTCTATTTGTATTAAAACTAAAAAATGTTTACAGTACCTAGAAACGGCAGGCAAAACTTCATTAATTTTTTGCCTTAAGCCAAGATCAACCAGGAAATATCATTAAAGAAAAAATAACATCGGACCGCATCGTCTTAGTAAATATAGAGATATACTCTACAAAATAACTATCTGGGCTATACAAACATAGGGTATTCAATAGGTATATACATATGCATATATATTTGTTTTCGCATTAATTATGCTCGCTCCGGTCGCTGCTGAACTCTTCTTGTGAATGTGTGATGTAAGCGCGTTTGGGACGTTGGCTCCGGCTTTCTGCGGCATACACTCCGAGCTGAGCTGCCATTAGTTATACCACATGCCACATGTGTCAAGCTTTGTAAATGCCAGTCAGCTAGCCGGTAGCATCGGCTGCACAGCTGTCACAATGTTTTATCATTTAATTTTCATAATAATAACGAAATCAAGTGGAACAATGGCAACTGACATAGACGTGGAGCTCCTCGCCATGCAAGCCAACGAGGTGTGTGTTTTATAATCCGGCGGCAACCAAATGTTTTGGCGTGGGCGATTGAGCTATGATGTGGTTGATCGAGTTTAGTTTTTTTATTTTTTGGGTTTCTCTAGGGTTCAGTGGCAGCCGAAAAAACAGAGGCGAACGCAATTTGTTGGCAGCTGCAAATTATTATTTAACGGCTTCTTCGGTTTTAGTGTTTTAACACTTTTGGCAAGTGCCCCAGCAACAGCAACAGCAGCGAAGTGAAAGTGAACAATAGCAGCTAAAACAAACAAACATACAACAACAACAATGTGTTGCACTTGGGCGTTTGGATGTTGTCATCGTTGTTGTGTCTTGTTGCTCGCTTCAAGTTGAAGTTGACGCCTGCCGCTGCTGTTGCTGTTGCACCTGAACTCGAACTTCAACAGGCAAAAACTGTAGCGCCCAAGCAACGACAACAACAACAACAAACAATTAGTGTTTGTTTGCGCGTTGTTGTTTCAGCTTCTACGTAGCGTCAACTTCAAACTCCAATTAAAGTGTCAGTTTAATGAACTGACAGCGAAACCAACTGCGACACAGAGCCAGCGGCATGTCAAAATGCCTGGACAGACAGTCAAGCCCTAGCAATAGCAATAGAAAGGGCTGCAGCGTGAATGAATGACATAGCCAAAGCTTTTGCAAAGTATTCACAATTCATTAATGTATATGAAGTGCCTAAGCTATAAATAGCTGCTGAAATGAGCCAGATTAAGCTGGGTAGATGGCCTACAATATATTTATATATTTATTTATTATATTAATTTATTGTTATTTATTTATTGCAGATCATTAGCGAACTAGCGGAAGTTGTCTATGCCGCATTGGACTACAATTTTCCAGAGGACGAGGAATGCCAAATGTCGCAAGAGCTTGAGAATCTTTTTCACTTCATGACAGCAGACGGTAAGTGAAAATAAGAGAATCTTCGAAAACAAATTAAAATAATGATAAAATAGACATGATTAATATATATAGATATATATATATATATATATATATATATATATATATATATATATATATATATATATATATATATATATATATATATATATATATATATATATATATATATATATATATATATATATATATATATATATATATATATATATATATATATATATATATATATATATATATATATATATATATATATATATATATATATAATATATATATTAAAATATAAAATAAATATACATAAATATATACAAATATTTAAAATAAATATATTTATTTAAATTATTGATAAAATTTTAAAAATAAATTAATATATTTATAAAATATATACATAAATACAAAGATCTTAATATACATAAATAAAAGTGATCTCAACTGTATTATAAACTTTTTTTAAACAAAATAATAATATAATAAAATAATATTTTAAACAACATTTATTAAGTGCATAGAAATATAAATAAATATAAGCATTATATAAATATTTCAATACTTAAATATAAAATTAAAAATATTTAATCACAGCTATATGAAATAATTAAAATTAAGGAATATTTAGCAGCTTTGTTTTAGATAAAATCTAATAAAACCTGACTTGATAAGTAGATATTAAAATACAGCTAAATCTTTATGCCTTTCAAATATTAAATGCTAATCAAGTGTAAAATGAAAATAAATTATTTAATAGCAAACAAATTATAGCCTTATCACATAGTTTCAGGAATTGTAGGGAAACTACACCAATTCATGGAATAGATTAATAGTTTATTACTATGTATTCTCAATATCTGCGGACCAAAGTTGAGTAGAGCATTAACTATTGTTTATTAATAGCTACATAAGAGCAAAGAACAAGCGTTCATTGCTAACTACTTGAATCATCTGAAGTAATGTAATAACAAGATTAAAGCAAAAGTACAAATGAAGTTCGTTCAGCTTCTCTAGATAAAAGTTCCCTAACGCAAGGTCTTCGTAAAGTCACAATCAACTGTGCAAGGTTATTCATCGTCCATATCATGCGACATTTATTAAAATGTGATTTACTCAAAATTAAAAAAAAAAAAAAAAAAACAGAAACACAAAGAGATGATTGCGAAATGCAGGGCTTGAGCTTAGATTACCCAGTTCGTCACAGTGTGAATAACTCGCTGAGCGATTTTCCATCAATCTGAATGTTTTGCGTTTTCCATTTCAGAAAACGACGATGACTGCATTGATGAGGGCATCGAGGAGGGCGACAAGCGTTGGGACGACGAGACGGAGGAGGAACGCAACAATACCAAAGAACTGGAGCATATAATCGAGGTAAGAAAAACAACTCTTGACATTTCGACACTTTTCTTGTTGTTGCTGGATTTTATTTTGTTTGTCAGGCGGCAGCTGATAAATTGCCCAAACACGAATGCAAATTGAATCAAATCAAAGTTTTGCGCCGGCTGAATTGAACTTTTGGCTTTAAGAATTGGGTTTGGATAGACAGAAAGGATACCCTGTAATATATAAAAAGAATAGATTTAGTTTATATATATATAGAAATGAGAGATCAGATCGAGTCTTGGAGAGTTATGAGGTATAATAATAATAATCTCATTACTTAAATATATAATTAATATTTATAATATTAGGACTTATATATCTATATATCTTTATGTGTAGGGTATACTTTTCCTAATCTTTCTTGAGCATTCTTGCTCTACCATTGAAGGTGCGCCGTCATTTGGCTAACCTTTTGACCAGGCTTTGACTGCTCCATTTGGCATACATCCACACATAGATATACTATATATGTATGTATTTGAAGGCACATGCAGATAGAAAGAGTTATGGATATGCAGTTGCTGCTGGAAGTGTGGGAAAACTTGTTTGGCGCACGTTGCATGAACGCAACAGCAACAACCAACAGGCAACAAGCAACAAGCTACAGCAACAACATCAGTTGCACTTACAGTTAACCAAGTGAGGCGCACTCTCCAGAGATACTTGTTAGCAGTATCTAAGCATTTGTATCTGCTGGCGTATCTATAACGCGGCTAACCGCAAAACAACAAGCGCTCAGTTGGCTGGCTCAATTGGCCGGGTTCTAGATTACCCCAACCAGACCCGACCAGACCAGATCTCAATTGCTTCAGATATTGAATAACCAAATAGCCATCAAGTTGCAGCCATTTCGTAATAGGAAATCGCTCTGCACTTGATTTCACAGCTAAATGCGTTGTAGGAATTCACGTTTCGCACTGCACTGCGCTGCACTGCATCCGCATCCAAGTCGAGGCGTTCCTCAGCTTCATATAACCATATAACCAAAAGATCACGATCATTTGGTAATTTGGCATTGAGGCGTGTGATAAACAGCAATGCATTGCTGATTGAGCCCGTTCAGTCTATGATAGCTAGCATAATAGCTATAGACCCCCGGCCTGGCCCCGCCCGATCCGGAACGTTTCGCTATGTTCCAGCTCAATGCGCATTTGCTCATCATGCAAGCCGAACCGATTGCAGAAGCAGCGCCACCTGTCGGCGCGTTCTGGCCACTCTAATGAGCTCACTTTATAGAATTGACACATTACTGTCAGGCAGCATTGAGCGGTGCTCCGCCAGGCGCGGCACTCGGCCGGTGGCATGCAAGATTTTCCACATGCCTGACTTTTCTGACACATTTGCGCCAAATGCAAATGCATATGAAGCATCTGCATGTGGCAGAAGGGCCTATCGATTGTTAAGCATGGCTTTATGCCCCAGTTAGACAAATTGTTAGCCCAGCTGGAGAGCTAATTAGAGAAAAAGCGGCAGCTGCTGAAAATTTGCCATGGACTCGAGTGCTAAATAAATGAGTCAATAAAAGTTGCGGATGTGGAAATATTTAGAGAGGCAGATGAGCAAGAGATGTTGATAGAAGGATGAAGTATAAGGGAATATAGAGAGAAGAGAGAACGAAGTATAAGAACATTTATTATAGATCATTAAAATAATACTATAATATTTTATTTTAAATATAAAAAATATACATAAATTTATAAAAACTTATTTATAGATTTTTAGCTCAACAAATATTTTAGCTTTAGATGAAAAACTATTGTTATATATTTATTTATATAACGGTATATGTAGAATTATGTAGAAATAATTTTGCTTTCTATGTTTGCAGATATAATTGTTATATATTTTTTATTAAATCACAATTTTTGTCAATTACAGACCTGCAGAAATCACATAAAGCCCGCATTACCAGAGAATCATTATAAAGCCGTCTGCCGTGCTTTAGTAACGGAAACAATAGAGCTGCGAATATTTCTGCAGCAGATTCTAAACAATGGTAAGCTGAACGACAAATAAAGAGAAATATCCCCATCTGCTATATACAAATTTTAATGTTTAGATACCGGCAAATTAATAAAGGCATCAGAATCATCTCAGAGCACGCAGTATGAGCTGGCGAAGCTGGGCTTCAACGACTGGGTAAGTCGACGCATGACATCTAAACTATATAGATTTATCCATCTCTGACACATTTGAGTTGTGTTATGCAATGCTTAACGAAAAACCACTAATGGTCTTTAAAGTGGGCTACACAGCGAATCACGACTGACTCTTTTGGCGCACCTCTTCCAATTTTACAAACCATCATCATCATTATCATTAACATTATCATAGGGATCACGCGCTATGTTTCGTTTTATAGGTGAAGGCAGTGAGTGCAGCATATCTTCCGCTCGTACCTCAAAAGAGAAGAAAAAAACAACAAAAAAAACAAAAAGTGAACCACTTCACGAAATTCACTTTTAATTTTAATAATCGACTCGCAGCGGTTTTACAGCACCCATTATCCTAATGAGTTTGACTATATGAGATACATTTAATGTGCGACACATTAGTGCCAAATATTTCGATCCACACACACATACATGTATATGTATATATATTTATGTGACCTTTAAAGAAAGAGAAAAAAAGCTGTCGAGGCCAGCTCAGGAATTCGCTTGTGGTTGCCATTGGACCTCCAAAATCCATTGAGACTCACACGCAAATTGGCCAAACACGCAAGCCAAACAATAAAATGTAAAAAAAAAAATTGATGAAAATGTTGGACAATCTTTAGCAAGTTTTTTTTGCTAGCTAAGTATTGAAGGCTTGTGCATTTTCAAAGTCAGCTTGTAAAAGTTTAACAGAAGTGTGCTAAAAATTGAGTAGAAAATGAGACAAAAAATTATAATAAAAGTAAAGTAAATATTTATTTTAATTATCGTAAATATATATATAATATGTATATTTTATATTATCCTTATATTTTTTCTAGTCTTTTTTAAATTTATCAAAATTATTTTTTGTTGCCCTGAAAATATCTGAAGTGGCAGAGAGAGAGAGGGAGTAGCAGAAGTTGCTGTAGGCCAGGTGTTAAGTAAATTTAAGAGATAACAACCAAAACCTGATCAGCTGGTGCTATTCTGGTTTCAAATTTGCATTTAGCACTTCAATTTTAGGTGGAAAACGTGTAATCTGATTATTAGTTAATAAAATTCTAAAAGAAGTTGAGTCTAATCTCTTTATTCATAGCAGAAATCACATAAGAATAACAGTCAATCATTAAATTGTTAACAATAGTATAAAAACAAATTAAACACTCATCGATGTATTAATCATTGGCTTTCAAATATTTGTCAGCTTACGTTGATTTCTTAGTCAACTGGATCTTAAGTTAGTTGGTACACACTTACAATCTAAACTTAGTCCATTTTATATAATTTTCCAACTACTTTTCATGACGCTGTTACCCAATCGTCATTAGACACATTAATGATCTAACTATATCACACTCTAGTTCTGTTGATTGGTTACGACGACAGAGAATCGAACTTGACTAGTCTTTCGTTGCTAGCGTATCCAATATCCTGTTATGCTCCATTCGACAGACTTACCTTGGGGCACACGCCCCACACATCGTTTTGCATGTTGATAAGTCAGGAAAGAAAAACCGCAAGAAATAGCTTCGCGTGCGCTAGACTATATACATTAATATACATATATCTGATTATATACACATACGTGTTGGTATCATATATCATAAATATAACCCATCCTAACTCAGGCCCGTATCAACGCCATATTTATAATTAAATCAACAAAAAATTTGCATTGCGTCGAAAGGTGCTGATTAAATGCGAAAAATAAGAAAGGCAAAAATGTACAAAAAAAAAAAAAAAAAAATACAAATGAAATGAGGCGCAGGCCAATTGAGCAATTAATACCCAGGTCTGAGTTGTGCACGAACCATAGACACAGTCGATTCGTATGGCCGGCCATAAAGTAAAGCTCCCAATTGCAATTTTACAACAGTCTTCGGTACACACTCGTGTAATGCCCGCCAACAACAACGGCTGAGTTTGATTAAAAAACTGTGTCGGTTATCAGGCAGAAGACGACGCGACGAGACTCCACTTGACTCGACTCGACTTGACTGAATGTTTTTGTACCCATTCAAAATTGATAAGATTTCTATAACCAAACCAACCGCCCACCCACCCACTCTGCCGCTCTCGATCACCTGTCTATTGTTTTTATTGTCAACTCTTTTACACTTGTTTGCTTTTGCCCTCTTCGTCTTCTTCTTCTTCTTCTTCTTCTTCTTCTTCTTCTTCTTCTTGATCGTATTCATATTTTGTTGTATTTTTAGTAGTACTGAAAATTCAACAAACTTTTTATAGTCAGCGCTTTATCAATTTCTCGGAAGCCAAACAGCCTTCAGAATGTCACACAAAATGTAGTTGTTGCCCCTCCCCCCATGGCTTCGTACTCCCTGCAGTTAGCCAAGACCGGAACGACGAACCCACGCGATATGCGCTGACTTTAAGAAACCGTTTCGGATCTTGCTTGGCTCTGTTCTTTTTTGATTGTTGCCCCGATTTCGGATAGAGCTCTATGCTGGAATTGCTGAAATTTTTTTGTCTGGCTCTTTTTTTGTTTATTACATGTGTATTTCATGGTGCTTCATGCTTTGGTGACTTTGTGTCTGAAACATTTGCTCCGTTGCTCAGTTCTAGCTAGTTGGCATTGTCTTTTTCTAGTTTTTTTTTTTCTTTTTTTGGGAGTACGTGCCGTTGGGATAGGCGTGCAGTGTTTGGATTCCCGCTTTAAATTAGTTAGACTAGCATAAGAATACTGTTTTGTAACCTACTGAGAACAGCTGGTTACCTTTTCATACAAGTTTTCTGAGCTGAAGTTGCTTAAAAATAATTTTTTTCGTTTGCTGCTTTGTCTTTGGAACATCAAAGCTCAAAGCTCTAAAGCATGTTTACATGATAACAGTATAAATTCAGATAAGTACATAAAAAGCTTTCAGTACTCCATATGATCTGAAGCGCTCTATATTGCAAAGTATCTAAAAGCACATTAAAGCTTCCAGCATAGCAAACATTCGCTTAACGAAGCTTTAAGTCTTATGCTCTACTTACAAATAAATTCTTTGTATTGGCTCAAAAAGGCTGGCAGTTTCAAGCATTCATAATGTATGAACATAATAAGTCTGGCCCAACTACAAATTAGTTCTGCCTTTGTGTTCGCTTTTAGAAAGCTTTAAT
The DNA here is from genome assembly GCA_035047545.1 of Drosophila paranaensis. Taxonomy (NCBI): domain Eukaryota; kingdom Metazoa; phylum Arthropoda; class Insecta; order Diptera; family Drosophilidae; genus Drosophila; species Drosophila paranaensis. Next base: position 12,455,034 of record JAWNPL010000153.1, read on the forward strand.
GAAACTTTATCTTATAAAGAATAAGTAAAAGTGCCTTTGCCTTACTACAACGTCTGATGAATTACTTGATAGTCCCAGAAGTGACAGCTTGCTGATGCAGCATTCAACATTTGCCCCATTTTTCTTGGTGTTGGGGGCCGATGCGTATGGCTTGTTTGTTTGGGGGAATCTCTTTCACCTTTTAGCCGATGCTATCGAGCATATCAACATAAACTGCATTTTCCTAGACACAGCCCTACACATGGGTGTTTCGCTTTGCTGCTTAACATGCTGATCATGGCGATGATGATAATGCTAATGATGATGATGATGATGAGCACTGTGTAGATGTTGTTTTCATGCTAATATCTGCTGATGATGCCCCGAAAGTTTTGCAAGCGCTACGCATATGTGCGATGTTTCATGGCAGCTCAACAACAAACTGTTGCAAACACTTCCGGAAGCTGCCACACGTTGTCCATGATGCGCTGGCTGCTGCGGCTATTGTTGTTGGGTTTATTGAAGCGCAGCAGCTACAACATAGCGTTGAATGCAACACTTGTCGACTTTTTTGCGCTGTTGCCTTGTGTCGATTGTGTCCAAGAGCAACGTGTGCAGCAGCCTGCCAGCCACACCAGCTGGTGTGGTGGGTGCAAATTAGCAACCCTCCGCCCGTGCCCCACTATTTTGCATGTTTAATGAGCTGCCACAAAATTTATTGCCAGCAATTGACGCAGTCGTTGACAGGAACAGGAAAAGCCAACGACGACGAATACGGCCACCATGAAAAGTGAAAATGAAAATGCGAATCACTGTTACATCTAGTTTAATCTGTTACTCTGCCCCAACTCCCCCTCCTATCCCGCTCTCTCTCTCTCCCGCTCTCTCTCTCTCTCTCCGTCTCTCTCTTTTTGCTGCCATTGTGTGCTAAATACGCTTCCTGCCATCAAACATCAGACATCATCACACATGCACACACATTACTCATACGCACTGTTAACCCGCCAACTGCCACAGCTTGCGACTGAAGTGTCGTACGTGTTGCATGTAATGAGCAGCGATTGGCTCTTGAAGCGCCTGACTTGATCACAGCGGGTCCAAATTATGAGTAATTTAATTAAAATATTTCTTTTCGCAACGGCGCAAAAAGTGAAAAGCCAGCCAAGCAGCCAGCCAGGCAACTAAGTAGCTGCTGCCCGCTGTGCACAGCTGATTAAAGTGAGCGGCAATTGCAATTTCCTAACCAAAAGCCTCTCTATCTCTCCCTCTCTCTCTCTCTCTCTCTCTCTCTTTCCCTGTCTCCAACTCGCCTCTGTTTTGCTTTCTGCCCAATCAGCACGAACTGTAATATTGGAGAACGTTGCAAGTATCCAAAAGTCCAATTTGCATGAGTTCCAAGTCTAGAGCATGACTGTGAATGTATTTGAGTCTATCAACATATATACACACATATATCTACTATATTTTCTACCTTTATTTGACAACTTCTAATCTTTGTTTACTCATCTCCTTTACAGGCACGCTTCTGGGTGCAGGTTATCGACGAGCTGCGACGCGGCGTTCGCCTGAAGAAGCGCAACTATGAACGCACGCCCATCGAATACGAGCTGACGCCCTACGAGATACTTATGGGTGATATACGCGCCAAGTGAGTAAACAATTAAACCGTAACCGATTCACTGATTCCCTGCACGATCATAGTTTTTGATAGCCAGCCCTATCAGCTTTATTATACACAAGTGAAATAACTTATTGCTATAAATTTAGATCGATAATTCCAGTTGAGTAAATTATTTTTCAAGTGGAGCATAAATTGTCTAATAAATATAAAAGCTATTTCAGATTTAAGGGAAGATCTATAACTCTGTATATCTATATTCTTAGAATTTTTTATTAGGCGAATCGTGTAAAAAATTATCAGATTACAACAAGCTGCCTCAATATATCCACGTGTGTCTATTCGTTTGTCCGTTCGTATGAACACAGCAATATAAGAAGCATAGTCTGATTAAAAGCCTAATATCAGCGCAGGGTTCAGGTATCCGCTAGTCAGACAGTTCCGACTTCAAACACTCTTTACTTGCACATATATAAAAACTAGATTTTTGTACACATAAAACATTTTATTTGCCATGATTTTTAAGTGAAATCCCTCAGCCACTCCAACTGCCAGCCTCTCTCAACTTTTGTAAAAAAAAAACAAACATAAATCAACTTTTATAGAGTATCAAACTCAACCACAGCGCAGAAACAACTAATCAAATACAATAATGGTAAACAACAAAAATTTCTCTTTCTATGTTGTGTCGACCGCAGAAAGTACCAATTGCGCAAGGTGATGGTCAACGGTGATATACCGCCGCGCGTGAAGAAGGATGCGCATGCGATGATCTTGGAGTTCATCAGGTCACGGCCGCCATTAAAGAAGGTGTGTGTTGCGTTCCCAACTTCGAAAGCAAATACTTCAGCCAATGCTCAACGGAATGTTCCAAAAGCAAGAAAGATCAATTGATATTTATTGTCTCTCTCAAATTTACATCTCTCTCTCTCTCTCTCTCTCTCTGTCAAATTGTGAACTTTTATTGCTGTTGTATGTATGAAGAAGTTAATATATATACATATATATTTTATATAAAAAAATTCATTGGCTTGCTCGATTTTTACGCACTTGAACTTGAGAAGTTTTAATTGTGCATAAACAACTAAATTAATTAATTATGAATTGCTCTAATTCAAGGCCTCGGAACGTCAGCTAGGCCCTCCACTGAAGTGCACGCCCTCGCCGCGGGAGCAGCTCATGGAGTCCATACGCCAGGGCAAGGAGCTCAAGCAAATAACCCCGCCAAAGAAAGAGAAATGTAAGTGAACTTTAAATAAAAATCTAAATATTTATTAATTATAATATAATACAAACTATTATATATAGAAATTCAGAAAATACTCCATAAAATATGCAAAAATTTGTCTGTAAAAAGTTGTTTTTAAAATTTTATTTTTTGTTTGCTAACCTCAATTGATCATATATGAGCATACATATCATATACTCACTTGCAAATTGGTTTAAACAAATGACACAGATGAAAAGCTTGCCGCCTTTTGTCATTGTTCAAGATAAGCTCAAATATTTACAGTTGGCAATTGTCAATACATTTCTGGCCCAAAAACTCTTTCTTTTTTGCAACTCCTGTGAATGTCGGCAACCTTTGGCATTAAAGCGAAACAGCTAAACGGTTATAACATCTATCTTGGCTAAGAAATTGCCCGCCTCCTATGCATATTTGGTGGGTGTATTGACAAGATTCCCGCCTTGTGTTGTCAACAACGTTGCCCAAAAATGAAAAACGCCAGCCGTTCATAAATTGTTGTCATACACATGCTCTGCCTGGGCTGTCAGTCGCTTCTTTAGCTGCCTTCTGGGCATGTGAGGAGGCAGAGACAGATAATAGAAAGAGAAAAAACTTGTTAGCCACGAAAAGTTTTCACTGCACTTGTCGCTGCCTCAATGTACGCCCCTCTGTCATATGTTGCAGCCGCCGCCCCTGCTGCCAACAGTCTGTGTCTGCCTAGCCTATCTCTATCTCTCTCTTTCTGTCTTTCTCTCGGTCTGCCTGTCTGTCTGTCTATGTTTGTGTTTGCTTGGCCAATTGCCGTTGCTGGCATGCGCATGCCAACATAGATCAAAAACGGCAACAATTTCCAATCGCCTCTGCTGAAGGAAGCGTGCAAAATTGTGACACACAAAGATAGCGACAACGCTGCAGCGCTTGCAGCAGGCAACGACAACACGACAACCTCAAAGACATCGACGACAACGGCAACGATGACGATGAAGATGATGATGACAACAGCTCGGACTGGGACTGGGACTGTGGCTGCGGCACCGGCGCTCTGTTTGTTTGTCTGCTGTGAACTTTTGTTTGTTTGGCTTAGCAGCTGCAAATGCTGCACTCGTGCCAGACAGAGACGGCAACAGAAGAGCTTGCTGTGGTTGCTAGCGTGCTAAATAGTGTTGCATACTCACAGGCGCGGGCCACAAAATGGCGCTATTAATGAGTCAGCCGAAAAGCAGGCAATATATTTGAGTGTGAGCTTAGAGCAAAGTTTAAATTACTACTAAATAGTTAAATTTTAAATTAATTTTTAAAATTTTCACATGCTAAACAATCAGCATTGCTCCACTGTGCAACGTGTGAGCAAAGCTCTCAATGGCACATCAAAACAAATTTCAATTACCGTTAAACTGTTTAAAAATACATAGCTTATTCTCGCTCATTCACTTTCATTAGTCGCACTGAAAACTTTCGCAATAATCTTAATGCCAGAGCTTTACGCACTCGACTTCTATTGTGCTCTTTTCGTGCGCTCCCTTAAGCGACGTCATCAAACGCCGCCGCCGTCGCCGCTCACACACACACGCACACAACTCGTGACGTAACGCATAGCCGGGGTCTTCAAATGTTAAATGTCAAAACAAAACAAAGCGTGAGTGAGCGAGCACTCACACATGCTCGCGCTCACACACACTAGACACTCGCGCGCTCTCGCTCTCTCTTATTTTGCGCTTCTCTTTGACGCATGCGCTTCGCGCCGTCAGCTTTTGAAGCTCGAGCATATGCGTGGCAGAGAGCCCGTTGATTGTAGACAGTTTCGTGTTAAGCTTCGGCGGTGTCGCTACGTGTTGTTGTGGCTGGCCGCAGGCGACGCGTGGCGCGGGTTGAAACTGAAAACGACCTGATTAAGCACTTTAAATGAGAAATACGTGAAGCAAAAGTATTAAAAAACAGCCGCAGCTCTGTCAGCCAGTCAGCCTGTCTGTCACTCTTTAAGTCAATTAATCAAACAGTCATCAGCCCACACACGCACACACACACACACACACCCCCAAAAATGGGACAACAACTGTTAGGCTAACTGCTGTGGGGTTGGTTGCCTGTCGGATCGATAGCCCGAATGCAACCGTGCAAGAGTGAAAAGAATCAAGCAAAAAAAAAAAAACAGGAGTAACAAAAAAAAAACAACAACAAAAGTGATTCCCTAAGTGTTGTTGTTGTTGTTGTTGTTGTTGTTGTGGAGCGAAGTGAAGTGCCCTGAAAGTGGAGCAACAGCTCCGCAGCGGATATAGATTTGCACATGCGATGCAAAGTGTAAGCCAACTTTCTTAGCCAAAAACACGAAAGTGCTGTGTCCGCCGCTCGCACAAATGGATGCCAAACAACTAACGACGCCCAGTGCCAAGCGCTCAACAGCCGCCGCCGTGTTCAAATCGCATCACATCGTACGCAACGCGGATGTCGTTGATGTTGCCAGCGATGCGTCGCTCTACTGCGGCAGCGAAACGGAAACCGAGACAGTTCTTGCCGCACAGTTGCCATTGCAGTTGCACTCGCACTCGCAATCACAGTCACAGTCTCAGCCACAGCCACAGCCAACGCCACGTGCTGCGCCGCGTGCTACTACGGCTGCGGCGGCTGCCAATGCTGCTGTCAATCCGCCAACACCAAAGCCGCGTCAGGCTGTCAGGACATCAAAAGGTAGCAAACAAATTATTGCTGTTGCCACACATTGCATTGACCTGGTTTCCATATGTGTAATAGCCACCGAGTTGCTTGTGGCAGTTCCGTCTTTAAAGCAAATGTATTAAATACAGCCAATAGAGGCTTGCACCTATTGAATAGAAAGTTGAATCATATGAGAGTAAAGTATAAGAAGAACTCTTTGTTTTCTTTGCTTAATCCCATTTTTCTTTTTCAAAGTTTTCTGTAAGTCCTATGATTACTTATCCACAATTTCGGATAAATTCAACATATCAAAAAGTTATCACACTTTTTTTTAGAATCTCAATTTTAAATTAAAATTTAAATCAAATATTTCAAATTTTTTATCTTTTAAAACTAAACCCAAACAAGTCTACAAAAATTTCTAATATTGTTTCAAAACATATTAGAATTCGATTTATTTATTGAGATTTATTTCGCAAATTTAAATCTATAAATATGTATACAAAACTATATATATTCTAATTGACTAATCTACAACTACTATTATTATTTCATGATATGTTAAAAATTTCAAAATATCATGAAATAATAATAGTATATTTTACAAACAAATGGTATATTTTACAAACAAATTTTCACATTAAAAAATCAATAGCTAAATAATTTATTTAAAAATGTTTGCCATTTAAATTTCTTTAAAAATTTAAAAATTTGTATTTACTTTAGTCTTCCAACAGCTTTCAACTTTCACAATTATCGCTAGGCCCAACAGGCAGTTGTCAAGTGAATATCTTTTCATAATGTACACAGCTGTTAGTTAACCGAAAGTTCAAGCAGAACTAAATGTTTTCCATAAAGAGTTGTATAATAAAAATAATTTAAATGTACAAATTACCCCACATGGAGAGTTTCAGCTCACATGGAAGACGCTCGCTTCTGGCTAATTTCCCAAGCACTTTTACGAGCGTTGCACAAGCGGAAGAAGTGTAGAGTGTAGAACTATTAAATGCTCCAACTTAACGGTTGCTCGAATGCCAGACAGAGCACTTAAAAGAGGCAACAACAAAGCGACGCTAAGATGACAAAGTAAAAGAGCAACTCGAAGACGTTTTGTCTAATTACCCAAGCGTCGAGCATAGGGCGACTAGCTCCATGGAGAGCTGGTTACGCTCTAGAAGGGGGCAGGTAGAGGGGCAGAGGGAGGGGCAGGTCAGTCGCAACAACTTGCACAACTTGCCGCACATGTAATCTAATCAAAGCAACGTCCCACAGAGAGTGGCATATGCATCCATTTTCCCACAGCTTTAATTTAGTTTACTTTACTTTCGCTTTGGCTCCAACACTTACATCTCTTCTTCTTCTGCCTGTGCTTCAATTGTCTTTTGCAGTGCTTCCAAATTCAACAAACTCAACGTTGTCGCGCTCCCGGCAGCGGCTCATCAAAGTGGATTTCTCAAAGTTGCAGGTGAGTCAGGCACAACGAGTCACAGGGAAGAGTTATACAATAATTGAGATTATCTTCGGTCAGGACGACGAGCTGATCTTCGATGAATCCAGCATTAGCAGCAGCAACGCCTCCATTGCAGCTGCCACCGAATCGCATCGCTTCACGCAGCCCAAAATGCCGCCATATCCCATTGGCGGCTACTTCTTTGGCTCCCAGATGAGACAGGACTCGGCGGCAATGCAGCTGCGACCGAGACGCACAAGTAAGTCGAACACTACTGTAATTTGATACGCGCACTTGATATATATACTATGAATATCTAGATGTATATATATATATATATATGTTTTTGACTTGTGCACAAGGTATGAAGGAACAAGTTCTCTGTGAAACTTGAGCCGAAGTTGGATTACTTACAACACGCTTTTGATGAAACTAGTTACCATGCAACTTGTTTGAGTTTGCTTAGATAATAACTAGAAAGAAAGAGTTAAGCTGCCTGTCTAGGTGATCATATGACAGATATTAAGAATTAAAAGAATATATATTAGGAATATATATAGAGTTTATTGAATCATAGATCTCATACTTCATCAAGTCAAGTTGTAATTTGAGCTTTGAGCTAAATACTTACTAAATATAGCTGCTCTAACTTGTTGTCAAACCCAAATAAACTTTGCTCTTCATTAAAAGTCTTTAGTTTATTGTGATTATGATTGAGGCAACTCAAAATATTGTCTGTCATTTGCTTTTTCATGGTTAATAATGACGCCTTGAACAAGTTTTCAAATATTGTCTGAGTTTAAGCTCTTTCAATTGGTTCAAAGATGAATGATTGTTGAAGGTCATCATAAATTTAATGAAATCAATATTATAAATAACTAGACTAAAATTAGAGTAAATATATTGAATAGATAGTTTAAATGAAGCCGAAAATAAAATAATTCAAATTATATATAATTCAAAACATAAAATGAATAGTTCTCTTCAAATTTATTGTTTAAAAAGTTGTAGAAAAATGTGGGAAACAATTTAAATCAGAGAGCAAAAAGTACATTATAAACTAGTTCAAAACTAACTTAAAAATGGAAATAATTCTTTAAGGTTTCAAAAAATATTCAACTTAAAAATAATTTATTTCAAAATAAATTATATTAAAAATAAAATCCTTAAAAAATTCACAGACTTCTCTTTTATACCTTGTGCAATATTTTTTAATCTCAGCTTTAATATAATGTGGTTTTTGCTTCAATTTAAATTTTAATTTACAATATTATTGTTTCTTACTTTTTCCAATCCTCCCCCTTTCCCCCCACACAAAAAAAAACGTACTTTGCAAAGGTATTTGAACACTCGTTTAATTATGGCCTATTTATTGAACACACACAAAAATACCGCTAATTAATATAGTTTTATGATTTTGCTAACAAAATCAAATGTATTATATATTTTGCCAAAACGCACTAAGAACAAAAAAAAAAACAAAAGTAACGAAATGGATCGACTAGAGAATCGGTTGAAATCTATAGAAATACAGTTGGTGTGAGCGCCCAGGCTGAAGACAATTGATGCCGGTTATGGATATGCACACACACATACATACACAACAAACACACACACACAACAACAACAAGAAAAATAATCTCGAAATATTTGTAAAGAAATTGCAAAAGGTTTACAAAAAAAATAAATAAAAGCAAAAATATAAGAAAAAAGGATTGGAGCAAATTTATATTTTAGTAAACTAACATTTTTGGTTGATGTGCCTTAATACAAAAATTAAATATTATTTTTATAATATTTTGTTATTATAATATAATTTAAATATGCAAAAAAAAAAAAAATACGCTTAAAAATTTCAAAATATATTACGAACAAAATCCGAAAAAAATTGCTAACGCCGCCTTGAACTATGCAACACAATTTTTTGTTTGCGCTGCGCAGAGGAGCAACAACAGCAGCAGCAGCAGGACGAATATGGCAGCCGCTTCGATGATGCGCTGGAATGTAAATATGCAAGAGATTAACTGAAGACTTACACATTGTACCTGTGCTTGCATCGTTCATAACATTATTCGTCACTTGCCAAATTGAAACGCATCCAAATTTGCATTTTAAAAATGATTTAAGCATTTTAAAAATAATTTGACAGTTTTTCGAGTTCGGTTTCATATTAGAAACACCTCTAAACTAACTTCATTAAGCAAGTTTCTCAATCAAAAATATGACAAATTATTATGATGTCAATAATTTGAAAACTTTATATCATATTCGCATAATTTTATTATAGCCATACAAAATTTTGATTGCATTTTTTCTATATCATCCAACTACTTTTTATATAAAATACTCCCTCTAAAATAGTCTGATATTGATTTCACATATAATTCAATATTGATTGCGCATATTAAAAATATTTCCTTAAAGCATTTTACATATATCCACATACAAACGTTCGCATCACATCCTTCTGCTGTCTCCTCTCGCCTTGCTTGCTTGTGTATGTTCTCGTTGTTCTCGTTTTCGTTATCGTTTGCTCTACTTTATATACTTATCTCCACCCACCACACACACACACACACACAAATACACACAGTCCATGAACACATAAAGCATACGCAATGTTGACCGTCCTTCAATGCCGCATCACAACTAATGACAACTTTTCCCTTTTCTATCTCTCTTTGTCTCTCTTGTAGCCTATGACCTGGCCGCTCAGAACGAGGCGAGACGCGGCTCTGTGCGCCGTCACACCATCGTTGGTTGCCAGAGCAACCTGGATGAGACGCACTCGCTGCCGCCCACGCGCCCCGAGTCGCGTCAGTCGGATGACGTAAGTGGCTCGTCCAAAGAGGTGAGACCTACACCTGACTGCAATTAATCTTATGACGCATCCATAAACTTATTTATATACTCTCCGCATTGCGCAGCAGTTGAAAAAGACTCCCGAAGCGCTGCAGTCGCTGGACCAACAACAGCAGCAGCAACAGCAAGCGCTACAGGGCACGTCTGGAACTGGAGCTGATGAGCCGGCGTCGCATTCAACATCCTCTCTTGGCCCATGGAACAAGTCCTTCATGGACAAACAGACCTGGATGGAACGTGGGGATGATCGTCTGTCCGTTACGCTAGCGGAGATCGTTCACATACGTTCCGTCATGACCAAAGCCGAGCTGGAGGGCCTGCCCATGGATGTGCGCGTCAAGGAGGATGTTGAAAAGCGCCGTGTCTGCTTCCTCTGCCTGCGCACACGCTTCTCGTTCTTCGGCCCGTGGGGCATTCAGTGTAAGCTGTGCCAGCGCACCGTCTGCGCCAAGTGCTACACCAAGATGCGCATCCCCTCGGAGCACTTTCGCAATGTGCCGCTGGTGCTGATCTCACCCTCGCTGCTGTCCAGCCCGGCCAGCTCGAACACGCCATCGCCATCGCACCACGCACACCACATGCACTCCTCATCGACGGGCAACATCATGGACGATCAGTTTCCCAAATCTCTGATCGAACGACTGCTGCGTTCCGAGTCAGATCGCAAGGTGAGTTGGAGGTTACTTTAAACTTGAATTCAAGATTAATCTGCTCTTCTCGCAGACTCGCAGCACTGTCGGCAGTGCACCCTCATCGCCCAAGCACCAAAGATCTAACATGAGCACACCGGGCATCAGTGTGGGCCCTGGCTCAGCCGCCGCGGCAGCTGCTGCCACAGGCCAAGCCGTGGAGGCACTGCACGATCAGGCCTCCATGTCGGCATCCTACTCGGGCGCCATACGCCCCTCTGGCGTGCACCAATACCAGCAGAAGCAGCAGCACTACAACAATGCCATGTCCCGCAGCATGGAGGGACCACGTAGCCTGCCCGTGCACAGCCCGGCGCATCGGCCTCTATCCAACAGCAGCACACTGGAGCGCAAGTAAGTGTTATTCTCTTCAGGAAGACAAAAATATATCTTTACACCCCCCTCTCTCCCTCTCTCTCACTCTCGCTCTCTTGTAGATCGCGTTTCTCGCGCGGCTTTGCGCTCTTCTCGTCGGGCAGCCATTTGGCGCAGACGCAACAAGATCAGAAGGAAAACCTGCGCGGCGAGCAGGTGACCGTCTGCAATGATTGCCAGGGTCTGGTCAACGAGATCACCAGCTCCGTGAAGCAGAAGCGTAGCTCGGCACGCAATCGGACGATACAGAATCTCACGCTGGATCTGACGCCTGTCTGGAAATAGAACCAGGCGACGGCGGCCTGCAGCACTATTAACTACATAATACAGATTATATATAAATATATATATAATAATTCACATATGCATATTTTGGATGGACTGTTGTATACATAAGATTGACAGAGAGAGGGAGAGAGGAGAGAGAGTTTGAGTTGAAGCAAGTGCTTGGATATCGTTGTAAATCGTTAGATCGTGTTAGTCTAGTGTTAAGTGTATAACCCCTAGCAAAAGCGAGAAAAGGGAGAAAAGCAACGCTGAGAACTTGCTCTTCTGACTAGGGACACGCTTGAGTGCGCACCCCACCATATAAATACATTCGTACATACTCTACTGATAAAACCTACATCTATAAATATAACTATATACATATATATATATATGAACACACATATAGATAATGAAAACCCCGTGCGATATATAATACGATGACGTTGTTTGTAATTGTTTAATTTATGTATAAATGTTGATTAGGTCTCGTATTAATCCACAGACCCTAACAGAAAAGAAAACCTGATCATATATATATACCGATTTACTATACCCCAATAGCAGATGTATATGAACGTTTATGAATAGGTTATCATTATGAAAGACAGATCCAAAGCGCTCCACAGCTTATGCCTTCGATACGCATAAGCCTTAAAGATTGAATCCTTAAGTTGCGACTGGGCAAAGTTGAGGAAATCCGGTTGTAAATTATGTGCTTGCACAGATCCTTTGCTTTTCTTTTTGTTTGTTTGATTATTTTTTTTTTCGTTCGAATTCGTTTTGTTTATTCACGTAGAAACCTCGCCCCAGATCCCCTCAAGCTGATTTTCGCTATTCTCATATATAATATATAAATATAAATCCAATTGCGACTAGTTTAAATTTAAATATAATTTTACACCTAATTGCAATTATAACATAGTTTAACCGAAAGATGTAAGAAAACAAAAACAAATTTTGAAAATTTTATGTTTCCTTTTTTTTTTGCGCGCGCGTATTGTAATTTATAAATGCATTTAATAATTGTAATTTATGAAGTTAATATATATAAATATTAGTTTTTATTGTTTTTAAGTTAAATCATTTGTATGTATATTAATATTGCTCTCATTTAACAAACAAACACACACAACTAAAAAACAAAAACGAAAATACACAAAACAGCAATAAAAATAAAAACTACTAAAATTATAGATATTTATTTATTTTGTGGAATGAATCTCTCTGCATCAGCCGTAGAGCTCCATCAAATGTTGCCCAAACAATCTGAAATGAATCATCATAAGGCAACAGCAAACACACATTAGCTATATACAATATAGATTACAAACTGATATATTTATTTTAAATGTTCTTTCAGCAAATAAATGAAAACAAAACGTGTTCGGTAATTTAAAATAAATTAGAGCGCTTCTCATATTATGTAAACTATACATATTTCTCAGATACTCGCTTGGACTTATGTTACTGGGAAACTATAAATAGTTGCAATTGGATGTCACAAAACGCCTTCGCTTAAAGCTAACTAGAGCTAACAAATTTTTCTCTTATTCTCTTTTGCATTTTGAGTCGAGCAAGGTTGAGAGGAAGTTGAGTCGCTACTCTGCGCGCTGCTTTTTGTTATTTCTGTTGTCGTGACCGCCTTGACGCTTGCGGTTGAAACGCTTGTTATTCCTGCCACGCGAGAAGTCACGTCGCCTCTTCATGAATTCAACCGCCTTCTCCAAGAACTCCTTCTCCTCATCCTCGTTGGCCTTGCGCAGTGTGAGGGAGACTTCATCATTGAATTTAAGCTGTAGATGGAAAAGAAATAAGTACTCTAAGGATAGAGACAACATTTATGAGATATTACCTTAGCATCCTCCACTTTGGCAATGTATTTCTCGGCCGCATCCGCCTCTGTGAGACGCACGGAGCCCTTGGTGTCGCCCTTGTTGAACTCAATGTAAGCAATATCAAAGTCTTTGACTTTTTCAAAAGCTTCGCGGATTTCGTCACGTCCGGCTGTGTCTGGAGCTCCCTCGAAGACAACAATCGCGTTTTTGGGTAGATCAATTTCGGGTTCTGGCTTGGGCGCCTTCTGTTTCTTACGTTGCTCAATCTTCTTTTGATATTCCTCTTGTTTCTCCTGCAGATAATCAACCTGCCACTTGCGGAGCAGCTCACGCTCCTTGTAAGCAAGCTTCTCCTTCTCAAGGAATTCTTTGGCCTGTTCCTTCTTCTCGAATGTGACGAAGATGCTTCCCTTGAATTTGTATGTCTTGGTGGGTCTGTCGTAATGTTTGCGCATGGTCACATTAGTCACCTTATTAAATACATTGACGAAATCAAGAATCTCTGTCATTTGAGACTCCAATGGGAATCCCTTAGCGTAAACTGTGCGCTCCTGAATCTCCTTACGACACTCCTCGTTGCGTTCTGGAACAGGGCGCTCAGGGTGACGACGCACGCTCTGCTTGTCCTCGCTGATCTCCACGAGGCCCTCATCGGACTTGTTCAAGGCATTCACAATTTCCTCAAAGTCTGTCGAGAGCGAAGCCAAACGTTTGAACGTGACCAGCACTGAGAGCGGCACCCAACCGCCTTCGTTCTTTGTGATTTGCTCGCTAAGGAACTTGTCGCGATGCAGATTAGCATCTCCAAAGTAGTATTCAACTTGCCGAATAATTGCGCGCTCTTGCTTGCTGTTTTCCTCGGCCGCAGGAGCCTCTGCGTCATCTTGCTTCGCATCGCCATTTTTGCCGGTCTCAGACTCGGCAACTTCTTCAACTTTCTCCACCTCTTTTACCTCTGCGTTGACCTCAGCATTTGTAGTCTCTGCTGCCATTGTATTTTTCAATTTGTACTAAATTATTTTCAAGAAAATAAAATGAGAAATGTGCTGCGGTGCAAACACGTGTGCGGCAGGCGGCAATAGAACTGTCAAATCGATGGCACTATCGATAGATTGGTATATACTAATACATTTATTTTGCTCGATATCGATAACTACGGCAATGCTCAACACTGCGCTATCGATTGCAGTTAGCTTAAAATTTAATTTGATTTCAATAAGTTGGTGGCACTAAAAACCAACTATTTCTCATTTTCATAAATCCCGTTAGTTTAAAAATTGAATAATTAGTAAGTTCCTATTGTTCGCCACACAAGTCGTACTGTCGCATGACATTTACTTGGCTCCAGTTCGCAGCGCCCAAAACGCGCACACCAATCATACAAGCTGTATCATACAACACATAGATGCATCAAACTTTCTCAACTCAGAAAGTTTGAGCTCAAACCTGCTGCGGTCCTCGTCAGGCTCGAATCGAGCCGCCCGATCATTAAAAATATTAGATCTCAACTTCACTTGGAACGCTCGAACGGAGTGGTCGATTATCATATGAGAGCTCGCAATATTTTTGTATTAGTGTTTAGTAAGAAAGGCTGGATATTGAATAATTTTCTTTTTAAAATTTTGTAACAATTTAGATTTCATCAACTAGACGAAAACGCTGGTGCTGCTTCTCAGGAATTACATTGTAAAACTTCTTATGAATAGTTTGATCTTGCCGACCAGCATAATTTCGCTGAATCCAGCTGTGATCCCAATTTGGCTCAATGGGCTCGCAGCTGACTACCACCTTGCCATGCTCTATGGCAAATAATGTGCCATTGCGTCCTAGGCCCACCTGCAAGGTAGTTGAGCATTTTATATTTAATATCAGTATTAGTCAAATTTACTTACGTTCAAGCCGGGATGAAAGCGTGTCGTCAACTGGGTAGCCAATATGGTGCCATGGGAGACATAGTGACCGTCCTGCACTCGCCATCCACGATGTTTTGGTCGCGGATGGCCCTTCTTGTTCCGCGTGCTGCCGCCGGTCTTTTTGCTGGCGTTTCGTATTGTTGCTGTTAGGGTAATAATGAATGTAATTTACTTGGAATACAATATAGAATTCACTTACTAATGAGCGGTTGATCGGCCTTAAGGCATTGTAATGAAAGTTTTTGCATTATACTAAACGACATTTTATTTGTTTAGCTTTTTGGTGGACTGTTTATGCAACTGTATAGCAGTGTGACCGGAAAACAAATTCACCAAAAATACCATGTTATCGAAACTAAAAAGTTCAATGCCGCAAAACATCTGATAGTGTTGCTCTATTACGTCGCGTGCAAATATTTAGAAAAAGCCGGCAGTGTAAATAAATTTGTTTATGCCGGTTTAGATTATTGAAACAAAAATGGAAATAGCTGCACACGCGTCAGCAACACCAGCAATTGGTGTTCAAATGAATGATACTGCTCTTCGGCTAAGAATACGGGAGTATGCGCGACAACAGCGAAAGGAATTGCGAACAAATACAACAGATGCACTGCGCTTTGGCTTAGGGCAGATCAAGGATAAAATTAGCGAATTGGAAAATCTTGGAGTCAAGGATGTACAGGGAATGGCGAGTCGCATAAAGCGTCGTAAGCATGCCACCGGCGAGGATATGTACCGGCTAAGTCATGCATTTTTACAGGCTAACGAAAATATATCCGCCTTCGCTGAAGTCCAGGGCGCAACTCAAGTTATAATTAAAGAATTCACAGGTAACTATATATAACAGATTATATACAATTCTAACTCACCTACTCAACAGGTACGCAGATGCAACGTCAAATTGAAGCTGCTGAATGCCTGTGCAACTATTCACTAGGCGATGCGCACGTCTGCGAGAAGATAACAACGATGGCCGGCAGCTACCTGGTGACACTCCTGGACAGCCAGGAGCCGCGGCTGAAGCGCAGTTGCCTTTGGACATTGGCCAACATTTTCGCCACTTGCAGTAAATCAGCTACCAAGTTGCTCCAAATGCAATTGGCCAGCAAATTGTGGAAATTGTATACGCTGCCTGCAAAGGACTTGAACGGATTTCATGAAGATGCTGGCATCTGTTTGTGTTTGATAGCCTCTAGAGCAGCTGCCTCGGTTACAGCAGAGGATCGCCGATATATTGCCGAAAACCTGCACAAAAAGCAGCCAGGCGAAACAGCTGCCGAGTATTATATGTATATAGTATTTCAATTGGAAATTGTAACCCGAGAACGAGATTTGTGCACAGCTCACTATCAGCATTTGCTCCAGTTCTTCATGGAAAATGTTAACTATGATATGAACGCAGCTGCTGACCCCTTGCGATTAGTATACAGCGTGCGCGTGATGGCAAACATCTTTGCCACACGTCCAGCTGTTTTCCAATTGGAATTGCAGGAGGAGCAACTAGTGAAGGCTTTGAATCAACTGTTTGCCCTGCGGCAGCCGAGTCTAAGAATGAATTTAATGCAGCTACTAAAGAACCTCATCGAAGCTCAATTGCTGGACAATGAACTCTTGTTGGAACACATTCGAGTCTACGCTTAAGCCATTGCCTTTTAAATAAGTTGAATATTTGAACTCGAGTTCATAAAGAAGAATGTTGAATTTGTATATTATATAAGAGTTGTTTAATGAAGTGTTGAAATGAAATAAAATTGAATTGTTTATTGCCAAGATAACAGCAATAATTATTCGTCATTCTTTAGGTGAGTTTACTACATAAATGAGTTTAGTCAAAGTTATATGATTATGAGTGTTTCATAAATACTTAAGAAGTCGATTTCATCTATGACTATAGGTAATTAAAGTGAATTTTGCTAAACATATAAACAGATATATACGCCAAAGATTCGTCACATAAATAATAAGCTAAACAAATTAAAAATTACAGAATGCACAAAATAAGGGAACTTTCAGACTTAACAGTGTTACGGAATAAAATATTATAAACTAAGGTGTTTCAAACTTAATTAGATGTCGTCTTCGAATAAGGCAATTATGCGACGCCTTTGGGTGTCTTCGTCTAGACCATTGCCAGCATTGCACTGTCCATTGTGATGCATTACGTTGTGAATTTCGAGTTCGCTGACCGCAGCGAACATCAATTTGCATTGGCAGCAACGAGCTGCGGAGGCGGGCGTGGCTGGCACTGGCGACTGATGCAGTGGCGTGCCAGTGGCCCTTTGCAGCTTCTCCAGAAATGTGGCACGAGCACGCTCCTCGTGCAACGGCGCAGCAGCAGCAGGAGGACCCGCACACCTAATGGGTATGGGCTTCTTCACTACTGGATTGGGTGTGTTCTGTGAGTTGCGACTCTCGGAGCGCTCAATGGCATACAAGACATTGTTCTCAATGGTTATGGGTGTGTTCGATCCACTCTTAAATTTAAGCAAACCACTGCCAAAGACTAAATCGTCATTCGAAGATGCATAGCTATCCCAGCATGAGGATGTCTTTGGTGCAATCTCTTTGAGAGGCTCAATTTTCTCAACTTTCTCAACTTTCTCAACGCTGCTGCTGCTGCTGCCATTTGTGATTTTAACTTGATTTAGTTTATCAGCCAGTTCGGTGTCAATGGAATGTTCCTGCAGCCAGGTGCAGGTCTTGTGGAGCGCAAATATCATGCGCCTAATGAACTCGTGGGGCGATACCATCTTCTGACGCTTGATCTCCAGCAGCTTGTTCAGTTCGGCGACAAAGTTAAGGAATTGGAATTCCACACAATTGTCCATATGCAATTGATGGGAATCCTCGTGCATATAGCGCTTGAAGCAGGCAGGGCACTTGCGCTCCTTCCACATGGGCTCGGGTATATTGACTTTGATGTCCCGCAGCTGAGCCTGCTCCATGGGATCATCCTCTTCGAAATTCGTTTCGCTATAGTTGTAGCAATTCTTGTGCTTGCGCAACAGTGCATTCTCCTCATTGTCGTCGCTTGAGGTGACCGCCGCGTAGTCCTCCTCCTCGCCAGTACCGTTGCCGCTGCAGGTCCGCGTGCTGGTCGATGGCATCTCAACTTTTACCTGAGCGCCATTTCCATGTTTATCAAATAGATCGTTTAAGTAGCGAATTTCTCGATCGCTGTTGCCGCCTTGTTGGGGCACAGTCGTCTGATTAAGCAGCTGCTTGTGCACTTTGTCTGTTCTCTCGAGCTTCACTCTGTTGTTGTTCAGCAGGAGATTGTGCACTGGTCGTTGCTCCACATAGCGCAACTGGTCTGCCGTGAAGAGCGCACTCTCCTTATCTCCTTTATTTTTCGTAGACTTCTGTTGATATAGTTCGATCAGCTTGAAGCTGAGTGCATTTTTAATGCACTGTTCGCGGAATGTTACGGCGTGCTTTAAGTACGATATGCACAGAGCGCAAATAACATTGGGCAAACCATCATCGGGAGAGATCTGTTTGGAAATAAAAGTATAAGGTAACTGTAAACTCCAAATAACGTTTTCTTTTTCTTTATCACCTTTAGTCCAGATGTCTCTTCAAGCAAAACATTGATCGGCTTCTGAAAATTGAGAAACTCATTTGTTGAGCCGTGCAAGTATGTGGGTATTTTGGCAAATATGTTATAGTCTGCGGGGCTGCTGCAAATGCGGCAAATATTTCCCCAATTTGTCATGTTCCTTCTGCCTATTTCTATCAACTTAATATCGAGGACAATTACTGCTAGACTAAACAAAACAACAGTATACAAAAATCTAAGTGTTGCTCTGCTTGAAAAAGTAAAAATACTTGTATGTCAGCTGTCGAAGCATAACAGCCCTGTCTGCAGAGAACAGCAAATGGTATTTGAATACCGATAGGAACGAAGAAATGTAAATATTATTATTCTAATTGTCTTCAATTTCTGCAACATACTTTAAATTTTAAGCAAGTGGATGCAACAAATGCGGTTCCTGTCTAGAATTGGTTGATACTGTGATAAAATATTTTCATATTCTATACAAATCATCGGCTTCTTCGATTAATCGACGATTCGATACATTTTACTTTGTTTTTAGCATCGACGGCTGTGTGCAGAAATGAATAATGACAATCCAAATATTATATTTAATCCACTTATAAGTTCCATACAAAAGGTGGTACTCTATGAGACACGCTCGGTAAGTTGTGTGCAACCAATAGATTGCATCAATTAAACTGATTTCATCTTTATTTTCAGCGCTTGTATTTGGTTGGCAGCAACAACCGCGAAACCCGATTTCGCTTGCTCACCATCGATCGGTTGGCGCTTAACCGCTTGAGCATAGAGGAGAATGCGAATGAGTTCAATAGCTTGGAAATACGCAGATTTGTGTCCTCATTGACCGGCTCCCCCAAAGTAACCTCCGCCTATGGAGTATTGGGCTTTGTTCGGTTCCTCGAGGGCTACTACTTGTTGCTGGTTACCAAGCGAAAATGTTGTGCCCACATTGGCATGCATTTGGTGTACACCATCAAGGACACGGTGATGGTCCGTGTCAACGAGGTAACCTCACAGCGACCTCCACATCCGCACGAGGAGCGCTATAAACGCATATTCCAAAATATTGACCTGCGCAGCAACTTTTACTTCTCCTACTCGTATGACTTGACGCGCACCTTGCAATATA
Source organism: Drosophila paranaensis (assembly GCA_035047545.1). Taxonomy (NCBI): domain Eukaryota; kingdom Metazoa; phylum Arthropoda; class Insecta; order Diptera; family Drosophilidae; genus Drosophila; species Drosophila paranaensis. Next base: position 12,474,593 of record JAWNPL010000153.1, read on the forward strand.
ACGAATCGGCTCCTCGCTATGTTGGTAGTAAGGTAAACCTGGAGCGAGACGAACCGCTGCCCGACTGGAACAAGCTGACGAATAATGTGGCGCAGGCACACGAACGTGTAGACTATGCCTTTCGCAGCGATTCGCGGAAGCGTTTTGTGTGGAACGCCTACCTCCTGCAGCCGATGGGGGGCATTATGCTCAAGGATTGGCTCTTGGAGGTCACACACGGCTACGTTAGCCAATCCTGTATTAGCATCTTTGGCAGGCATGTGAATGTGTGTCTCATAGCCCGGCGCAGCACTCGCTTTGCTGGCACACGATTCCTGAAGCGCGGCGCCAACTTTAAGGTAAGTTTAAAGATTAATATTACTTATATAGAAACAATAATATATATCTGCTTGCAGGGCGATGTTGCCAATGAAGTCGAAACGGAGCAGATTGTAAGTGACGGGCAACGCTTGTGCGCTTTCACTCAAATGCGCGGATCGATACCATCCCACTGGTCGCAGGACATAAGCAAGATGGTGCCAAAGCCGCCCATACAGTTGGACATCTGTGATCCGTATGCCCAAACGCCTTCTCGCCACTTCGAGCGTCTGCTCTTTCACTACGGCTCTCCGCTTATCATGCTGAATTTGGTTAAGAAGCGCGAGCGGCGCAAGCACGAGTCCATCATCTCGAAGGAGCTGCAGAACAGTATCAAGTATCTCAATCAATTTCTGCCGCCGCAACATCGCATGAAGCACATACATTTTGATATGGCACGGCAGAGCCGTCTCAGCGGTGGCAACGTTATGGAGCAGTTGGCCGTGCATGCAGCAAGTATTATCCAAATGACGGGCATGTTCTATAAGGCGCATCGGGGCAGCGAGCTCAGCTTCCAGACGGGCATCGTTCGCACTAATTGTGTTGATTGCTTGGATCGCACAAACTCGGCGCAGTTTGCCATTGGAAAATGCGCTCTGGGTAATCAACTGGAGCGTTTGGGTTTTGTGAAGTCAGCCAAACTGGAGTTTGACTCGGATTGCGTGACCATGCTGGAACACCTGTACGAGGAGCACGGCGATACCTTGGCTCTGCAGTATGGCGGCTCACAGCTCGTGCATCGCATCAAAACATATCGCAAGACGGCTGCCTGGGCCTCGCAGGGCAACGATGTAATGCAGACTCTCAGCCGATATTACAGTAACACATTTAGCGACACGGAGAAACAGCAGAGCATTAACTTGTTCCTAGGGCTCTATAAGCCAAGCTTTACCAAATGTGAGATAAAACCCGAGTCGAATCCCACAAGTTCACTTATATTTTCTATAATTGCAGTAAATCAACCGATTTGGGAGCTTCAGACGGACTACGATATGCACAATGCATTTGTGCCGAGTACATCGAGTGCTTCTATTACGGACTGGGTGCGACACAAGGTGCGCGAGTGTTTGCCCTTTCCCTGCGCAGACACCAACAAGCTGGTCAAGGAGCTGTTTCGTGTGCATAGCAATGGCTTAGAGATGATTGATTCATACTCCAACTACCATCAGTCCTTCAAGTGGACAGATTTGAGCGAGCACATAGAGTTCGAGATCAGCCAGCTTGCCACGCGTTATATGCCCACATTTCGCACCAACTATAGTCCGTTCCAGCGGCAAATACAGCCGTCGCGCAAGGGCCGACAGAATCCCTCGATGACTGGCCAAAGCTCTACTGGCTCTATGAATAGCAACTCCTCCAGCTCCAGTGAGGGCGAGGACAGCTCCAGTGATGAGGATCTCAGTGCCAGCTTTGCTGAAAAGGAGTCCAAGCAAACGGAAACGGCTGAACCGGCACCATTTACCCTAGCCTCCATGCTGCCCTCTATGGAACAGGTATACGGCTGCACCATCAGTGCGCCTTCCAAGCAGAGCATGGCTATATACAAGAAGTACGTGCAAATGGGCAAACTATCTAGCAGTGTCGCTCAGTCCACCCAGACCGCAGTCGCCCAACGGGAGCTGGAACATGCCAAGATGATGCGAGGCATCACACTGCGTCCGCTAAGTGACTACGGCACCGATTCGTACCTGAGTGTGCAGCCACCCACCGTGCCTGCCAACAGTCAACTCATTTACGCCGAATACTGCAAGACGCCGCGGAACTTCAATGCTGTGCCCAAATTTGAAGAGTTCGATTCGTTGTATCGCTATGTGCAGCAGCTTTAAGAGGGGTATGAAGTAATGAAGAAGCATTTGAAATTGTATATATTGCTAGAGCAAGTCATAAAAGTCATTTAATAGTATTTTACTTGGGTGAGTTAGATGTTTGTTCTGTACTCTGTAAACTATTTCATATCTGTAATTCATCTTTGACTTTATTTGTATACCTCAGAGTTTGAAAAGTTCAAAAAATGTAACTGTTGAGCTGATAAAATAATCGAATATCAAATCAAATTTCTACTCATTCTTCATGAGAAACAATTAATTATCTTGAAGTATTCTAAAATCTCTAAAAACAAGCAAAACCTTAACGCTCTTAAAAGAGTTCTTGTATATCTAATATCTCCCAAAACATTTTGTTATATATTCTTATATATTCCATCACATTCTAGTGGCAAAGCTATAGCCTTGCTCACAATTGTTATTAAACTTATTATTTTTATATAAACAACTTGGGTATTATTTAAATTAAATATTATTGTGTTTATTGTTTGGAATTTAAAACAAATTACGTATTAAAAATACTCAGAGAAATTGTTAACAATTGAACAGGAAACAGAAACTTTCGTTCGCGCCAGGTCTACTTGACACTGTGCTGATCTGTCGTTGGCTGCGTCGCCTGCTCCTCCTTGGACTGATACGTGTACTCAGTGTGAACGCCATGGGGTGCTGTGTTGGATGCATGCATGGCATTGTAAGTCGGCTGCTGGCTGTGATGAAAACTGGGCTTTGTGGTTGGCTTGTAGACGTTGCCCAGCTCCTGCGCCAGCATGTACTGTTCCTGCTCCGGATAGTCGTGTTCGCAGTGATGCTCACCACAGATCTTGCACTCGTAAATATTGGGACGCAGTGTGATTTTTATGCGCTGTGAATTAAGATCGGATTATAAAATTGAAAATGACTAATTCCATGAAATCTCACCTCCCAGAAGCTGTCGCCGCTGCTGCGCATAAAGTTGATGAGGGCATAGCCTGGAATGCAGATCAGGGAGAGGGAGGCAAACATCCAGCCAATGCCGTAGGCCCAGTCTGGATAGGTATAGCGTCCATTGTGATACGTGGGCTCCTTGTAGTTGATTAAGCTCAGTACCCAAATGGCCTAGAATACACATGATCAGTATAACTTCTTCACCAATCCCATTCGAGACTTACAAAGAGCAAACAGGGTCCCAGCACCAGCCAGCAGGACTTCAAATAGAACGACGGCGCTTTGCCCGTCATCTGCTTAACGTTCTTCGAGAGTCGCCCGGTGCCGTAGAACCAGGCTATGGCAATCATCTGGCAGAAGGCCAGGAACATAATCGTAACGGAGGCAGCATAGTGATCCATCAGCTGGAAGTAGTAGATGCCGCCCTGTATGATGTTCGGCAATCCGAACAGGCACGAGATGACGCACACGAAGAGCACCACAATCTCGTGGTAGCCCAGGTGCCGCTTGATCCAGCGCGGAAAGCCATCCTGTATGGACGTGACCACTACTTCGACTATGGCAAACTGTGAGTTGAGGCCCAAGCAGAGCAGCATGAAGAAGAACATCACGGCCCACAGCTGGGCATACGGCATTTTGGCCATGGCCTGTGGATAGACCACGAATATCATGCCCGGCCCATCCCCAATGACATCGCGCACATTCGTGTTCTGCTCCAGTGCGAGATTCCCAAGCGTGGAGAAGGCAAAGATGCCCACTAATAAACTGGTCCCCATGTTGACCAGGCTCACCGAAATCGTATCTCGCAGTATGTTATTGTTGTACTTGTTGTAGCTGGCGAACGAGATCATAGACCCGAACGTGATGCCCAGCGAATTGAAATTCTGAGAGGCAGCATTGATCCACACATTCGCGTTCTTCAGCTCCGACCAGTTGGGCCGGAAGAAGAAACGCAAACCCTCGGCAGCGCCGTCCAGCGTGACCGCCCGAAACATGAGGATAATGATGAGCACAAAGGGAAACGTGGCCGTGAAGTAGCGCACCTTGGCCGAGGACTTGATCGACTTCCAGGTCGCAAAGTAGACCATCAGCCAGGCGCACACGAGGCAGGCGAACAGCTCCCAGCGCATCATGCCTGGGTACTCCAGCCCAGCGCTAATCTGCAGCACTTTATTTCTGCGAAGAGGAATTTTAATCTTAATAATCTTCAAGTTTGTAGTCAGTTGCCTTGTTGCATACTCAAAGAACTCCTCGGAGGGCGTGCGAGATGTGTCCGGCGCGGTGGTATTCAGCTCCTTGCGCTGTGGCACCCAGCAGTCCGGCGTGTTCCATCTGAAATAGGAGTAATGCATATTTATTATTGATTCACTTTCGGGTAGCCTTCTTCCCACTCACCTGTTGTTGCAATCAATCCACGGCATTTCCGTTTTGAACGATGTGAAAAAGTAATAAATTGAATAACCTATTAAGACGCTATAGTAGGTGGACATGAGAAACGAGACAACTACACTGGCCAGACCAGCACCTGCAAAGAATTGATTTTTTTATATTAATTATATAGTGAAAAAGGTATAGCTATAAACTTGATCTGCCTAGTGGAGCGGCTAGTTCTTTTACATTTTAATTTATGAAGTTCATTCTAGACAATTTCCTTGATTATAGATAGATATGGATTATAGATAGATAAATCAAGCGACTTGAACTTATTAAGAGTAAAATAATATATAATACATTATAAGATTTATTATATTTTAATTTATATAAGAATTACAAATTAACATATATACTAAGTCTTAATTTAATATATTTAGTTATACAGCTTATTGTATTAGGGCGTAATGTAAGGCAGTCTTTGTTGTAGACTGAGAGTTGCTTAAATATTTTATTTTATTTATTTATTTATTAGACGCAACAACACAAAACTCGTGATAGTTTTTAAATAAATATAAATAAAATAAAATATAAAAAAATATTATAAATATAAATAAAATATTGATATTTTGCATACAGAACCTAAGCAAAGCTTTTATTTTTGCTCTGGGTATATGAAAAAAATTTACTAATATTAAACAATATTTTTGGAAGATACTAGATTTATTTTTTTTTTTGCTAACCTATATATACAAATTTTACTATTCTATTCAAACAATATTAAATAATATGCTGATTAGAAAACCTCTGCCATTTCAAGTTCTTCACATGGATACATTGTATACATATGTTTCTTAAGCATGGGCTGAAATTCTATTTAATTTTTAACTTAAGATGAGCTCAGGCAGATATACTATTTCATAATGAGCAGTATTATCACAGGTTCATGCTTCTATTTTTCTTTAACATTATATCTCTCGCTGCAAGCTAAGGATCCATGACAAATGCATGCGTGTCTTTGTCTACGTTTGGCTTCAAGTTGTAATTTAGACCAGTTCGCTTGAATCACTTGTCTAGACTTGGGCTCATCTGCATAATTGTAATTGGCCGCGTGCCGCTGAAGCCAATTAAAGTCATTTGTCTGTTTGTTGGCTTAGAAATGTCTATTAATATTTATTAGTTCGCATCTGGTTGCAGGTTTGACGTGGGCGTGCGCCTGTGTGGGCGTGCCAAGGCTGTTCTATTGGCAAAATATTGTGAATAAACAAGAGCTTTGCAAATATGTCAAAATAATGTTGTTTGTTGAGATTTATGAGTGTGGCCTTTGACTGCTTTTGGTATGTGGACGGTGTGAGTGTGCAATGTGGTGTGGTGTGCGGTGCGGGTGGTGCGGCATCTCACAAACGATCGCAAGACGCGTACGTAAATCGCTCAAAACATTTCCGTTTCAGTTTCAAGTTACACTTTGCCTTTTCACGCCAGCCCCATAAAAATGATACTAACTAATTAGCAAGTGTCGCACTGCTCAGGCGAATGTGGATCTCAGCTGTTGCAGTAGATGTGAAGCGCAAGTGCTTCAGTTTCACTGGAAGCTGAGCAAATTGTCTTTAGGCTAGGTAGAGTGATTTTCGAATACCCTGTATACTTGGAAGACAAAGAGCTCGAGTGACAAATGGGCTATGTTTTACTATGGTAGAGGGTGTATAGCAATAGCTTAAGCTGAGTATACTTAACTAATAATATATATAATATAAGAAATATCTCAAGTCTTCTTTATGTAAATCATACAATATCAATATTTTATATACATCTTCATACCAATTCCATAAAATACATATTTCATATCAGATTCATTAGATCAGCAAAACTGATATGCTCACCTCTTTACAGAGTATCTTCATGCTTTTTGGGCATCCGTTTTCGGCGGCTTTGTGCACTTTTGTAAATTGTAATTTCAACGCGCTGCTGGCCAACTGTTTGCCCAGCTCTAACTACTCCGACATTGGCAATGAACTTTAGCAGTCGCCGGCGGCGCCCATATTTGCTTAGCTTTGTCATGGACACATGGGTAAATCTCATTTAGAGTTTTGTTTTCATTCCATTGTACTGATTATATTCATATATATTCTGTGTGTTTCTAATTAACTAGGCGGAAAGAACATTTCTAAATTTAGTTACTCCAGGCGCCGGAGAGCGTGACGCATGCGCACTGACCTATAAAGCGTGTAAATATCTCAACGAAATGACGCAATGAGACTCAATTCTATGATAAATGACTGGGAGCGAGCTTCTCACGAAATCTTAAACGGATTTGTAAATTATTAAGTGAGACCACACGCCAGCGAGCGCGAGAGAGAGAGAGAGAGGGAGAGAGAGATAGCCGAATATTACTCATACGCCACATGTTTCAACGATATAGATATAGCAGCAATTCCAGTTATTTTGTCTGGCTAACTTATGTAGAATATATACTTATCTTATCTGTCAAACAAGTTCGATACGATAAGTTTAATCGTCTTTGCTTTGCCCGTTATCTTAACCTATTTAATTTATAGACTTATTATAATTCAATTTCAAGTAGATATCTTGGCAGATAATGAACTGTGTGACTTACCCTTGAACAGGGGACAGAGCTGACCCAGTGCACCGATGGGACCTCGGCCCGTGTATTGGCCCACAGACAGCTCCATAAACAGCAGCGGTATGCTGCATATGAAGAGTATTATGCAATAAGGTACTAGAAACACACCTGCAATTACAAACAGCATAGATAAACGAGAACAGCTAAGTAAGCAAATTAAATTAATTATAAATATTTGAGATCAACAATTGCAAATTGTGGAAAACAAACAGCAAATGCATGTATATAATGTAGCTCATCTTCTCCAGTCGTCAGTTGTCGCTTGCCTCATTATACTTTTCTCTCTGTGTGCGCGCGTGTGTGTGTGTGTAATGCGGCTGAGAAATGTAAATGGGGCCTCTGGCTTCTGAGTGTGAGAGCGTGTAAATGAAGATGGACGTAGCCCCCGCCAAGTGGCTTGCGTGTCTTCTACCGTACGGAGGGGGTGGGCTGGGCAAGCCGAGGCAAGCTGTGCTCCGGAGCTGCTCTGTACAGATGACAGTGACCGCTTTATTTTGTCGTCGGACTTTCAAACTTTTGCGCTGAGCTTAAACAAATTTTAATTTATGGCTTTGTAGCGTTTACAGCGGAAATGTCGCATAAAGCGCGAAATTTTCAAAAATAAAAACAAAATGCCTCCAAAGATGTCACATATTATAGAATCAAAGTTTATGCCGAAACCTGCCACATGCCCCATGCCCCACTCATTTCCGTTACTTTAAAATTTTGTTTGTAGTGGAATTTTCGTTATCGAAAAGCAAATGTTGCCAAATTTGATTTTGTATGGCAAGTTTGAACTGGGCTAAGCTGTCTCATATCTTCAAAAGATTTGTGAAAGGTATAAAATATTATAGATTTTTAAAAGGTATTTTGTATTTTATTTAGTTCACTCATTCAGAGTTTTTGAATAATTGGAAGAATTTCTGAGCTATCCTAAGCTTTTAAAATATTTCTGAGGCTTGTTTACATTTTGTAAATATTTATAAAATACAAAAATTTAATTTTTGAAACAAATTAAAATTAATACATTATTTTATTACTTTTATTTATATTTTATTTGACTGTCAAGACCTTAAAAAATGCAAAAATTATATATTTAAATATTTTTAATAAATAAAAAAGCACTTAAAACATTCAACAGCTCTCGCTTCAATCATTTCTGCTAAGCTTTTCATCTATTTCATTTAAATGCCACTTACCGCCTCCACTTTTGTAGCACATGTAGGGAAAACGCCAGACATTGCCCAGGCCCACCGAGTAGCCAATGCAGGCCAAGACGAACTGCATTTTGTTGGCCCAGTGCTGTTGGCGCGGCTTCAAATGGGCCGCCTCGTCGGACATGTCCATGAAGCTGTCATCGTCATCGATGCCCATCGGCCTGCGAATACAAAGCACACACTTGAGTATAGCTTAACCGACATACAAATAGCTATATAGATATATGTATATGATTTTTCGCTTTTCAGAGTCATTTGCATTAGGGCCAGCCAGGCGCATCTAATTGTTGTCAACACTCGCCCTCCATTAAGGTGGCATTGTCTGGCAGCCGGAGCCCAGACAATTGCACTGATTACATGACCATTGCCGCGACACCAACCGCACAGGCAGCCAGTCAGCCAGCCACACACGACCCCAGCTAGCATTTCTGGTGTGTCAAATGGTTTAATTGTAGTAATCACATGCCAAATGCAATAATAGCTCTTTACGAGGTGCCAAATGCCAGTTCATTGTTGTTGCATGATCACAGAGATTAGGGGGTGTGTTTGTCTATATGCTGTATTGGGGGACGACCTGATGCTGCTGAGGCGTCAGGCAGTGTGCAAATTGAATTTGATGAATTATGTAAGCAGCATAGATTGCTAATAGATCGTTAAAGATAGTTTGTTGTTCGAATTCATTTGCAAGAATAGCTACAAAATGTGGTCAGCTTTTAGAGTGTGTGTGGGGAATAGAGTGGAGCTGAGAGTGTTGACATTTAGATATAGTTTGTGATACTATTAACTATTTATGGAGTTTTATAGGTTGGGTGTGTATAGTTTCGATTAATGTATGGTAGAGTACAGTATTATATAGTTAATAATAGAGACTAGTATAGTAGAATTATCTTGAACACGATTTAAATGAAGACTAAGTTTACCAGAACAAGACTCAAATCGATCAACAAACTTTAACTTCACACCCAAATATTTATATACTGGGATATGGAGTACAAGTTTTCGAAATCACATCAAAATGTGCATAAACACGGCATTGACAGACACCTCCTGCTGGCTTAAAGCACTTGCGACCATCCGCAATGACTAACCATAGGGTAGAAGGACAGAAAAGAATACACGGCTCAAGAGGATAGCTTAACACCCTAACTGCATTGCTTTAAACTTTACTCACTTTGGCTATAAGCCTCTTCTATACAAGAAAACCAGTCTAATTTTACATATTATCATCTTATACTCTACTACAAGTCGCCCCCATAGCAACAGCAAACTAGAAAAGCATTTACAAATTATAAATACAATTTAATTTAACAAAATAAAAATAAAAGAAATCTTAAACAGCAAATATTGCTGTTGAATTTTTGCTTCAAATAATAGCATAGTAATAAAGATTCGCTACACTTTATATAGCATTTCACACTTGACATATACTAATTCCCATTCTTAAAGACTTGTCACTCCATATTACTATCGACACATTTATTATTACTATTTACTATTACTTTCTTATGAAATGCGGACATTGACTGAGATTTGCGAAGTTTTGACATCAATTGACATTCCTTTTTTTTTTTTTTTTGACTTTCTTTTGACATTGAAGCCAGTCAGTAGATTTCCGTTAGTATCTTAGCTTGTCACATATTGGCCAAAACCCAATCAATCCAGTTGACAGCAGCTCGTTTGCTCCATATTTCATGTCAGTTTTATTTATAACGTATTCAGCCTCAAGCTGATCCCATAAATAAATACAAGAATCGAACTTTATCAAAAAAGAAAAGTGGAAAAAAAAGAAAAAAAGATTGTCTTTGACACGTGCCGCCTTAGCCCGATATATATAATGCACATAGAGAACATAAATAAATTGTATAAATTATATAGTCTGGGGCGAGCTGGAACAGGCCACTTATCCATTAAATAAACGTTAATATTCAATCAGCGGCATTTCGCTAATGAGCAAAGCAAACACAATTCAATCATAATGGGCCGTAGAAATGCGAATTGAAAGCCATTAAATACCAGTTCGGAAAGTTACATAAGAGCCAAGAGTTACATATTCCTAGAGGAGCTTACACTTTGGCCACGCGATTGTAGCGAAAAAAGGACTGCTCCGAGTGCTTGGATGACTGGGCATCCAGATCGTTGCGATGCGGCATCTCGCTGAAGTATTTCGAATCTCTCAGGATATGTGTGAGATAATAATTTACACTAGATAAATGTTATCCATGCGTCCCATTGATCTGACTGTAAATTGGAGTTCTTTTCTTTTTTTAGCACTTCGCGCAGGACTCGAATCGATACGATGAGGAAGCTGTGGAGCAACTGCACCGATCGTGGGTTGCCAACTAACTGATCGCCGGCTCTGGCTGCCAGCTTGGGACTAATCTTGCGAATCGAACTATTTGTGCACTGATCTAAGCGCAAATTGATCAAGTCAACAGTTATACTTAGCTACTTATGTAGATCTATTGATCGCGTTAAGGAACATTTACTTTAAAAATAGCTGCGCTCCAGCCCAGCGATGTTCACGTTTCGTGTCGAAGGTGTCATGTGCTCCCCACGCACAGATGGTGTTAAAATTTCATTATTTACTAACCCTGTATCTATCTGAGTGTGTGTGTGTGATAACATTTGCTTTTATGCTTCGGTGTGAAATGGTGCCAAAATTTGCAATGAATTTTTAAGTGTTTTATGCGGCCGTCAATTGGCTTGACAAGGGGCGCGTTTTTAGATCGCTAATGTATGCTGTCTATATGATTATATAGTATGTGAAAAATATGATCAAATTTGACTCAAATGATACCTTAAATAGAGAAAATGGACCAAGTGTTAGTTAAGTATATTGAAATGCTAGCATAAATCGGTCTTGATGATGGGGCAGTTAGAGTGAATGAATGAATGAATTCTGCTTAATCGAGAGCAATCTAGTAAAAGTTTTGATTGAGGAAAAAGAGCATGTCGACATGGAATCTACGAAAAAAGTGACATAATTCGGAGTGGAGATATATGAAATCTGCTGAGATATGTTAGCAACATAATTCGGAGCTGAAGCTGAAGAGAAAATATGATTCGGAGTAAGGTAGACAATATTATTCGGTGCCAGCCCAAAATATGTTTTTCAAATAATTCTGACTAAATTTGGGATAAAAGACATAATTCGGAGTAAGGATAACATATTTCGATAAATATGTTTCAGAGTAAAGGTGTCAGAGATATGCCAGTATAAAATACTCAAGAATCTGCTGATTAGATATTTCGGACTTAATAGAATATTTCGGATTATAGTGTAAGAGATTTTGCAGTATTTTTAACTGAAGTAAATTTGAGTTACAATTGTATAGTTTTCCTGATCCTTGCCTACTTTTACCCTTTTTCTATCATCACATTTATTATCTTGTTCAACTTACGGCGGCGTCTGCGGATTGACCATGTCGAAGAGCTCATTCGCTGTTGTGGGCACACGACGTATGACCAGCTTGCGTCCGTCTGTGGAGCCTATGCCTATGGAGGCCAGCGAGCGGACCGACGTGACATCCGAGTAGATCTGATTGCCGGCCAGCTCGTGGAAGTGATAGGAACTGCCGCTGAGCGAGGACTGTGGCTGCATGTAGAGCGGATTGGGTGGCTGCAATCCGGCTGCTGCGGCCGAGCTGCTGGCGAGATTGTAGCTGCTGTCGCTCAGGCCAGGCAGGTAAGCTGTGGGCGCAGCAAATGACAATACTTATCGTGGATTGGAGTCGTGACCCAACTCACCTGACACCACGGAGCGCATGCTGCTGTGATGGCTGCCCAGGCGCGAGCGCACATCGTAGCTGAGCGGCTGCGCTGAGACGGCCAGCGCATCCAGGCCAGCCATTGTGGTGGTGGTGGTGCTGGTTAGCGTTGCAGGCGTATACTGCACCACTGGAATGGGTGGGGCAGCAGGTGCAGCTGTCGTGTCGTAGTCATCGATGGTGAAGGTAACCGTCGATGTGGAGGTCGCTGGCTGTTGCAGCAGCTGCTGCTGCAGCTGCATTTGCTGCTGGAGCTGCGCCGGCTGAATCACATCCGAGCTGGGCCGCGACTTGACCGAGGGCTGGCGTGGCGGCTGCTTGTGCATGGCCGCCGACATGGCCACCAGCGATGTCGTGGAGTTGGTCTGCCGAAAGGGCAAATGAGGCGCGCCCGCCGTGGAGCTGACCGGCGACCCAGGCGTGGCTGGTATAATGATGTACTTGGGCGCTCGCACGGACGGGCCGCGTATGAGTCGCGTCTGCTCGTCGCCATCGCCGCAGCTCTCGGCGCCGCTGTCCGACAATTGGCTAAGCCGCACCGGCGCCAGAGCTGTGGGCGGACTGCGCTTCGTTACCAGATTCAGGGCAGTGGGCGAGGAGGCTGTCTTGCCCAGCGGCTTGTGTTCGCCCTTAGGGGCGTTGCTTGCATCTTGGTCTGCCATTTTGGCAAATGTTGTTGTCACTAACTGTTGTTGTCGTTGTTGTTGCTTTAATCATAAAATCATGTTTCTCTGTTATGTTGCTTGTGGCTTGCACTTGTTTGCTCGGGCTGCTGCTGCTGTGGCTCTGGCTGCTGCTTTCATGTGCCTATTTATCATTTTAATGCTCATAATTTGTAGCTGGTGCCGCACAGCTTGTTGTTGATAAAGATCGTTGTCGTTGTTGTTGTTGTTGTTGTTGTTGCGGTTGTCATATTTTTAAATCACATTAAAACCTTGAACAACACAATGCCATTATTATTATGCTTGTTGTCGCTGTCTGCGTCTGTGTGCGCTTTAAAGCTTTTAAATCATAATAAAATAAAATAAAATAAACAAAGAGAAAACGCATCTCTTGGTTTTCTCTTTATTATCATTGTACTTTATATACTCTATACTGAAAGGAATTTTTGCTGACATACAGCATCCCTTAAACATAAAAGTAAATGGGATAAGCTATATGTAGCCCACTATATATTTGCATACATCTTGGGCTCAAAGTCTCTCAACCTAATTAATCTCTCCGTTTTATTTTAGTAGTTTTAGTTTTTTTCAACTTTTTCAGCTTTTTTTCATAATAAATCTAAAAACCTATTAAAATACAATTTGTTTTTAAACAGCCAAATTATTGTAAATTATCTATGAGCAAAACAAATAGTCTCTTGAGTAGTTTTATTTATTTATTTTTTTTTTTTGGGAGCTACAAGATAAAGTTGAGGGGCTTTCCTTGCGAAAGTTCATTAATCTTTGTTTTATTAATAAATTTGTCTCATACATTAAAATGTATATTTCAATTTAACATTTTTTATGTTTTGTAAAGTTTAAATTTGATTTTTAAATTTTTTATACTTTGTCAAATTTAAATTTAAATTTAATATATATTTTTTTATATTTTGTAGTACCTTTCTTATTTCTCTAACTATAAACCCAATGGAATTTGTTAGCTTATTATAAATTTTAACTAATCCGTTAAGTAGTATGCATACTATATATATGTATATGTATATGTTTTTTTTTTATTCCCTAATTTGCGAAACACCTGCTAAAGTTAGCACTCACAATTAATCATGCGCTTCACCTTTTTCCCTCTGTCATCTCAGCAATTAATAAAACTTTTCTCATGCTATTTACTTTTGATTATTTGTATAAATAAACAAGCACATGTGCCGCGTATCTTGTTCCAGTTTTGTTTTCTTTCACATTTTATCATTGTGACATGGAGATAAACACTCCTATCTAGCTGGCTGGCTGACAGACTGGCTCTCACACTTCAGATCCCCAACAAAGCTCGCACTTCACTTACATAACTGTTGTCTTATCGAATTGTGACATACTGTAAAGGTTGCCCCCAGCCCGGCCCCTCCTCTCCACTCCACAAAAGTGCTGGCTTTCAGTTGGAAGAGTGTAAGTATCTTGTGTTTGCTTTCGGGCCAAGTCCGCTCATCCGCTTCTTTCATACATTCCGACAGTACGTCATAATCTATGCGATGATCAATGCGTATGGCGCTTTGCTCCACTGACTCTTTGAGCGGGCGCAAAGGTCATTGAAATGGGCTCACAATTATTAATTACGCATCTTATAGATAGATATACTACTACCACTATAGCCGCTATCGACTACAGAGAAAAAGTAACTCGTATGCATTGCACATGTCACTTTATGGGGCTTCGTTGTAACAGCACAACCCATAGCCCGACCATGTGATATGTAAATTTTATTTATACACTTTTTTATGAGCGCCGCTCTGTGATGCTCTATGCATGAGCTAAGCCTGAAATTGAAAATAACTATTTTCAAATTTTGTATTTATAAATTCAGTTTCATTCAAAGTCTGGAGGGAAGTATTTTATTTTGTTTAGTGTATTTCAAATTTATTCTTTTGTTTGTAAACTGAAACCATGCAAATTCATATTTTAACTTTTGTATTAAAATATATATTATAAGCAGAATGAGGCGTGTCAAAGCCCATAAGTTATATTCTTGATCAGAAGTACAACCTAATCTCAAAATATATTTGATTTGAAAACTTTTTATAGGCGGCTTAAAGCCTAAGCTTTACGAGTTCACACAAATATCAAAACCTGCTCTTTCCAAGCCTCTCCAAAATTGAAATACAAAATATTTTCAGGGAACAGCACTAGCTTTAAGGTATCTGCTAGTCGAGCACAGCCGCTGAGAGGTCTCATACTAAATTTGATATTCTCTCACGCTAAGATAAGAATTATATGTAGGGAATGCACTTCTATATCTTTAGTGCATTATAGCTTTGATTACATTTTTATTTTTTTACCTTTCTATATAAATTTGTTAAATATAAAGACAATCAATTGCTAAATGACTAAATTTGTGGCTGTTCTAGATGTACTTAAATGGAATCAAATATATATATTAAATAGTTTGCGTTAATGAAACCAGAGTCCATACTTAGCAAATACTCAAGGGAAGCCAAACGAAACAGAAAACAAAAATAATTTAGTTAGCAAACAACGTAAGGTGATTTCTCAGCTGCTGTAGTTGTTTATCAGCAATAATAATAATAAAAATAAAATAAATAATTTAATTTGTTTTCAGTTTTGCTGCACTTTTGGCATTGATTGCCCGAAGAGAGTTTCACGTGCGCAAACAAACAA